>CM029603.1:16701070-17390682 GCA_017311375.1 Mytilus coruscus
CATAATTGTTAAATGTACATGTTCATCTGACAGGGTTCATCTGATCTTGACCTTATTTTCATGGTTCATTGTTCAAATGGACGTTTTTATGAATACGTCTGATTTTCAGGTACTATTCAAAAAGCTAAAACTATATTGAATGAATAGGATATGTGTGGTGCACATTTCTGTCTGACAGAGTTCATCTGACATTGACCTCATTTTCATGGGTTATTGGTCAACTGGACGTTTTTATGAATAGGTCTGATTGTCAGGTACTATACATAAAAGCTAAAATTATATTGGTTGTAAAGGATATATATGGTGCACATGTCTGTCTGACCGAGTTCATCTGACATTGAAATAATTTTCATTTACACTGTTTGATGTTAAGTTTTTGCGATGAAGTCCGTTTCCAAAATAATTTAAACAACAGGTCAACTATATTTAGTATATGAAATGATTATTACGTGTCCATTTGATAGGACTCATATGACCTTGATCTCGTTTTCATGATTCTTTCGTCAACTGGAAGTTTTCATGAATATGTCTGTTTGTCAGATTCTATTCGTAAATGCTCAACTTTATTGGACGTTTACAATGATTTTAAGGTATAAATATCTATTTGACAGATTTCTTCTGACCTTGACCTTATTTTCATGGTTCTTTGCTCAACAGGACTTTTCGTGATTAGGTCTTTTTTCAGATTCTATTGGAAAAAGCTAAGCTATATTTTGTATACTACAGTGGATTCATATTGTCGAGCCTGCGAAATTTATTTCGCGAAAGCGAGACATAGTGATCCTAGATGTCGGCGTCGCCGTCGTCAACATTTAGGTTTAGTCTGTAGTTAAAAGTTTTTATTTAAAACATCAATAACTTTGTCCAGAGACATATAAAATTTGTCAAACCTTCATGGAATTTTATGAATATTGGACAGAAGCTTGTTTGTGACCAAAAGACAGTATCCAGAGCACAATTTTGAAAATATTTATTTTCATTTTTCCGTATTTTACTGATAAATGGATATAGTTTTTTTTTTTTTACAGTTAACAAGTAGATACAATATGGGATTAAAATTTGTTACACATCAATTACTTTGTCAAACCTTCATAGAGTTTTATGAAACTTTGGTAGAAGCTTTTTAATGACTAAGAGATAATGTCTGAAGCAAACCTTTGAAAATATTTTTTTCTTCATTCTGAGTATTTTTCTGATAGATGGACTTCGTTTTTACAGCTAATATGTACAGACAGTCTGCTATTAAATTGTTTTGACATGATAAATTTGTAAACCTTCATGGATTGTTATGAAACTTGGACAGAAGCTAATCTTCAAGACCAAGAAAAACCATCTAAAGAAAAAAAAATTTAAATTCTGTATTTTACTGATAAATGACAGCATTACACTGTACTTTTTAACGAAGTACAAATGTTCTATAGGCTTGTATGCAGACTTTTGCAAAACCACGAAATCAAATATGCACAAAAGTACAATTTTTCCTCAATCAACGAAAATTCTTTACCACGAAAATAACAGTAATGTAAATTCTTTGCAATGCATGACATTGACTTTATTTCATGGTTCACTAGTCGCAGTTTAGTTTTCCTGATTAGGTCAGTTTCTATGAGTTCAGAATAATAAAATAAATGCAAAACAAGAATATACATTAAAACAATTGAATTACTAAATGTTGTTTAAAAACTATTTTCACACTGCACAGCCCAAATAGTCCGGTCATATATTTTCGCGGCCCCTGAAGACACGACCCGGGTCTTAATGTTCATCTGAAATTGTTCCGAAAGTTTCTTCTGTGATTGTGGCGTCCTCTGTAACGATAGTTTTGGTTTGGATGATTATCTTCTCTTGTATTATTTCGAAAATTGTCCTTCGTCTTCTTGTTTAGTGATTCGATCCCGCATATGTTCTTTGTCGCGTTGTAATTGGTATTGCTGGTCGATTGCTTCACATCTTTGATCGTAAATCGGAAAATTCGCTTCTTCAAGATCAGTAATGCGTTCCCGTAGTTTTTCCATATCTTTTTTATCATCTGCACCTTGTTTTTGAAGTTTTTCTAGATTGCTAACAACACTGGTGTGCTTTTGATTTAACTCTTTAAACTTCTTCTCATAGTATGTAACATACAAACAATAACAATATATATAAGCACAAGCAATTAAAGGATTAAGAAGATTAACATATGCCAAATAGAAATAACAATAGATTAGAAGAGTAATTAATGTCCGACACGTATTTGTGTTATTGTCCAAACTGTCACAGAGAATAGATAATTAAATAAGTGGAGTAAATGCATTTAAGACCTTTGTCCAAGATTATGACACATAATCCGTGTAATACACTTTTGCCTAAATTTACGACAAAGTTCAGAATAATAAAATAAATGCAAAACAAGAATATACATTAAAACAATTGAATTACTAAATGTTGTTTAAAAACTATTTTCACACTGCACAGCCCAAATAGTCCGGTCATATATTTTCGCGGCCCCTGAAGACACGACCCGGGTCTTAATGTTCATCTGAAATTGTTCCGAAAGTTTCTTCTGTGATTGTGGCGTCCTCTGTAACGATAGTTTTGGTTTGGATGATTATCTTCTCTTGTATTATTTCGAAAATTGTCCTTCGTCTTCTTGTTTAGTGATTCGATCCCGCATATGTTCTTTGTCGCGTTGTAATTGGTATTGCTGGTCGATTGCTTCACATCTTTGATCGTAAATCGGAAAATTCGCTTCTTCAAGATCAGTAATGCGTTCCCGTAGTTTTTCCATATCTTTTTTATCATCTGCACCTTGTTTTTGAAGTTTTTCTAGATTGCTAACAACACTGGTGTGCTTTTGATTTAACTCTTTAAACTTCTTCTCATAGTGTACACTTTTGATTTTAAATTTTACTCTCTCTGAATTCACTCGGTCGTGCCTGAGTCTAACGTTATCTATAAATTCCTTGTTATATTCTAAGGTTGGAAAGAAGTCCATCAGTTCTATGGTATTAAGTTCCGCACAAGGAAAAATTGACATAGCTTTCTGTTCTTTGAATTTTATCATTCTTTCTGCGTCACGACGTAATTTCGATTTCGATTTAACTTTAACAATTTTCATGTCCGGTTGTCTGTGAAAATTACACATTCTGGCGTAATGTCCAAAACTTCTGCACTTATAACAAAATGACGTTTTTGCTTTACATTGTCTAAAATGAAATTGATTGTTCACAGTCTTTCCACAAAACTTACATAGGTAGTTGTCCATATGTTGAAAATTTCTTGTCTGAAAGGTAGTTCCATGATCAGACATCTGGTATCTCCAGTCTCGACCAAAATTTCTGGTTCTCCACGTATTCATCTTTCTGTTTGCTGGGGGATCAGCTTCACAGGTAGAACAAGGTATCCGATAGATGCGTTACCCGGATGTCCTAACACCAGATATAACCGGGTAAAATGGCGTTCCGGCTAAATGGAAACCAAGTAGGAATATTTCGCTCCTTAAACTTTTATTTTAGCAGTCCGGCAAGACCGAACAACAAACTCCAAACTAAATGTAATGTAACATACAAACAATAACAATATATATAAGCACAAGCAATTAAAGGATTAAGAAGATTAACATATGCCAAATAGAAATAACAATAGATTAGAAGAGTAATTAATGTCCGACACGTATTTGTAAGTTATTGTCCAAACTGTCACAGAGAATAGATAATTAAATAAGTGGAGTAAATGCATTTAAGACCTTTGTCCAAGATTATGACACATAATCCGTGTAATACACTTTTGCCTAAATTTACGACAAAGTTCAGAATAATAAAATAAATGCAAAACAAGAATATACATTAAAACAATTGAATTACTAAATGTTGTTTAAAAACTATTTTCACACTGCACAGCCCAAATAGTCCGGTCATACTATCAGCAATACGAAATATATGAAAGATATATCAATGATTGTCAGGTGTACATGACAATCTGACCTTGATCTCATTTTCATGTTTATTTTGTGAAGAGGATTTTTTTTATAGTCTGTTAGTGGGGTACTATTCTTAAATGCTTTAATTTTATTTAGTGTACAAATTCAATTTTTTTTTATTAAATTTGAGCCTGACAGCTCATCAGTGTAAACAATGAATGTAAGGTTTAAATATCTGTCTGGCAGGGTTCATCATCTTCTGACCTTGACCTTATTTTCATGGTTCATTAGTCAACATAAGGTTTTCGTAATTAGGTCGGTTTTCAGGTACTGTTTGTAAAAGGTTAACTAATCGGTTTTAAAAGTATGTTTGTAAAGTGTATATGTCCGTCTGTTTTGGTTCATCTGATCTCTACATCATGTGCATGGGATCAATGGTAATGTGAAATTTCTGATAAAACGTCATTAAGACATTACCTGTGTATATAGGTAATACGATGATACACAAGTGACAAGTCCCCTGACAACCAATGAATTATGTCACATTTATTTTGGGGCAATGGTCTGATTAACATATGAAACAAAATAAGCGTTTAAAACCCTTTGCATTTCACCCTTAAGATTTTCAACATACTACACAAGTATTATTAGTTCCGCTGGCGAGACTTTACGAATGTATACTCTCGTTTTAATTTTTAGCCTGTTTAATCTTGTTTTTCAGTCTGTTCTGTCTATTTCTTCAGTTTTCTAGTTTTAAACTGTCATTTTTTTTGTCTGTCTGAATTGTGCCATCTGTCAATATGTTCTGTTTGTCGATTGATCTGTACTTTCTGTATCTATATGCTAAGCATGTCTTTAACTATACACCGCTCAATGCTGTTTTACCTATGTCCGTCTGTGTGTTCGTTCGTCTCATGTATAAATGTCGTCGTTAATTTCTCAGGAACTATAAATTATAGCTTTCCGAAATTTTCTATAAAGTTGCATGTGGGTATGGTTTGCCGTGGAGTGCGTTTTCACATCCATCGGACATCAACCTATACTGTTTATCGAATACTTATAGGGGAGTTATCACAAGTGAGCTTTAGCTTACAGTACATCTTTTTCAGCCTGTCTTTTACTGTTCGTTGATTTTCTGGTCAATTGTCCTTTGCCTCCAGTAGATGGGTATTTAGATATTTTTTGAAGTCTTCTCTTCAGTAAAGCTCTTTTAATCTGCATGTCAATTTGTTATGTGTCAGTGGTCTGTTAACACTATTGTTTATTTGGCAACGGTCAATCTAATTAAAATATAGAACTCTGATTTCGTTAAACTTCGATCGTATTCTAATTAGATTGGGCAACGGTGCATGTATATCTGTACCGCTGTTTTCCGTGTACCCATGTCGCCTGAATTATACATGAATTTATATTCTTTATATTATCTGCCAGTTGCACACGACGATTGTGCGGTCTTTTTAACAGTATTCACAAACGTGTATTTGTCAATTCTGTATGTTGTCAGTCTTGGTATTTTATCATTTGGTCCGTAACTTACAAACTCGTTTGACAAGATTTTATATCAGAGTGATGTCTATCGCTTGTGAGTTTGCTCTTTTTTAACATAGGACTGAATTTTACATTGCTAATATCATTCCATGTTTTCATCTATCTTTGATTTAATGCCAATTTGAATTGCATGTTTCACATGATTAATTATTATAACATTGCAATGTTATTATGTCTAAACGCAATGAATAAGGATTGTTTTAAAGATCATTACGAACAAGAAATAGAAACGTGTAATCTTGTATTTTTAAGTTCAAGTTACGGGATATGACAAGTAAAACTTGTGTATATTGAGATGGTTGAAATTCGACTCTTTAAAAGTTTAAAACACCATGTAGAAATTCACTGTAATATTTTGAAACAAAATATGAATAATTCGCTTAAATTGTTATATTTTGTATTCCCATGAATCTCTTATTGCCTCATTTGAGATCACAGTCGCCAAAGTCTGAAACAAGAGGAGTCCAGCCATGTCAAGCTGCATTGCCACAATAACAAAAATAAACAAAGTCCGAATTGTATTTTTTTCCACTTGACAAATATCAATATTACTTCTATATATTTAAGATGTAAAACATACAGTTGCGTGGTAATTTGAATCTATACACCACTAATAATGCCAACAATGCAATAATTCTAAACCATTTTTTACGCTGAATGTTATTCAATTTCTGTTTCGTGTAACAAGTCATGGGTCGAATTTAAACCGTGTATTATATACAAAGCGTGGAATATTCTATCTCCTAGTGTATCTTTACATGTCATTATAACAACTTTTGAAATTTATAGGGAAATCCAAACTGAGGGTCAATATAGCACAGACAGAGCCTTCAAAGACCACCATTGAACAACGGGCAATAAACCTAAGTTTATAATAAAAAAAAAATGGTGTTGCCTTATAGCAAAAATGCAAATGGACTCAATAACATATCACTTAGTATGTTAAAATTGAGAATGGAAATGGGAAATATGTCAAAGAGACAACAGCCTGACCAAAGAGCAGATAACAGCCGAAGGCCACCAATGGGTCTTCAACGCAGCGAGAAAATCCCGCACCCGGAGGTGGTCCTCAGCTGGCCCCTAAATTATATTGTGTACTAGTTCAGTGAAAATGGACGTCACACTAAACTCCAAAACATATAAATGAACTAAAATTTAAAAAAAAACATACAAGACTAACAAAGACCAGAGGCTCCTGACTTGGGACAGGCGCAAAAATGCGACGGAGTTAAACATGTTTTGTGAGATCTCAACCTTTCCCCTATACCTCTAGCCAATGTAGAATAAAGAAACACATAGCAATACGCACAGTAAAACTCAGTTTAAAAGAAGTCCGAGTCCGATATCAGAATAGGTAACAAAAGAAACTAAGCAAAATGACAATGATACATAAATTAACAAAGAACTGCTAGCAGTTACTGACATGCCAGTATTTTTAGTATTCATTTCCCTTTTTCGTAGCATATAATCGACCATATATATATTCAAATATATATCCTTACTTTGCAACTTGTATATACCTATATAATTTTACAATAAAGATATAGAGCTATATTTTTACAGAAACAAGTTGCATGTGGTGAGGTAAGATACAGTTCAAAAGGCGTCAACTTCTTTGTTGTGGTATAATAATAATTTTTTAAACAGGACGATCATGCCAATACATTGTACGTTGCATTTATTGGGGAGAGGAGATACCTAGGACTTCTTTGTATAATATTTAATACATCAACATTTCACAAAATTGTAAAGTCTGCTGCCTCTTCAAATATAACTGAAATAACAATAGATCATGAAATTCCGAAAGAGATTGCAATACAATCCCCGGAGTCAGGTGCTACATTGTGTATAATTGAGAAATCGACACCGAAACATGTTCTTTATACGGTATATCTAAATATTCTCTGAAAATTACTTAAGAAAACCAAACATATCATCTTGAAATTGTAGAATGACAGACAATGCTTAATTAATAATATATCCATTTCAATCAGTAATAAAAGAAAATCGATGTAAGTTTCATATATCTGAAATAATTGAAAAACAAGTCTTTTAATATAAGAGGAGTATTATATTTAAGTTAAATCAAGGAGTCCGTAACCTCAGTATATGCACTGACAAAATGAATACAACGATAATTTATAGCCAGAGCTTTTCCTACGTCTTTTGTTAAGCATACATTGGTGAAACTGTAATTATTTTTATCTAGTGTGTTAGTAGTATGGCAAGAACTACTTCCCATGAATTTACCCCCAGTTTCTAGTGGGTTTCGTGTTGCTCAATCCACAGTTTTCTATGTATATAAAAATAAGGAGATGTGGTATGATTGCTAGTGAGTCAACTACCCACCAGTGTTCAAATGACGTACATCAAGACATAAGCAATCATAGATCACCGTACGAACTTCAACAATGAGAAAAACCCATATAGTATAGTCAGCTATAAAAGGCCCCGACATGACAAGTGTGAAACAATTCAAACGAGAAAACTAACGACCTAATTTATAACGAAACAATTTTATAATGTTATAACGTTTTATATTGTTTTCCTCCATTCTTAGATATACCATTTGGTATCTTTTAAGATTCCTTTTTTTTTAACACGAACACGAATAAAAAAATAAACGAAATAAGTATAACAAAGACAACAAATTTTCGTTGTATTTGTTAAACTTCCTTCTATGATTCTAACCCGAATAATTCAGTCCTCCCGTGATCGACTCTCCCACTCGCGAGGGCCTGAACTCTTAATACGATAAAACGCGTCACGAATCCAGGATTTTGATGAGAGAGCCAATCAGCTAATAGCTAAATGTTATCGAGATAGGTAAATCCCGAGCTAATTCCGAATGATTATTTGACGATTTTTCATTGACTAGGCCTTCAGGCGTTAATGTAGCCATCGTAGAGCAGCGGAATATAACGACTGAATTATTCGGGTTACTATGATTCAGGCGATATCAACACATAGCAGCACTAAGAGATGAAATACCACCGAATAATGAGGACGGTTTTTTTGTCGAATTTGTGTTAAAAAGACTTTAAAAAAATGAAAACAACACGTTATAAATTTCTTGCGTCCGACGAGCTTTTTTGGATTTATTTTCATCAGGAACGCTCAAAGACGAATATTTGAAAGTCAATGATGTATAAGAATCGAAACAGTTCAAATCTCGACTGAATTACCATAGGAAAATTATAAAATTCGAGAACAGAATTCAATAACGGTCAACAGTTTCTTGGTCTGAATATACTTGCAATATTTGCCACTGGACGAAAAGTAAGCAGCAAATAATCAATGTTCCCACATAACACATAACGAACCAGAATCAATATAAAATATATGAACAAGAAGCTCTATAAGAAACTACATCACTCACCCTAATCTATGCGCATCTTCATCAATGGCCACTTTCAAACATGGTACACTAAAATATAATTCATGATTATATTTTTTTTTTTTTTTTATCTTGTATTGCTGGATCATTTTTTCTGTTAAGATTCTTTCTTTCTATCATACTTTTTGCCTAATAAACAAAAATAAGTGAACAGCAATAACTTCTGGAAGAAGTGGACTGACAATTTCCGCTTTGCTCACTTACTTGTTGATCTTGTCTTGTTGATAATTTTTTCTGTTAACAATTTTTCTCTATCGTCTACATTTTTTTGCCTTAAACGATAAAAAGGGTAAAAAATCGTCTTTTAAGGGCACAACTTCTATAAGGATTCCACTGACAATCTTAACTATTTTGACTTATTTGAAGATCTTAACTTACTCCTCTTTTATTACAATTTTCTTTGCCTACTGTGGTTTAAGCAAAAAATGCAAAACAATGCGTGAAAATCAGCATAAACTAGCAATAACTTCTATAAGGAATCGACTGACTATTTCTGGTATGTTGACCTATTTGTAAATCTTGTCTTGTTGACTGTTTTGTTTTTTTTTTTTTGGTAAAAACATCAATAAATGGCAAAATATCATATAAGGAGTCGTCTGACATTTTCGGTCATGTAGATATAATGTACATCTTGATCATTTTGAAATTAAAGTTTTTCTCCGTCTTAACAGTTGTCAAAGTAATAGCCATGCAAAAAATATTAAAATAAAGAGAAAAACGAAGGCCAGAAAAATTGTCATTTAAGGGTTCTATATAAAAATAAGGAGATGTGGTATGATTGCCAATGAGACAACTATCTACCAAAGTTAAAATGAAGTGGATGTAAGCAATCATATGCAACCGTAAAGCCTTCAATAATGAGAAAAACCTATACCGTATGGTCAGCTATAAAAGGCCTTTTAGGAGTCGTCTGACAATTTATTTTCAAACTGGATAGAGGTTAGGTCTTGACATTCTGAACATTAATATTCAGTCAGATTTTCTCTATCTACAACGGTTTTCAAGATAACAGACACAACTTTTATCCCTATGTTTTAATTTAAACATGCCGGCCATGTTGGTTGGTAGGCGGGATCATAAATCGTAACTGTTCGGCCATTTTTGCTACGCCTATATATACACAGTAGCTAGAATGGACGAGTAGTTTAGACTTGCTGGAATATCAAACCTATTTGTTATAACTCAATACCCAAACGATGGTAAAGGTCAAGTTTAGTACCAATAAGACTTGTAGTTTCAGAAGAGAAGAATCTTTTTAAGTTAAAGTACGGCGACAGTCGACAGATAACGGACGCCAAGTGATGGCAATAGCCCACATTGACTCTTTTACTCCAGGTGAGCTGATAAAAGTGGGGAAACATCAATAAGACAGCAACAGTGACTTCTCAACCATAAGTGTTCCTAACCAAAACAAGTTGTCTTTTCTGTCATCAACGAAAATCCGATATGTCTTTTTATTCATGTTCATACTTAACATTAAAGACGGGTTATAGGAATATTTTCAGTTTTGTGTGAGTAAAAGAAACCAATACAGATATTAGGAAGATGTACTAATTGTAACAAAAGTCCTCTGAAATTGACTTAAAATTATATATTTGCCATTCAAAACATATGCGTTTCGTTTAGTGGACATGTTTTAAACTGATAGTCGTTCGTTTAGTGGAAATGTTTTAAACTGATAGTCTTTCGTTTAGTGGACATGTTTTAAACTGATAGTCGTTCGTTTATATAGTGGACATGTTTTAAACTGATATTCGACATTCCTATTCAGTCTTTTTAAGACTTGCTCTCAAAACCAAGTTAATGGTATAAAGAAATGGTTTTACAGTTATAATATGAATATTCTGCGTATGACCAGCCTGGACAACTAACTCCTGTATTTATAGTTCTGATAATTACATGAATAGTTGTTTAAAAATAATCTGCCTAATTCAAAACAGTTACTCTGCAATAATAATACGGTTTCAGAAAAACTTTCCTGTTTTTCTGTTACATCAGGCAAATGAGAATATATAGGGGAATTCATAATAATTCCTTTTCAAGAATACTTTAGAAAAAAGCTAACACAATCATATAATTTTCGAATTTTGTTTTTTTTTAGCGTCCTTGATGATGTAAATCTAACAAAGCGCTGCGGACGCATCACATATATAAAGTGTTGTTTGCATTTCATAAACCACCTTTTTTTTTAAAGATTTTGCATAATTATAAGACATCGTATTTAATGTATCAGATATCTTATTCATCATATCATATCTTGTTTCTGATTTATCATATTAGATATCTTGTATCTGATATATAGCATGAGCTGTCTTATTCTCCTTGTAAACATATTCTCCTGTCTTTTATTGCACCTGGTACTATGACAATGTTAGTAATATTTCGATCAGTCCGACTAACTGTCCACATGACAATGTTATTAATACTGGGTAAAACCGACTTACCATCCACATGGCATGCAATGTTAGTAATATTTGGATCAGACCGACCTACCACCCACATGACAATGTTATTAATACTGGGTAAGACCGGCTTACCATCCATATAACATTGTCCGTAATATTGGGTAAGACCGACTTCCGGCTACTTGCGACGTCGGAATCAGATTTTTTTCGGAACCTCATTCAAAAGGATACCTCTTTTGAGCGGTCAATTTTGATACTTCCCATGAGTGACTGCTTAATACAGGTTTGACTGTGCTTCATATCTGAGAAACAGGTAATATATGCCCTCAATTTTTGAAATCATTCATACATTTTGTATTATTCAAAATTACCAGTCAAAATGTGTTCTACAAGGATCACCAGTCGTTTCATTTAATACCGTAATAGCCAAAATATATTCTACATATGTTTGATATTTACACCTATGTTTAGGAACTATTTTGTTTTAAATATGTACTACTTTCCAGTATGTTCTTTTTTGACCAGACCCGAATTTGTGGTGTTACATCTTACAAAGTTTATTCGAATCATTTTGCAAAGAATTCCGTTCAAACCGGTGCTAGGGGCCGTCTTAAACTTGTAGTGAGGTGAGAGGTTTTTGACTCCGTGTTGAAGGCATCACAGTGACTTTGAGATGAAGAACAGCAATAAAAGCCCTGTTCCTTTGCTTTTTGTGTGTTTTTGCTGTGCATGTACTGATTTTGTGTTACGGTTGGACCCTACATCTTTTGTTTTTCTGTTACCATCCGCATGGCAATGTACGTAATGTTTGGGTAAGACAGACTTACCATCCATTTGACATTGTTAGTAATGTTTGGGTAAGACAGACTTACCATCCATATGACATTGCTAGTAATATTGGGAAAGACAGACTTACCATCCACATTATATTGTTCGTCATATTTGGGTAAGACAGCCTTACCATCCATCTACTTCAACCACAGTGTACTTTAAAGTAATTGTTATAAGGTTGCTTGTTATCAGCTTTTGTTCATTTTCACGTGCATTTTACATGCTGTATCATAGCATTAACATCTGTTCTTTGAAGTTGCTTTGGTCTCTTGTTGATGTTAATGTGCGTGACTATTAGTACTTGTTCTGTTGTCTTGTTCTGTAATAATGATGTACCACCGATGATCTGCACACCTAGTGACTTCCTAATTTCTCCATTTAGCGATCCCCTTAATTGTAGATGATCACCTCTATAACTGAAATGATATATTGTTTATGTAGACAAGACAGCCACCATGCAATGCTAAAAGACAAACCAAGATCTATATAGGTCAACATTCTAGGGTCAAGTGTCTATACAATTTCCATTAACAACAAAGTTCGTATTAGATATATAAAAAAAAACACTGAGACAAAACCAACAAACTGCATCGCACAATAGTGCACCAAAGAATGCTTTCAGTTTCTGAAACCAAGCTCAGTGTCTATAGATTTGTGTTTTCTGATTGGGGGCCACTAGGGAGAGTGCTACAATTTTAGAATTTTTATTCAACAGATGATATATACTTACCTTGTCAAATTTCATGGCTAGTGCATTAAACTATGACTATGTAAAGTCATTCAAATCACTACCGAGTCGGTACTTCTTAAATGGGATGATTAATACAACTAGTACCCTTCTTAGGTACTGTAGTGGTCATATTAAAATACTATGGTTTCTGAAAATAATTTCTAGTGACAAAACTAAGAAAATTTTAGGAAATAATTTGCTATATTTAGTGATATTTCCCCTTTAGCATATAAACTCTAAATGCAGCCTATGACACCGGACAGTAGATCAAAAGCGGTAGAAACCAAGTTAGTCTAAAATAAGCACTGGATAGTAAATAAAGTCTGTCATATTAGCTAAAAATGTGAATAAATAAATACATTTAGAATGCAATTTAATAAATGAATAAATAAATAAAAGTTACTTTACAGCCGACAAAATAATAACAAAACACGTAGGAAAGAGTTAAATTCACGCGGAACAGCGACATTTGCTATATAGAAAAAGAGGTCCACCATGAACTTTGCTAGTCACCATTGACCTCACGAACAACCAATGGAAATGTTACAATTTAATATCGCATTGCTTGATAAATCAACCATACAAATTACCGCACTTGTGTTATCACTTGTCGATATCGCACTCCAATAGATGCGATATCAAAAATATCTACTCTGGTGGGAAATGGGAAAAAGGACACAACCAAAAGATAAACATTTGGTTTACATACCATATGAAATGTTTGTCCACTCGAGACAATAAATTTGTGACAAATCAGAAAACTACAAGAAAATTTGAATATTTATTTTAGAAATGACTAATATTTTTGTCTATGAAGAAATAACATCAAAAATGTGGTGCACACTGAATAACCCGCGTATAAAGTGCGTACCACATTTTTTAGGTTATTTCGAATAGACACAAAAAAATATTACAGTCTTTCCTTATAATTTAATTCTTAATTCCATTTTTAAGGAGTATACACATGTTGTACCACACACATTCTTACAGTAACAGTTTTTATAACATCCGCCATTTTGCATATTTGACGGTTCTGCATTGTTACTTGCTTGTTCTTAGACCTTTTGTTCATATTCTAAGAAAGGTACAATTGAAGAACAGATAATTATTTCTAGTTGCCTGTCTTTTCGTTTGCTTCTGTATTTGTATTTTGTGTCCTGCATTTATACACTGCTTTTTTCAAGCAAAACAAAAGTGACCAGAGAGAAAAATAGAAAAAAAGGAAACCTATCCCTTAACAATCGTGATATGCCGAAGTAATGATAAAATCAAAGAAAAGATGGCGGTATGAACGGTCTCTTAGGAATGCTGAGTAACATGACACCGACGAGGATATGCGTGCAACAGCTAGAATTCTGACAGATAAGCGTAATCCAAGAAGGAATCAATAGCTTTTACTTTCTCAAATCTCAGCAATTCAGGATAAAATCCCGAGATAGGCGGATCAATTACATAATTAAAACTTTGTCTGATATAATCAAATGTCAGTTTATACTCGTAAATCTTTGGAAAGTTCCTAAAATACGGATATGTCCCGAAAGCCACCTCTCAATACTGTATCGTAATTATAGCAATGAAACCGAAAACATCTTCCGTGATTGCAAAGCTATAAACTTGTAGTATGTTTATGAATCATATCAGTTTCTTTTGGCATCGGTTCTTTTAGATATAATTTTGAAATCGAGACTGCCGATGTCTGTTTTTCATCTGAAGTCAGAATCATTTCTCGTGTAAGTGGTAATTCAATATTCTTATTTGTTGCAAAGTTAGAATGCTATATGCACCTACACATTGCAGTTCTTTTTGGCTGGTTTCACTTAACAAAATTTTATTTAATCTGCAGATTGCTGGCAATCATAGATCTGATTTTGTATGCGGGTTAAGATCATAGCATTATGTTCTACATCGAATTTTGTTTGAAGTACACTTGTAGCCTGCCTAATATTTAAGCCCTACTCTGATCATCATTAATAGTGATAGATATGTAGACACACCATGGCATGCATTCAAATGCATCTTCTACCATGTCTATAAACATTTGATGTTCGGTGCATTTGTCTTCCAGTAAAAAAAACTTGTCTCCTTTTTTCTCAGTTATTATATAGATTATTAATTTTTTGTTTTAATCTCCTATTCGAAGCTTTCTTTCAAAAACCGCTATATATTTCCAATCGTGTGCATTTGTTACGAGCACTAAGCATTTGAACATTGCGGAATCGTATGAACTATGTACTGGGGGTAACTAATGATGCCCCTTTAGTTTTGAGTATACAGTGTTTGCAACTCTAATTATTTGGTGGTATATATTGGGACATATGTTATTTCATTCAGGAATTTCACCTGTATTTAATACTTATTACCGTGATTTTATTCATTATTTTTATCTTGTTATTGTCACAAAAGGTTTTAGATTTTAAAAAGAAGAGGGTACCAAAAGAGGCGATCAAAATCATGATTGAAGAAAGACTGACACCGCCTCGACCTAAAGAAAAAGAGGAGTAGACAAACACCAACCAAACAAAGACCGTAAAGAATACTAAAGATTTACCAAAACGAACCCCACAGAAAAAAATATGAAATAATGTGCTTCAGAGGGGCCAACGTATTAGCCTCTCTTCTCTTGTGTGATACCTTACCACCGTAAATGTTTCATCAATAAAACAAGAGTAATAATTGATGAAACATTTACGGTGGTAAGGTATCACACAAGAGAAGAGAGGCGAATTTTGCATTTCTACCATAAGACATTACACCACTTGTACCATCAGTACAGGTTAAATCTCTTACCCTGTAATATGACAGAGTACTTTCAAATGATTATTTTTTTTTTCTAAACAAAATAGACATATAAAAATAAGGAGATGTGGTTTGATTGCCAATGAGACAACTTTCCACCAAAGTTCAAATGAAGTGGATTTAAGCAATTATAGGCCACAGTACGGTCTTCAACAATGAGAAAAACCCATACCGTATAATCGACTATAAAAGGCCCCAACATGAAAAATATGAAACAATTCAATTGAGAAAACTAACGGCCTAATTAATAACAAAACAATTTACGAAAAATAAATATAACAGACATGAACCAACGACAACCACTGAACTAAAGGCTCCTGACTTGGGACAGGCACATAAAGATGTGGCGGCGTTAAACAAGTATGTGAGCGCTCAACCCTCCCCTAACCTGGGACAGTGTTGCAACAGCACAACATAAGAAAAAACTATCAAAATCAGTTGAAAAAGGCTTAACTCATCAGATCGATACAAAGAAAAACATCAAACAAAAACACAGACAGGACGTGGCAGGGTATTTATACATCCCTCATCCCTAACAACAAAAATACACTAAGTACAGATCTGAGAGTACCCAAAGTTACTGACAGCTAGTTCAAAGCCAATAACAGCTAATAAAAATCATGTATCTAAGACTAAAATATCAATCAGTACACATCCAACATCCAATGAATTTACTGTAAAGACGTCATTAACAGTCAGAAAAAAAACATGACCTTGTGTAATGCCAAAATATAGGTATCGACAGATACTCGTTACAACACGTACATTAAAATTTTAGAGAAAAAAACAACAACACAGAAAAAAGTAAGACCTGTAGCGTGAATTAAACCAAAGTGTGAACTTAGGTGTTCCGAAAGAGCAGGTTCAAGCACTATTAGTGGCGTCCATCGTGTGGCTCATTGTAAGTAAATATCCGATGATAAAAAGCATTTGACCAAATCAGCGTGATAGCGTAAACTTTCGAATATATATATACATCTTTACCATTAAGAACATTTGGTTGTATATCTTACTTGTTGACAGCAACCTTCTATCCCTTGAAGGTTCGCAATAGGAAACAAAATCCCTGGAATATCGAATCAACTGTATCAAATCGTAGTATGCCTTTGTTTAAATTGACAAAACTATATTTTAGGCACGGAATACTTTCTGTTGTTCAGTATATATGAAATAGAAATACCGCTATCAGTTTTAATGTATTGTGGCATTTCCGTGTTTATGTCGTCGCTTAAATATTGGAATATCTTATGTTTCACTGTTGTGTCATAAAAATGCATGCTTTTGCATCAATAATGTTTGAATAAAATATGAAAATAGAAGGGGGCTATACACATGACAGTTATTACGTTAAATATATTCAATACAATAAGAATACTTTGGGAACATAATCTCCCGTCTTCATACACACTTACAATGCTTCATGTGTGGGCTTAAGATACACAAATTTGGACGGCAAACACGATATTTTAAGCAATTCACAGGAATGTGTTTTATAAGAATTGTTTGACAAATAAATAGAATATTAAATATCAATAAATGCACATTTAAGCCAGTAAATTGAAACTCGAATCGAAGCATATTATATATTATTATTTTACTTATCGCAAAACAAAGAGACGCTACAGTATGTTTCACTGTCATCCGTCTGGACATTCCTGTAAGTTCCGCTATCATTTGTCTGGATATTACTGTAGGTTCTACTGTCATATATCTGGACACTACTGTATGTTTAACTGTCATCCGTGTGGACACTACTGTAGATTCCACAGTCATCTGTCTGGACACTACTGTATGTTTCACTGTCATCTGTCTTGACACTACAGTAGGTTTTACTGTCATCTATCTGGACACTACTGTATGTTTCACTGTCATCTGTCTGGACACTACTGTAGATTTCACAGTTATCTGTCTGGACACTACACTAGGGATAACTGTCATCTGTCTGGACACTACAGTAGGTTTCATTGTCATCTGTCTGGACATTACTGTACGTTTCACTGTCATCTGTCTGGACACTACTGAAGGTTTTACTGTCATAAACTGTCATCCGTGTGGACACTACTGTAGATTTCACAGTCATCTGTCTGGACACTACAGTAGGTTTTTTTGTCATCTATCTGGACACTACTGTATGTTTAGCTGTTATCCATCTGGACACTACTGTAGATTTATCAGTCATCTGTCTGGACACTTGTATATGTTTCACTGACATCCGTCTGAAAACTACTGTAGATTTCACAGTCATCTGCCTGGAAACTACTGTATGTTTAACAGTCATCCATCTGGACACTACTGTAGATTTAACAGTCATCTGTCTGGACACTACTGTATGTTTCACTGTCATATGTCTGGACACTACAGTAGGTTTTACTGTCATCTATCTGAACACTTCTGTATGTTTCACTGTCATCTGGCTGGACACTACTATAGATTTCATAGTCATCTGTCTAGACACTACTGCAGGTTTCATTGTCATGTGTCTGGATACTACTGAAAATTTCACTGTCATCTGTCTGGACATTAATGTAGGTTTCACTGTGATCTGTCTGGATATTACTGTAGGTTTTACTGTCATCTGTCTAGACACTACTGTAGGTTTCGCTGTCATCTGTCTGGACACCACTGAAGGTTTCACTGTCATCTGTTTGGACATTACTGTAGGTTTCACTGTCCTCTGTCTGGACACTACAATAGGTTTAAATGTCATATATCTGGAGGACACTACTGAAGGTTTCACTGTCATCTGTCTGGACATAACTATTGGTTTAACTGTCATCTCTCTGGACACTAATTCATCTGTCTGGACACTACTGAAGGTTTCACTGTCATCTGTCTGGACACTACTGAAGGTTTCACAGTCATCTGTCTAGATATTACTGAAGGTTTCAATGTCATCTGTCTGGACACTACTGACGGTTCGCTGTTATCTGTCTGGACACTACTGTAGGTTTCACTGTCATCTGTCTGGACACTACTGTATGTCTCACTGTAATCTGTCTGGACATTACTGTATGTTTAAATGTCATCTGTCTGGACATTACTGTAGGTTTCACTGTCATCTGTCTGGACACTACTGTATGTTTAACTGTTATCCATCTGGACACTACAGTAGGTTTAACTGTCATCTGTCTGGACACTACTGTATGTTTAACTGTCATCTGTCTGGACAATACAGTAGGTTTCATTGTCATCTATCTGGACACTACTGTATGTTTAACTGTCATCTGTCTGGACACTACTGTAGATTTCACTGTCATCTGTCTGGACACTACTGTATATTTAACTGTCATCTGTTTGGACATTACAGTAAGTTTCACTTCCATCTGTCTGGACACTACAGTATGTTTCAGTTCCATCTGTCTGGACACTACAGTTGGTTTCGCTTCCATCTGTCTGGAAACTACAGTAGGTTTCACTTCCATCTGTCTGGACAATACAGTAGGTTTCACTTCCATCTGGCTGGACACAACAGTAGGGATAACTGTCATATGTCTGGACAATACAGTAGGTTCCGCTGTCATCTATCTGTACACTACAGTAGGTTTCACTGTCATCTGTCTGGACACTACTGTAGATTTCACTGTCATCTGTCTGGACACTACTGTATATTTAACTGTCATCTGTTTGGACATTACAGTAGGTTTCACTTCCATCTGTCTGGACACTACAGTATGTTTCAGTTCCATATGTCTGGACAATACAGTAGGTTCCGCTGTCATCTATCTGTACACTACAGTAGGTTTCACTGTCATCTGTCTTGACGCTACAAGGTTTCACTGTCATCTGTCTTGATAATTCAGTAGATTTCACTGTCATATGTATGGATGCTGCGGTAGGTTTAACTGTCATTTGTCTGGACACTACATGAGTTAAGCAATACAATGATTTCAGTGTTTGTAACTTGAAACTTGTTATCAATCGGAGCGTTTAGATACTAGTTTTCTATACATGTATGTATGGAATCTGTATAAACACAAATTTCCGATTTGAAATTTGGTAATGAAATTCGAACAGATGTGTGTAATTGTTTTAAATTATTTCGATTCTTGCGATTACTTATGGCCTAAACTAGAAAGTAAATATATATATATATATATATATTTGCATGACATTGATTCAAGAGTCATAAAACGTCTGGGTGAAGACACATGAATATTTGTATCACATTGATTCAGGACTCATAAAACGTCTGGGTAAAGTCTCAGGAATATTTGTATAACATTGATTCAGGAATCATAAAACATCTGGGTTAAGACACATGAATATTTGCATTACCTTGATTCAGGAATCATAAAACGTCTAGGTAAAGACAAAGAAATATATGTATTACATGGATTCAGGGATAATAAAACGTCTGGGTAAAGACACAAGAATATTTGTATAACATTGATTCAGGAATCATAAAACGTCTGCGTAAAGACACAGGGGTATATGTATTACTTTGATTCGGGAATCATAAAAGGTCTTGGTGAAGACACAGGATTATTTGTATTACATTGATTCAGGAATCATAAAACGTCTTGGTAAAGACACAGGAATATTTGTATTACACTGATTCAGAAACCATAAAACGTCTGGGTAAATAAAGGCAACAGTAGTATACCGGTGTTCAAAAGTCATAAATCGATTGAGAGAAAAAAAAATCCGGGTCACAAACTAAAACCGATTGAAACATTTGTATTATATTGATTCAGAAATATTAAAACGTCTGGGTGACACAGGAATATTTGTATTACATTGATTCGAGAATCATCAAAAGTCTGTGCAAAAACACAGGAATATTTGCATACTTTTATTCAGGAATCATAAAACGTCCGGGTAAAGACACAAGGGTATATGCATTACTTTGATTCGGGAATCATAAAAGGTCTTGATGAAGACACAGGATTATTTGTATTACATTGATTCAGGAATCATAAAACGTCTGGGTGAAGACACAGGAATATTTGTATAACATTGATTCGGGAATTATAAAACGTCTGGGTAAAGACAAAGAAATATATGTATTTCATGGATTCATGGATAATAAAACGTCTGGGTGAAGACACAGGAATATTTGTATACGTTGATTCAGGAATCATAAAACGTCTGGGTAAAGACACAGAAATATTTGTATTACATTGATTCAGGAATCATAAAACGTCTAGGTAAATAAAGGCAACAGTAGTATACCGTGTTCAAAAGTCATAAATCGATTGATAGAAAACAAATCCGGGTTACAAACTAAAACCGAGGGAAACACATCAAATATAAGAGGTAACTCAAGTGTCACAAAAATAAACGCCAACATACATAGAAACGAACTATTTGATAACAGCTGCCGTATTCCTGACTTGGTACAGGACATTTTAAGAAAAAAATGGTGGGTTGAACCTGGTTTTATGGCTAGCCAAACCTCCCGCTTCTATGGCAATGTTAAAAAATATCGCTAAAATGACAACACCATGTGACAAAAACACAGCACAAACACACGCAAGAACACTCACCACAGAGAAACGCACAAACAAACAATATAACAGACGACACAACATGCAAATCGCAGAACAACAACGAACATCTTCCATCAGCGACAGACGCCACAGGACATCACAAACAGCGACGCACTCATGTAACGAACATGTAATCTTGAACCTCACACAATTATTCTCACAACACCAGTCCAAAACATTTTCACGACAATGACGTATCGAAAGGCTATTTTATAATTATTTGGACTACAAACAATAAGACATAACACATTATCCAACCGAAACCATTACAGAAACATCAAAAATAAAAAAAATCATGTTGGATGTATAAAATACCGAGACACGTCGTATAGCAATGCAAATTCACACTCGGTATACCAGTCATATTTGGAAATAGATCACGTTCGGTACTTATAGCAGACAGACGACATAGATGTTAAACCACAATCTAAGTCGTGGTTAAAATGTCATTAGTTAGTTTAGACACAGACACATCGTATAGATCAACCAATCTGTGATGGTGTCATTTTTAATCTTTCCTCCTCATAACTCTGTTGGAGCAGTTTCTGCGTAAGGAGCACACTCCTGTATATGAAGTCCGTATAGTGTGAACATGCACGAGCATATCTTATCAACTGAGATATGTAAACACCATACGACGGAGTAGAGGGTATGTTACTGCTGAGAAATGGGAAATTGATAATTAGGAAGTTGAAATCATCCCGATTGTCATAGATTTTAGTGTGAAGTCGTCCATCTGTGTCAATATTGAGGAAAAAATCAAGGTATGAAGCAGTCCTTCTTGTACCAGTAGTATCCTTAATTTCAAGTTCACTGGGATATATGAGATGCAAGTATTGACTGAAATATGGGTTATTCAGTGATAGGAAATCATCAATATATCTGAAAGCAAAATTAAAGAATTTTGCGAGGTGCTTTCTCTTTTTGTCTTTTAGAAGGTTCTGAATGAATTCTGCTTCATACGAGTACAAAAACATGTCGGCCAGAAGGGGTGCACAGTTAGTACCCATTGGAATACCGACTATCTTTTGAAATATCTATCCTCCAAACTCATCAAATATATTGTCGTTTAAAATGTCCAGCATTTTGATAATATCATCTTCACTGTATTTTCTGATAGAATCAGTGTGGTTCTTCACAAAATAAGAATTATTATAACCCAAAACAAGAAATTTATATCTGCGATTCCCATTTTTATAGAAACAGCTCTGTTTAATGAGATGGTGAAGTCGATCTTTCAATGGAGCATGGGGAATAGTAGTGTAAAGCGTAGAAAAATCAAAGGTCTTAATTTTGCTGCAAAATTGCAGAGATTGTGATCTAAGATTTAGCAGTAGATCTTTAGAATTTTTGAGAATCCACATCTGATTGACACCACTGGTTGAATATATCTCATCACAATATTTTTGAAGGCCATTTTTTACTGTAGAAAGAATAGTAGTCACCAATTTAGAAAGACATAGAAATATTTGTATTACATTGATTCAGAGAAAATAAAATGTCTGGGTAAAGACACAGGAACATTTGTATAACATTGATTCAGGAATCATAAAACGTCTGGGTAAAGACATAGGAACATTTGTTACATTGATTCAGGAATCATAACACGTCTGGGTGAAGACACAGGAATGTTTGTATTACATTGATTCAGGGATAATAAAACGTCTGGGTGAAGACACAGAAATATTTGTACTACATTAATTCAGGGATAATAAAACGTCTTGGTAAAGACACAGGAATATTTGTTACATTGATTCAGGAATCATAAAACGTCTGGGTAAAGACACAGGAACATTTTACATTGATTTAGGAATAATAAAACGTCTGGGTAAAGACTCAGCGGCTCTTTTCACAAAAAATCTTAAGAGTAAAAACACTCGTAAGTCATACACATTTCAGTATACCTTACGATCAATTTTTAATCGTAAGATTTTTTGTGAAAAGAGTCGCTGGAATATTTCAATTACATTGATTCAGGAATCATAAAACGTCTGGGTAAAGACACAGGAACATTTGTTACATTGATTCAGGAATCATAAAACGTCTGGGTAAAGACACAGGAACATTTGTTACATTGATTCAGGAATCATAAAACGTCTGGGTGAAGACACAGAAATATTCGTATTACATTGATTCAGGGATTATAAAACGTCTGGGTAAAGACACAGGAATGTTTGTATTACATTGATTCAGGAGTCATAAAACGTCTGGGTAAAGACACAGAAATATTTGTATTACATTGATTCAGGGATAATAAAACGTCTGTGTAAAGACACAGGAATATTTGTATTACATTGATTCAGGAATCATAGAACGTCTGGGTAAAGACACAGGAATATTTGTTTTACATTGATTCAGGGATAATAAAACTTCTGATATAGACACAGGAATATTTGTATTACATTGATTCAGGTATAATAAAAGTTCTGATATAGACACAAAAGTATGTTAATTTCAACAGGATCCCAACCATCATTTGTTTAATTATGTTAAATAAGAATTAAAAGTGATTTATCTGTCAAATTATACAAGTTGACATCGAAATTATCGTTGACATATTAAATTTTGTAGAACAATAGAAAATGTAACAGTTTAACGTTTTAATTGGTTTGTTGTTTTGTTCTGGCCTTATCTGACATACATCAAATGGTGTGTATCGCTGCGGACCAGAAATTATTATATTAATATATAAAATTTGAAATTCTATATTATGCTTGTCACCGATGTTATTTTCATTTCAGATAGTCAAAGAGTATAGAGTTTCTCCAGAAAATTGGTATATTGGCAATGATAATAAAATCATATGACCAAAATGACTCCTTATCTGAAGATCGAAATATCCTTTTTCGTTTTCATTATAACCTAAGAATTAGATATTTTATTGGCAGCTGATATAAAATTCCTGTAGAAAATTGATCTATTATAATTTAAGTTTATTGATTGTAAGGGTTGGTCATATCCGTTTAAGAAAATTAATCAAGTCATAATATATGTATTTTTTTCTGATTTGTTTTTCTAACTTAATGAATGACGATCATTTTGAAAAATACATGGAATAAAATTGAGGGTTTTTTAATAGCTTCGTTTAAATTGTTATTCCTTTTTCTTTTGATACTGTACGCACGAACATGAAATTTGAAAATATAGCTCTTGGGATTATTTGGTGTCTCGGGTTGATATTGGTATGGAATTGAGGATGGCCGTATAATATTCCCTACAAATATAAACGTCTTAAAAAGAGCAGAAAAACACAACATACAGTAAAATTGTGCACAAAAATATTTAAGAATTGAATACGGGTTGTAAGATATTTCATTGGCGGATAAACCACTGACCGTAAGCTCTAAATCGCCCCGAGTCATAAATTTGTGAATAAATTAGACAGAACCTATAAAAGATCTGACAATCAAAGCCGAACTCTACAAAAGAAACCCCCATAAAACATAAATGTGTCACAAAATTGGTCTTGATTTGAAATGCGCGTCTGGCGTATACATTATATATAAGCCGGGTATCCTTGGTGTATTTTAACAACCCCTGCCACTGCTGGCGGACGTTTTTGCTTTTGTGGGTAACATCAGTCCAGTGCTCATGTGCTGACATAAAATATCATTGATATGGTATTTATTTTATACATTTCCTGTTAATTAAATGTTAATTAAATACCCTTAGATATTTTACACTTTTGAAAAGACGGCCTCAGCAAATTTCACACAGCATTTTTTGAATTAGGAGATTTAAATGCTTCTCAACTATGATTATCGATGTGGCCTTCCTACAATTTTGATTCAAGCGCCACTGATGAGTTTTAAGTACACAAAACGTGCTTCTGGTGTATATGTATTAGCTAGGTATTTTTTTTGTCATAAGTTTGTCATATTTTTATTTTTGTTTCTGTACTTCTTTTTTTCGGGAGGAGGGGTGGGGTGGGAGCCACATGAACGTGAATGTTGTCGATTTTCGAAGTGTATTTCAAATCAAGAGGCAGAGAAATGTAAGGCAAATTTGCAAAAATAAGAATAATGGCATTTTAGTTTTTGTTACTGATTTCAATAGCTCGCCCTATCTGGTTAGCTCTTAATATTCTTGCTGATAAAATCAGTATCAATATTAAAAATGCCATCATTCTATATGTGTAAAATGCTATTTTTCGTTTTATTCCTACGTGTTAATTAATACTTCCACAATTAGTTCTCATTTTTTAAAATCATCTGTTCATACACCATTGTAAAAAGCTAGATCGGATGCCTTGCTGTGTTGACTATTTTCCTGAGAAAAACAGCCCACGCGGGGATGTACATGTAGTAAAGTACAATTAGTTTTTGTTCCGATCTAATAAGGAACTAGTAGAAAATCCAGAATATAAGATACTTTAAAAACAGGTGCAAATTAATATCAAGGTATTCAAGTGTAACTAATTGATGAATGACGAAGTCTCGTGCTGTATTATCTTTATGAAATATTAAACTATTTCATATTTTGTGTATTGAGGAGTTTTCTAAATGTCTTGGCTATACAACAAGTGTTAATTGTTCAAAAGAAAAGACTCGTAACAGGTCATCTTAAAATCGGGTTAAGTTACAAGTATCATATTACATAAGTAAAAAATATACATTTCCATTTAATTTTGCCCTTTTGTTTGAAAACAACATGAATACTCATTTTTTTCTTCTTCAAATAATGACTAAAATCGAACATTGTTTAACTGCACTTGATGGTATGTAGGTTATCTTACTTCTCCATAAGTTGAAAGGTCGGTTCATTTCATTGTGTACAAACGTGGAAACGAATATAAATGTACATGTATTCTAGTTATCCAGGTTTAAAGTTTCTAGAGATTCGTAACTCAGTATAATCAACATCGTATGCAATGTTCTTCTTTTCCCCTTGAACCATCTCTTTGGTCTCTTGCTCGCCTTGAGTGCGAGAGTTCGTGGGTTCGAACCCCGACCGGGTCATACCAACGACTTGAAAATTGGTATATCTGCTTCTCCGCTAAGCACGCAACATTTAAGAGTATGAGTTCAAAGACTGGACGGCTCGGAGTCAGAATAATGGTGTCCGGGTAGGTTGACATGTCTTCAATCGGACTGTATCTTCTGAACTAGCACGTTAAAAAATCCGACTCAGCGTCGTGTCGGTCTAGTACAAAACAGGGTTCATATTCATATCACATTATTATGACCTTGTCCTGAATATACAGGTGCGCTCGACTCCAATCTTAATTGACTAGGATTGTTAGTTTTCCTAACGAAGGTCGGTTGTTCTCTCTGGGCACTCCAGCTTCCTCCACCAATAAAATACTGACTGTCACGAAATAGCACAATAGTGCTAAAAATGGCATTGAAACACCCATCAACCAATCAATCAATGTGCATTTAATTTGTCACTGGACGTTAAACATCCATCTATTATTCTTCTCCTCCAGCCTTTCTTACAAACGCCGAGTCAGACTTATGTACGCCAAAAAAAGTTTGCGCACACGGACGGACAGAGATAAAGCAGGAATGCGCACACGGACGGACAGAGATAAAGCAGGAATATACTGCTTTATCTCTGTCCGTCCGTGTGCGCAAACTTTTTTTGGCGTACATAAGTCTGACTCGGCGTCTGTAAGAAAGGCTGGAGGAGAAGTTCCGCAAACTGAGCGGAGTATAATTACACAAAGACTGGTGACTGCTTGAATAAGAGATTTGTATCTCACTGTATATATTTGGGGATTGACCCCACTCTTTCTTTATTATTTTAAATTCATTTAAAGTAAAAAAAAGGGGGAGATAAGCTAAAATACTAAAGAAATTAAGCAATTTTACTTTAAATGATTTTGTTTTTGAATTAAAAAGGGGATCCTTTCTTCCGCCTGCTTGATGTCTTGCTTAACAGGAGATGCTTTGCTGGTAAACAAACCCGCTCTCGCTCCTTTTTTGGTGTTCGTGCGATTCCTTCGGTTTTTGCGGATTTGTTTCTTCTTATGAATTTATGAGATATGAATATCGGTAAATGCTGTTGCCTTAAACCTAGCATCCAACTTGAACTGATTCGCAAGAGGGCATATTGATGAGAATAGAATTTTTGTCTTAGAACAGGTCACCTTAAGATCTGGAATAATAATCCAGGGCGTTTTACTTAAATACTGACGAACAATTTGCTGATGTAGTCAATGGCAAAACTTTCATTGTTTTGTGGTAGAGTTTTACAGGAACATTTTGAAAGTATCTAATTTATCATTGTATTCAATTACAAAAAGCATTTTAAAGTGAGTATGCTGGGACAAAGTACTGTCATGTGGAAAAGGGATCCATTTTTCCTTGTAACAGGCTACCTACGTAACGACTAAGGGTTGCTGCAATAGTTCTTTAACAAGGCACTCTCCATACACTGGCATCGGATTTAACTTCCAAATTCCGACTGGATATTCCCAAATGGTTGACTATGATATGAAGAATAAAGAATAATCATAAGTCCAATTAAGGGCTCTTGGTCGGCAATATGACATTCACATTAACAAATAATGCTATATAAACTGTATATATATCTACAAATATTTCTATACCTCATATAAACCACTCAAGTTATATTCAAGATGTTCAAGACAAAACCAGATCCTCAAAACGAACTACAACTAGATTTGCAATTGCTAGCAATAGCGAATGGCACCCTCGTCCACCAATTGCCACTAAACGGCAGAAATTTTAAAAATTTTTAGAAGTCAATGCACATACATGCATGACAACACATATTTCTCTAAATTTGCAGAAGATTTGAAGCATTTTTCAATTTTTCACAATTTCGCTGTTTCCATGGTAACTGCGGGTGAAATTTCCAAAATCAAATATCAACTCTACACATGCCAGATAAAATTTCTGTAAAGTTTCATAAAGTTTGGTGCATTTTGAAATTTTTGTCGTTTCCATGGTTACCGTAACGGTAGCCATTTTGAAAATTCCAACTACAGATACCACTTTAACACAGTACATGTAACATACCCATACAGTTTCAGATGGTTTAATCTTATATTCTTTAAGAAAATGCTGCTTTAAAGTGTTTTCTCATAGGGCCAATGTTAAACTTTTCCCCTGTTTCCATGAAAATGGCGGCCATTTTGGAATTTCTAATTACTTACTGTCTGAACATCTAGGCATACCAAGTAACATTTCCATAAAGTTTCATACAGTTAGGTCCTATAATAAAAGATTTGGATTTTTGATTTTTTTTTAACATTTTTACAGTTTCCATATAAACGGTGGCCATCTTGAACCATTTCATAGCAAGTTGCACAACTTCACATGGGGTCCTCATTATAGTAGAGTTCCATCAACATTGGTCCATTAAATTCCGAGAACTAGCGCGGACAAAAAGTGTGGAAGAAAAACAATAAACTCCGTTGAGGGTGCCATAATATCCATTGTAGCTATACACTTATTAACATTTCATCTAACATCTAGACATTTATTTAAAATATAATTACCTAAATATTTCTGTAAAGACAGATTTTCATTAGTGACTAACCATATGAATTTTTCCCCTTTTGAGAGGTCTGAGAAATATTAGGACATATATTGATTACCTTTTTGAATAACATTTTAATGTTAATCATATCGGACAATCTTGCTGACTGACCCCCCAAAAAACCCACTCACAAACTTTATACCAGATATCATAAGGATAATTCACCCCAAGTTTGGTTGAAATTAGTTCAGTGGTTTCAGAGCAGGAGATCTTTTAAACCGTATACGACGGACACGAAAATAAGTAAAAAAAATCGTTGTTTAAGACTACATCTTCTTAAAGGATCATTTAATTGTCCCGGTAGTGTTAGCATTTTTGTATATCTTGTATTTCTGATTATTTCTGCTGTTTACAGTTTCTATCTATCTATAACAGTTTTCGGAATAAAAGGTATAAACATAAAAACAAGTCAAAATTCGTCATTTACGGGCAATAACTCCTTAATGAGTCATCTAATTGTTTAGGTTATATTATCATTTTCGAGATCTTGTTTTGCTGATCATGTTTGCCGTGACGGTTTCTACCTATCTATAACATTGTTTTTGAAATAACAGACAAAAACATAAAATTAGCCAAAAATCGTCATTTAAGGGCAATAACTCTTTCAGGAGTAACTGATAATTTTGGTGAAAATATAAAGTTGGTAGATCTTGACATTCTGAGGATTTTGTCAGATTTGTTATATCTTTTAAGGTTTTCAAGATATCTGAAAAATAATACATTTTACCATTATGTTCTGTTTTTAGTTATGATCGCCATGTTTGTTGACAGACATGAAAAAACAAAAAACTTATATTGTATACCCTAAGGATCATTCACCTCATGTTTGGTCGAAAGTGGTCCAGTGGTGTCAAAGGAGAAGATTTTTCAAAAGTTCAAGACGACTACAAAGACGGACGCTAATTGATGGCAATAGCTCACTGGCATTATGACCTTAGGTGAGCTAAAAAATAGTATAGAAAATTCGATACACGTTTGACCAGACGAAACAGTGACGTTCCATCGGATCTGTTAAAAACGGAAAAAAATGTGATACATCAATTGATATTCATAAAGTTCATTTTACTTTCAACAAAGTGAAATGTATGAAGAGTCTATACTGTAGCAATAAATTTCTATCAAATTCGGCTATTTTCGTTGTGAAAATCTCTGAACTATCAGTACTGCTCTAAAATCATAAATTAAGTCCGAACTGTTCGCAACTCCTACAGTTATATATCTCTACTTTATAAGTATATTTGTCTGTTCAGAACATAGCGAGATGTCAGTTATCAAGACTTTTTTCAGGAATAAATTCAACTGCAAATTGATTAAGATGCCCACTGAAATTATTGTTTGCAAACTTTTACACTTTAATATAAATCCCAATAACAACCCATGATATTTTTTAATATTCTTTGGCCATTTTCCAGTTATCACATTTTACATTTATTTTCGAAAATGAAATTATATCTGAGTTTGAATTTTATCAAAAGTAATGTTATATTTTACTATTTCCTCCAGAATAGATTACATTCTCATATGTCTACGGTATGGTATTAATATTTCATGCAATTAAATACTTAGAAGCCAAAACCTGAAATATAAAACAGTAATGGCTTATCTATGACAACATATCCGTGGGTACTTGAGCTGAAACTAGAAGACTTTAAAGAAGGCTGAGAAATGCTAAACAAAAGTGATACTGAAATAATATTACACATCTACATGTGCCTCTGCAGCGTTTTATATTGATAATAAATAAGTTTTGTCCCGGATGGTATCATTGCTACTTCATTTTTTGTAATTTTGCTAATTATAAAATGTTCAAATTATTCGAAATTTACTACAAATTACTCAAACAACGTAATATTGCTGGGTCTGTCAAATGCTCCACGAAACCTCTTTTTAAAAAAAATAGCATATATTTTATCAGCAACGAAAATCGGGCTTCGGAGTTACTGTGAATTAGGGATACTTAAAACTCCAAAATCTGTAGAGTACATACAATCTAAGTATCTTTCCTTGTGCAAAAGTATAACATATTTTACTTCTCTATAATTCAAACAATTATTCCTCATTCTTAAATTAAAGTTCAGACAGATTGAAAGAATTGGTCCTACTTTGTTTCATAAAAAAGAATGAACATTATGAATATGTATGTATATATCTTTGTTTTAGGAAGGAATAAATCATAGTCTGATACAAACAAAACATTCTCGAAGACTGACATATTTTGATATTATCAATATACCGGTATTTATGGCGTTTGGAAGACGTGGTTATCAACAGACTATCGGCATTCATATGGAAACCAACTGTGCTACTCTTTTGCCGACTTATTTCTTTATTCATATGAGGCAAATTTTATACAGGAGCTTTTCATGTAGAATGAAAAGAAATTAGAATTATCCTTTAATTTCACCTTCCGCTATACAGATAATATCCTCTCACTTAATAATCCAAAGTTTATTGACTGTTAAATGCATCTATCTACAGATACAATCAAAAGTCTGCTTCATATCTTGTCATACATCTGGAATAAGGTTCGGTTGAAAACTAAAAAAACGACAAAAGAGATGATTTCAGCTTTCCATTTGTGGCCTTTTCATTTCTATGCACCGCATGCTTACATACATTATATATCTTCTATAGTTCAGACTTTATTCCAGAGCTTACGTTTTTTATCAACATTCCTTGATAAAGGGTTGCTGCTTACGAGGAAGCTATTTAACCAACGGTTCCTTCTGGTTAAGTTGAACTCGCTCCTTTTTCTGATTTGGTTGACCGTTATTGATTATCTGTGTCACGTATAACAATGAATATGATTCAATTGTCTTACGAATTTTTACTTGTCATGACCAACATGACGGGTGCCACTTGTAGAACAGGAATTGCTTAATCATGCGGGGCACTTGGTAATCACCCGGGATGGTGGGGTTCGTGTTGCTCCGGCTTTGGGTATATCGGAAGTGTTTTGTGGACTATTGTTTGTTTTTTGTCATTGTTTTTTTTATTATTTTGCCACGGTACTGTCTGTTTTTCTATACGTCTAAGGATTTTAATTTTCCCTCTTCTGTTTCTTTTTTCAGTCAACTCATGGCATCATCAATTTACCAAAATTGCCTCGATGAGGTGGCTTATAATATAAACATTATATAAATAACACATAGCTGAGAGGGTGATAGAGCAGATTGTTACCCCGAGAAAACATTGTCAACTGAGGCGAAGCCAAGGTTGACAATGTCTTTTCGAGGGGTCTTTTATACTTACTATACGATATGCAATGTGATGATATGGCTTTGGTCATTGTTGAAGACCGTCCGGTGACCTGCAATTATTTACATCTTTGTCCTTTTTGGTCTTTATGATTAGCTGTCCCATTTACAATCTTACCACGTCTCTTTACTTTTACATCGGTAAAAAGAGTTGATTTTATTATACCTCAGTTATCACTTTCTATATAAAATAAGTACACAATATTTTCACTATTTTTCAAATTGCAAGCGTTGAACTATTTGCCCTCGATGAATCTATTTGACCGCGCAAGCGTCATTATATTTCGCGGAATTTCAACTGCAGCTACGGGATTGGCTAACGGGTTAATAACAATTCATTCGTGACTTTCGGATTTCAACTCAATTATTAACGTCGATTCCCGAGTTGTTCTGTTGTTAGATTTATTTTGTTGTTTTGAAAAAAATGAAGCTTTAAACTTACAATTGCCTGCTTGTTACTGGCATGCACATTTACAATCGGATAATTTTCATCACTATGACATTGTGTCCGTTGTCTCTTACAATTGTAAAAATGAAATTTGGTCAGCTGTGTCGTTCAGTCCTTGGCATAACTTTGTGTCTGTTGTCTCTTTCGGTAAAATAAAACACTTACCAGCTGGATATTCGTGGAATAGTAAGTTTATTGTCCCCTCGGATACAACGATTTCCCTCGGCTACGCCTCAGGCAAATAGTTGCACCTCGAGATCGGGGGACAATAAACTTATTATTCCACTCATACCCAGTCAATAAGTATAAAAAATAATGTATCACGCAAACAGGTTTATTGGAATGGTATTTGTGTTGTACATTTCAGAAGTGTGAAACCACTTCTATCTGTCGAACCATGATATAATTCATTCGGACATTTGTTTTATGAATATTTCGTTACATATTATAAACTGTAAAGGACTAAAAATTAAGGTTCCGAATTTTTATACAACAACGTTTTTATGTAATGTATACCAAATTGGTTTCGAATCGTTAATCTTATAATGTTCTTCAAGTTTCCCACAAAGCTTAAGTTGCAAAAAAAGAGACTTTGTTTTAGCTCACCTGGACCAAAAGTTCCATGCGAGTTTCCGCCTTCACTTGACGTTCGTCATCCGGTGCTAATTAACAAAAAATCTTCTCCTTTGACTCTTCTAAATATTCCTTCGATAAAGTGTGTCCAGGTATTTGTTCCATCAATAAACATGGGCGTTGTTTCTACAAATAGAACATATGTGTCAGCATATGTTTTTTGTTTTATTTCTTGAAAGTTATAAGAGATAGAGCAAAATTTATTCTTATATTGAAAATGTAATAGATATACAGAAAATTTTAGTAGCAAATATAATCGGCAAAAAGGACCGTCGACTCCTTCTAGGAGTTATTGCTTTTGAATGACTCATATTGTAAGAGTCCTGAAAACTATAATAGAACGAGTAAAATATAGACAGAAAAAAAAAAATTAGCTAAAGAAGATCTATGTATTAGTAACATGACAGAATCATCAATCAGTGACTCCTTGCACGAGTTATTGCCATTCAATGGCGATTTTGAACCATGTTTGCGTTTTTAGCAATCATCTTCAAAACTATAATAGATCGAGAGAAACTGTAAAACAACAGTTATAGAATGATCGGCAAAATCAAACCTATAGAAAAATCAAGTGACGAATATTGTCAATTGACTCATTATAGGGCTTATTGCCCTTAGATTTGAATATTTTGTAAAAATAAATACTGCTTCTGGATCAGTCCTGGTCACAATTTTATTAAGAGTGCGAAAGATGGCTGTTTCTTGTGCTATTGATTTTATTGTGGCATATTTTGCCAGGTCAGCAATTCAGGTTCCTATGAGCCTCTAGTTTATATTTATAAAAGATGATGTTATTTTTATTTCTGCAATAGATTTGCAGTAAACGCATGTGGAAAGTTCGAGTATTTTTTAGCCTATTTATCAGATTACAAAAAATACCGAATGTGCTTCTATTCAACAAAAGACTTAGTAAACCTCAAAGCAACTACGCGACAGTTACTATTCTTTAAGAAAACTATCTTTTCGCCGAAATTTACATATTTATTATTATAATTTCTGAAATAGGGAAGAAGGAAACTACATTTAAATGGATTAAAATTAAAAGAAGGAGCTATTATTGAAAACTAAATAAGTGACTAACGTCTTATTCTTTATAACTTTATTATTGTTTAAATGTAAAGTTAAACCAATTTGAGGAATTATTAGCGAATTTCTTTCTATTTGAAAAATCAACCTACTTCTTTACTTTATTTCCCTTTTTGTGAAAGTTTGGCATTAACGAAAATGTTTCAAATGCCGTATAATTGTACTAAGTAATATGACATTTCCTTGTAAAATATGTTTTCGCGAGTGTGAGATATTCATATATAGAATAATGACTTACAGAAGAAATTAAATCAACATTTGTCTGTATACGTCAGCTATCATTTTGAAAAATAATTTAGTAATTATTTAGAGTAGCAATTAAGTGAACATTTAGCAGTTACGTGTAGTTATTACGTAGAATATCCATTGACAGCTTACCAGGCGTTGACAGCGTATTCATACATCCCGTCAGATCTAACGTATTCATAGATATAGGAAGATGTGGTGTGAGTCATGCATGGTATAGAAATAATGTCATCACTGGACTTCTCACTTCCATCAGTAAAACCAAAAAAGTTGGGCGTCTGTCTGGTTGGTGGGATGTTGAATACGCAGCCACGTATATTTCAAATATGGTCACATTGGATTTCAAGTCGTCACAAAAATTACAAATATAGGAAACGTTTATCATCTTTAGACATAAAATAACTCTTTCTTAGGCTGTAGTTATTGACATGTAAAGTTAAACTATGTTTTCAATGAAATCCATTTTTTGATATTTCAAATTTAAACGGAACACCTTTTTTTGGGTCAATTATTGGACCATTAAGCATAACCAATATTTAAAAGTCAAACTGACAACAAATTAAAAGACAGTGCTGTTTTTAAGTGTTAAATCAATGTTTAACATTAACCAGCAGTAATTTTATTGCAATCAAATTATCCACCAGTCTGTTAGGAGGTATAACCAAAAAGCTATTACTGTTACACATGTTTCTGTTTCAGAGATAGTAGAACTTTCAATATAAATTCAGCCATACAAGGTAGTTGTACAATGTATTGTGTTTCAAATTGTCATCAAAATGATAAATTTTATAAGAAAACATCTGCGTTACGTTAATCGATTTTATATAGGATACAAATCAAGGTAACAAACATAAACTGAGGGATTCCCATGAACTCCAAAATGAGCAAGGCCGAGTGCGTCGACAGGGTAAGCATGCATCACCCGCCATGATAATTCACACCGACAGTCAAAATATCACAATCGGGAATAGGACACAATCGGTAAAATAACAGATCATAAGACTATATACTGGTATCTAAAGATCTAAGATCGCACATGTGACTAGTGAGTTGAGACATAGACAGATCTTATTGGTCGTCAAATTCGTGATGGTGACCGTCAAACTTATGTAGTGTTGATTTCAATCGATCTACTCCTTACCCTGTAGGAGGAATCTTCTATTCACAGTTGTGGCGTGATCGTCAGTTTGCAAAGAATTCCGCTCAAACTGGTGCTAGGGGCCGTCTTAAACTTGCAGTGAGGTGAGAGTATTTTGGCTCCACTTTGAAGGCCTCAATGTGACATGAGATGAAAAACAGCAATAAAAGCGCTGCTCCTTTGCTTTTTTGTGTTTTTTGCTGTGCACATACTGATTTTGTGTCATGGATGGATACCACATATCCTTCCTTTTCTATTATGTATATATCTATTATGCTTTCACGTATAACTATGTTTTGCCGAGATGAATTTGGATTGCTAGGATGATTGTTACTTGTTAATCGTCCAATGGCAAATATTGTATGCGTATTCAGGAAGAGACGGATTTTGAATCGCGGTCAACAACAAAAGATCTGCATTAAACATTTAGCACCATTTGTTTATTCTCTCTCTCTCTCTCTCTCTCTCTCTCTCTCTCTCTCTCTCTCTCTCTCTCTCTTTTTATATGTTGACATGAAATATAATTGATATGGTAATTTTCTCAAAATATTCTGTTATTTTGTTTTCAATTATTCGAAACACTGAGTTTTTTCTACCAACAGACATTGCTGGCTTTTGATGTATTAGTCACACATTTTCGGAGTTTTTTTGTTTTAAATTTTCTTCAATTTCATTTTTTATTTTGCACGTCAATTGTTTTGATTGGAGTGCCACTGATGAGCTTTGTGTGCATGAAACGCGCGTCTAACGTAGCAAGCCTGGTATCTCCTTTTTCATAATATAACACGAGTTTGGACAACCTTTAAACCATTGATAAGACCATACATAATGAAACAATTACAAAAGTTGTGTGGTTCCTATTCTGAAACGAAGGTCTTTCTTAAGTCAGTACAATTGCACTTTTACTTTCTGTAGAATAAGATACATCTTTGGTCCCATTCTGGTTCATACATGTTGTTATAGTAAAATATTTCGTTTATTACATAATGATGACGTCAAATGAGAAAAAAAAATAAAGTCCATGTATATATATATATGGCTCAAATGTAAGGTCTCCGTCACCAACCAATAGAAGCCTAATTGATAAAAAATATCTTTCTAATTTTGAAAACAATATATATATATATTGCTTCATCGTGGAAAGGGCACTCGAAACAATGGTGAATACAATCTTCAACTGGATAGCAACAGCTGCATGCGGAATTAGTTTTGATATCAACTCGGTGCAGATCTGCATTTAAAGAAATATAAAATTAAGAAGATGTGGTATGATTTCCAGTGAGACAACTCTCTACCAGAGACCAAAAGACTTAGAACTTAGCAACTATAGGTCACCATACGGTCTTCAACAATGAGCAAAACCCATTTCGCATAGCAAGCTATAGAAAGTCTCGAAATGACAAAATGTATATAACAATTCAAACGAGAAAACTAACGTTCAGATTTAAGTACAAAACAATAAACGAAAAATAAATATGATATACAGCAATAAGTGATGAAATAAGTAACAAAATACACATATTTCTCAATCTTGTGCGAATAGTATTTGATTTTCTATCACCACAGCAGAAATACGTGTATGACTGTATTACGTTAATTTTTCATTTTTCGTTTGAATAGAAGTCTGAACATGCGATTCCATCCTACAGTAGTAGTAGGGTAAATATATTTTGGTAATGTCTAATCTATATTAAAAACATTTTATGTAATTAAAATTACCTCTCTTCTATTGTCCCTCTCATTTTAGACATTAACTGAATCTTTCAATTTTATAGTTGATATAAAAAAGCAGCCCTGATTATATATTGCATTTGCAGGAAAATTAAACGTAATGTGATTTGGAAGCATATTTAACCATTTATCTTTCAATAGGCTATATTTGATAGTCGGTAATATGAATAGCCTTCTAAGTGTAATAACATAAGAATATTCCTTTATTTATAAAAATAAAATTATAATTTATTCGTCAAAACAAAATTTATGCATGCTCAATATGCTAATCTCAAGTAAATATAACCCAGTTAACCCTAGTTCAAAGTTTTAACATCCACAAACATGAAATAAATTATTCTCGTTCATTTTATGCTTGTAATATTAGCCGCTGAAAGTGAACTGTTAAGGCACGTGAAGAGTGTGGTCAGTGATAAGGTACATTGTACTACTTCAAAAATGTACTTATAAATACCGATAAAATTGATGCCGATCTTTGTGGTAACATAATTAATCCAATCAACAGTTAATACAGAACACCACAGATCAGATCAAACTATATTTCTATATTGATAAAAAAAAGTTTCTATACATATTTACAATCACTATGAGATTGCGCGCCGTGTGTAAAATGATCCAACTACCGCTTACAAAGCGTTCTCCCCAACATGCTCCGAATACTATTAGTATCAATAGGAGAGATCATATTACAGACGGCTCGGTTTACAAGTCAATAAGGCTAGATTTGGCTTTAACTAGTATTACATATGTTCACACAGCCCATAGTGTAGATTGTTCAGTGGAGAATAAACACAAATTAATTTGTATTTGATAAAATGTCAGAAAAAACGTACGAGTGTAAAACATCGGAATCCTACACAAGTGATCACGTTCAAATCAAAGAGGAACCGAAAGACACAGATATTAAAGTAAGTCATTGTAGTTTAATTCTATTTTTGATTATATTCATGTAACGGTTAAATTTAAATATTTATAATAAACTCATCACTGACCTAAAGGCATGGATAATTATAATAAATTGACAATTTTATTAACTTTTGAAATTTGATTTTGAAATGGGGCTTTACTTTTTGGTTCAAACTGGTGTACTTAAAGATTTATTTTTTGCCGTGCTAACAATAACATACATTTTTATGAACGTTCTGACCTCCAAGCTTTTCTTTGTTTTTTTCTGTGTACAAACACCCATGGCAGAGAACCAAAACTTTGCTTCCCACAAGGTTTCTGATGAGAATTGCAGACGGTGTATATACATTTTATATACTTATAATCATAAGAAATCTATATTCTTTATCGTTTTGTATAAGTTCTACTCCCAAATTTCGATTTTTTTTTCAGATAAATAGAAATAATACGTATTTTCCAGTTGTTAAATTTGCTAAATTTTCATAACTACCATTCCTTTGACCCTCTTCCCAATAAATCAATGAAACATATAGAAATTTGAAATCTCGCTGTCAATAAATTTGACGAATTGATTGATTGATTGATTGATTTATTAATTGTTGTTTGCTTAACGCCTATTAGCAAATATTTCAAGTGTATTCAGGAAGAGTACAAATAAAAAAGTATATCAATTATAGATACTGTGAAGTAGGTAGACTGGGATGAAGGGCGGAACAATTGGTCTGCCACAGCAAAAAGGGAGTATATTTGATCATTGGTGGGCAGAAATTTAGCTTCGAAACAGACTACCTATGGACCTATCAATCAATGCCCTTGCGTGCAGAAAGCGTGGCACACTCCCAACACGAGACATCGGATTTAAAGTCCCCATTTGACCGGCCGTGGCTGCGTATTTATACATCCCGCAAAGTACACAAGCTCCTTAGCATCCAGGGTATTACTCTCGACGGAAGAGGCACATGTTACCGTATCTCTAAACCCTAGTCTATAGTTAGGATTCAAAGCATTTTGACAGTATATTTCAAAAACCTTTTTCGCTTTCATATTAAATTAGAATTTAATGGATTTCGAAGAAAGGGTTAAATATATATATATATATTGTCCATATATATTTGTTAATATAGTAAATTTAGTGACAAATGCAAAATAATTCAGGTTTAGGAGCTCATATATCCACATCTACGTTTACCCAATAGTTTCTGTTCAGATCCAATTTGCCATGCTTAATAAAATTGTTTATTATAACTTAAAATTACACAAAATCCTCTTGAACAATATTGACTTTCCTTATCTAAATATTTAGCACATTAAAATTAAATTTTGTGCTCGAATTACTCAATTAAACTTTTGCATGTAGAAAATATCTCTTACGCTTATTTTATTTCTAAAGGCTTAGAAATAAAACAATATTCATTGGCTGTAGGTTGCTGCATATGTTAGCATGTAAAAGACATAAACAAAGAAAAAAGTAAAATAACAAAAATATCGAACTCCAAGGAAAATTCAAAACGGAAAGTCCTTATCGAATCGCAAATTCAAAAGCTCAAACACATCAAACGAATGGAAAACAACTGTCATATTCCTGACTTGGTACAGGCATTTCCTTATGTAGAAAATTGTGGATTAAACCTGGTTTTATAGCTAGCTAAACCTCTCACTTTTATGACAGTCAGAAAATGATAACTGAAACGAAGAGGTTTGGGAAATGAATGGATACGTTTTACTGTGCTTGAAAATTAGTGCATGCTGGAAACGGCCGCTGTTTTTGCCTCACAGTTAGAACACTCTTTTTTTCCATGATCACTGAATCCGCCACTGATGATTAAATGCTGGGATGTGGAATAACTGCCGCGGAAGCAAAGCATACCATTTCCTATACAAACTTGAATCTTTCAGTTAACGAGTAATGTTGCATTTTGCAATCCATTATACTTTCAGATCATGTATGCATAAAAAGAACGGTATACGCTTGAATTCATTTATGTACGGTCGAGCAAAAGTACATTTCTACAGGTATATGGGTAGACTTCAAGTGTATTTCAACACGATTAACGCAAACATAAATAAGTATTGGACTTATCTTTAGACCGTCAAAGTTTTATTGAAAATTAGGGTTAAACAGCTTAAAAATTGTAAGCTTGTGATCTAATGAATATTACTGACGAAAATAAATAAGTATTGGACTTATCTTTAGACCGTCAAAGTTTTATTGAAAATTAGGGTTAAACAGCTTAAAAATTGTAAGCTTGTGATCTAATGAATATTACTGACGAAAATAAATGAATGGTTAAACTCTAAAAATAGGATTACAAGGAACATTAGCAAATATTTACTGTCATTGACCATCTGTAAAATCGTGATGGAATGTGTCAGAGGTTGCTTAACATATGCAGGAAACATCCGAGGAGTTACGAGTATCAATCTCTCATACATCACGAAGGCATCCTCATGACCAAATTCTATATTCCTATCCGAAGAATACTCTGAAAAAAACAGCTTCTGAGCAGTAACTCAATTTTTCCACCGTTACCCTTGTCTTTTCATTGCAAATATTGAACAAACTTGTGCGAATAGAATTCAAAATTAATACAGAGATTTGGACCTTCAATATAGGTCTGAACAAGATCTGTTCGGATCTCTTTCGATCTGTTCGAGAAATCATTTCATAACTGATTAAAGATCTATCATAATCCAAAGTAGGATTTGGGATCCAAGTTAAGAGAATGAGAAATCAACACTTCATAGAATCAGAACCTAGGTATATCATTACATTCCCTAGATGAATAGATAGCAGACAAGAAAATGTCTTCGCATGCAAAAAATGCATCAGATCGCAACATTTTTACAATCAATGATAATGACAAGTTAAATAACCGTCTTATTTAGTTATTTGCGTCACTTCTTGCATAAAGTATTGATTATACGTCCAATATGATTCTCTTGGAATGAAATATTGAAATTTATATCTGAAATACGATACTAAATAACGGCACAAAGTGAGACAATTATAAAATACATTTTACAGTTGCGGTTCATCTCTTTGATTTATCGAGTTCCTATGAAACCATAAAATTACCAGAAAATGCTTCTAAATTAATGATTTACAAGAATGACACTTAAATGACGTCAAAGATGTTTTTGATGGATGCTCCTAAAACTTCACCTCAAGTTTTAACCGATTAATATTTTGAATTATATCTCAGACTGTCTCATCAAATGCTGATATTAAACAGGACAATACAGTCACTGCCGTCCGTTTATGCAGCCCCTATCCAAATTACTCTTCTTTTCTTGTGGTAGTCGCTGTTACCTGCTTTCTGTAAATCATTGAAAAATATGCCGATCACTTATGTTCGAGAATTAAGACCAAAAAAGATGATTGAACATGTATTCTGCTCTTTGGTCGGATTGTTGTCTCTTTGACAGATTCCCCGTTTCCATTCTCAATTTTATCATAGGTTTATACCTGTTTAATTTGGAAGTTGTCACTTTATAAACCAATTTTCAAGAGATGGATTTCGTTTGATCAGCATGAAATCCTTGCACAGGCATGTAAAGTGTTTAGAATCCTCTCTTCTAAACAGGGAGTTGCAAGACGATTGACCTTTATTGAATGGTATATCAGACTTGAGAATTTTAGTACTTTTCATTCTGTACTCTAATCCAATTCCTCATTACACACATTACAGTGATCACTTTTGCCTGTTAACACCAAGGTTTTGAGTTCGAACCCCGCTCCTGGCAAGGTGCGTTCGACTCCTATCTCAATTGAACAGATTTGTCAGTTTTCTTGCTCAAGTCAAAAGTTCACTTCGGACACTCCGGTTTCCTCTACCAATAAAAACCGGTCGACAAGAAATAGTCAAGCAAGGGTGCTTTAAGTGGCGTTAAACACCAATGAGCAATCAATCAAAGCTCATTGCAAGCAGTTAATAATGACCGACCCCTTTAGAACGCATGTCAGTTTACTTATGTTTAAAGCTAGGTATAGAACTTGCCTTTCCCGAGTTCACACTCTTTATATTCCCTTATTATCGATTGAGAGATTATATTTCTATCGTTTCAAATATGTGGTTAAAGAAAAAAACATTTTAATTTCAATGCATAAAAACTGAATTATTATATTTCATAGTCATAACTTACGGCTTAATGCTGCATAGTGTCTTTTTTCTCGCTATCTAAACGTCTATCAATATCCATTTATAACGTTTGTTTGGATTGAATTAGCAGGTATCAAGATAATAGTTTGCGTTGAATTATTCATAAAATTAGTTGGGTTTTTTTTAATATGGAAACCTACAAGTTTTGCTATTTTAAATGATGTGCATTTACGCATTTAACATTATATTTTAAAAATAATTCACACAAATCTGATACTTCAAGCATATACACTTTCTATTTTTTTTTGTCTCATATCTTTCAAAATTCAAATTGGATGAATTTATTAATGGCATTCACCTTCTTGTTCAAAATATTGAAAACATTCATCAGATATTTGCAGATAATCTGAGAACTAGTGTTTTAACGTTATTGCTGTGGAACATTTTCATTAAAACAGGATAGCATAATCAAATTCCAACAGATTGGGGACTTATCGTAGAACTATATGTGTACATGTATGATAGTGCTGACTGTCTTGTGATTGATGCATGTTTAGTTTGTACCATGTATATTAACTACAAGGAGTGATTGTATAGCATGTCCCTAATGTAAGCGGATGTTTACTGTACAGATCAAGTTCGATATTACAATTTATTAAGAAATTCTATTGATTAAGAAATTCGAGACCAACCTCAATTATGTCTTTACTTAATTCAAGCTTTTCTGTCCTGTTTAAGTTGTTTGCGATATAGAATGGGTTCTTCTATGACTCAGAGAAATTTAAAACGTATGAAATTTGATGATGTAAAGAGAGAAAATATGATATTTTAAATAAACACACTGAAATATATCCTTGAATTAAAAACCAGACCCGAGTGGCAATTTGACATTTGTGAAAAGTCTCCAATTTCATCACTGTTTCATGATAATTATGGCGGTAATGTGTTTTCAATTGGCGATTTCTAATTCGTCTTGGATCATATTTCACTCAATCGACGTTGGGAAAATATTATTCTTGTCTCAATTTATTCACGTTTATTTGAAAGAACAAAAATATTATAAAACATGTTGATGCGTATTCCATAAAATTTTATTTGTTATGTTAACACATGAAGATACAGGGCACATAAATTGGAGATATTTTAACGTTATTAAAACGTTAATCTGATCTGAAAACCATGCAATATTGTTTACATTTCTAACCATGTTTTACATTGTTTTAGAACAAAGGGAGGGGGTCCACCTGCTTTTTAAACATGTACGCTGAAAATCAACAATAAGTGTAAAAAATGTTCAACCAGAAGACAAACAAATCATAACTGGAGTATCTGCCCAAAGATTGCAGATTGGTAATGTCGGAATGACGTTGTTGGACGTCGGATAAAAATGTCTACCATTTTTTAAATTTTTTTCTTAGTAAAGTATACACTAATTTAAGTCCAAACTATGTAATTAATTCTTCTGCCAAGCCTGAAAGGCCCTTTTGGGCTAACATCTCTGATTTTTGGCTTTGCAACATTTTGGTCTCGAGCTCACCTGATGAACATAATCACTGTAACACGTGTTGTGCGAACGGGAATCTTCACACTAATCGTGATTTATCTATCAGCAATTAGCAAATCGTGTTCTTAATGGCATATATATTAAATATATTAAATGCATATACATGCATGTACAACTGCCCCACCTGCCTTAACCTTTTGATTCATATAATTAAACTTTAATCGTCACACCTGTCTAAATTATCTTAAATTGTCATTCACAAAAATGTATTATTACTCGTATTATATTACCCTGATACCCGTCCTAAGACCTTAGCCGAGTATCCAATATCGGGGTATGTATTTATTATCATTAACCAAAACCTCACGCTATCCGACCCCAAAATTATAAAATTTCATATAGGATATAACGAATCAAATTCGTTCGGGCTATTATATGGTTGACCAACCTTTTACTTTTTCTAAAGTCACTTTCTGTATTTAATGGGTTACATGTTTTGTGGTAATTTGCTATATTTTTGTACGGTGAAACTGAAAGGAAACAGGTAAGCGAAATTCTTAATGAATATAGGGACTGAATTGTTAAATATTTCCTAACAAAATTTTATTATTGGGATTCTCAATCTTTGTTTATTGTATAGTACACTATATTTATTATTCCAATCAAGGGCCCTTGATGGGCAGCATAACATGTACACATAAAACAATACATCATGATTTGTAACAGAAAAACATTGTTATATATTAAAATGAAACATTAAAAAGTTCAGACAGATGTATAAATCTAGACTTCAAGCATTATTCACTGAAATGAATATGAAGACGTTCGGATCTTTCTTTCATTAGGAAAAAAAACCAGAGAAATTGGAAACATTCTGTTTGATTCTTTTAAAATTGAATGTTTATATTCAGTATGCAGTAGCCACATTTCTCTTTTATTGTTGAGTTGTGGTATCAAGTTGATAGATACAGCACATATCCTTTTATTCATATTAAGTTACCACGAGTTATTATACCTTCGGAACCTTTTTTACTATTTTTTTTATTGTTTGTAATACTTTGAAAGTATACAGAGTACATAGGTAGAGAAAACGGGGAACCAGGAGATCTTGAACTTGTTCATATGCTGCAATTTACTGTTTGTCTTGAATGTCAGATTTCTTTCTTTCATTGACAAGTTTTTTTCTTTTTGATCTTGCAATTTGATCTGGTTTCCAATATTTGAAATTTTGGTATCATATTTACTTATACCGTATGCAAAACAATTTGGATGTCCGACTGGTTGATTGAATGTTGTTTGCTTAACTTCTAGAGCAAATATTTCATTCATATCCACGAGGAAAACAAATTGAATGTTATTAAAAACGTAATTTTTTAAATGGTTCGACCGGGACGAAGGGCGGAAGTTTGTACTGGATAGTGACAGAAATTTAACCTTGCATCAGGCTACAAATAGACCTATGAAAAAGTTGTTCTGGTGATTTTTTTAAGGACAGAGAGCAAGACGCTGTTCATACTCGGACCATTTAAACACCCATGGCGCGGCTGTTTAATCGTACATTCATCATGAGTTTTACTACTAGACGAAAGAAGTCTAGGTTACTATATTTCTATGACCTGGTCACCCACGGAGGTTCCTCTGATGGAAATTGTAATTATATTTACAATTTTGGCTATTGGGTATAGGTCATTTCGGTTTTGTAAATCCTAAACCTTTTATAAGTTTGGTTTCTCAATCTTTTTTACTATAGACCGTACGTTATATCATGATAGTTAAACGTTACGTCAAAGTTTCTTCAGTTGTGAACTTTCCGTTTTTATGTAGCAACATTCATCCAGCTGATATTCCAGAGCTTGCGTTTCTTATCATGATCACTTGATAGAGGATTAGTGTTAAAAATAAAGCTATTTAATCAAGGGCTCCGTATGGTTAAGCTACCAAGACATCTTTTCAAAAATTTTACGGACGACATCACGATTAGAATTACTTTCTTTTGTCATGTTCACAAATTATTGGTAATGGCTGTTATCCTTTTTATGAAATTTTGGATTTTTTTTATTATCCCTTATCATCTCATATTTGTCACGAGTCTGATCCAACAAAATCTGTATTGTTTGAGGCTGCTGGTTTGCTAAAAGAACATTCATACTTTTTTATTCCAGGATTATGCTGAAAATACTATGAATGAACTTCTTGGATTGTATGGCTATGATAAAGTAAACAGTACGGATACAGAACAACTAAATCTCGAGCGATACACGTCAGAAAACGACGGAGCTGTGTCTCCTATAGACGACCTCAGTCGAGATAGCTTTGACAGTGATGGCAACTTATCAGAAAGTAGTGAGATTTCAAGATTAAGTAAGTTTTGTAGTTTTGTAGCCTCCTGCTGATTCGTTGTTTTGATGAAACCTATAATAGAAAAGCGCAGAATATCAGCAATAAAAATGGGATATGGTATATGTACTGGATATAACGCAAGGACTTGTGTGCACGAGTTTGTTATATCCGATTCGCTGTGAAGTCCCCAAATGTCGATACATTGTTTCTCATCAATATATTTTATCAGATGAACAATTATTATTTTATTGATGCCCATTATAATTTCTTAGATACAAATATAAGGAAAATTAATGCTTGGTCCAATATTAAGCTGACGTAAAAGTGCTTTTGATAAGTTTCTTCCTGTAGGAAATACACTAAGAATCTAGATTTTAGAAACACATCCGTGTTATTTGTCATATACTACATTATATCCTGACAAGATATCTAGCAAATATATTCAATGAACCGGATGTCCCCCCGACCAAGGGGAAAACAAAATTGTATATATTCTTACACATGATGGGCATGTATGAATTTTCCTCGCATTTTCATTAACTTAAAATTGGTATCAAGCTCCAATCTGGGCACGTTATAAATATGTGTACTGCGTTTTCAAATCCTCCCAGATTTTCGTATACTAATTCGGGGGTATCATTAGTGCGGAATAGCTCAAAGTATATCTTGTTTGGTTTTGTATCATATACTTGTACTTTATAGGAGCTAGGACAATGTATTTAATAAATAATAGGCTTTTTACAAGTCATATATATTAACAATTTAAAAAAAAAAAAAAAATACACATTCAATATTATTGAAAACGTAACCTATTATAAAGTGCAGTAAAAGTTCTTGAACTAAAAACCAACTTTAATGTACAGTAAGAATTCTTGAGCTAAGCTAATAAAAAAACAAAGTATTATTGCAGAAATGCATATTGTTGATTATGAATGCACATAGGCTTAGCAGTAAATATAAGAAAATGTAAACCGTATGTTATGCCAAGGAAACTCTATACCGTACAAACAATTTTCCCATTCGCCTTTATGATAACGTACTAACAGCAGCACGATGTCTGATTTCATCTCTTTTGAAATATAGAATTTCACCCCTCTATATTTAGGGCGATACACGCAACTGATGTTCGTCTTAATTATCTATAAGTTACATCTAAGTGTACATTTCATACTCAAGAAGATTTGTTACTTGATGTATTTTTGAATTATGAAAAATGAATCAATTGATGTAAGAACAAAGGTTGTGTTTTTATAATACTAAAGATTGACTAAGTAGACACATATTTTTGACAGTTGATAAGTAAATAGGGAAACAATCCTTTATTTATGAAGATTTTTCCAGTGTCAAAACTGAAATTTAATTACCGCATTCTTGTACAAAATAACTATTATATTGTTTAAAAGGAGACATCTAAGGTGATAGTTTACCTATCTAAAACAATGCTTTGATCTGTTTGGTGGTATTTGAAAGCTTTCTTGATAGGTCAAGGCAGTTCGCTCTCATTAAAAAAATGAATCATTGGAATCTTTCGAATCCGTTTTCATTTTCCTCCTTGATTGTTTAGTTCCACTTTCAATTAATCCTCAATTGCAATTGCCAATTGTCGATATAATTGCAAAAAAAAGAACCGTCCAAAAATTGATTGACTGTGGATTAACGATCAAAGATTGAATGATTGTTTGTTGATTGACGACCAAAGTCTGATTGATTGTTTGTGGATTAACATCCAACAATTGATTATTTGCGGACTAACGGCTGGCGCAGGCAACATAACAGACCTATATGTAGAATGAACTTATAACTTTAAGAAATGTAAGGTTCGATCTAAAAATTTGCCCTACAAAATGCCATATGCACAATTAAAACAAAGAAATATGGCATCAATAATAATACTTATTCCACAAACATAGATTCAGCGTAGGACTGGATGTGTGCTTTCTACAGTGCTTGGCTAGAAACTTATCTAAACCGGAAACATGTTAAGTATGTACCAAAAAATTGCTTCGACGCCCATCTCAAGATGTGTTACGATTTCTTTGTGATAATGAAAGTTTTGATCTTTTCTCATGTCCCGAATAATTCAGTCGTTATGTACATGTATTCCGCTGCTCTACTCACGGGTAGGAGAGACCAATTATGGAGAGAACTTGTATTAGTCGGGTTACTTTTTTCATTGTCTTCTTACAATGTGTTTTCCAACTTATCCCTTCTTGTCATGCGATCATCAAATCCTCATTTGCATAACGAAGTTTAGTCGTTAACACATTGCATAGCGTATTACGATCCCATTATCAATTTAACCATAGGTTGGTTAATCTGAATTCAAACTACCATAAGTCAGTTAGTCGGTAACCAAACAACCATAATTCAGTTAGTCTTCATCAACCAATTTCTGCATGTCATGTTTTTGCGTTTGGTTAACTAACTTGGTGTGTCGCTCGACTATCAGTTCTGAACACTCGTGCAATAAATTAGCACAGGACGGTTGCTACGGTGCTGCAGTGGGTAGAGCAGGAGTAAAACTATGTTTTTCCCACTCTTTTTTTGGCTAAAAATATTATATGGAATATAAAAAATGAAAATTAAAGAGGACAATGACTAACTTCTTGACTTTTAGGCTCTTGAAAAAATTTTTTGTTTGTTTTTTTTTCTTGTTACTTTCAGAAGTTTATTCCCCAAACACGTAATAGTCTAGTCCAGCGCTAATGTGTGGTGACTTTTTCCTATCAATGTTATGTAATGGTGTCAAACAAAAAGTATTATTAAACAGCGTTGCTTGTTTTTTCCCCAAAACGACAATTAAGCAATCATTATTCAATTGGACTTTAACAGATATACTTTGTGTTCGGATATTTTGCTTTACTATTTTTGACATAAGAGTTCCCATTTTTTATATTTTGCTGCCTTAAATCACTGTTAAATGTCACTCAATTCAGCTCTCTTAGCAGAGTAGTTTAAATATGTCTAAGCAGGGTAAAGAACGAAGAATAAACCTTATGGATATAATCAACAAAACAAACAATACGGTAAACAACAGTTACTGTCGAGTGTTAAGGGGTAACCCCTCTTCGTTCTGCCTGTCCCTAGCAATCAATCCAGTGGTGTTTGCATTGGCTATTGCCTTGTTTCGTCTGTCTTTTTAAATGACTTTAATCGTTTTCTTATTTATCATCCCGTTATTTTTCTATAGATTACCATACGGTAATGGTCGAAGGCCATACGGTGACCTGTAATTGTTTTAAAACATCACTTCCCTTTGGACTCTGGACGATGGTTGTATCATTGGCAAACGTATTTGTTCTTGTTGTTATACAGTTCCTCTTATTCACAATTATTCTGTTTGTGAGTATTGTTTTTCACTTTCATCAAATACTTCAACTGGATTTTCATTTATATTTAATTCATTTTAATAAGTTATTTTAAGGAATTTAGTTTTATTTATACGCACGTTAAGCTTGTTGAAAATATAAATTAAAGTCCTTTGAAATTTGAAATTTTGATATTTGGAACTTCTCACAGTCATAATAAACCTGAAGACATTCTAAATCGTGCTAAAATGGAATTCTACTCTCCCCTCAGCAATCTGTAGCAATTAAGAAAGATCAAACTTCATACAAGTAGAGTATTTCAACACAAAGACAATATACAATTTCAAGTTGATGTCTTTATTAACAAGGGCTTGTCACTGTTGAACAAAATATACTGTCAGTCATTCGTTTGTCGTCGCTTTTAAAGGAAACATGACTACATAGCCCTGCAGGATGATATAAAGTAAGTATCACTTAGTCACGTGATATCTGGCCAAATTGATGATGAAAGTGTCAACTAGTATAATATTACACTATTTCCTTTCAAGTAAAATGTCATCGTTTTAATTTGCGAAAACTGAGCTTAAACACTAGACAAAATAACCTTCAATTAAAAGAGAACTATTGTAGATTTGGAAAGTTAATCTTCAAATAATTTTCCGTAATTTGTCCGTTACGATTCATGTTCAATGTAAAATGATACAAGTACTTGTACTGGGTAGTAAATTCCAACAGCTGTGTAATAAAGGAAGAGGTATTAATCAACACTACTGTTTGAAATCTATAGTTTATCATGTCTGTAGATTTTAAAGCTATCAAGGTTATAGTTGACTGTGAGCAAGTTCACAAATTTACAACCGTTGCGCGAACTTATTTTAGAATAAGAAAATGAATAAAGAGAGGGATATGCTGGGGACACGTCAATGAGACAGCAACCTAACAACTCAATAACTGTCTATTGTGTGTAACTGGAAACCCTAAATATACGTCAAAATATAAAATAAGTTGTTCGTATTAATGACATTAATATTGAAATGTATGCAAGTTTTCGTATTTGATTAAACATTGAAGAGCAGGTCGTTGTGGATAGGAAACCTGCATTATTTTTAGGCACTGCCTCATAAATGACATACTCTCTCTGAAAATCACAAATTTCTGATTACATTCATCATATCTGAACAACTAAGCTAACAATGTTATAAAGTCTGTTTCACGAAGGACTTCGGGAAAGTTCGGAGAGCCGACAACCTTGCTTAGGAAGTTGCTCATCGCTATGTGTCCGCCATTACTGGACATCACAAAGGTTCCCGTAAAATTTTGACACGACGATAGAAAATGTCTGACGCCATAAAGGAAAAATGAGTGTTGTATGACGTCAATAGTTCAAGTGTCGCAGATTCCCAAATAGCGATAAGATCTATTGTCACTTTCCTTTTCCTGAGGAATCGTATTTCTAAGCCTTTATATCTCATACTCCTTTCGAGTATGTGTGTCAGAGACATATTGGACATAGCGAATTGTCTTAGGAACTTTAACACAGTAAGATTTATATTCATGTTGGTATTCACAATGAGCAAATGTATGGTCGCCATCGTGAGTAGGTTTACTGTTACACAATGTGTGTAATTTAAGCACATTTTCAAATTCGGATTTGAAATGCTGGTGATTTCTATATCTTACTGTGTCTTTTTATATTGTTACGGTTGTGCAATAGATAACATTAAAGTAAAATAATAGGATTGGAACGAATATCATGTTTGTGTCAATCTTTTTAGATCATCTTTCATTAGTTGTTATAATAGTAGGGAGCTGGTTGTTCGGTTGGCCGATCTTCGGTTGTGTCTGTTGAATACAGTTACAACTTCGATTAGACAGGGGACTCTTTATATAACTTCACGTATTGTACGGACACCTATGTATTGACGAAGAATGTGTGTTGTCCTTTTTACGTAGTTTGTTTATTTATTATTTTTCCGTTGGATTGCCGTCTCATTCGTATACTCTCATCTACTTTTATATTCACATATGCCGTCTCATTTGCGTATACCTCTCATCTACTTTTATTCACACATGGGATAGAAACATTTGTGTAAAATTTGATTTTAATAGTGGTAAAACATGCACGTCGGAAAAAAGCCTCGGAAACAAAATGCACAAAATAGCTAGGTAACGAAATCTGGATTAGTGTCAGCTGAACATCCGAACTCGTCCAGAAAAGTTTGACAGAGTGATAACTAGTATCTAGATGAGCATTAACTAGTGCTGTTTATTCATTGCACAATTAAATGTATAGCAGTCCAAGTTTACCATCCTTTCTATTCACTCTCCCATTTTTTTTTCTCTTAATATAAATAAATGTTATTTCAATCGTAAGCTTTACACTAAATTACGTTATTCATTTTCAAAACAAAATTATTGTTTTTTAACACTTTTTATTGCTACAAAATTACATCTTGATTAAATTCAGTAATCCATCTTAAATGTCACTGACAGAAAAATACTTGATATTAGCTCTTAGCAAACCATTTTTTCGTTGTCAGCAAACGATCCTGCAATAGACTGTCACGATATGGGGTGGATTACACAGTGACCTCCCCTTTCTATAGTCGACTAGGAACAATTAATCATCCTACAGGGCAGGTGGCGCGCTTTGTCATGATACATCACCGTCAACAAGGTGTTTTTATTTGATAACTTCATTTTTTTTTCATTTTGTAGAAATCGAAACCGTTTCCTCATGTTCAAATTTTTCATTAATTGAATATCAAGTTCAGCTTCAAACACATGAGGGTAATAGATAATGAATATATCCAGATATTTCAAATGTTCCTGAAACTAAATTGACTATCACTAGCTATCAGATTATAGTAACGCAATGCGAAGGTTAATATAGAACTATCTTTCATTTCAAAATTAAAATTCACAAGATATCACTTTTTAAACAAGTGCGTGCATATGCATCTTATATTATGATTGCACTTCAAATTAAGGAAAGAGACGAAGATGAGGGTCGAATGTTAAGTATTATTGTGCTTACAAATGAGTACGCAAATAGTAATCGCACGATGCTACGAACAAAAAATGTTTCACAGACAAAAGAGCAAAATAATGTAACTTGTGTATCCTATATTTACAGGTAGAAGCGATAGTCAGAACAGTCTTGCAGCACAACACAGAAATCTAGTCACAGCTTTGACAAAGAAGCACAGGCTTACAGGTATTATTAATGTGCATAGTAACATATTAAAATGTAGCATCCGAATTTGTTTTGGACGAAAAGGACATACAATTGATTTATTTTTTAATTAACAATGATCATGGATAAAATACTGTTAGTCGTCAATCTATTAGTCCCTGAAATTTCTTTTCAGTAGGTATGATGGTTCGAAAAGTTTTAATGGTTGTCTTTCTAATCAAGGAAAGTTCCCAATAAAGAATAAGTACACAGGAAAATAAAATTATCATGTATTCACTGAAAAATTCCTAAAATTGATGAATCAGCTAAATTTAAGATCTCTAACTTCGATGAGATTAATGATATGCGACACACAAAATACGAGCAATACAACTTGCTCAACTGCAGTAAAACATAAAGTGATAATTTAGCAGAACAAAATTATAACTGGTAATCCTGGTTAACGTTGATAGAGATTATTTTAACATGAAATTGAAAACAACGTTATTTCTATTGACAAACAAGTGTGAATATAATGAAACACAGTACTGTCGATACATCTAATGCTATTCATTACGGGTCGGGGGAGGCGGGAAGCTTCCTAGACTTAAGATATAAACAATTTAACCACTGTATTGAATAGAATTCAGAAACAAATAAAGTGGAGGGTTTCTGAAAATATATGACATATAAAATAGAAAAATATTCAAAAGTAGAGTTTCAGAAAATGGCCTAATTTGAAGCCAAACAAAAATAAGTAGACGTCTAGCATTTATCTGGAACAATGGTGTCAAGTTTTTGGCAAACAGAATGATGATACAGAATTTTGATGAAGAAGTCTGGTTACAACACAAACAGACGTATGAAATTCAAAACGTTAAAATTTCTCCAAAACATAAATTAAGGTAATTTTATATCATGGCAGGTGGAAGAAACACGAATTGTTTTGTTTACTTCACACGAAACTAAAAACTAGTAATTTGAGGCTAGCAATTACAGGCGTGGTGCTTCAAATTGAAACCATGCTACTTTATTTAATAAGGAAGAGTAGGCCGTAATGTTGAATTGCCGGAAAAAAACTAAACATAACGGTAAATATCAAATTATACAATTTACAAAAAGCTTTATGATATTTTAGTTGAAATTTGACAGTTTCTTAATTATGGAGATACATGGCAATAGGACACTTGATACTAAATATCCCGTCTTAGTTGGCGTGTACTGTCATTTAAATTACATACTGAAGGGGAATTCTATCCTTAAAAAATACAATCCATGGATATTTGACTAGAAGCAAATAAGGCTGTATTTAATCGACCCTAATCAATACAGTGTAACATTTCCTGACCTGGGGTATCATATTTTAGAGAGTCTGTAGATTGGTCTTTGTCAGCCAATCCTCGTCAGAAACCGATCCATTTTGATAACGTGTATATTCGAGAACCGTGCGATCGATTTGAATCGTATGATGACGGGGGATCCAGTTTCAGAATTCTCTCTGTCTTATTAAGTTACTGAAAGGTCCCAGGTTTCTCACAGCTCGAACTTTTAAATAAAGAATAGATGTTTTGTCATGGGAAAATATCTATGAAACTTAAGAACTGAAATCATTACTTTATTTACACCAGTTGGTCTAACGTTTTGAAATATATGCGTATTATTTTAATAATATTATAATGCAATTTCAGTTTGATCTTTGAAATACATATATCGTTTTACCATATCAAAATATTTTTTTATTTTGGTCTACTTCCATTTATCAAATAAGCCTCTGAATTTGATATAACATTAAAAATGAAATGCGGTTTACACGCCGCCACATTCTGTATGTGCCTGTCCCAAGTTAGTAGTCTGTAATTCAGTGGTTGTCATTTGATACTGTATATCATTTGTTTTTCGTTTATTGTTTTGTAATTTGAATTGTCTTACATTTGTAATTTCGGGGCTTTTTTTTGAAGGCCGTACGATGACCTATAGTCGCTTACATTTACGTCATTTGGTCTCTGGTGGAGAGTTGTCTCATTGGCAGTCATATCACATCTTCTTATTTTTATACTGTACTCTGAAAGACTAACCAATAATAAGCCTTGGATTCGGTTGCATTTAAATCTTGTAGGTATTTACTAGATTAAAATCAGTCTGTCTTGTTCATTTTGCAACACTTCTTTGAGGGGCGGTAGGAGGGGATGTCATCTCGAGTTCCCGAAAAAAAAAAACATTCTTTTCCGATCCCGAAAAATTAATCATCAATTCTCCGAGTCCCGATAAGTGTAAATCCCGAATTCCCGGGAAAATAAAGGCCCAATCCCTAAATCCCGCCAAAATAAAGGCCAAACCCAGACGTCCCTAAAAAGGTCCCTCCGCCCCTCTTGTTTCCTTTCAGTTAGAAATAATTGTGTACATGGCAGCCATAATTATAGATAAGTTGAAAACATCATTACTTCAAATACCTATGAATTGAAATACGGTCATTTGTATACTTCCTGAATGGTTCATTCCGATGCCCCTTGCTTGGAGAGTACCAGCTCTCGCATCTATAATACACTGAATGGTGTAAATTCGGAACGTTATCTTAGATTGAAAAAAAAATCGTTTTGTAGGTTGATGCTCTGTTTGGATTTATATCTTCTACTATTCAGTCTTCCGATTGATTTTTCCACGTACACACAATATATGAGTTCTTTTTTCTGATAGTTTATTATTATTAATATTTTACTGGTTAAAAGAAATGAGGAATGTGTGTTTTTTTTTACCTAAAACTTTTATTCGTTGGAACCTATTGGAATCGACGAACTGACATACGATAGGTTATTCTGTATAGTATCCAAGAAGCCATAATAATTTGAAGAAAATTGAGAACGTGAGATGTATTTCAAAATTCAACGCGAAGACTAATTCGGTATAGTGTAGTCTTTTATTATTTATTTTCTCATCTATTTTCGCCGACGTATAGACACGTGTAATGCAGTTATCAGTCCTAGAAATTTCACACTTTAATAATCGCATTATTTTTGCATTACGTGTGCTCATTTCATGAAATCGGACAATTTTCCTATAAAAATGAAACTTGAGTAAAATGTTGGATTTATTTTTTTATTCTTTGGTTGATCAAAGTTGTCTTGAAGTGTCATGATATTGAAGTTTTGCAAATTTTAAACAAGAGATAATCAGATATGTTGAAATTCTATTCGAAAATGCCAAACATATTATACCACAAGTATGAAGTACTGCTTTTGTAGAGTCATTGGATCAAATATTAATCCCATTATGTTTCCATTGGCTTCAAAATAGTTAAAAGTGAACATCAGAAACATAAATCTAACAGTAGACAAAATGACAAACAGTGGTCCACAGAGGTTTACCGAGTAAACTGAAGATTAAGCAACACTTACCCCTATATTTATAGGCATCAGTAGTTTACCAATGTTCAAATCTTTGTATAGGCAACAGTAGTCTACTCTTGAGCTTCGGACTTCATTTGGTTGGCCTTTTAACGTTTTTTAATCGAGCGTCACTGATGAGTCTTTTGTAGACTAAACGAGCATTTGTCATTCAACATTACAAGCCTGGTATCTCTGATGAAGTTTTGTTCCCGATGTTAAAATCTCATAAATTGATTAAGAAGACACATCAAGTTAAAATTAGAGTGAATTCAAGATGATACCGGTAGTTATAACAAATCATATAAAAAGGCGAGTTTCTCTTCTAACGTGACGGTACCCAAATTGCACCTATTTTGACAGTTTTTTCACCTAAGTTTTTTTATGATAAAGACAAAAATTTCCATTCTGTGTTTATTTTGTAGCCGTATCCTTCTTTATTATATAGGTACACTAAATTTGATTTTTAATCCCTTTTGAGTCATAGAAAAATGGGTTTGAATAAACCTCCAAACTATCCATGATTCCGTAATGAGGAGTACCCAAATTGCATCCATGCTTAAATTCACATCATTAAAAATCAAATAACAGGTGTTTTGTTTTATTTTTTCAAATATTTAGAACAATTTGACATTAGTACATGCTCACTATTCATTTCTTTTAAAATGGATGCTTGTAACATATTTTTTTTGTTCATTTTAAAGATGACTTTTGTGAACGTCGCATGGCGGCGTTTTCGTACATTTTCTTTTCCAGTGAAAGCTTCAGCTGTTGATATAAACTGTGAACGTCTAGTGTATATTTGAATATATTCACCTATTTTGTAAGACGTGTATAATGTCAAATAACTAAAATATAAATTGTTTAGTCTCAAAGAAAACTTTTAAGAATTTCTCAGCTGTTTATGTTGAATAGGTGCAATTTGGGTTCTCGGTGCAATTTGGGTACCGTGACGTTATGTACCTTTGACATTAGCAACTAGATATAACCGGTGGAACATACTTTTGTGCATTCATGTATTTTCGTCCGTACCAATTTTTTGAGGATTGAGGGAAAATTGCATTTTCGTGGATATTTTATTTCGTTGTTTTGACATAGTCAACATAAAAGACAACATAGTCAACATACAAGACAACATAATCAACATACAAGACAATAGAAAATTATACTTCGATAAACATTTAAATTTGTGGTTCACCTTTACCCACGAAAGTCGGTATCCCACAAAATCGCCAAAAAAGTTCGTATTCCAAGAAATCTACGAAATTAGTATCCCATGAATTATAATGAATCCACAGTAGTTCTCGGAAGTATTTACATTATTCATTCTGGGAGTTGTCATTCCAACAACACTAAGACATTCTGGGAGTTGTCATTCAAACTACACTAAGACATTCTGGGAGTTGTCATTCCAACAACACTAAGACAAAAATGAATTAAATTTCTAGATACATGTCACAGTGTATATAAAGTGCGAATCCAGTTAGTTCATTCTCACTGATGTATGCGAGTATGTCTATTGTAGAATAAAGGATGATGGGAAAAACTACGTTTGTTTACTTTTTGAAAATACAAAAAATAGATTTGAATGTATGTTTTAACAGAATTTCATTAGAATATAACATTTTAATGTATAATAACAGGATTAAAGTCCAAAAAAGTGTTATTTAAGCAGCAGAATCTATAATATTGATTACTGAATGCGATTCATTTTAACTATAAATGCGATGAATTATCACTGTAAGTGCAATCATTTCTGATGGGAATTTTTCATTGTCGTTTTATATGATTATTCGATATACAACAACTGAAAATAGTTTTTAAATGACTTTAATATTGATGATATTTACAATTTTAAATGCAAGCTAGTCGTAGATGCTTACTTGAATATACACGGGTATAACCACGTTCATATCGTGAATATTCAAATAATGTTGGTGAGTTTGCTATTAGCTTGTCATGGATCTAAAAATTTACTGGAGCAGAACATCCATGAATATAACGTTTTTCTACGACGAATTTTCTTTGAAAAGTTTTATAACTCGCTTAAAAAAGCTTTGAACATTTGTCACGCCGTGTCATACATAATTCTACCGTATTGATAGGCTTTTGCACAACGAACAGTACAAGAATGTACGACGAACGGTACTAAAGAAAGAAAACAAACTACAAAGAGAATGAATCGTACAGTGTCAAAATTCTGAGGTCAGTTTTTCAAGTAAATGTCTTCAAATAAAATTGAAACAACGGGTTTCTCATTCGTATTATGTATTTTAACACAACAAAGCACAAAATACACGGTCGCATTTAGTGAAAGAGCCAACCAACTATGCTCTATTTGTAGTTTAATCAAGTTTGAGTTACACATAGTGTTTGTTTCGCGATGTTTACAAGTAATTCACAGACCTGTCTATTTAAAATAGTCACATGGTGTTCATGTAATATAAATGATACACAATGCTGCCAGGAGCAGTAAACTTTGTTTTCATAAACATTGAATACTTAACTGAACAGTTAGTCAATTAGTCTTTGGTGAAAATATAAGAACGGTATATCTACCAACATTGCTTTGCGATGTAGCGATTAACGTCCGGAATCAACTGTACGACGGTTATACCCCGTGGTATAGAACCATTTAAACATGTAACAATAAACTGTTTTTAATATTTCTTTGTATACTCACAATTGCGTATTGGTTTATTTGTAACACCGACTTATAAGAAATTCAAGCATATTTAAGGTGACTCGACTGTTGCTCGAACTTTCTTTACTGTATAAAATTTATACGCAATGGCATGATAAATATCAATTATCCAGTCATCCAAGCGTCAGTTGTTTGTGCAAGATGAAAACGTTTCCACTCATTCAATCGTGAAATGAAGATCGTTTTGTGAATGCTCTTTGTTATCTCAAATGCAACCATTAGAGCTATTTTCCTAACGCTTGTAGTTTAAAGGTTTGGTTGGCTTGCTTGCTTTGTTTGTATAAACGTTTGCTCAATATTAATTACAATGCTTAGGCAACATTTACACAAGCAAGGCCAACTACACCTTTTAACTACAAGCATTAGGAAATTAGCTCTAATGACGTTTAATTTATTAGTATGCGATGTAGATTTAGACCGAAACAGAAACTTTGCTTTTCCGGTGACGTGGATTGGCTTAACTGTCCAAGATATACGTATTTAATGATGACGTGTCATAAAAAAGAATAAATTTTATCCTACATATAGATCAGGACAAATTATTTGAGAAAAAAGAATTGATTATATAAGCAATAAATACTATGTTTAAGGAATTTATTGATATATTACCTCAGACTTTCGCTCACTAAGTATGCATATATAATCAATCCTTCTGACTTCATAAATTTTGTTAGAGAGTCGGCTGAATTAAGACTTTATATAATGAAAATTAATTAATTTCCTTCTGTGACTTGCATCGCATATACAATAGAAATGAATCGCCTTACAGTGAAAATGAAAGTCTAGTATCATTATTCGACAGTAAACATGAATCGCATAACGAAAACAGCATAGTTGCATTTGATTCAATATTAACAAGCTGAATAACAAAACCTGTTTTAAGTGAAACAACATTAATAATTATGTTAAAAGGTACATTTTTCTGCAAATGAAACTTAACTGCTACTTTAAAATCTATTGCACGCTCTGTTCGTGAACTATTCTTGATATTTATTTATTTGTGTATCAATTTTGCACCTGGGTGGCTGTAGGCGCGATGAGAACCCGTCCGCATCTCATACCTATATCATGAATTTATAAAAACAGTACACATTATATATTATTTCTTATTTTATTCAAAAATCTTGAATTTGTCGTCAGTTTATTTATCATCTACATCAGAAATTCATCACGGATACAGTAAAAATGACTTTTTAGGATTCGCACATTACATACACTGTGTCACATATAATTAATTTTCAAAACTTGTTTCCGGACAATTTTTGTCATTTTGCATGGTTTTCTCATAGACAGGCTCTTAAATAATAATGTTAACCTCTTAGACATGGTAAGCCCAAAATCATGTGGTAAAATCACTCTAGGGTAAATTACTTTTTATACGCTTTTTAAAATGTTTTACTCTACTCAGTTACGCGATCAGAACCAATCACACTTCAGCTAGAGAAAAACTGCTGTAAAACATCCATTGATCTTTTTAACACTCATAAATATATCTATCTTATCCAGGTGCACCTGAAGGAACATTACCAGCTGAGAAAATTGTATGTGCTTGGTGCCAGAAAAGTGGTCCTAAGTTATTTACTCTGAAAACCTCATCGGGATCAAAAGCTTTCTGTAGTGAAGTGTGCTTCACCCAATGTCGACGTGCATCCTTTAAAAAGAATAAAGTGTGCGACTGGTGCAAACACGTTCGCCACACAGTCAACTATGTAGATTTTCAGGACGGTGAACAACAGCTTCAGTTCTGTAGTGCAAAGTGTTTGAATCAGTACAAAATGAGCATTTTCTGTAGGGAAACTCAAGAACATCTTAAGCAGATTCGATCTCCTCCGGAAGTGAAGAAACCAAAAACTAATAATGATGAACAAATTTTAATTACGCCGGAACTCTGGCTCAAAGAAGGAAAACTAGAAGTAATTGATAAGGAAGATAAATCAGTCAACAGTGAAAAAGAATTAGATTTAAAGTATAGAATACCGAAAATTGACAAGATAGAGAACGACGTTTCTTCTCGTGAAAAAAACATCTCACTGTCCAAGTCTCTTCCGGAGAGAATGTCACGTGAGAAAAATAGACGTGCAACTCCAAAAGATAGTAAAGCCTCTACTCCTATTTCAAATGGACTACAAGAACCACCAAACAGTGCTACATCACAAAGACTGACACCGGTACCACAGGGTAATATGCCAGCTTTGTCGCAAATGTTACCCCCTCAATTATGGAATATGTTTGCTCCGAGTATGCCTCAATTCGGTGGTATTCCTCCATGGTTCTACCCGGGATTTATACCTCCTATGGCTGGCTTCATGCCACCCGGTTTTCCAATGGATGGGATGCAGAGACATTTAAGTGAATCCGGTTTCTCAAATGCTCAACAGCCATCTGTCTCTCCAGTCGTAAGTGAAGATTCGATATCGGAACCAGCTGAATCTAGAAAGAATGTTACTAATGGGAATAGAAATCAATCTGGTCATATGAATTCAGGAACAAAACCGCCAACGTTTATAGAAAAACCTATGTATTCAGGCACGGACACGAGTCATTACGGAAGACATTCTCATATGCACCATCATGCACAAAATACCGGGAATGGATTGCCTCCGGTCACTATGATAATGCCGATGCCCATTGCACTTCCGTTTCCTGTTCCAATTCCATTGCCTCTTCCACTAACCATGGAAAAGATTATGGAAGTTTTTGGCAAAAATAAATCTACAGAAAACAGTTCAAGTTCAAAAAATCCTCTTAGTGATTATAAAGGTTCAGAAAATTTAAATATGTCATCGAGTTCAGATGGGCTTGATTCTTCGATCTCTTCTTCCGGTAATAGACAAACAACATATAAAATGAAAAATGATATAAATGAGAATGAAACGATACCTGCTGGTCGTGTATCTTGCAATTCATGCATCACTGAACAAAGCTTAAGTCCAACATTAGGATCGGATCGATCGTCACCTGTATACGATTCACGGCATTCGGCATCATACGACTATTCATTAATGCGGAAGCGCGGACTATCTCCTGATGGATCCTTAGATTTAAGTAAAAAAGCAAGAATACCGATTGTCACAAACAATTCGAGTAGCAGTTGTGATGGTGCGATCGATTTGTCGAAAGACAGCATTGTTGGTAAAATCAAGAGCGATTCTGGAAAAGAAAATCAGGAATTGAACGATGCTTCGTCTTTACACAGTGACTCCGAACTACCAAACGGTGATGCAAAGGAACCAATGATTCATATAGTCACACCACGTGACGATCCACCTTTGTCACAGCACCTTCCACTGGCGCCTGCAGATCACAAATATTCTAATAGACGCGGTTTAATACTAGATATTCCGTATAATCCACGTCGTTCACGGAGCCCTTCTCCTGAAAGAAGACCATATTTAGCCAGGGAATACCGACGGAAGCTACTCGGAAGAAGAAATGTAAAATCTACTTAATCAAATTCCTAACTTTTACACTATATACTAGTACTTTGATGCTCGTTTTTCATTGTACATTTTCTTCATTTATTTAATTTAAAAAAAACACGTCATTTACAGTTATTGTTTTCTAAAAAAGGCATACCAATCTTGTAGTATTTGAATATGCCTTTACATTGTATAAAACGTTTATGTCCACAAAACTCTTTAGGCCTATATTTTACGCGTACGTAGTGCCATGAATTTTGATACTTGATTAACACTTGTTCATTTAATACTAATCATGTAGCTTTTCATCTTTATTTATTTTCAGAAAATAACCTTACTTTACAAAACAAGTTAGCGTTGACTTTTAAATTTTAACCTTTGAAATTGTAAGAAAGAACTGAGACGGTAATAGAAATGAATGGATCGTTATGAATGTTGTGTGTGTGTGTGTGTGTGGAGAAAAAGGGGGATATAATGATCACACGCAATTGGAAGAAGGATTTACGCAGAGTTGTGTGTATCAGACTATTTTTACCGATACTGTATGATTTTTACACCTACATGTAACGTTAGTCGGCTAAAGTAGTTCTCTGAAAATTGCTGAAAGATTGACTTTTAAAGATAGATATTAAATAACCAATATTTTGTCAATTACTTCAGTTTTTTATGTTCCTTGATGAGGCCCTTTCATTCTATACCAGTCACGAATCTTTCTTAATAAACAAAAGATTCCAATTACAGCACTAACATTTCCACTTTTAACCAGACACCAGTTGATCAAATATCAAATTAATTTTAAATCAATTGATCATTAGTTCTTAAAAACGCGACATTCAATATTTGTAAAGTTTGAAATTTCATCCGGTAATGGCTGCAATAGGACTTGGTTTATTGTTCAATATGAGATGCGGCGATGGGTGTAAAACTATACATGTCTGCATACAATATAATTAAGGCATTTGTTTGTAGACTTTTTCATGTTATATATAATATCGATAGATAAACATGTTGTATAAATTTAGATGAAAATTGATCTTTCCACTAGAGACTTCCTCAAACACACTATGATTTTATATAGTTTGCTTAAATTCTTAAAAGTACATGCATTTTAATAACTTGAAGGTAGGAAGGACAACTGATTTAGTCGTGTTAATAAAGTTTTATTTTTTTAAAAGTGGTGGGTTTTTTTCACTTATTGACATGCTCCTAAGATAACTAGTTTTTCAGATGTATAGAAGATCTGGGGATCATAGATAAATTCAGACATTGTCATAATAAACAGACAAGAGGTATACGCAAATTTCGGTACACGACCCAAAATTTGAATTTGGTTTTCTACCTCAATCGATGCTTTTTCCTCGATATACTTTGTTCATTTTATTACAAGTAAGAACAAGGAAGTATAATCCAGTTTTATTCATACATTTCACATTTCTCTTTCTGAAACAATTTAATTTGTAAGTATTTGACGTTACCACGATATTTTCTATTGCTTTCTTATGAGATTGCGACTATGGAAAAGCTGCAAGTCCTTTGACACGATGGCTTATTTCATCTACGATCGCTATCACATTTATTTATTATATAATCATTAACGATTTTGCATCAAGTGCTTGTTATATATTTATACATAAATACCTCATTTAGTGCTATTTTTCTATGTTCATATTCATGTGTGCAATATATACACCTTGTTAATTTTCGCAACTTAAGGGAGATAACTCGTGATAGCTTCCTAATATTATTTCCATTGTTCATTATGCATTTAGGTTTCGGATATATATTTTATATAGAGAAACATAACATACGATACATACTTTGGCTACTGAATACGACGTTTGCTACATACAAAAATAAAATTTTTCGATATCAAAAAAATTTAATTGTAAAGCTGAATTTAAATTCATAGTATAATTTACAAAAAGGTACTTTAAATAAATTGCTTCCAATGCTTCGTTGTATGTATTGTTGATTTGATGTTGAGTTTAATTGTAAAAAAAAATATACCAACAAGCCTTAGTAGTTGTTATTTCAGACAATCCAATATACCAACAAGCCTTAGTAGTTGTTATTTATAGACCATCCAATAAACCAACAGGCCTTAGTAGTTGTTATTTCAGACCATCCAATATACCAACAAGCCTTAGTAGTTGTTATTTCAGACCATCCAATATACCAACAAACCTTCGTAGTTGTTATTTCAGACCATCCAATATACCAACAAACCTTAGTAGTTGTTATTTCAGACCATCAAATATATCAACAAACCTGAGTAGTTGTTATTTCAGACCATCCAATATACCAAAAGCAACAAACATTGTTCGTTGTTACTTCAGATAATCCAGTTTAAAATTAGCAAAAAGACTAGTAGTTGTTACTTTAGAAAATCTAAAATACCAAGAGCATCACGCCTCAGTATATTATAATTCAGACAATTCATTAAACCAAAAGGAACAATATTTAGCAGTTGTTACTTCAGACGACTAAAGATACCAAAAGTATCAAGCCACAGTGTATTTTACTTCAGAAAACCCAATGAAATAAATATAAAAACAAGAAGATGTTGTATGATTTCCAATGAGACAACTCTTCACAACAGACCAAATGTCACAAACATTAACAACTATAGGTCACCGTACGGCCTTCAACAATGAGTAAAACCCATACCGCATAGTCCCCGAAATGACAAATGTAAAACATTTCAAGCGAGAAAACTAACGGCCTGATTTATGTACAAAATAATGAACAAAAACAAATATGATATACAGAGCTGTATACTTAGGCAATCCAATAAAACAAAAGCAACAGTTCTTAACAGTTATTACTCAATAGAAGTCAGTATATCAAACTCAACAAGCCTTAGTTAGTGTTACTTCAGACTTACCAATATACCAAAAGCATCAAGCCTCAGTATATTTTATTTGAGATAATCCAATATACCAAAAGCAACAATCCTTTGCAATTGTTACTTCAGCCGATCAAAGATACCAAAAGCATCAAACTTAAGTATATTTTACTTCAGAAAAAGAAACAAGCCTTACTATTTGTTACTTCAGACAATCCAATTTACCTAAACATCAGGCCTCAGTAGTTTTTACTTCAGACAATCTGATATACCAAAAACAACAATCTTTTGTAGTTATTGCTTCAAACAGTCCTATATACCAACAGCAAAACACCTTAGTAGTAGTTAGTCAGACAATACAATATACCAAAAGAAACAAGCCTACGAAATTATTACTTCAAACAGTTATAATTATATACCAAAACAACACATCAAAATGATTACTTGTTCAATCGGGTTATTCTCATTTCGCCTAAGCTGTCAAAATTTTTATATAAAATTAATCTCATTTCGCCTTAGTACAAATTTTCAGGTACAAAAGAATTTACTAAGGCGAAATGGGAACTTGCGTAAACAATGTAATTAAGTTATGTTTTGTTTGTATTGCAATTAGTTGATATTTGTTATTTTAATGTCAAAATCTGCCATGAAATACTTTTTAAAAGAGGATGTTTTTGGTGTCTTCCCGATTGTCCCACTTTTTGAATAATTCTTTTTATAGTGGCTCATCTTTATTAAAATGTATTTTTTTACTTATGTGATATATTTTGTAAATACAGTCTTCGTTGTTGTTTCTTATTAGAGATGACAAATAGGATACGGAAAATTTCGTATTTTAATGAATAAAATAAGACAAATATCATACAATCATAACAAATATAATCTTATATAAGTGTCAGCACCTCGCTGTGGTAGAAGAGAATACACCAATGGAAACATGGCTATGCCAACAAATGCATGGATGGTGAATATGCTGTCAAATATTGGTGGTGCTGTGTAGAAAGTTCCATCACGGTATATTGTGTCTGCAGTGCATAGTTGTTGTAAGTTCTCAGCAGTTGTGAATATAAGTAGTTTGTCACCATCATCAGCTTGCAGACATATTTCTCTACTTGTGGTCTGGCGAAATTCTCCTTCAAGATGTATTCTTGCTCTAGTATTTGGTATACGTGGGTAAAGTTTTTGTCTGCTACGGTGCTGATCTCTTGCTTTCGAATGTAGACAGTTTTTGTGCAGTCTCAAGGGTCTGGGCATCCCATAGTGCATCTCCGAGTTTGGTTATTTCATCATCATAAATTGATGGTATAGGTGTAAGTTCTGTTCTGCATCTAGATCTAACAGATTATGATATCTTTCTACTATTGACTGATGCCTGGCCTGGTAGGTGATTCTGTGGTTGGCCAATCTCTGAAGGTACATCATCTCTTGTGCATATTATAGCCCTGCAATTCTTGTCTATGCACTTCCAAGTGATCCAAGTATCTCTTTTGTTGTTCTGGCGGTGTGTGTAACAATTCCATATGAACTTATAATTGGTAATTGTCAAGTCATTGTATACAATGGATTATCCTTATTATATATAATTAGCACAATTTTAAAGATTTTTATTTTAATATTTTTTTGTTAAAGTTTCTGTTATATATGTAAACAAGTATGTAGGGAAACATGTTTTTTAGTTCTATTAAACATTTTGTGTTGCATAATGTAAAGGATAACTGAATTATTAAATTTTTCTGATTGCATAAAATTCATAAAATTGCGACTTTTATTAAATGAAACAAAAAATATTTTAAGAGAAGCAACTTTCCTACTGACAGATGTTTTTATTGTAGATTTCTTCTGATTTCACAACTTTTGAAATCATAAAAATGTCCCTTTTATTAAATGAATATAAAAATAATAATTCAAGAGAAACAATTCCCAAATTACATGTTGTTTAAATTGTTATAAAAACACAGAGGTTTAATTTGTTTATTTAAAATTTTTATCTAAATTCGCATTTCGCCTTAGTTCAATTCCCATCTCGCCTTAGTATTTTGTTTACCTTTTTTTACCTGGAATTCACAGCTAAGGCGAAATGGGAACACACCGTTCAATTAATATACCAACAGAATCACTTCAGACAACTATATATCGCAAAATCGACAGACCTAAGTAGTTGTTGACTCAAACAATCATGCACAGCAAAATAACCAAGCTTATTACTTTAGACAATCCAATAAACCCAAACCAACAAGCCTTTGTTGTTGTTACCTTAGACAATCAAATGAAATAAAAGTTATTAACTCAGACAATCCAATATTACAACAGCAACACGCCTTACTAATTCTTTTTCATATTATCCAATATACGATACTCAACACCCCTTAGTAGTTGTTACTAGAGATAATCATTTATAAAAAAATCATAAAGCCTTAGAAATTGTTACTTCAGCCTCAATATATTTTACTTGAGACAATCAAATATACCAACAACAAGTCTTAATAGTTGTCACCTCAGACAATCCAAAATACAAACAGCAACAAACCTAAATATTAGTAGTTATCACTTCAGACAATCAAATATACCAACAACAACAATCTTTAACTGTTGTTATTTCAGACAATCTAATAAACCAAAAGCAACATATCATAGTAATAGTCACTACAGACAATCCAATAACCAAAAACAACGAACCTTAGTAGTTGTTACTTAAGACAATCCAATAAACCAAGAGCAACAAGCCTTAGTAGTTATTATTTCAGTCAGTCCAATATACCAAAAATAGTTACTACAGACAATCCAATATATATAAAGAGCAATAAGTCGTAGTAGTTTTTACTTCAGAAAGTAAATTATAGTAAGGGCAACAAATCTTAGTAGTTGTTACTTGAGACAATTCAATATAAAATTCAAAAAAATTTTAAAAAGCCTTAGTAGTTATTATTTCAGTCAGTCCGATATACCAAAAGCAACAAACCTTGGTATAGGTATTTCAGTCAGTCCAAAATACCAAAAGCAATAAACCTTAGTAGTCGTTATTTCAGACAGAACAATATAACAAGAGCAACAGCCCTTAGTACTTTTTTATTTCAGATAATGCAATATTCCAAAATGCGACAAGCCTAATTAATTGTTACCTCAGACAATCCAACGAACCAAAAAGCCACAAGCCTTTTGTAGACAAATCTGATATCCAAATGCGACAACCCTTAGTAATGTTATGTATATATCCTCCAGAGCTTAATTTAAAAATATATTTACAAATGTAGTTATATTACCCTCATTTACTATTTTAACGACAGTTGCTAACTCAGTACTAAACCTTATGAGAAAAGATTTGTAATTCGATCCAATATAACAATTTTATATATATCAAATGAGCTGCGTCGGATAGAAATCGACCTTCTGCAAATGAATATCAATACATCTGTTAACTTATTTCGAGTTGAAAAAAATCTCTACGGAAAGTCTGTAACTGTTTGAAAATTGACATGTTAAAAGAACCTTACAAAACAGATCAAAATTCATCTTCTATTTCGTATTTGAATGTTTTAAAAAAATCAGTCTTATACATGTACATGTATAGGTGCACTTGCATAAGGTCGATTTCTATCCGACGCAGTTCAAATATTAATTTTGACATATTTGTTTGCCTTAAATAAGCCAGCATTTATAACTTAAATCCTTCTTGGTTAGGTTAACTTTTTTGAAATTTGACAATTGGTTATTTGTGACGCAGCTATTACTTTAACAGTCATTCAAATCATGAAAATGTCTATAAAGTTGACGAAAAGATTTCTTCAACCTTACCATCAATAACAAATGTTTCCGCATCAGAAGCTTCCTTGTAAGTAACAACCCTCTGACAAGGAACTATTGATAGCACATAAAAATGAAAGGATTAAATAGGAAATAAAAGTCTTCTCTTTTGTTTAACATAAATAACCTTCGCTGTCTATTTCTTGTTATCAGGTAAGGGTTAGAGCAGAGCTAACTTTCTGATGATTTCTTTAACTTTCAATTCAATTGAATAGATCAACTTATTCATTAAAATTTTGAATGTGCAAACTAACGTAAATTATTAAACAGAACGGAAATTAAAGGACATTGTTACAACATTGAAGGTATAAACTGCACTGCACCAAAAGCGTATTTCGACAATTGTTGTCATATCAGTGATGATCGAGTCCAAAATATCAAAAAACCTTAATACAAACATTTCAAAGGTAACAAACCAAAACGGAACTCAAGCATAGTAAGTAAAGGCAACAGTAGTATACCGCTGTTCGAAACTCATAAATCGATAGAGATAAAAACAAATCCGGGTTACAAACTAAAACTGAGGGAAACGCATCAAATATAAGAGGAGAACAACGACACAACAAAAGCAAAACATTAAAACGTAACACACACAGAAACGAACTATAATATAACAATGGCCATTTTCCTGACTTGGTACAGGACATTTTAAGAAAAAAATGGTGGGTTGAACCTGGTTTTGTGGCATGTAAAACCGAACAAGGGCAGCTATGCATGCAGGAAATATTCCTTATTTTAAAAACAATTCCAAGATTTTATAATAGCAAATTTCAATAAAAATCAAAGATACCAAGCGTATAATTGTGTACGTCAGACGCAAAAGTTTAGAGCTTTAAAAACCGAAAACGTTGTGCCAAATACGGTAAGGCAATTTATACCAGGGAGTAGAAAAACCTAAGAGTTTCGAATAATTCAACATTTTATACACAGTAAATTTACCAAAAAAAAAAATGAAACATAACAATGATATGTCATGTAAACACACTGACTACTAGGCTGGTGATACTCTCGGGAACGAAATGTTCATCAGCAGTGGCATCGACCCAGTGGTTGTAACAATTTATCAATGATGGCTTATTATTAAATTGTACGCTACACCGCGTGTCGTCTACATACAACACATCAGTTGACCTATAAAACCAGGTTTAATCCACCATTTTCTACGTAAGGAGATGTCAGTACCAAGTCAGGAATATGACAGTTGTTTTCCATTCGTTTGATGTGTTGAGCTTTTGATTTTGCCATTTGATCAGGGACTTTCCGTTTTGAATTTTCCTTGGAGTTCGGTAATTTTGTTATTTTACTTTTTTTCTCAAATTAAAACAGTTGGAATGCCAAATCAAATACGAAGCTGAAGAGCTTTAAAAACCGTTATGCCAGATACGGCTATCTATACCTGTGGATAGAAAAATCTTAGTCATTTTCATTTGAAATAAAATGACATATCGACCATAAAGAAGAGGAATACAATTGGTTAATACAGGAATGCAGACTTTCTGTTGAAAATACGTCCTCCAACATAAAATCAATCATGATAAATGTCAGACTGAGATAACTTTTTGTTAGAATTAATGTTGTTTGACAAAGTTAAATTGGTACTTTCTTCAAACATTTATTCATTTCGCATTCTCTTTTCAAGAAACAAAGAAGTTATAAGGGGTTGAGAAGTCAAATTTTCTATACTTTTTCTTGATGAGGAGAATGGCATTCATTGTATCTACTCTCAGTTATTCTTATATCGAAAAACATGAAGTAAGTGTCCTGAATATGTGTCTTGCTGCTGGACGGCAATTAATCAATCTTATATGATCATTCTTTGAGAAGCTACTAAAATTATTGATATAGATTGAGTATTGACAAAAACAGCAGATGGACTTCTTATCTGCGACAGCGAAATATATATCAAGCAGCTGTTAATCCCTAAAAATTATCAAATGAAATAGACGTTATTGTATAAGTAAAAACTAGCTGTTAGTACAAAGCGACATAACTCAAAAAAAGTTTAAGCAAATGTCTTTGAAGTATGAAAACGTACACGAAGAAATGCATAGAAACGTTTCTACCATTACTTCTCACTAAAACATACTATTTGTGTTATATGTTCGGAACGTTAATACTTTTCCATTATCATTTTTTAAGAGAGGGGGTATTTAGAAGTTGATAATATTACATAAAGCCCAAGAAGTGTTATCTAGTCTTTACAAAATGACTGTAAAACTTGTAAACAATAATTAATTATCATTGTGGTTAAATTCCTACAAACATATTAAGTTCATCATAATCTTTTGGCAAAAATGGTCATGTTCAGACTGCAAAATTAATTATTTTCATCATTGCGGAAGACGGAAAAGTAATCGAACACCTGAATTTATTTTCATATTGACTACTCAGTTGCAGTTTAATTTGGTGAAGGACGATTGCGCTTTTTTTTACATGTAACAAGAGAAGACATTCACTCTCGAAACATGATGAATATTCCCCTTTATTAAACAAATAACGTATCTGCTTATCTGTATTTTTTTTAAAAAGGGAGAATAAAACAATAAAAAAAATTACATAAAACACGCAACATCATGGTCAAAAAGAAAAACGTAAAAAAAACCAAACATCTATAACAAAACATTACACAGAAAACTAAAGATTAAGTAACATGAGCACAAAAAAAAACCGGGTGAACTTGGGTGCTCCTGAAGAGTAAGCAGTTTTTGCTCAAGTAGTGGCATCAGTTGTGTTGCAAATAAAAATCCGTTGAGGATAATGCATGAAAAGAGGACAGTATTGTGGTTACGACATGTGGGGCATATTCGTGATCATCTATCACATATATTTTCCATAACAGTCAACCAAATCATGATCATGGCGTCTATAAAACTTTCGAAGGGAAAACTTCAACTTTGTTATCTAGATTTCTTGATGCAATAGCTTCTTTGTACACTTGTAGAAGTGTAAGTCAAGATATACGGCAGACCTTATTATATCTTTGGTATCCTTTATTTCAAGTTTATTGTGATAGATACTGTTAACATAGTCACCAGACTTAATCATTCAGTTAACGCATCTATCCCATCGAAATCGAAATAAAGGATACAATAGATAAAGTTAAATCCGCCTCATATCTCGACTTACATCTAAACATTAACAATGCGGGCTGATTGAGAACAAAAGATATGATTTCAGCTTCCCAATATTGTGAACTTTCCATTTCTATGGAGCAACATTCCAGCAGCGTCTGCATACGAAGTATATATCTCCCAGTTGATATGATAATCTGAGCTTGCATTTCCTAATTGAAATTGAAGTTGAAATCATTCCTTCGAAAATTTTACGCCATCACGAGTTGGTTGATCGTTATGAAATATCTGTTTCATAGATGACGACGGATATATTCCAAACGTCGTTACCACAATCCTGTCCTCTTTTCGCCTTTTTAGTGGGGTTCGTGTTGCTCAGTCTCTAGTTTTCTATGTTGCGTTTTGTATACTGTTGTTGGTCTTTTGGTTATTTTACGTTTTTAGCGATTGGTTTGTCAGTTATTTTCGACTTGTGGGTTTAAATGTCCCTTTGGTATCTTTCGCTTCCCTATAACATAGAAATCAATGGCAATATGAATTAGTGGTTTTATTCGAAAAAGGCCCCGGAACGACCAAATGTGAAAGTCACATTATATAAAGCAACGGTCTGTTCTATGCTTAAATTAAATATAACACTGAATTAAGGGCTTTTGATTTTGGACAGGCGCTTAAAGAATGTGGTGGAGTTAGAAATGTTTGTCAGCACTCAATCCCTTTTTAACCTATGACAGTGGTGAAACAGCGCAACATAATAACACATTGTACAAATCAGTTGAAAATGACTTAACGCATTAGATCTGAACAAAACAACTAACAAAAAGACAAAAGTACCGACCCAAGAATACTCACAGCTACTGAAAGCTTGTTTGGCATCGGGAAGCTTTCATTGCATTGTTGCAATAGTCGCTTATGATAAGGATATTTTTATTTTGTTTATTAATATGTTGCGGATAGTTCTTCCGATATCTGTTGCAATCCTTTCCATTGGATAACTAGCTGCAGCTGTACTGGAGTCCGTTACTTATTTTCAGCCTTTCTTTTAGCACAGATTTCTCAACCGGCAAAAAAGCCATTACGATCTGTCATAAACCAGGAAAATATAATCTGTATTTGATCCTTGACAGCGTTTTCTAAATGTATAAGTGGCCTCATGTCGTATTAACCTCGACATCTTTCTCGAGGGGTACTTTAAAGAAAAACAACAGACACGGCTTCTTCTGCCTCATTTTTTGGACTTAAACCTCGAATTTGACATGAGCGGTCATCTCAGTACCAGAATCTATGACAAACGAGACGGTTTTAATTTTGAAATTATAAATTTCCCCCACCTTAGCAGCAATATACCAACTTCACCTGCATATGGGATATACGTTTCCCAACTCATTCGGTATCCAAGAGCTTGCAGCTGTTACTCGGACTTTATAAAACGTCGCTTTCAAGAGCAGAAAGTTGATGAGCAAAGATTATGTCAATGAACGTCTCGTCATTTTTCTTTAAAAGTTCACTGGAAGATACCAAGACCTTGTTGATAAATATTCCGTATCAACTTCACAAATAATACATGATGGTCTTGAAGTATAGATTATAGGTACGGACGTTGTTTATCATCTTAATTATGTGTTATAGTATTCTTTTTATTTGTCCTTTTACATTTTTAACCTTTTCAGTTTAGTCCATTTTTGGTAATATTCTTTTGACGTGGCTCAGTACTTATACATCCCGCCATTGTGTTTGTGTGCTGTGGTCAATTTTGTATTCTTGTGTTTCATTATTGCTTATGTACTTTGCTTATAGAGTGTCTATATGCCATTTTGTGTTTCTTTGTTGAAATAGTTATTTGTTTTTATAGTGATTAAGATTATATTACAAGGTTGACTGCTGTACCCCAATTTTTAAAATTTTTACCTATTATGTCTGGTTTTTTTTTTCTCACACATTGTTGTCAATATAATGGAATTCTATGCGACTGTCATACAAGTGAGAGGTTTAGCTAGCTATAAAACCAGGTTTAATCCAGCAGTTTCTACATAAGGTAATGCCTGTACCAAGTCGGGAATATGACAGTTGTTTTCCATTCGTTTGATGTGTTTGAACTTTTGATATTGCCATTTTATAAAGGACTTTCCGTTTTGAATTTACCTTGGAGTTCGGTATTTTTGTTATTTTACTTTTCACTCTACTTTTGTCGCTCTCTTTGTGCAATATGCAATGTACTCAATCCTGAATTTCTAGGTCATAATTATGTGATCATTAGCTCATAAAGCAACTATCCAAAGCTTTTGCAACAAGGATTGCGTCCATCTATATTGCCCATTGCCTTACTATGTTGGTCCGTTCTTTCTAGAATGTCCTTTAGAGTATCATCAACTTTATGTGACTATGTGCTTTTGGAGTCTCAGTTTTTTGTTGGTTACTTTGATTTGTCCTTTTATTCGATTGATTTGTGAGACTGTAAACATTGGTAAACTACTGTTGCCTTGCTATCACGGTATGGATGGGTTGTTGTGCCTTCCAATCATGGCTGAATCCACACTGCCTATACTATAGGTAGTACTACTGTTGCCTTGCTATCACGGTATGGATGGGTTGTTGTGCCTTCCAATCATGGCTGAATCCACACTGCCTATACTATAGGTAGTGCTACTGTTGCCTTTATTTGCTATCACGGTATGGATGGGTTGTTGTGCCTTCCAATCATGGCTGAATCCACACTGCCTATACTATAGGTAGTACTACTGTTGCCTTGCTATCACGGTATGGATGGGTTGTTGTGCCTTCCAATCATGGCTGAATCCACACTGCCTATACTATAGGTAGTACTACTGTTGCCTTCCTATCACGGTATGGATGGGTTGTTGTGCCTTCCAATCATGGCTGAATCCACACTGCCTATACTATAGGTAGTGCTACTGTTGCCTTTATTTGCTATCACGGTATGGATGGGTTGTTGTGCCTTCCAATCATGGCTGAATCCACACTGCCTATACTATAGGTAGTACTACTGTTGCCTTACTATCACGGTATGGATGGGTTGTTGTGCCTTCCAATCATGGCTGAATCCACACTGCCTATACTATAGGTAGTACTACTGTTGCCTTTATTTGCTATCACGGTATGGATGGGTTGTTGTGCCTTCCAATCATGGCTGAATCCACACTGCCTATACTATAGGTAGTACTACTGTTGCCTTGCTATCACGGTATGGATGGGTTGTTGTGCCTTCCAATCATGGCTGAATCCACACTGCCTATAATATAGGTAGTACTACTGTTGCCTTTATTTGCTATCACGGTATGGATGGGTTGTTGTGCCTTCCAATCATGGCTGAATCCACACTGCCTATACTATAGGTAGTACTACTGTTGCCTTGCTATCACGGTATGGATGGGTTGTTGTGCCTTCCAATCATGGCTGAATCCACACTGCCTATACTATAGGTAGTACTACTGTTGCCTTGCTATCACGGTATGGATGGGTTGTTGTGCCTTCCAATCATGGCTGAATCCACACTGCCTATACTATAGGTAGTGCTACTGTTGCCTTTATTTGCTATCACGGTATGGATGGGTTGTTGTGCCTTCCAATCATGGCTGAATCCACACTGCCTATACTATAGGTAGTACTACTGTTGCCTTGCTATCACGGTATGTATGGGTTGTTGTGCCTTCCAATCATGGCTGAATCCACACTGCCTATACTATAGGTAGTACTACTGTTGCCTTTATTTGCTATCACGGTATGGATGGGTTGTTGTGCCTTCCAATCATGGCTGAATCCACACTGCCTATACTATAGGTAGTACTACTGTTGCCTTGCTATCACGGTATGGATGGGTTGTTGTGCCTTCCAATCATGGCTGAATCCACACTGCCTATACTATAGGTAGTACTACTGTTGCCTTTATTTGCTATCACGGTATGGATGGGTTGTTGTGCCTTCCAATCATGGCTGAATCCACACTGCCTATACTATAGGTAGTACTACTGTTGCCTTGCTATCACGGTATGGATGGGTTGTTGTGCCTTCCAATCATGGCTGAATCCACACTGCCTATACTATAGGTAGTACTACTGTTGCCTTGCTATCACGGAATGGATGGGTTGTTGTGCCTTCCAATCATGGCTGAATCCACACTGCCTATACTATAGGTAGTACTACTGTTGCCTTGCTATCACGGTATGGATGGGTTGTTGTGCCTTCCAATCATGGCTGAATCCACACTGCCTATACTATAGGTAGTACTACTGTTGCCTTGCTATCACGGTATGGATGGGTTGTTGTGCCTTCCAATCATGGCTGAATCCACACTGCCTATACTATAGGTAGTACTACTGTTGCCTTTATTTGCTATCACGGTATGGATGGGTTGTTGTGCCTTCCAATCATGGCTGAATCCACACTGCCTATACTATAGGTAGTACTACTGTTGCCTTGCCATCACGGTATGGATGGGTTGTTGTGCCTTCCAATCATGGCTGAATCCACACTGCCTATACTATAGGTAGTACTACTGTTGCCTTCCTATCACGGTATGGATGGGTTGTTGTGCCTTCCAATCATGGCTGAATCCACACTGCCTATACTATAGGTAGTGCTACTGTTACCTTTATTTGCTATCACGGTATGGATGGGTTGTTGTGCCTTCCAATCATGGCTGAATCCACACTGCCTATACTATAGGTAGTACTACTGTTGCCTTGCTATCACGGTATGGATGGGTTGTTGTGCCTTCCAATCATGGCTGAATCCACACTGCCTATACTATAGGTAGTACAACTGTTGCCTTTATTTGCTATCACGGTATGGATGGGTTGTTGTGCCTTCCAATCATGGCTGAATCCACACTGCCTATACTATAGGTAGTACTACTTTGCCTTGCTATCACGGTATGGATGGGTTGTTGTGCCTTCCAATCATGGCTGAATCCACACTGCCTATACTATAGGTAGTACTACTGTTGCCTTTATTTGCTATCACGGTATGGATGGGTTATTGTGCCTTCCAATCATGGCTGAATCCACACTGCCTATACTATAGGTAGTACTACTGTTGCCTTGCTATCACGGTATGGATGGGTTGTTGTGCCTTCCAATCATGGCTGAATCCACACTGCCTATACTATAGGTAGTACTACTGTTGCCTTGCTATCACGGAATGGATGGGTTGTTGTGCCTTCCAATCATGGCTGAATCCACACTGCCTATACTATAGGTAGTACTACTGTTGCCTTGCTATCACGGTATGGATGGGTTGTTGTGCCTTCCAATCATGGCTGAATCCACACTGCCTATACTATAGGTAGTTCTTCTGTTGCCTTGCTATCACGGTATGGATGGGTTGTTGTGCCTTCCAATCATGGCTGAATCCACACTGCCTATACTATAGGTAGTACTACTGTTGCCTTGCTATCACGGTATGGATGGGTTGTTGTGCCTTCCAATCATGGCTGAATCCACACTGCCTATAGGGTATCCTACTTAATGCATTGGTATCGCTGTCGACTTCCAGGTCTGTGTTTTATTACATGTCAGAAGTTGGCACCCGGTAAACTTTTGAAGTTTAAAAATCCTTGCAATGAGCTGTGGTTAGTACTAACGATAAATATTCGGCCATACAGGAAATGACGAAAACACTAGAAGACTAGATCTGCTTATTATTCCGGAGCACCTGAGTTTTTGTTGTTGGGAACGTGTTGCACAGTTTTTTATTTGGTGTTTTGTGCACTTATTTTGTCTTTTAAGTCGTCCGTCGTTGTTTTGCCATGGCGTTGTCAGTTGATCTCGACTTGTGAATGTTGAATGTGCTATTTGTACAGCCAGCCTTTTTTTTCTATAAAACAAAGCACTTCCGTCCATTTTCGTTTAGTTGATGGAGACATTTGACGATTGTGGCAAAGTGTTCTATGTATCTGCGATAGTATCCACAATCGCAAGAATGAGTGCTACTCGCTCGCATCAACTGTCTTTTCCAGGTCGATGCCCTTACTCGGTGACGAAATATTCAAGGAAATTAACTTTCTATGTAAATAGTGAGCACTTTTCAGTCTTAGAACAGTCCCTTAAGCGGATCAAATATTGAACGTATATTCTGAAGCTTCTCATCATTGGATTTTACAAATACAACTAATTCATTTAGATAAAAGAGGGACGAAAGATACCAAAGGGACAGTCAAACTCATAGATCGAAAACAAACTGACAACGCCATGGCCAAAAATATAAAGATAAACAGACAAATAATAGTACAGATGACACAACATAGAAAACTAAAGACTAAGCAACACAAACCCCACCAAAAACTGGGGGTGATCTCAGGTGCTCCGGAAGGGTAAGCAGATCCTGCTCCACATGTGGCACCCGTCGTGTTGCTTATGTTATTACAAATCCGGAATATAGGAAATACAAGCCCGCGAATATCGTATCAATTGGGAAATATATATACTCCGTATGCAGGCGCTGCTGGAATGTTGCTACATAGAAATGGAAAGTTCACAATTGGGAAGCTGAAATCATCTCTTTTGTCGTAAAGTTTTGTTTTCAACCGACCCTCATTGTCAATTTCTAGATGTAAGTCAAGATATGAGGCAGACTTAACTGTATCTGTAATATCCTGTATCTCTAGTTCGATGGGATAGATTCGTTCAACATAGTCACCAAATTTTGTATTATTTAGTGAGAGAACATCATCTATAGATAAATTAGGCATTGAATCCCCTTTTAATAGTCCCCCTACACCCTTACGTCAATGACCGAATGGCATCCGTTAAAATTGAAACAGTCCTCCTTTGATGGAAAATGCTGTTTTCGTTTTATCTTCCGCTGCTTCTTAACTTTGTTTATTTAGACTCCTTCTGTAACGAATATAATGTTTCCTGTTGCACATGTTTGTCCGTACTCAGATAAATTGTGCTGTTACTTGCAATATTGGATTGTCTCCCTTTCAATGGAAATATAGTTAAAACTTTTCCCAACAAGACGAGTTTTTGACACTTTTCATTTCATTAAAATCAAAGAGTTGTGTTACTTTTCACGAATATAACATAATCAGAAAGCGATTCAATCACCAACCGTCATTTTTGCCGGTTGCTTATATGATTTTCGAATAAACTTACCATATATATATATATATATATATATATCTCAACAGTTCTGAAAAATATTTTCTATAGTTGTACTTCAAATGGAATAAAAAAAATTGTATTTGTTGATAGAAATAAGTAAATGGGGAAAAGAAATTTTATCTATTTTTTTGTTAACAGAATGTAAATAATTGATTCAAATAATAAGAATTTAACATAGCACAAGACATTTGTAGTAAAATAATGTAGTGTTAGGCTACCTGCTGCTCATACTTAAAAAATTTAAAAACGGGTATTACTAGTGGAGTTAGAACTGCTCATCCTTCTGTAGCCCCGGTTTTACATGGGATTCGTATTGCGCCATCTTTAGTTTGGAATGATCGTTGTTTGCGTTTTCGTCATTTTCTTTTGGTTTTTGTTGTCTGTACCTTTTTTACATTGCACCCCTTGGTATATTCCAGCTTTTTTATAAGAAAAATCTAAAAAGAAACGATAGTGACAGTAAAAATTAGAAGACACACAGTTCAATGACCAAAAGAAAACGTAAACAAAGACAAAACAAAAGTCCACAAAACAGAAAACAAAAACCGAGCACCGTTAATAAAGACATAAACTTAAAGTGAACGCAGGTGTTCGGGGAAGATAAGCAATTTCTCCTCCTCTATTAGCACCCATCCTGGTACTAATGACTATTTAAAATATTGTGAGAAGCTCTAATAGGTAAACAAATATTATTGAAGACCGTACTTTGACCTATAATGGTTTACATTTATAAATTTTGACTTGGATGGAGAGTTGTCTCATTGGCACTCATACCACATCTTCTTATATCTATTAACAAGAGAGGCGAAAGATACCAAAAGGATAGCATTGTGGCTTCGACATTTGGATCAGGTCCCTGGTCATCTATAACACAGTGACCCTTCGCTGTTAGCTCATTCAAATCATGCAAGTGCCCGTTATTGATTGATAAATTGTTGTTTGCTTCAGGTTCAAGGGTAGGATGACACTGCATATTAAGGACGAGAACAAATTAATAATATCAATGGGTAGGTTCTACAATGTGGGACGACCGGATGAAGGACGGGAATTATGACTGCCTGTTGAAAATTATGATGTATTTATATATAAGGAAACATGTGCCTTGCAACAGACCACTTATGGACACCTCAAATAGTTGTTGCAACCTCTACAACATTCAGATAGCCTAGCATCGGATTAAACGTCCCAATTTGAACCAAACGCGGCTGCGTATTTATACATCCAACAGAGTCCAACGTACATCCTTCTTTTCATGGGTTTTAATGCCGGATATGCCAGAGATTACCATAATTCTATATCAAAGTCAACTTTGGGGTGTAAAGTACATGAATTAACCTGGTACGTAAGTCAAATCATATCATATGTTGTTTTTTTTAAATGTATACAAGTTGATAAGATCCAATCAACTTTAAAACCCACAAGTCGAGGAAAGACGAACAAAACCATGTAAAAAAAAATCAGACTACCATGACAAAACGAAAACTTACACAATGACAAATCACAATCAACAAGAAGAAAATATAAAAGAAAACAACCGAGCATATAGAATCTAGACATCAAACAGGAGTGAACGCAGGTTCTCGGGAATGATCACACACAATTTCTACTCCACTATTAGCACCCGTTTAGGTGATCATGACTAGTTAAATTCTGGTGAAAAGCACCATTCGGTCAAAAAATAAACACACAAATGATCATTACACTAGTCATTTTTGGGGGGCCCTTTATAGCTTGCGGTTCGGTGTGAGCCAAAGCTCCGTGTTGAGGGCCGTACTTTGACCTATAATGGTTTACTTTTACAAATTGTGACTTGGATGGAGAGTTGTCTCATTGGCACTCATACCACATCTTCTTATATACACGGTGATAATTATTCCGTAACGGTAAAACGAGTAAAGATGATGTCCGTAAAACTTTCGTAGAGAGCATTAACTGACTGTATTGCTGTTTACTCTGATATCTAATTGCACATATATAATGGAGGTTTGAGACTAAAGAAAACTAATAACTAAAAGGTAGATTTTATAAAGTGGGTCGATCGGAATGAAAGGAGGGAATTTTGACTGCCACTGGAACATTAGGGTATGTTGATGAGCGCAGAAGTGTCAGTTACAAAACCCTCAAACAGTTGTTGCAAAGAAAATTTACGTGCAAAGAGCAGGGCACTATACCTTCACGAGGCGTCGGATGTAACGTCCCTTCATCGACCAGACGTGGCTTTGTATTTATACATTCAACATATTCAAACTAATGTCCCTCTTTAGCAAGAGTTTTACCGCCAGATTGGAGAAGTCCTGTGATGACCTTATTTCTATATCACGGTCAACCCTTGGGGTAGTAAATGGATTGACCGGGAATTTAGAACAAATTATATCATATATTTTTAGATGTATATAAATGAGGGGGGCGAAAGATACCAAAGGGATATTCAAACTCAATAGTCGAACACAAACTGACAATGTCATGAAAAGAAAAGAAAAGACAAAAAGACAAAAAATAGTATTCAAAACACAATATGGAAAACTTAAGACTGAGCAACACGAAAACTGGGGTAATTTCAGATGCTCCGGAGCGGGTAAGCAGAACCTGCTCCACATATGGCACCCATCGTGTTGCTCATGAAAGTACAAGGCGGTGATAAGTCTAATTTGGTATGTCTCATTTGAGGAGAAGCGGATGGGTTTGTGATGACAATTTGAACATATGTGTCGTCATCTGTGAAGCTGATATAACGGTCAACCAACTCGTGATTACGTCCGTAAAATTTTCGAAGGGATCATTTTAACTTCTCCACTTGGGACCCGTCGTTTAATAGCATCCTTGTGAGCAGCAACCCTCTATCAAGGAAAGCGTAGAAATACCATATAAGTCGAAGAAAGACAGATAAAACCATAGCATGTTTTCCTGTTGCTACTGACCGGTAAATAAGCTTGTGAAAAGCTCCTTTTGGAGAACAAATATTAACAAGGAAAGTTATTGCGGCTACAACAACTGTCATGTCAGTGGTCATCTACTACACAGTAAGTGACAAATATTCCGTAAGTCAAGACGGTGTCCATAAAACTTTACGTCATCTTTACTTTTAGGGACCATAAGTTCCGTAGATTCACATGTAAAGTATACAATTACCCATTATTGATTGGTTAATTTTATTGGTGTTTGCATGATAGATATAGGAAGATGTGGTATGAGTGCCAATGAGACAACTCTCCATCCAAGTAACAATTTATACCACTGTGAAAAGTAAACCATTATAGGTCAAGGTACGGCCTTCAACACGGAGCATTGGCTCACACCGAACAGCAAGCTATAAAGGGCCCCAAAAATTACTAGTGTAAAACCATTCAAACGGGAAAACCAACGGTCTAATCTATATAAAAACGAGAAACGAGAAACACGTATGAACTACATAAAACAGACGACAACTACTGTACATCAGATTCCTGACTTAGGACGGGTGCAAACATTTGCAGCGGGATTAAACGTTTTAATGGTACTAAACCTTCTCCCTTTTTCTGAAACTAGAGTACAACATCACAACATAGAAAGACACACTATAAAATATCAATTGGAAGGCTTAACTCAATCAAAAACGTAAATTAACACACAATGAACGAATACATTTGATCTGTGATACCTGAATGCAAATACATAGTTAATAAAAATTATAAGGGATAAATAATTAAGGTCAAAAGTAAATAAACAGGTTGAAACAAAGTTAAAGTATGATACCACTGTGAAATGTTAAACAATATTTAGATCATCACTTTTGAAAAAACCTGCGTCATATTATACACAGGTAAATGAAAATAATTTTGTTGTTAAGTATACTTCTTCTTCTGTGTGTATAAAATCTTCCGTCTAGGAATACCAAGAAATTTCTTTAATATCAATAAAACTAATCTAACACTTGGTACATATGGGGTGAATATCAACAATAAAAATATACAATTAGTGCTAGATAAAATGTCTTGTTGTAAATGGTATTTAATGCAGATTCAGGTGGAACTAATGAATAAAATAGGTGCGTTCTGCAAAAAGGGTCGACCGGTATGAAGGACGAAATTTCGACATCCACTGGAAAATTTTGGGTTTGTTGAATAAGGGCAGAATTTTCCCTTAGGAGTGGACATGGGCAATGGGCAAGGCAACATAGGAATAAGGGCGGGAACCGGGGTAAAAAGGGGAGTGAAAATACGGATATGCTGGAAAAATATTAAGACCTATTTTCGTATGGGAGTGAGGGGTAGGGAAGTGAGAATCAGGGAACCCTCCTGTCTACCCCCCTCTTCCCTTTCAACAGGCCATCCAATAACTCCTGAAAGAGTTTTTTTTTGCAAGGTACTATAACGTGCAGAGAGTTTGGCATCAAATTTGACGCCCAAATTTGGACCAAACGTGAATGCGTATTTATGCATCCCACACAGTCAAATTAATCCCCTCTATATAATTGGTTAATATTTCAATGAGCAAAAAATCTGAGGACTTACCTTGTTTGTTTTGGATACCTTAATTTCACAAAGCTCCGTACAAACAACGGTACATTGCCGACTCATGGGCAAAACGAGAAAAGGTTGAACTATACACTCTTTCAGAATAGGACAACGCAATGAGGTCATTAATACAACGTAGAATTCATAAGTTAAAAACTGTGTAAATGTTCGACCCAAGTCCGTATTCACATACAAAGAAGCTGTTAAATCCCCGAAGTCTCTTCACGAAACATATATGTTGCCTATCATGCGGACAAAGCTTCAAACAATATTTGTGATGTTTGTAAATTCGACTACTACGAATGACTTATCAAAGAATTAGGAATATATAAACACTCGGGTCATCTCACGTACAAAACCGTAACTTTTGATAAGAACGACATTTTGGCAAACCATCATGGCCTTATTGAATATTTCAATGAGCAACAAATCTGAGGACTTACCTTATTTGTTTGGATACCTAAACTTCACAAAGCTCCGTACAAACAACGGTACATTGCCGGTTCATCTGCATGTTCAACCAAAGAATCGTCTGTTAGATTAAACAGAAATTTGTCCGCAGTGAAAGAGGGATTACATAAATACTGTGACATTGTGTGGATTCTTAAGAAATCCAAAGAACCTCTAGAAAACTTTAAATCTCGGTCATTCACTGAAATAAATTACATCAACACCTTCGATTTTTCAAGCCTTTACACCACCATACCAGATGATCAATTAGAAACTCGTCTTAAAAGAAATAATCCGCAATGCTTTCCTTCATAACAAAAAATGTACCATACGAGAAACAAGTAATCAGTATGCTGGAGTTTCTCATTGACAACATATTTGTTGAATTTGGAGGTCGAATTTTAAAGCAGGTTTGCGCATTCCTATGGGATCCAACTGTGCACCTCTCCTGGTCGACCTTTTCTTATTTTCATATGAGTCATAGTTCCTACAGACACTTGTATAAAACAAGAAGATCAAAGAAGCTAGACCATTTAATTTCACATACAGGTATATTGATGATGTTCTTTCCATTAACAATCCATACTGTTCTGATTTGGTTCCATTTATAAACTCTTGAACTATAAATTGAAGAAACCACAAATTCAGCTTCCTCCACCTCATTACTAGACATATACATCGAATTTAAAAACAGCCGTCATCTGAGTACCAGAATCTATGACAAAGGAGACATTTCAATTTTGAAATTATAAATTTTTCTCACCTTAGCAGCAATATACCAACTCCCCCGCTTATGAAGTATACATTTCCCAACTCGATATTCAAGAGCTTGCAGCTAATACTCAGACTTTGTAAATGTCATCGGTGTCTGAGCGAAAATTAATTAGCCAAGGTTTTGTCACTGAACGTCCTTTTTCTTCATCGGAAAGTACCAATTTAAGACCAAGTAGATAAATATTCAGTGTGTAATTCACAAAAATTACAAGATGGTCTTGAGTTATAGATTTTAGGTGCTGAAGCTGTTTATCTTTTTATTTACCGTTTTCCCTTTATTTGTCTTTGTACTATTAATATAAGAATAAGAAGATGTGGTATGATTGCCAATGAGAAAACTCACCACAAGAGACCAAAATGACACAGAAATTAACAACTATAGGTCACCGTACAGCCTTCAACAATGAGTAAAACACATACCGCATAGTCAGCTATAAAAGGCCCCGAAATGACAAATGTAAAACAATTCAAACAAGAAAACTAACGGCCTGATTTATGTATAAAATAATGAACGAAAAACAAATATGATATACAGCAACATACGACAACCACTAAATTACAGGCTCCTGACTTGGGACAAGCACATACAGTATGTGGCAGGGTTAAACTAGTTTGAAGGCGTGCCAACCCTCCCCTAACCTGGAACAGTGGTGTAACAGTACAACATAAGAACAAACTATAAAAATCTGTTGAAAAGGGCTTAACTCATCAGATCGATACAAAGCAGAAATACATCTAACAAAAACACAGAGTGGAAGTGGCAGGGTACTTATAAAAAAGTACAGATCTGAGAGTACTCGCAGTTACTTACAGCTAGTTCAAAGCCAATAACAACCAAATTAAAAAATTCATGCATCTAAGACCAAAATATCAATCAGTACACATCTAACATCCAATGGATTTAGTTTAAAGACGTCAATAACAGTCAGAGAAAAAAAATGACCTTGTGCAATGCCAAGATACAGGTATCGACAACTTGTAGAGCCATGAATGAACATACGTATATCAAAGTAATATTTAGTTTGATTTTAATTTACTGATAACAAAAACAATATGATACCAATAAAGACAATATTCAAAGATCGTATTATAGTGTTGAATTGGTAACCTTTTAGAATAAGTTTACTTAAAGGATTGATAAGTTTACCCGGATCGTATCTAAATTTCCGGGCTCGGTAAACAACATCTCCGTAAAAATTAGGATGTGCTATCCCGTTAAAAATAAGTTTTCTACAGGTACAACCAAACTTTCAAACCAAATCTTTATATCTATGGAAGAATTTAGTAAAGGTTTTAAGTAATTTGTGGTAACGAAATCCCTGACTTAATAGTTTACCAGTAATCATTACTTCTTCATAACAATTTTGATATACTTCTCAATTTATGTCCAAATTGTAATACATCAAAATGTATATGTACTCAAAACTGAGATTTTTAAAAACAAAAAATCCAGAGAAAATTGTCATAAATCAGAAAATGGTATTTGTAGCTTTAGCTCAAAACCTAAAAGTGATAGAAACAAACATTATGAAAAAACTGTCTTAATCTAAAATGTAAAGGTTTCAATGCTGTATGCCTTAATGTTAGACATATTTTATCTAAATTTGACGAGTTAAAGAATATAATTATTATAAACAACAGATATTTAGATTTATTTGGATTAGTTGAAACATTCTTAAAACCTAATATTAACAATGAACAATGTAAAGTGCCAGGATACAAAATTGTCAGAAAAGGTCGCCAGAGTAAGGATGGTGGTGGTCTATTGGTTTATGTCAAAGATTCTATTGCAGTTAAAAATTGATCTGATTTATCAATAAACATTACACCACCATACCAGATGATCAATTAGAAACTCGTCTTAAAAGAAATAATCCGCAATGCTTTCCTTCATAACAAAAAATGTACCATACGAGAAACAAGTAATCAGTATGCTGGAGTTTCTCATTGACAACATATTTGTTGAATTTGGAGGTCGAATTTTAAAGCAGGTTTGCGCATTCCTATGGGATCCAACTGTGCACCTCTCCTGGTCGACCTTTTCTTATTTTCATATGAGTCATAGTTCCTACAGACACTTGTATAAAACAAGAAGATCAAAGAAGCTAGACCATTTAATTTCACATACAGGTATATTGATGATGTTCTTTCCATTAACAATCCATACTGTTCTGATTTGGTTCCATTTATAAACTCTTGAACTATAAATTGAAGAAACCACAAATTCAGCTTCCTCCACCTCATTACTAGACATATACATCGAATTTAAAAACAGCCGTCATCTGAGTACCAGAATCTATGACAAAGGAGACATTTCAATTTTGAAATTATAAATTTTTCTCACCTTAGCAGCAATATACCAACTCCCCCGCTTATGAAGTATACATTTCCCAACTCGATATTCAAGAGCTTGCAGCTAATACTCAGACTTTGTAAATGTCATCGGTGTCTGAGCGAAAAATTAATTAGCCAAGGTTTTGTCACTGAACGTCCTTTTTCTTCATCGGAAAGTACCAAGACCAAGTAGATAAATATTCAGTGTGTAATTCACAAAAATTACAAGATGGTCTTGACTTATAGATTTTAGGTGCTGAAGCTGTTTATCTTTTTATTTACCGTTTTCCCTTTTTTTTGTCTTTGTACTATTAATATAAGAATAAGAAGATGTGGTATGATTGCCAATGAGAAAACTCACCACAAGAGACCAAAATGACACAGAAATTAACAACTATAGGTCACCGTACGGCCTTCAACAATGAGTAAAACACATACCGCATAGTCAGCTATAAAAGGCCCCGAAATGACAAATGTAAAACAATTCAAACAAGAAAACTAACGGCCTGATTTATGTACAAAATAATGAACGAAAAACAAATATGATATACAGCAACAGACGACAACCACTGAATTACAGGCTCCTGACTTGGGACAAGCACATACAGTATGTGGCAGGGTTAAACTAGTTTGAAGGCGTGCCAACCCTCCCCTAACCTGGAACAGTGGTGTAACAGTACAACATAAGAACAAACTATAAAAATCTGTTGAAAAGGGCTTAACTCATCAGATCGATACAAAGCAGAAATACATCTAACAAAAACACAGAGTGGAAGTGGCAGGGTACTTATAAAAAGTACAGATCTGAGAGTACTGCAGTTACTTACAGCTAGTTCAAAGCCAATAACAACCAAATTAAAAAATCATGCATCTAAGACCAAAATATCAATCAGTACACATCTAACATCCAATGGATTTAGTTTAAAGACGTCAATAACAGTCAGAGAAAAAAATGACCTTGTGCAATGCCAAGATACAGGTATCGACAAATTGTAGAGTCATGAATGAACATACGTATATCAAAGTAATATTTAGTTTGATTTTAATTTACTGATAACAAAAACAATATTGATACCAATAAAAACAATATTCAAAGATCTAATTATAGTGTTGAATTGGTAACCTTTTAGAATAAGTTTACTTAAAGGATTGATAAGTTTACCGGATCGTATCTAACTTTCCGGCTCGGTAAACAACATCTCCGTAAAAATTAGGATGTGCTATCCCGTTAAAAATAAGTTTTCTACAGGTACAACCAAACTTTCAAACAAAATCTTTATATCTATGGAAGAATTTAGTAAAGGTTTTAAGTAATTTGTGGTAACGAAATCCCTGACTTAATAGTTTACCAGTAATCATTACTTCTTCATAACAATTTTGATATACTTCTCAATTTATGTCCAAATTGTAATACATCAAAATGTATATGTACTCAAAACTCTATGTCTGAAGCTGAGATTTTTAAAAACAAAAATTCCAGAGAAAATTGTCATAAATCAGAAAATGGTATTTGTAGCTTTAGCTCAAAACCTAAAAGTGATAGAAACAAACATTATGAAAAAAACTGTCTTAATCTAAAATGTAAAGGTTTCAATGCTGTATGCCTTAATGTTAGACATATTTTATCTAAATTTGACGAGTTAAAGAATATAATTATTATAAACAACAGATATTTAGATTTATTTGGATTAGTTGAAACATGCTTAAAACCTAATATTAACAATGAACAATGTAAAGTGCCAGGATACAAAATTGTCAGAAAAGGTCGCCAGAGTAAGGATGGTGGTGGTCTATTGGTTTATGTCAAAGATTCTATTGCAGTTAAAAATTGATCTGATTTATCAATAAACACATTAGAATGTTTATGGTTAGAGGTAGAATTTCCAAAATCTAAACCTTTCTTCATAATTTTATGTACTGTTTATAGACCACCAAATTACCCTCAGTCCTGGATAGATAGATCTTTTTGAGGAGGAATTTAATGCAGCTCTTTCAGAAAACAAAGAGATCATTTTAATGGGGGACTTTAATATTGACTTGATAAAAATTGAAAATAAAAAATGGATGAATTTCATAAACCATTTTGATCTTCAACAACAAATTTGCACTGCAACACGTATTTGTGACAAATCAGAAACTCTTATTGATCATATTTACACTACTAATCCTGAAAATATTGCTCATTGTCATGTTCCTTCATATGCTTTAAGTGACCACTACCCTGTATGCTTAAATAGAAAAATCAATATAAAGGTAAAGAAAGAAAATCATATCGAAATAAAGTATAGGTGTTTCAAAAACTTTAATGAAGATGCCTTTTGTGCAGACTTACATCAAACCCCTTTTCATATTGTTGAAATGGAAGAAGATATTGATATTTCTGTCGACAAATGGTATGAACTTTTTAATCAAGTTATTAACAAGTACGCACCAATGAAAACTAAAAGAGTAAAAACATTTAAACAAGCCGAATGGTTCAATGAAGAAATTAAAAATTCCATTCAATACAGAAATATGTATCATTCAAAAAAAGATTGGGTAAACTTTAAAAAGTGGCGTAATAAAACAACGTCGTTAATATTTAATGCAAAAAAGGAATATTATCAAAACGCTATATCTAGTTCCAAAAATAGTAAAGAACTTTGGAATCACATTAAAGAGTTAAATCCAAAAATGGATAATATTTTTCCACCTAAAATGCAGTATGAAAATCAAACTGTTTATTACCCCCAAGATATTGTTAATACACTAAATGTTCATTTTTCTTCCGTAGCTGAAAAACTTATTGGAAATAATACTTCAGATATGGATTTCTCTAAGCTACAAACTTTTACTAGTAAAAAATTAAAGGAAACTGAAAATTTTAAACTCATTTCTGTTGGAGAGGTGTGTTCACAACTAAAACACCTTAATATTAATAAATCCGCAGGTTTAGATGGAATTGGTCCCAAATGTTTAAAGCTAAGTGCAGAGATAATATCGCCATCACTAACTTTTCTAATAAACAAAAATATAACGTCGAATCGTTTCCGCAAAAATTAAAACTTGCAAGAGTAACTGCTATACATAAAGGAGGACCAACAGATATTCCCTCCAATTATCGTCCAATTTCTATTTTAAATACCATAACGTAAATTTTTGAGAACATGTATGTACACAGTTATATGCATTCTTAAATAATAAAAATTGTAAAATATGGAGTGCCTCAAGGTTCTATCTTAGGTTCTCTGTTATTTTTAATTTATATAAATGATTTACCACTTCATGTTAAACAGTCCGACATGGATTTATATGCTGATGATTCAACATTGCATTTTCATAATAAAACATTGAAAAATAAACAGCATATTGCAAAATGATTTAAATGCTATACAATCTTGGTGTAACAATAACAGTATGAAAATTAATGCACAAAAACAAAGTGTATGAAATTGGGTTCAAAACAAAACTTACATAACTATCAGAATTATGTATTACCGTCAATGAAACATGTATTGAAAATGTCCATTCTTTCAAATTACTTGGAACTGACATTGATGAAAATTTAAGCTGGAAGATCATGTTGATCGTATATGTAAGATTATCTCATCTAAAATATCACTTTTGTTTAAAATTAAAGTATATTTGCCTATGCACACAAGACAACTATTTTATAATGCATATATTCTACCATATATAGACTATTGTAGTTCAGTTTGGGAAATTTATTACAAAAGATTCAGATAAAATCATAAAACTTCAAAAAGAGTAGCAAAATTATACTTGAATGCGATATTTCTGTTCCATCTAATTTTATGTTTTCATCTTTAAAATGGCTATCTTTACAAAAGGAATAAAATACCAACAATCAATTCTAATGTATAAAATTGTAAATGGACTAACACCTGATTACTTAGCAATGCTAAATATTAATGATGTGCAACACCACAACTTACGATCTGTCTCTAATAATGATCTATTTGTTCCAAGACCAAATACAAATTTTTATAAAAAATCTTTTCATTATTCTGCAACAAAGGTATGGAATAATTTACCACTCAAAATAAAAAAATGTCGTAATGTGGAATTATTTAAGAAACATTGTTATAATCATTTTCTTGAAAATTCTATGCAAGTCGAATAATTTGTTTTCTTTCTTTTGTTGTAAGAATATTCAATAAGAAAATGTAAGCAAAACTTTACCAATTATTGCCATTTATTGCCATTTGTATGTTTGAATGATCGAATGATTGAATAGTGTATATACTAGTAATATATATTGTATTTTAATGTATGAATGTATGAATGTTAACTGTATACATGTATTTTGTTTGAGGGCCTCAATGAAAAGTAGACTACTTCTAATTGAGTTACCCTCTTTAAATAAAGAATTTATTATTATTATATTATTATTACTATACATAGATTACGTTCATTGACATCCAAAACGTCACAACAGACACGCGGGCATAACTCAAGTTATGGCATAAGTTCCTTTTGGTTCTAATAATCTTGACATGACTCGGTATAAAACATTCAGCTATCGGTTTTTGGCTTTGGTCGTTCCATGTGCAGGTATTTCCAGATGTGCCATTCGGATGCAAGAGGTAATAGTGTTGTTTTGTTTTGTTTACCCTTGTATTTATATTTTACTTGATTTGTACGTTATTGAAAAATTGTGGTTATTGTAAATTGTATAATATATACTGAATGTACTATCAACTACTACAAAACATTTTTTTGGCGTCCTTGTCAAATTTACCATCAAGTACAACAACTTTTATGTTTGCGTCTTTGTTAGATTTATTTTTAGTTTGTTTGAACTTTTTAGTCAGTTGTGTTGTAACATTTAAACAATTTTGGCTGATGGATCCTAATTATTGTCACATTAACCAAGGAGGTTATATGAGAAGGAGAGTGAACACTCTGCTTGATATAAAATTAGCATCCCCAGGATAGCAATTCGAACAGAGGAAAATGATAAAAATTATAAAGAAACTGACATGTTTATCAACCACTTGATATGGTCCTCTGATGTACCAGGCTGTTACCGCGAACAGTCCGTGTGATTAGGAGAATCGCTAATGTCACGTGATTCTAATCGGTGACTGGGTCATTAAAATACAGGTGTTATTATCTATACTAATCAGTTTAAATGTGTTTTTATTGTGCAATATCATTTGACGCGAAATTTGAAAGTATATCGTCTAACTACGGTGAAAATCGACTAACAAATGACAAAGTTATGAGGGTTTAAAGAAATTTAAGAATGCAATTTCTATTGAACCCCACCTTGCTTTAAACACAGATTTTCGCTTCACCTGTATGGCGCTGCCCATGATAATTGGTAGGTAATATCAAAGAAAATAGAGGAATATGTGAGGTACTTTCGTTACGGTGACCTGTTGCGACCGGAGCGAATATTTGTAATTGAAACGAAGAGAAATTTATCGAGAGCCAGCGAAAAGTTTGTTTCTCGTTGTGTTAGGCTGTAGATATAGGCATAGGCGCTTAGATTTTCACTTCCCATGTTGGCTCCTGGAAATGGGAAATGGTAGGTTATATCCTCGAAAGGAATATGTGAGGAACCTTTGTTAAAATTACCGGTTGCAACCGGAGCGATTTAATTTTATTGAAACAGAGAATTTATCCGAGAACCACCAAAAGTTTCAGTAGGTATGCTGTAGACATCAGGACGTACATACGACTATTTGAAGGCCGTACATTGACCTATAATGGTTTACTTTTATAAATTGTTATTTGGATGGAGAGTTGTCTCATTGGCACTCACACCACATCTTCCTATATCTATGGCAGTGTTTTCTCTCAAACAATTGTTTCAGTGCAAAATTAAATGTTTTGCATCGGTTCATCTTAAATAATAAAAATTGTTACATATCGCTCAGTCAGGTTTCAGGCAAGGTCATTCATGTCAAACAGCGCTGACTAAACTAATTGATGAATGGTTAAAATATTTAGATAATGTCGGTACTGTGTTTTTAGATTTCAGTAAGGCTTTTGACCTTATTAACCATGCCATACTTTTAGAAAAGTTAAAATTTTATCATATCGGAGAACATACGATAGATTGGATAAAATCATATTTGTCTGAGAGACAACAAAAGTTCAATACGCTAACATTAAATCTGATAAATCGTTTGTAAAATATGGAGTGCCTCAAGGTTCTATCTTAGGTTCTCTGTTATTTTTAATTTATATAAATGATTTACCACTTCATGTTAAACAGTCCGACATGGATTTATATGCTGATGATTCAACATTGCATTTTCATAATAAAACATTGAAAAATAAACAGCATATTGCAAAATGATTTAAATGCTATACAATCTTGGTGTAACAATAACAGTATGAAAATTAATGCACAAAAAACAAAGTGTATGAAATTGGGTTCAAAACAAAAACTTACACAACTATCAGAATTATGTATTACCGTCCATGAAACATGTATTGAAAATGTCCATTCTTTCAAATTACTTGGAATTGACATTGATGAAAATTTAAGCTCGGAAGATCATGTTGATCGTATATGTAAGATTATCTCATCTAAAATATCACTTTTGTTTAAAATTAAAGTATATTTGCCTATACACACAAGACAACTATTTTATAATGCATATATTCTACCATATATAGACTATTGTAGTTCAGTTTGGGGAAATTTATTACAAAAAGATTCAGATAAAATCATAAAACTTCAAAAGAGTAGCAAAATTATACTTGAATGCGATATTTCTGTTCCATCTAATTTTATGTTTTCATCTTTAAAATGGCTATCTTTACAAAAGAATAAAATACCAACAATCAATTCTAATGTATAAAATTGTAAATGGACTAACACCTGATTACTTAGCAATGCTAAATATTAATGATGTGCAACACCACAACTTACGATCTGTCTCTAATAATGATCTATTTGTTCCAAGACCAAATACAAATTTTTTATAAAAAATCTTTTCATTATTCTGCAACAAAGGTATGGAATAATTACCACTCAAAATAAAAAAATGTCGTAATGTGGAATTATTTAAGAAACATTGTTATAATCATTTTCTTGAAAATTGTATGCAAGTCGAATAATTTGTTTTCTTTCTTTTGTTGTAAGAATATTCAATAAGAAAATGTAAGCAAAACTTTACCAATTATTGCCATTTATTGCCATTTGTATGTTTGAATGATCGAATGATTGAATAGTGTATATACTAGTAATATATATTGTATTTTAATGTATGAATGTATGAATGTTAACTGTATACATGTATTTTGTTTGAGGGCCTCAATGAAAATTAGACTACTTCTAATTGAGTTACCCTCTTTAAATAAAGAATTTATTATTATTATATTATTATTACTATACATAGATTACGTTCATTGACATCCAAAACGTCACAACAGACACGCGGGCATAACTCAAGTTATGGCATAAGTTCCTTTTGGTTCTAAGAATCTTGACGTGACTCGGTATAAAACATTCAGCTATCGGTTTTTTTGGCTTTGGTCGTTCCATGTGCAGGTATTTCCAGATGTGCCATTCGGACGCAAGAGGTAATAGTGTTGTTTTTGTTTTGTTTACCCTTGTATTTATATTTTACTTGATTTGTACGTTATTGAAAAATTGTGGTTATTGTAAATTGTATAATATATACTGAATGTACTATCAACTACTACAAAACATTTTTTTTGGCGTCCTTGTCAAATTTACCATCAAGTACAACAACTTTTATGTTTGCGTCTTTGTTAGATTTATTTTTTAGTTTGTTTGAACTTTTTAGTCAGTTGTGTTGTAACATTTAAACAATTTTGGCTGATGGATCCTAATTATTGTCACATTAACCTTTCACGCCTGTTTAGGGTGCTCACCCGATTTTGTCAATACAACGGAACTTTAAACAACTGCAAACAAGGAAGGGGGTTTTAGATAGCGTTAAGACCAGGTTTAACCCAGGCAACATTTTCTTCTTAAATTGCCTGTACCAATTCAGGAATATGACAGTTGTTTTCCATTCATTCCGTTGGTTGATAAAGTCTAACGTTTGATTTTGTCCGTTTTTATGGACGCCCCCTTTTTGAATTTACCAAAGTTTCGATATTTTTGTTATATCTTTTTTTGTAAATTTTAATGCAGTTTCTTGAAGACTGACAAATATTTCTCGCATATTCAGGACAAAAACTTCTTTACAACAAACAAAGTTTGTATATTCGGCAAAGTTGAAAGACTTAAGTTGAAGGGCGGGAAATATGTTCAGTCCTTAGAAAAAGAGAATATCCTTCCGATAGACGACCTATAGACCCCCCATAGAGTTGTTGCAAGGATTTTAAAAAGGAAATGGGAGCATGACGCTCTCCCTACACGAGGCTTCAAATTAAATTCACGATTTCGATTTGGCGTGGCTGCGTATTTATAATTCCCACAAAGTAAACATGGCCCTCAACGTAGGTTTTCCTGCCGCACGCAAAAACTCCATATTTCTTTTCCCCAGTCAAATTTCGGTGATGGATCGAGTACTTAATGGATAAAATATTTATATTTTTATAAAGGGGATTGTATGCAAGACCCCTCTTTTGTACCTCGAATTTGACGCCTTCACGAAGAAAAGATTGGGTGACAACTCCGTTGTCGAAAAGTTGAACAAAAAGGTTAAGACTATTCTTGAAGACACTTTCTGGTTAAAGCACCTATAGAATCATTACGGAGTTGTTACATGCAAGGGTTTTTAAACGCATCAAGAGCATTACACGAGTCGTCGAATTTATCTCCCAATTCCGATAAGACGTGGCCGCGTATCTATACGGCCCGCAAAGCCCATAAACATAGGTTTTATTCCCGTACAAGAAGACTTCATATATCTTTTTCCCAATCAACTCTCACTCTTTTTTTTTGAAATCGTGGTTTACATTTAAGTACAGATGATTATAGAAGTTTAGGCTGTTGCTGATACTTTCTTTGTAAAAGCCTATCCCCCTACATTGCACTTTGGTTGAGATGAAGTTATATTTAAAAAAAAATTGCATGGAAAGCAACAAATGTATGTTTTTTTCTCTAATGTACTATATTAGTAATGTTATAGGTCCCGATGGTATCATCTGTCAGTCAATGTTTGGTCATTGACATTGATTGTTACGTATATCCTTTTTTATATCATTATTCAGTTGACCGTTTTGTAAATTCTAACAGCACTAAGTTTGTACAAGGATTTGTATAGTTTACTATTTGTATAGTTTACTATTTGTATAGTTTACTATACAAATCCTTGGTTTGTACCTCGTTTAGGTTAAATGAAAATAACAGTATAATAAATGTCGTGCGTCCGAAGCGATTTATCTTCATCGGTAATTAGCTTTATGTTTAATTTCTCTGCTCATCATAGATTACTTTAAATATGAAAAAACTAAGTTCGCAACTTCCTTAGATAAAGATAGACTGCAGCCATTGGTTATTCTGACGATCCCGTCTGTGTTAGTAACTCCACGTGTATTAATTCCACTGTCCAAGCATCAATGATGAAGGTTGGTCCAGGATTTATAATTTTGATGAACATTCAAATATTCAATTTCAGTTCTTTATTACTTAAAAAAGGTTTATCGGTCCAGAATAAATAACATTTAGTTGACAACTTTTACTATATATACACCCCCCCACGGAATTTTTTTTTTTTCAATCAGCTCTCGGATCCGGTCGGAGAAAAAATATTCTTGTTACATTCTTTTTCTTCGTGTAGCTTCCAAATCATTTATACCCTTGATTCGGTTTTGCGTCCCAGATGAATGCTATTCAAGAAATGTGCACAGTAATTATAATTTATCTGTACATATTTCTATACGTTGTATTCAAGACAAGGCCAGAACCATAAAAGGAGTTACAATAACATTATTGCTGTATGTATGCTAATTAATTTTGTCTAAAATCTACCCATTAATTAATATAATAAACCTAAATATTTCATTACAGACAGAATTTCGTTAGTGGATAACCATATAAATTTTGTCTTTCTTGGGATGTCTGAAAAATCATGACATATATTTGTTACCTCTTTGAATACTATATCCGTATCCTTATTGTATGCTGGACAACGATTTATAATCATCTTCAACCAGATCATTCTATAAAAACTCTTATATCTGTCTCTTTCGATTTTGAGATCATGGGCCGCACTATTTTTCAATTTACATATGTCACTTTTCACCCGAATATTGTTTAAAGATAGATTTTCTTAAGGAAATTTTTTTGTTTTTTTTTTTGAAAAAAAAATCTAATTTACCACTTTTTGTATTGTTTTTTTTTTTTTTATATATTAGAAAATGCAATACAAATTTTACTATGTTTTTGTTTAACCGAGCTGATAAAACAATTAAGTTGAATAGCAACTTTCTACAAATATAAGCCTTATTTTTTTTGTGTATTTCTTTGCAAGACTATACTACGATGTTTTTAGAATAGGAATTTTCTTAACAGCAATTCATAAATTTTTTTATTGTATTTACTTTGCAAGGAAAAAAGAACATTAATTTAGGGTTATAACGTTGTATTCACATTACTCCGTACATGAATTAATTGTGGGTGTTATGTCTTTTTCTTTACAATATATGTATCTAACAAGTTCTTACATATTATAGGAATTTATCGCGGTTTTGCGATGTATATTTTCTCTACGAGCGTTACTTTTATAATGGAAGTTTTTGAGCATTCGTATCTGTCAGTCCGTGTTCAGGTACAAACAAATCTCCGATCGCCCAGTTTGCCAATATTTAACTGTAACAGGTAATGCACGCCCAAAGTAAAATTAAAAAAAATCTAGGAGATTTATACAACCTTCAATATACAGGAAGAGACCACAATGTTCCCATACTTCCATATATACTCTGTTGACCTTTTTCGAGAACTGTAACTTTACTTTTATTAACAAAATTCTACGACCAATGCAGTAATGGTAGAGAAATGTATGAATTAACCCCATGATTTAATTAGCATGGCAATATCAACTTGAGCTGTAAATTAAGTGTTAATAAAAAGAGATAACAATTATCAGTGCATGGCAGAACGTGTACACTTATCCTACTAGACATTTGGTGTTATATAATTTAAGGGTATTCGATTAATTAAGACAGCTATTTGGGATTTTTTATGGAAATTAAAATGAGATATTCGTGATCCATGTTTTACATAGAGTTTGAATTATTGTAAATAGTACAAGTCAATCTAATACAGCCCCCGTTATCTGCGGTTTTTACTTGTTATGAATTCCAATACAATGCAAGTAATGGTGTGTCAAACTGTACTTATTGGATGCGTTCGACTAATTGATAGGCAATTTTGACAAATTAGTACCGCACCCCATCGCTGAAACATTGAATTTTCTACACTATATATAATCATTGCACAACCGTTGAGAATTCACTGAGAAACGGTGTTTTCCATTAACAAATATCAAATTTCACTGCAAAATGCAATCTGTATAATATTTATAGTTCTGATGAAATGGTACCTACAGAGAAAAGATAAACATCCATGTAGGTAACAAGTCTAAACACAGATAAATAGTTTATTTGTAAGGTAAGGATTCATCTTATTATAGTTTATAGTTTTAAATAATATGTCCAAGCATCAATGATGAAGGTTGGTCCAGGATTTATAATTTTGATGAACATTCAAATATTCAATTTCAGTTCTTTATTACTTAAAAAGGTTTATCGGTCCAGAATAAATAACATTTAGTTGACAACTTTTACTATATATACACCCCCCACCCACGGATTTTTTTTTTTTTTTTTTTTCAATCAGCTCTCGGATCCGGTCGGAGAAAAAATATTCTTGTTACATTCTTTTTCTTCGTGTAGCTTCCAAATCATTTATACCCTTGATTCGGTTTTGCGTCCCAGATGAATGCTATTCAAGAAATGTGCACAGTAATTATAATTTATCTGTACATATTTCTATACGTTGTATTCAAGACAAGGCCAGAACCATAAAAGGAGTTACAATAACATTATTGCTGTATGTATGCTAATTAATTTTGTCTAAAATCTACCCATTAATTAATATAATAAACCTAAATATTTCATTACAGACAGAATTTCGTTAGTGGATAACCATATAAATTTTGTCTTTCTTGGGATGTCTGAAAAATCATGACATATATTTGTTACCTCTTTGAATACTATATCCGTATCCTTATTGTATGCTGGACAACGATTTATAATCATCTTCAACCAGATCATTCTATAAAAACTCTTATATCTGTCTCTTTCGATTTTGAGATCATGGGCCGCACTATTTTTCAATTTACATATGTCACTTTTCACCCGAATATTGTTTAAAGATAGATTTTCTTAAGGAAATTTTTTGTTTTTTTTTGAAAAAAATCTAATTTACCACTTTTGTATTGTTTTTTTTTTATATATATTAGAAAATGCAATACAAATTTTACTATGTTTTGTTTAACCGAGCTGATAAAACAATTAAGTTGAATAGCAACTTTCTACAAATATAAGCCTTATTTTTTTTGTGTATTTCTTTGCAAGACTATACTACGATGTTTTTAGAATAGGAATTTTCTTAACAGCAATTCATAAATTTTTTTATTGTATTTACTTTGCAAGGAAAAAAGAACATTAATTTAGGGTTATAACGTTGTATTCACATTACTCCGTACATGAATTAATTGTGGGTGTTATGTCTTTTTCTTTACAATATATGTATCTAACAAGTTCTTACATATTATAGGAATTTATCGCGGTTTTGCGATGTATATTTTCTCTACGAGCGTTACTTTTATAATGGAAGTTTTTGAGCATTCGTATCTGTCAGTCCGTGTTCAGGTACAAACAAATCTCCGATCGCCCAGTTTGCCAATATTTAACTGTAACAGGTAATGCACGCCCAAAGTAAAATTAAAAAAAATCTAGGAGATTTATACAACCTTCAATATACAGGAAGAGACCACAATGTTCCCATACTTCCATATATACTCTGTTGACCTTTTTCGAGAACTGTAACTTTACTTTTATTAACAAAATTCTACGACCAATGCAGTAATGGTAGAGAAATGTATGAATTAACCCCATGATTTAATTAGCATGGCAATATCAACTTGAGCTGTAAATTAAGTGTTAATAAAAAGAGATAACAATTATCAGTGCATGGCAGAACGTGTACACTTATCCTACTAGACATTTGGTGTTATATAATTTAAGGGTATTCGATTAATTAAGACAGCTATTTGGGATTTTTTATGGAAATTAAAATGAGATATTCGTGATCCATGTTTTACATAGAGTTTGAATTATTGTAAATAGTACAAGTCAATCTAATACAGCCCCCGTTATCTGCGGTTTTTACTTGTTATGAATTCCAATACAATGCAAGTAATGGTGTGTCAAACTGTACTTATTGGATGCGTTCGACTAATTGATAGGCAATTTTGACAAATTAGTACCGCACCCCATCGCTGAAACATTGAATTTTCTACACTATATATAATCATTGCACAACCGTTGAGAATTCACTGAGAAACGGTGTTTTCCATTAACAAATATCAAATTTCACTGCAAAAATGCAATCTGTATAATATTTATAGTTCTGATGAAATGGTACCTACAGAGAGAAAAGATAAACATCCATGTAGGTAACAAGTCTAAACACAGATAAATAGTTTATTTGTAAGGTAAGGATTCATCTTATTATAGTTTATAGTTTTAAATAATATTTGATTCATAATAAAACAATCAAAGCGAACACTTGTAAATGTAGAAGATGTATATTTATTTTATCATGCAGGAAATGTTAATCAAATAGATATTTCTAATTCTTATCACTACATATTACAATGTTATTGCAATTTTATTGAATGGTACACGACCATTAGTATGCATTCCATCGCATGCAGGGCACGTGGACCTTTCATTTGGAGAAGACTTTAGAAGTTTGATTAACTTTTGCATATTTAAGCAAATAAAATATGTTTAAACTAAACCCTTCATTATTGTATATTTTGTACAAGTTACTACAATAATGTCTATTTTGATTTATCAGAAATCGAGATTTTATGTATTCTGATATTTTAAAATAAAAATCGTCGTCATAAAGGTGAAATTAAAACAGCTGCTTCCACGGTCTGATGAAAATATCAATAAGGATAAAACTACTACTACACGAACTTTGTTATTTGATATTATACTGTACTTAAGTACAACTTTAACTAGTATTTATCATTTCCTCTTTAGTCAATTGATTTGTCTTTTTACTACACATATATTATAAAATTACGATCCAACGGTGGAACATTAGTAAATTAGTACAAGTGATGTCGTCCCCGATGGTGGTGGATTGAATATCTTTATTGCGACAGTTTAAAGCTAACGAAATGTTTTGGGAATTTCATCAGATTATTTTTGGAGTAGCAGTAATGAGCTCGAAACTCGACAGTTGTTAGAAATAATAATTAATTAATTGTTATTCGTTATAAGTACGATATCATTTCATGCAATTTTCCTCAATTAAATATTATCTTTTAAAATTCACTACTTATCAAGATTATTTCAAATTGTTACGATAGAAACAAGAATAATGCAGAAATATCGATATTTTTTTCTTTGCACTTATTGAATAGTGAGATATACGAAAGTAAACGCGCAGCCTCTGTTCGACCAAAGAAATATAATGATTACCGGTATCTTCTGTGAACAGCTATCAAAGAAGTCGTGTTTGCAGTTTGGCTACCTGTCTCTTTGAAGTGTCACCTGGAAATTTTTATGGCGTGTCTCAATCATAAACGTGAAAGTTTATATCTGAGATTAATATTTCAACCACATATGTCGCAATAGTATTACAGTTGTACTTCAAGATTTAAAACATATTCGATATTTGGAGAAGAAAAACTAGTGATGAATTTCATTGTCGAAATTTCAAAGTGTTATTTATTCGTTGACTGGATTTTTAAGCGAAATCATACTAAAAATGGATTATTCAGAGTAGATTTTTAAATTCTTGACAATCTGAAAAGAATTTTAATTTTTTAAAATTTCAGTGGACAAATGTAATGAGCGACCTCTATCTGAGGGTTATCTTAGATACATACACCCACTTTGACATTTTGTTGACGGGTAGATGTGAATTGACGGGTAAAGCATGGTGTACTCTGTGAAGGGACCGTACAAACTTTGGCCATTGAGACAGGAATGGGACCAGTTACTTGCTCTTTACAGCGTTTTGTCATAGTAGTTATATTATTGTATGGTAAGTAAATGTTATAATTTAATAACATAATAATGCATTTTGAATACATTTAATTTTTATTGAAAGGACTATAAGGGTACAAGTTAGAAACCCAAAGTCATGCCAGACTTACGCGGGGAACTGAGGGACAATTGCCTCTCCTCATCCCATGTATCCCACTCGAAGGTTTTTTGTTTAACCTTATCGGCCAAAAATTTTAGAAAGGCAGCGAAAAACCTTACTTATAATATTTACTATGAAAATGCTGCATCTTTCGGTTACTTTTTGACTTATTTTTTTTTTAGTTAGTTATTTTTACTAGCTAAATTTATATTCTTTTGGAAAGTCTGGTGGACTATCCCCGAAAATACAATCTGCCCAGAAGCCATGGCAACACTACCGCATTGTCATGATTTGAATGATATAACTTGAAACTATGATTAAAACTACCTCGGGCAAAGTCAAAGTTGACCTTATACTATGCATCTACTGTATACTTGGTTTAGATGTTCGCGCACTTTGTATATTTTTCTAACTTTTGATCTCGGCGAGCGTACCTGATGAACGTTATTCCAGAAAAAAAATATGTCGTACGCAATAAAATCGATAACATGCGTTAGTATTACTACTACTCTGCCTAAATAGCTGATGGTTAACTGCAAGTCATCGATAGTAAAAAAAAATTTTTTCAGTACTTGCACGATTTAAAAGGTACCTGTTGACTATTTTTTTTAGCCTGTATCTCAATAAGGCAAAGTGAACCTAAAACGGTTTTTTCTTGCGGGTTTTTTCCTGACTGTTATATATTAAGGACTTATTTTGTTTTGGTGCTCACGGATGATTCACCTGCTTGGTTTCCAGATTCTTCCAGAAACACGTGTAGCGCCCAAAACCAGTATCATTCGTTTTTATCCCCCACTCGAAAATATCCGCCGCCAGAACGAAATTGGCATATGTGATCTTTTCTCCAGCTTAATTTCAAAGTTCTATGTTCTTTTTATGTGGTGAAACTGAATTATCGAGTTTGAATGAAAAAAGCAAGTTAGCAATTAAAGCGGACAAAGGGTTTCCTACAAAGTAATGGACAGAACCTATGTACATTTGACCAATCATGGTTAAGGCTCAGAATTTATATATAAGGCCTCAACTACATGTCTGTCCCCAGTCAGAAATCTCGTCTGTGGTTTTCTTGCTATATCCAAATTGTTTTGTCAACTAGGGAATTTGTTATTGGTGACAGTTCTTAGTAGAATCTGTTATTGGTGGTAGTTCTTCGGTAGAATTTTTTATTGGTGGCAGTTCTTAGGTAGAATTTGTTATTGGTGGCAGTTCTTAGGTAGAATTTGTTATTGGTGGCAGTTCTTAGGTAGAATCGGTTATAGTTTTCACACTTCCAGATTCGGGACGATTTAAACCTATTGCATATATATAGACACTTATCGTTTGTTGAAGACCACATGTTGACCTCTGGGTGTCTCATAATTTGGTGTATAATTCATATCTCTTTTTTCGGGTCTATTCATAGCCCTTGTTCTGGGAACAAGAAGAAATGTATGTCCACGTGCACTGATTTCGCAGTCACGTCGATACAAAACAATCAAACACTGAGTAATTTTCAAAGAAAGTAATTATGCCGGTGAAATGTTCTTATTGAACTGGAAAAGGCATGCATGTTATTAACTCCGAAGTATATAAAAACTCAATATCCAATCCCTTGAAGTATAGCATGCTTAATTAGGTGTACATGTATTTACTTACATGTGAATATAAGGAAATCGCAACCAATGATTTAGTCAGCGCATTGAAAACAAGTGGATCATAATTCTTTTAATTATGCGACGATTATGATGCATCCCATCTTATAATTAGTTTGTCATACATGTAGGTTTGAATAAGTACTTTGTTGTTTACATGTAAATTACGTAATGTTGATTTTATGAGAAACTATTTAGTATTACGGTGATGCATATCTTTACGTTAAACTAAATCAGAAATATAACAGGATGGCAGAAATAGGCCTCCATACAAAAAAGATACTTATTTGTGCGGTTCGTTGGCAATACGATGGACACTAGACCCTGTAACAAGTGTTATCAATTATCGAGATTTTGTATGTCCTTATTTTGTTTGATAAAAATCGTCGTCACTCAGACATTTAGGAAAATCGCTTTAATTGCTGTTTTCAATCTCAAAGTTATAGTGAGGCCTTCAACACAGAGCAAATTTACACCTCGTTGCAAGATAAAGACGACCTCTAATACCGGTTTGGGTAGAAACCTATGATAGATTTCGATATTGTTATATCTGTGCATTTAGGCACATAGTAATTGTTGAACAAATGATAGACTGTAACGGACAAGAAATCTAACAAATGATCGACTGTAACGGACAAGAAATCTAACAAATGATAGACTGTAACGGACAAGAAATCTAACAAGTACTGTTATTATGTATCCGTTTATCTCATTGAAAAATACAGTAAGAATACAAAATTTTTGAAAACCATGGGTTAATCAAGACTTTTGTTAGATAGCTTGACTGGAAAGATTTCAATATCCATGTATGACAAAGGTAATTCATTCGCATGGACTTCCTAAGAATTTTGAGCAGTTAGTTTTTATTGCCATGAAGTTTGCCCTCTAGATTATCAGAATCCTGCATTGTTTCTTAAAATATCATTCACTGATTACTAATTGCAGTCTACTATACCGGATAATTATAAATTCGAGCAAAATAAAATGCATACATAGCACACAATTCATAATACATCAAAATACACTCGACTTTACTACACCCCTCACTTTTTCAGACGAGCTATTGGTTGATTGATTGATTGAGTGTATGTGATTAGTTGATAATTAACATACAGCGGCAAATATTGCATACATTTTCTGGACGATCTTGCATATAATATAATTTGCTTTGAGCTAGCTTAAGTGTAATTGTACGAAGGTAGACCTAGCATATATTTATCAAGCGGACTCCGAGTAGACCGGTCGACTCTTCCTAAATGCTGCTTGCTGAACGGAGAAACAGTTTACCAATTATGAAGCTTTTGGTTTAGCCAACGGTCTATCTTACTTTATGCGAGTAGGCTACCAACAGATCCTAAAACAGTTCTACTAAATTCAGGTCGAGATTGGTCATGGTCTAGGACATTAGAATGTATATATTATCATGTCGTGGACACTAAACTTTACTTTGTCTTATATGGTGCCTTGTTTAAACATTAATGAACGGCAACTCTTCTAAAGAGAGCCAATAAAATCTTCTTTGAACACGACTGTCTCCGACAGTAATCAAAAATTTCGTCCAAGTCCAATTAAAGGACAAATATAGTTTAAGTGGTTACTAGTACATTTATTTGTATGATCAATTTGATAAACTATTTGATTACCTGAATGTTATCTTTATTGTTGTCAAAACGTCTTATAATATCATCTTATCACCGATCGTGTCAATAGTTAGTCAATTTTTGCTTATTTATGATAAGATTGCCGCCGATTACTCTTGTTTATAATGTTTTCTGGGCTTGGTCTCAAATGAGTAATCAATTCCAACATGCCCTTAAAGAAAAAACATATCCTGTGGTCTTAAAGAGTTAACCCAGTCTAATCAATGCATATAGCCTTAAACTTATCTGACTTTATTAAATCAAGATATAATATCATTGGTGTCATATTGTAACAGGACTGCATAGACGCACTCTAAAATGTAAACCCAACGTCCATCAAATCGTCATTGTTCTTACGGTTGGAATTGGGGAACTATACGTCGGTGTCAACTAGAGCCTTCAAAACAACTGCAAAGTCGAGCGTTACGTACTTTACTCCGGTATAAACCCAGCCTCAAAGAAATAAGTTTTCTGTGTCCGTACGGTTAGAATTTAAAAAAAAAGGTTCCTCTGCCACAAGAAATAAATAACTCAAGAAAAGTCGCATTTCCCTTAGAATATGAAATTTCGGATGTAATTTTCAAAATGGCAGAGTCCGAATCCTGAGAGTCGAAATTAACAGATGCACGTATGATGTTTTAATCGGATTGTTTAATTCGTTCTTCATTTTATTGGTAGAAAGACATTTCTTCATTTCTTACAAATATTTCAAATAAATGTTTCCATTTCCAGTATACTTTGTTACAGCACAGAAATAGTTCTTCCTTTGTTAAATGTTGCTAACCACTAGATAGAGTAAGTTTGGAATTGTGTCTTATGAAAACATTAATATTTCAATTTTTGAATTTTGAATTTGTTTGATTCACACTAACTTTTTTACCCTTTTCGACACTTAACTAATTAAAAGTTAAAGTGGAAATCATCCATTCGATGTTTTACGGACGCCATCATGATTTGGTTAACCATATTGAATATCTGAGCCACAGATGGCCATGATGACATTTGTTCCGATTGTCTGAGCCTTTTGGTATCCTCTACCTCTTTCTTAGTACAGAGTATAGTGAACACTAACCGATTAACAGTATTGTTTTAGTAAGTACTATCAAGGAATAACCTATGCTTTATTTTAAAATCTGTGATTCAACTGAAGCAAATAAATAAATAAATCAATAATCAGTGAAAACAAGAATACAAATGAATAAATATATAAATAAAAAGGTAATAAGCGAAAACAAGAATACAAATGAATAAATATATAAATAAAAAGGTAATAAGTGAAAACAAGAATACAAATGAATAAATATATAAATAAAAAGGTAATAAGTGAAAACAAGAATACAAATGAATAAATATATAAATAAAAAGGTAATAAGTAAAAACAAGAATACAAATAAATAAATAAATACTCATTTCACAAATTAATTGATTTTTCAGTGAAAAGGTGTTACATTGCTCATACAAGATATGTTATCTGAATCAATTGGCCGGAGATAAAAGTGTTATTTATTTACATACAAACTATACAAACAAACAATAGTTCTCTATAATGACGAATACGTTACGATAAGTCATATTCTCTGAACAATAACCAATAGCCTTGATATAAAACTTCGATATTTATATGATATTCATTGCTGGCTTGAACGACATTTTTTATGTGTCTTTATTCCAATTCACAAATGCAACAGATTTAGAAGAAATGTGGAACAGCTGTTTAGAAAAGTCTGAACTTTTGTATTGAAAATTAATCCAGGTCACGGACGATTTTTAGTTAAATTAATACAATTATGTATATCTGTGTTGTATATGTACTTGACACAAGGGGTCATGTTACGTATATCAATACCGTTTGTCGTCTGAAAATTCTCTTTACCAGTGTATGCAGTTCTACACACAGCCCTCAAATTGAAAAGTTTTACACAACTACTATTGAGATAAAAACAACATAAAACTTGTCAACATTCATGTAATGAAATTTGTCAAATTTGTTATTTATTAGTAAAATTAACATTGCGCAGGTTGGTTCAGATATCTTACTAGCTACACTGATAATTTCTGCATCCTTTGTGATAAAACTAGATGGCATTGTTTTTATACGTTTGCGGTCGTATATTGGTATGACGTTGGCGTCGTCGTCGTCGTCGTCCGAAGACACATTGGTTTTCGCACAATAACTTTAGTTTAAGTGAATGGATCTCTATGAAATTTTACCATAAGGTTCAATACCACAAAAGGAAGGTTGGGATTGATTTTGGGGGTTATGGTACAAACAGTTAAGGAATTAGGGGCCAAAAAGGGGCCAAAAATAAGCATTTTTGTAACTTCCAGACAATAGCTTGTGTTCAAGTGTATGGATCTCTCTGAAATTGTACTGCAAGGTACCATACCACAAAGGGAAGGCTGGGATTGAGTTTGGGGAGAATGAATCATAAGGGGGTTCAAAATATTTTTGGGGGGGATTTTTAGTCCCCTACCGACGAAGTCGAATGGGACTTTAGGTTTGCACTCTGTCCGTCTGTCCATCCGTAAGTCCGGTAACTCAGCTTTCCACACTTTTTTTCTTCGTTCTTGAAGATATTGATTTGATATTTGGTATATAGTTTTATCATGACAAGTTATAGATCAAGTTCGAATTTTGTTCCGGTCTGATGATTTAGTCCAGAGTTATGGTTCATAAAAAACTCCATAACTAATGTTGGAGTACTATATTAAACCATATAATCTGTACAAAGGGAGATAACTAATTTTTTAAAAGACATTCTTTGGTAAATTGTTTGAGGTATTTTGTGGCAGGTTTATATGTTATTTTGTATAAACTAATTTTCTGAATGCTACATGTATATACATATATATATTTTTATTAAGTGAAATCCTTTAATTAGATAATAATCTATTTTATTAAGGTATATATTTCATTACATTACATTGTGTAGATAAAAGTTGTTGACATTTTATAGATAAGTTACAAATCTATATTTGTTTGTGAAAATGAAGAAAAATATTTGGAACTATTAATTATATTTGATTGTAATTTGAAAATAGATATACATTGTATTACATCATATCTAATTTTAGAGAACTATTAATCATATCTAATGTTAGAGTGTTATAGGTTTTCCACACTTTTTTCATCAGGCTTGAAAATATGTTTGACAATTGGTATATAGTTTTATCATGACAAGTTACAGATCAAGTTCAAATTTTTGTTTCAGTCTGATAATTGTGTGCAGAGTTATGGTCTTTGGACTTGAAAAATTCATTCATATATTCAGTTTTCCACACTGTTTTTAGTCATGCTTAGAGATATTGACTTGCTATTTTCTTTTTGTTTACACCATGACAAGTTATAGAACAAGTTAGCATTTTGTTCCAGTATAATGATTTTTTAACCAGTAGGGGACTATGTATTGCCATGCAATACTCTAAGAATGCTTGTTTTTTTCCTTTTTTTTTCTTTAAAATTTTCCATTTTAAGTTGGTTATTTCTGATGTATATATAAAAGCAAATAAAATCTTCAATTGCACAGTATTGCGCATTAGATTTGTAAGATCTTTGACCACATTTATTTTGTGTCAGAAACCTATATTATGTCCAAAGTTTGATCACAATCCAAATTCAGATACTATCAAGCTTGAATATTGTGTCCAAATTTGCCCCAACTGTTCAGGGTTCGACCACTGCGGTCGTATCAGGCTGCGCTCAGCGAAGCATTTTATTGTTCAATACATGAAATATAATTTCAGGTGTATATATATAATACACATAATATACATAAAAGAATAAACATTTTCATGGCTTTTTAGGAAAAAAATTAACAATAAAGTCAATTGGAAGGTTCTAAAAAATGGTTCGACCGGGATAAGGGCGGGACACTAGTAAAATTGAATTGGGACGGAACCTTTACCTGGAAAACATGTCATCGAAGGGTCCCTTAAGCAGTTGTTGTAAAGATTGTTAAACGTGCAGATAGCATGGCACACTCCTTACACCGGGTATCCCATTTACAATTAACGTCTCTACTCCAACTGGACGTGGTTGCGTATTTACATATCCAAACAGACACCTCTCTTGAGCTTGGGTGTCCATATTTCTTTACCATAACAACCAGTGGGGTTTAAAGTTTAAACAAAATAGACATCATATTATCTTCATTGCCTTTGATTTATGTTATTTTTTGTGAATCAACAGAAAAGAATTGTGAGGTTGAAAAAATTACGTAAAAATACTGATCTAGATTTGCACATCAGCTCAAAGAGCTTTATCATCAGCCTGAAATAGAATCTTCATGCTGGGATCAGACAATTATACTGCAGTAATGTGTATTGTTGCCAGCAATGGTGGATCACACACTTAGTCCAAATATCCGTCCCAACAGTCACAGCTAACGGTTCAGATTCATATAAAGCCTTGTTCGAGGACATCACATGCAGGGTTACCACGGTTCAGATTCATATAAAGTTTTTTTTCGAGGACATCACAGGGTTACCACGGTTCAGATTCGGCATATACAGCTTTATTCGAGGACATCACAGGGTTACCACGGTTCAGATTCATATAAAGCTTTATTCGAGGACATCACAGGGTTACCATGAAACTGCATATTAGTCTCTCATTTCGTTTGGAATTTGTCTAATAGGGTCAGTTAGCGAATGGTAACTCATTTATGTCCTTCTATGCTAACTGTCCCTCTTTGACTTCTATCGGAGTTTTGCTAGTCCAACAATATAGCAGTTATTTTGATTATCATGCTTTTGAGCCTCGGCAGCAAAGATATAATAGTCGATTGACATTTATCAGTACAGATCATCACTACGATCTGTTTCAATTATTTGCAAAAGTACTACTTGGTGCTATGTGATGTAAATATTCAATGACAATTCAGTGATTTCCCCGGGCACCCTGGTTTCTCCACGAAAAAAAATGTTCCGAGATTAAGTATGTATCTTGGCAAGAGCTGAATCTTCTCAACAAACATAATTTGCGTAATTCTCTGTTTAATTAACAATGTAAATAGCACTGAATCCAACTCGAAAAAAGAGGGTCATTATACAAGTGTAAACGATTGTAGGATAAATTTTATAATGCTCAATGCCTGCGACGATGTAATTGATTAAAATCTTAAGATATCAATTATATGCATGTAATGACTATAGTTTAACATTTAACTGTGACTGTATTCTTTAAAAGACACCTCTTCAAAAATTAAATCAAGTGGCACATTCTCTGAAATCTATCGTTTATTTGAAATAAGCTAGACAAGCACAAAACAAGTTGAGAACTTTCCAACTTATGTAGACATTCTGCAAGAAAACATATATCAGCAGCTTTCTTCATGGTAAACAATTAACACAAGATTTATTAATGTGTTTCACTTTGGGTGTCTTATTTTCAAATTAGTACAGCTTTTCTTTCAATTATTCGAATTAATTGAAACTTAAAAAAGAAAATGTTCCTGTAAGACTGTTATCTTAACTTTTGTTCAGTATAACACACCAGGGCAGAGTTCAACTGAAAAAACGAAACTGAGATGTTTATACATTCCATATTTTTCCTGTATAAATATTTAATAAGCATGATTAAAATTTAGCAAAAGAAGCCGTAATAGTTATTTAGCCCTTTATTTGCAGATAATCTTAGAAGAATGTCAGAGCTGCGAGCATATAAGCTTAAAGATTCTCTACTAATGCATATAGTGTGATACGATATTTTCCACTCTTAGCACTTACGTGTGGGACCTGCAGATGTATATATTTCCAATAAAATTTCAGTATTATTTGGTTTTCCTTTTAAAAAGTGTTCTTGTGGGAATATCAACACAATTTCAACAGGGGGAAAAGAGGGGGTAGTTTATGTTTGTTGTCTCTCTGCTCTTATTTTCTAAAAGCCCCTGTGTTCTGCGCAGTAATTGCTACAATGTATACACGCATAAGCTTTCTTTTTGGTTGTGTGCTACAATGTAGTCGGTCTTGGTCACTACATTTGAAAAAGGTTGACCAGACTGACACTCAACATAATATTGATAAATACGATCCCCTAAACGAATTTTTCAACTATCAATGGTGAAGCTTGTGTGTGAATTAAAGGATATTTGAAGGATAACAGTACCAAAGATCATTAAAACAGAAAAGGCGTTTATATAATTCTTATGTATACAGCATTCCAGAATGAATGTGTATTGTAAGCAATTACTGCTTCAGGCAACATGGCCACTTATTAGTAGTAAAGAAAAAAATCACTAAGTGTGCAAATTTTATGTATAAATAGCAGCACATTATGTTAAGCTCTAACCTGCTCCAAGTCTAAAAACATGTCATCAAAGAGTTACAATCACAACCACTCAAAGGACACACGTTCCTTACTTAGGACAGACACACAGGGACGTGTTTTCTATCCATGGGAAGGTGAATAGTCGACCTTCCCATGGATAGAAACACGTGCCTGTGGACAGACACATGAATATGTGGCTGGGTAAGACTAGTTTGTATGTGTGTGTGTGTGCAATCAATCCATCCGTTTTAATCTCGATGAGCGGAATAAAAAGGTAAATAAAAAACTTTCAAAATAAAGCACATACTTTATAGGTAGGCACTGAGGTTATTCAAACCCCGCAGGTTCGACTCCAAATTTTATTGACTAGGATTGATAGTTTTCCTGCCGAAGGTCGGTTGTTCTCTCCGGTTACTCAGTTTTCCTCCACCATAAAAAAAACTGGCCGCCAGGAAATCGTCAATAGTCTGAAAGTGGCGTTAAACACCAATCAACCAATCAATATACAGTCGGTACAAAGACAACAAAAACGCAGATACAAGCAAAACAATAATATATAATATCGTATTGAAGATTGCTTACAATTACTGAATTCTCAAGGGCGTATAAATTAGACCACACTTCAATGAAATGTGAGGAAATAATCAGCATATAAAATGAACATGAAAAAGGGGGTTACAGAATAGTAAGAAAAAATTGTAGTCATGAGAATTGAACATCCTTACGGTGAAGGACAGGGATACGATGTAAAAAGATTCCGCTATGCTTAGTAGCCCTTTTAATTTCCTTCGGGAATTTACTGGTGTTAACGAATACATTAGGTATAAACAACAACAAACAAAGATTTAAAGTTGAATAACAAAAAAGATTATTAGTTTCTTATATTGCATTACCGATATATTTAGCAAAGAAACCACCTGTTCATATGTGCTGCAGCAGACAATACTCAATGTTGGATGTACCTAGTTTCTCTGCAGACGAGATAATCTCGGTTGATGAGTCAATCAAAAAAACGAATAGCATTGATCTCGGTGAGGATTTTTCTGCCTAACTGCATTTAAAGTTTGTTTAATTCAACGAAATTAAGTTTAATGGAAATTTTGTCGCTAATGATAGTATACTGAGGCAAATGAATGATTTTTTACAGGAAAACTTCTCCAAGAATATCTTTATCAGCTTAAGTTATGTAAGATGCGTGGGTGGGACATAAATGTATTAGCGTTTTTTTGATGAGATAGATATACAGTGTAAGTTTTAACTAACTTGCATATCATCAGAATCGTTGTTGAGTTATGTTTTTTTTTTCCACAAAAATTGTGACGAAAGTTTTATACGGTTCTAAATTCATGAATCACAAACTGAAGTCCAGGGCATTGAAAAAGTACCGATTTTAAGCCTTTCAACTAAGTTGACAACTATTCCGTCATGGTGAAAGGATAACCCAACTTGCACTCCAATGAAAGGTTTATGTATTAGATACACTCACGAGGGAGCCCCCGGTAGGCCTCAGTTGAGTGTATCTAATGTTCACCAATATATTATGGTTGATGTAAATTGATAAAAAATTCGATAATTTAGGAAGTGGTCTTTCAGCTATTTGACGTTATATCATGGAAACATGATAAATGCAGGATATCCTATTACATTTAAAAACATCTTGGTGTTAATGTCAAATTAATTGTTGGGAAATCGATTTTAATAATATACAAGTTTATATAATTTTATAAGGGACAGATAAAATGCACTAATTATGAAACTTTCGAGATCTGTCTTCATTATTTAGAATCTATAAAAATCCCATGTGTAAAAATATACCGCTGCCTTTTAGTATATTTTCGCAATTTGCTTTACCTTTAATTTTGCAACTTATTTTTTTGTTGTTGTATGTGTGGTGTTGGACAGGTTTTATTCTAGAAGAAAGACACATTCAATACGTATTGGGACTTTAAGATTTAACAAGGGGAAAGGAGGATGTAAAATCATTAGTTGACAAAAGCCAGGGGAGACAATTACAAAAAAAGTTCTGTCCACAAGCTCTACACAGAAAACTGAAGATAGATCAACCTGTCGATCTTTTTTCAAAAGCAAAGTTATATTTTACAAATATAGTCAAATAAAACACTCAAAGTGGGACATTTTCGTGTCAATGACTTCATTAAACCGATGCCTATAAATGACATGACTTAGTCCAAATAATTAGACAGGACTCCGTTGTCACGCCAGCCAGGGGCGGATCCAGGATTTTGGAAAGGGGGTCGTAGTATTAAAGTTCGCCGAGCGGAGCGATGCGATTTTTTTTTTACCTTTTTTTGGCTAAAAAACATAGAATAAGTGTAAAATGCATTTTATAGTTAAAGTGTAGGGGTTGGACATTTTTGGTGCCGTATTCTCTCCATCAATTGTCTATTATGAAATGATTGGATGGATTCAAAGCTATGTACTAATTAATATATTTGATGTGGGATTTGTCAGTATAAAATGGACATGGAAAATTCTCGTTTGTTGTATGGTTAGTTAGCATAACCTCACAGATTTCTTGTTGTAAACAAGATATACGGCTATTCAACGAAATTTACAATACGACCGACACGAAGAAAGACAAACAAGCAATTTTCATCCAAATGTTTGGTTGAAATGTTTCACCCAACAAGGGAAGTGAGGGTTCCAAATCAACCAAAGACTACGAATTAGTCGGAAATGACAATGAAGTTGTGAATGACGGTCGACACATGGAGACATATAGGTCACACCAAGCAGGCAGGTTGCAGTCGGGCCTTGAAAAAAGTATTCAGTATATCAGTTCGGCGAAACAGACATTCCAGTCAGATATGGGATTCACATGCAACCCCAAAAAAAAAAAAAATTACGCCCGTTTTTTATTCATCATGTTCATTTAATTCTAAATAATTCTGTTGAAAAAATTTTTTTCTAATAGCAAAAAAGTGGACAAGATTATTGTTTTCAATCCAGATACGTCCAGAATTTTTGTTTAAGGCAAAAATCAGGGTCAGAATTTTTTCTCTAAAATATCTCAGACTGCCCCCTCAGATCAAATGGTCCGTACCTTAGACTTTAATTGGATATAGGAAGATGTGGTATGAATGCCATTGAGACAACTCTACATCCAAGTAACAATTTATAAAAGTAAACCATTATAGGTCAAGGAACGGCCTTCAACACGGAGCATTGGCTCATACCGAACAGCAAGCTATAAAGGGCCCCAAAAATTACTAGTGTAAAACCATTCAAACGGGAAAACCAACGGTCTAATCTATATAAAAACGAGAAACGAGAAACACGTATGAACTACATAAACAGACGACAACTACTGTACATCAGATTCCTGACTTAGGACAGGTGCAGCTATATCTAGAGCTTACTGACTGGGGATCACTATTCAGCAATGTTATTAATGGGCTGGGGCGTGTGGGGTTAAACATGTTTTCGTAGGTAAATAATATTGCTGTGGAACTTTTTTTAATGAGAGTGTAATAGAGTATTACTTTGTGTTGGGTGGAATTGTGAAATAGAAGTCAATACGTTCTTGCTCAATACTTTGTCGCTTTGAAGGCGTCATGCTTGTCATCCTCAGCCTAATCAATGTGTTACTGTAATTTGAATTTCAAAATGACTGAGTGACGTTATTTTCGACGAACTGGCCAACTCCACCGTAGAGTAGAGAATCACATGACTTTGACATAATCAATAATATATTACAGTATTAAATACGAGCGAAAAATATCTTTATAAGTAAAGAATTGTCGCATGAAAATTAAATACACGGGAAATGGCAAAGTTCACGAAGTCTAGTCTGATTTAACATTTTACAAAAAAAAAAAAAAGAAAAGTGCAAGCAAAAAAGAGTGAGGGGGGGAGGGGGGTACGCCCTCTACGCCCCCTCTGGATCCGCCTCTGCCAGCCTAGTCACTAGTGGTGGTTTTCCTTAACTTGGGAGAATTTATTGGCATTATATATGAGTCAACTTCCTGTGAGTATTTTGACAGACGAATTTTAACTGGTCGTGATCAATGTCTCTGAAACACCTCTTTGAATTTTGATTTTGTTCACATCACCCTCGCAACGATATTGCATATAAATAGAACTAGATGCCGAGTTTCCTGAATATTCTAGAGGACACTGTATAAAATTAGAACTGAAAATCTGCTAAGTGGTTTATAACATTAACAAATTTGTCAGTTTGTACTCATCCCCTATCTACTTGACAATAAAGGTAACATATTAAGGTCAAAGGTCAAGGTCACAGTATGATTCGGCTGCTTAAAGGAGTAGAAGTCAACCCTTGCAAATTTTTGGGGCTGAGTTATCAAAATATTTTTGTTGAAACTTCATTTAAATTTGCCCAAGAAATGGCAAGACAAAAATCTGATGGCTGTACACCTTGGTTGCTATGGAAACTAACTACAAATAGGAATTAAGTCTTCTTTAAACCTTAGTGCTCCTACAATTACAAGGGGGGAATGGTATTTTTTTAATGATGCTCAGCCTTAATCCAGGGTTTTGTTTTTGAATTCTGTAGCTTATTAGCAATCATACCACATTCCCTTATTTTAATATGAAGGTCAAGGTCAAATTATTTTAGAATTTTTTTTTAGTTCTCTATCACCTGAAGAAACTAGTATAACCCTAGTCATACATTAAATTAGTCTGATATTTAATAGAATCTCATGATTGCAGTGCTCTCCTTTTCAGCTGTCTTGATCTCTGTCAACCATTTTTTTTTCATATGGACAGTGGTTGACTAAACTATAGTATATTTACAACTAAGATATTTTTTAATCCCGAAAGGCTTTTTAATGCCCCACCTATAATAGTACAGGACATATGTTTTCCAGTCTGCACCTCTGTCTGTTGGTTCATCCGTTCTGTATCAGGTCAAAGTTTTTTGTCAATGTAGTTTGCTATGAAGTTGAGGTCTCATCAACTGAAAATTGGTACACATGTTTTGGATACTGTGAACTTTTAAAAATATTGGCCAAATTAGGATTTTGACCCAGATTTCACAGCTCACTGTGATAATGCTAGCAGGCATGATGTCCTATGTTGGGTAGACGAAATGTGATAATGCAAGCAGGCATGATGTCCTATGTTGGGTAGACGAAATGTGATAATGCAAGCAGGCATGATGTCCCATGTTGGGTAGACACATTTTCTTGTTTTGATACCTGTCCAAGACAGCTAATATGTAAAAGTACCTTCAAAGCTAGAAAAATCCTGAGAAGATGCTATTAAGACGATCAGTAAACGGCATATACTCTACTTTTTGTACTTATAGAGTACACATAATTACAAACATTGCTTTAGTTTATATTCAGAAGTGAAACAGCATAAAAAATTTAGATTTTCCATGAAGACAAACAGTCATTAATCAATTATTGATTACAACTGACAAGGACTTTATTATAAGGCTGATGAAGGTATGGGTATTACATTAACACATTTTACCTGACATTTGGAAAAGTCATAACACTAGATAGACTACAGACATACTGAATGGTAATGTTCCCTTTGATGTTTTACTTACATTCATAGAAAAAGTGATTATGTCTGTAGCTATTGGTATAATGGTTGTCTGATTTCTGATGTTGAATCCAAGGTTAAAAGTGATGAGAATTGAATTTTGACAGGTAATGGGATACTTTTGGCTTATATTGAATATATTCGTTTAATTTGTAAGTAGATTAGGAAGTGTTGTAAAACAGCCAATGTAGACAAATCGTACTTGTTGGTATATTTATACTTTTGAGGCAACAGTCATGGTAACATACAGCTATAAGGCAGTCATTCTCTCTGGGTTAATTTGCAAAAAAAGGATAAATATCTATTGTATGTATACTTAGAGTACGCCAAGTAATCTTTGACAGAATTATGCAGGACTTGTCTTTCTTAAATGACCCTTTCTGGCACACTTCTTACCAGAACGTCTTTTTCCCATACAATCCACTCAGTCAACATATATTTGTTCTGCCTAGCAGAAGTTCCCCTGGAAACTTTGTTATAAGCAATGCCATTATATCTGTTCCTGTTGGAACAAATATTCTATACCCTTTACTCCTTTATGAACAAATACTGTAATAATTGTTCCAGTGGAAATAGTTTTACAGAATATTTCTTCCACTTGGAACTAATATTATGAAGGAACAGACTATTTTGTGACACCACTTCCTACTGCATAAGTACTGTAAATTCAGAAATTATTGTAAGGTTATTATAAATGCCAATAATGCTACTGGGTGAGTATTGAAATAATAAGAACTCGCATTCTGATATCGGATACCTGAAATCACAATATAAAATAAGCTCGCATTTTAGCCCTTTGTTAAAAAATCACAATAATTTCTGAATTTACAGTATACTTTGAATTCCTTAGTTTATATTGGTGGCTGACTTGAAGTTCATTCATAATATATCAGATGAGAATACCTGTAACCAGCTGTTACAGAAAGGTTATAATAAATACTTGACCTCTTGGTAAAAAAATCGATTTTAATGTTTGTATAATATTTCTGTCTGGAGGTTACATATGTTCAAATTACTGTATATGATAGATTTAACATTGTCAACTACTTTAAATAGAACTTTTACTGATTCTCATTTTTCATCTCATTAACTTCTCCACATTCAGGAGATACAATCAGATTTGGTAAAATTGACTTATTGGTCCATTGGGAAGGGTGTATTATTGGTCAGGTACTGTTTTGTATATAAATGTATATATTTACACTGAATAACACATGACACTTTAATAAACAATATATCTCCTCTATTGAATAATGAAATGATACTGATGAAATGCTTTTCTGGATTTACCTTCATCAAGAATACACACACCCCAAAATCTGAAAGTCAAGGATTAATAATTACTTGTATACTTGAGAAGCTCATCACCAAAACTTGCAGAGTTCTGAAATTTATTTTCCCCTGGTGATCCTTGAAGAAAATCTGCTATAAAAACCTTGGCACCACCACTTTTTGGGAACTCTGCAAAAGGGACCTAAAAAGAACAGCAGAATTCATCTGAGGTTAACTCTGTCTGAGGGAGTTGGGTCATTAGAATAAAAATCGACTTTTTGTTACTAGAGAACAATTAAAAATATGGATTCATAACTCCAAAACAGGACTATCAGATGCAAATCCGTTCAAATTTGTGTCATGTTCAAAGTCATTATGTACCAGCTCTGTCAGACTACAAACTCTTATTGAGTTAAGGCCCAAACAATGGAATCTCATCAACATAGAAAAAACAACCACTTGCTGGCACAAGTCAGTTGTAATGCTGTTATCACTCATACTGATGATTGTCCCAATTTAGTTATCTTAAATTATCTTTTAATCCATCAGAAATTAAACAAATGATTGATCAACAGATGAATTGAACCTATATAACATCCATCAATGACCCAGCAGGCAATGACATCTAGCAAGTTGGTAGCTGATAACCTTCCTTTAGAACTGAGAGTACTATTACGCTATTATACATAATGGAAGTCTTATTTGAGATACATAACTACCTCTAACATTTTTCATGTTTTAATTTACTCTTGTTTACAAAAAGTATTGTAAGTTTTGTTCATTCTTTTATTTACCTTACAAATGGGTGATTTGGAAAATGCTATATGGATTGCATATTCTTTGAGGTGATTTCACTTAGAGCCTGTTGCAAAATAAAATTATAATGAAATGTTATTCACACATTTGGGAACTTAGTTTTCTTTGCTTATTTCTTGACCAATTTCAATGGGGTTTTATTCTTGAATTCTTGGGGTTCTTTAATATGCTGAATCTAACCGTGTATTAAGTTTTTGGATTTTGGGCCCGCTTTTAAATTGGTCCACATTGAGGTCCAAAGGGTCCAAAATTAAACTTTGTTTGATTTCATCAAAAATTGAATTATTGGGGTTCTTTGATATGCCGAATCTAAACGTATTTAGATTCTTAATTTTTGGTCCCGTTTTCAAATTGGGCTACATTAAGGTCCAAAGGGTCCAAAATTAAACTTAGTTTGATTTTAACAAAAATTGAATTCTTAGGGTGCTTTGATATGCTGAATCTAAACATGTATTTAGATTTTTGATTATGGGCCCAGTTTTCAAGTTGGTCCAAATCGGGGTCCAAAATTAAACTTTGTTTGATTTCAACAAAAATTGAATATATGGGGTTCTTTGATATGCTGAATCTAACCGTGTATTTAGATTCTTAATTTTTGGTCCCGTTTTCAAATTGGTCTACATTAAGGTCCAAAGGGTCCAAAATTAAACTTAGTTTGATTTTAACAAAAATTGAATTCTTAGGGTTCTTTGATATGCTGAATCTAAACATGTATTTAGATTTTTGATTATGGGCCCAGTTTTCAAGTTGGTCCAAATCGGGGTCCAAAATTAAACTTTGTTTGATTTCAACAAAATTGAATATATGGGGTTCTTTGATATTCTGAATCTAACCGTGTATTTAGATTCTTAATTTTGGTCCCGTTTTCAAATTGGTCTACATTAAGGTCCAAAGGGTCCAAAATTAAACTTAGTTTGATTTTAACAAAATTGAATTCTTAGGGTTCTTTGATATGCTGAATCTAAACATGTATTTAGATTTTTGATTATGGGCCCAGTTTTCAAGTTGGTCCAAATCGGGTCCAAAATTAAACTTTGTTTGATTTCAACAAAATTGAATATATGGGGTTCTTTGATATTCTGAATCTAACCATGTATTTAGATTCTTATTATAATACCCTTCTTCTGTCCATTGGTGAAAAAAATAAACACTTACAAAAATGTGTCAGTGTTAATTTTCTTTCAATTCTTAAAATTTTTTCACTTATCTAAAATCTGAGTGAAATATTTTAGATGTATAGTTTTCTCAATTATATTTCATCAGATTCTGTCTTGTGTACTTCTACTCCATATTCCGTTTATCCTGTGTTTCATGATAATGAAAATTTCTTATGAGTTTTTCACTTTCAGGTGCCACTTTGGAACTTCATTCAAGGGATGTTTTGGACCTTATACCTTTTCTGAACACAACACATCAAGGATTAACTTTTACTGCTGGCGTTGATAACACAACACAAGCTTTAGTTTTAACAGGTATGTACATGTATGATTCAATTAACCACAGGTAAAAAATAAAGGGCAAATGCTTCGTCTTATTTAAAAACCTCACCTAGCCTTCAGGGCCAGTGTCTTTGATGTCTGTTCTTCAACTGTAAGCCTCTGTATTGTGAGTTTTACAATAAAACTTTTCATCTGAAACCACATTTTCACAAGGCCATTTAAAAACCATGTTGGGCACATACTGTCCTTAGGATGTTAGTTTAAAATCTGTGCATAATGTTCCCACACAATATGACAGCTGTTCTCTGAAATCCAAAAAACTTTGGGTTAAACAGATGAAATGGTACTGATAACTATTTAAACATAATTCCCTATTAATAATTAGCTATAATTTTATATGTAGTACATGTAGTGGAGTAGTGGAATAAGTAGTTACAGATAAGATGTGTATTTTGATCCATTTGACATCTTTTCGACCTAATAATGACAATTATATTAAGGAAAAATTATTAAAATAGCAGTGTTCTTCTAAGCAGTTAGTAAAAATAAAATACCTCAGATCTATATGTAAACTGCAGTTAATTTTTAACTGAATTATCTTATGTGCATGGAGTGAAACAAACTTTTTTTTAAAAATTTGTACAAGTGAATCATATGATTAATAGACAGGATACCAGTTTGTGGAGGTGGTCAGTGATCTCACTCTGGGCATCCAGTACAAAAACATTAACTTGTGATGCTAAATTGCATTGTAGCAATATCATCTTTAATTTAATAGCTGTTTGATGGAGATTTCAGTGAAGGAGGATTGAAAGATGGTACTTTTATTACTAGAATATGCCTTTGATTAATTAACTTGATATGGTTTGTTAATTAAGAGTATAATATGCTACAAATGTATATGGTATGTACCGGAAGTACATATTTTTTCCCTGTGTAGGGTTAGTGCCATGCTCTCAGCACATTTAAGAACCCTTGCAACAATTTGAGAGTCTGTAGTAATGGCCTATTGCTAGGCAAAATTTCTACCCCTATCCAAAATACATTTTTTTATACGACCATTTTCCAGTTGCAGTCCCAATTAACTGCCCTTCATCCTGGTTGCAGAACCAGAACCTACCTATTGTATTAATTGTTTAAGGAATTTTGATAGCAGACGTTTTATAGTACAGAACTTGTCTAGGTGGGACAATTTAGAGCTTGACATCATGGTGATGACTCTTACTTTACCGTCAAAGGCTTTAAGTTGACATCTTGATGTCTAATTGTTCTGTTGATTGTTTTAGGGTTGCTGTCTCCTCGTCCCTTTCCTAAAATAACCTTTTACATTCAGTCTGAAAGTTTTCCATCATTTGGTTTCTTGATCTAATCCAAGTCAAGGGACAGTTTTAGAACACTTGATTTGATTATAACTTAAAGATTTCATTTGTACATTTACTCCTATTATACTTCATATCCAGAGTTCTCGAAAAAGTGGTGGTCCGAAGGTTTTGACCACCAAAGGACTGACACAATTTTGGTATTTTGCAATAGAAATAATAGTGAGGACCAGCAGATTTTCTTCAATGACCACCAGGGAAGAAAGATTTCGATAACTCTGCATGATATCGTATAATTTGTTAATGTATTAGACTGTCCTACTGGTAGTTGCTACTTTATATTGTATAATTTGTTAATGTTAGATATTAGACTGTCCTACTGGAAGTTGCTACTTTATATTGACTTGGATCTACAAATGCATGCAGACTTGTCTTTTTTTAGTAGAATGCACTTACTAACACATACCATTGTCTAATTATCTTGATGATTTTTTGGTATCATAAAATGTGCAGTGTCTCATCATTATACTTACAGTCACTACTAACTTCACATAACTGCACTTATATATATGCAGCAGAAATTATATTGAGAATGCATCAAAACCTTGGGAAATCCACTTTGTAACCTAAGATAATTGAACTGTATTTATATGAAAGTGATTATTTTTACTGTTTTGAATTGTAGATTTCCTAATAAAAATTGCAAGGGTCGTTTTAAAGGATTGACAAATAACAGTAACTTATGTACTATACCCTACCTATGCTAGTCACTGAGGGGGCGTTTAGTTTTCTGTCTGTTTGTCTGTCTTTCTGTCCATCCATTGTTTAAGGTAGATAAACATGAAGTTGCTGTCATATCATCTTGAAACCTTATATATAATAATACACATGTTTATTCTGAAGTAAACTGAAATTTTGAAATAAATTCAAAATTAAGGTTTTGACCTAGATTTTGCAGAACATGGAAACACGCCAGAATGGTCGCCATTGGAAATATTATCTTGTTTTATTTCAAGTCGAGATTGGGATGTTCTTCTTTCTATTAAAATCCACTGAGTAAGCTACCAAAGGTAACAATGATATTGCTATAGATTTAACCATTTCCAGAAATAAGTCTTTTTATAGCACATTTCTGTCTCGTACACATTAGACCAGTACATTACTGTATCAAACAGAACGCTAAGTACACTCATCCAAGAACCAATAAAGCATACTGCACCTTATTAAGCCCTTTATTTTAAATACAGCTGAAATGTAATGAAATATCTGATGGCTTTTTCGATCCAAAATAACCCACATTTTCAGGACAGACATCCCTAATTGCACTCCTTTAGAAATCTGTTCACGAGAAATTTTTTACTAAATATTGCAAAATTAGTCTTTAATATCTATGGGTTCTTTTATACCAAAGTAATAGTTGCACAATAAAGGCAGAGGCAAGATTGCAACATGCTGTATTTTGTTGATATCTTCTTTAAAAAGAATCTAATGATGAATTTTATATGGGAGAGGTTAAACACTATAGTAAAAAAGAAAAACAAGGAAAAAAATCTGTTTTAATTTCAATGTCACTTTCAGCAATTTTGCAGAGAGGTCAAAAGTTTATGCGTATATTTGATTTGCCATGATAAGTTAAAATTTCATTAAATAAATTATGGAAATGACAATTGCTCAAAGGTAATATTTTCAGATTTAATTAAAATTTTGACCTAAGAGGCTAAATAATTAAGCCAAGCTTACTCTACAATTTATTCCAATATTTTTGTTTTCTTTAATACACTTTACGCATGACTAGTTCATGTAAATGAAAGATTTTAAGATAAAAGCACTAATTTGTCTTTCAAGTCAAAAAGCCGATGACAAAATGATTAAGATTTAGATGTTCTGTCAAGTTGTTCATCCAATTTGCACAAATCATTAACTAAGCACTTATTGTGTTCTTCAAATTTAGAAGTAATTTTCATTCCAAGAAACCAATAAATCTATATTTTTTAAGCATGGCAAGATGTGGTTAAAATCAGGATATTATCTTTTAAAAGTACAAAATCACATGTTTTTATTATTCCATAGAAGGCACACTAGGCTGGTGTTTTTTATTTAAGACAGATGAAATTGTAATTTTTTGGTTGGTAATTTCAAAATTCAGCTGCTAGAAAAACTGATTCGACTGTGATATTACAGTTTGGCAACATGATTCATAGTTTTTAGTAGAATTGAAAATGGAAACAAGGAATATGTCAAAGAGACAACAACCAGACAAAAGAGCAAAAAACAGCCCAAGGCCCCCACAAGCCTTCCCCTAAGCTGGCATTTAAACAATAATAAAATTGAGAATGGAAATGGGGAATATGTCAAAGAGACAACAACCCGACCAAAGAGCAGACAACAGCTGAAGGCCACCAATGGGTCTCCAACGCAGCGAGAAATCTCGCACCTGGAGGTGGTCCTCAGCTGGCCCCTAAATAAAATTGTGTACTAGTTCAGTGAAAATGGACGTCACTCTAAACTCCAAAACATATAAATGAACTAAAATTAAAAACCATACAAGACTAACAAAGGCCAGAGGCTCCTGACTTGGGACAGGCGCAAAAATGTGGCGGGGTTAAACATGTTTTGTGAGATCTCAACCCTCCCCCTATACCTCTAGCCAATGTAGAATAAAGAAACACATAGCAATATGTATATTAGTTCAGCGAAAGCGATGCCACACTGAACTCTGAAACATACAAATGAACTAAACATATTTAGTCTTGTAAGAAAACAGTTTTAAAAGATAAGCTTAAGTCTTGAATTATTTTGATTGATGTATTGTTGTTTAACGCTACTTTCAGCACTATTGGCTATTTCTTGGCAGTCATTTACTATTGGTGGAGGAAGCCAGAGTGCCCAAAGAGAACCGCAGACCTTTGGTTGAAAACTGAAAATCTTAGTCAATTAAGATTGGAAAATTAACTGCATCAGGCACCTGCCACATGTGGGTTTCGAACTCACAACTTCAGTGTTGACATGCTAGCATACAGTAGTTGGACCACTTAGACCACTTGGCCACCCAGGCCCCTTTCTAAATTAGTTTTACTTCATTCAGCTTATAAAATTTATTGTTCACTACTTTCATAACCCACCCTTATGTATTGTGCATGCCCTATAAAAGGATATTAATGATAGCCTGATAAAGTTATGGGCATTTAACAGATACAACTTGTGAAAAAGCACTGAGTAATTCTTTTATTTTGTAATGCTAAATAACTCAGTTTAGTACATGTACCACAAAAAAGTTATACATTTGTAGAGTCTGCAACTATAGGTCACAAAAAACTTTTAAACAGTTTCATTTGGAATGCATGAATAGCAACCTTGCAGGGAAGGTATAGTAGAAGGTCCCTTAAACACGGCATGTCAGATTAATACTGGGCCCCAGACTTATTGATATGAACTTGTCTACAGTGGAAGGTTAAACTGTCTGATACCACTTTTTAAGGACATATATCATACACTAGGATAGCTTAGACCAAGGCAAGTCATATCTATAAAATTTGAAACCAGCAACAATAAAATTCAAGATAAAAGATGCCAAAAACATATCTTTTCGTTATAAATATTTTAATCCTTGAACTGCAATAAGTACAACAGTAAGGAATTGATGATAAATTTAAATTGGCATAAAATACAGAAATTTTAAAATGTTTGCTTGATACAAAACTTTGATTTTATCTCAATTATCAGATCAAAAATAAATAAAATTAATAGTTTTCCATAATTTTATATCATTAGTCACTCTGTGATCATGCAAGTTTGCACGCCTAAAGTTTTTAACAGTCGTAGAAACTAGCAGAACTGTGTAGTATGCTGTCCTTATCTTGCTCCTTTCACACAAAGCACTAAAAAAAAAAAAGAATAGTCAATGCAACTTATAATTGTTCAACTAAATTTAAAAAAAAAAAAATGATATGAACAAATGCTGAATTTCACCATTTTTGCCATGAATGCCCAAATCTGCACTTCCAGTACTTCTTAATACATGGTTTATAAATAATATTTTGCAAATTAATCTTCATAATATGTTGAGAATTCTGACCAAAAATTTTTGTAGAACATTGAAGAATTGCAAGAATGAAAAAAAAACCAGTAACATGTACTCATTTATTTATTAACTTTTAATTTCTATAAATTTCTCTCTATGACTTACGACTTTTCTACAGCAGTTTAGTAAAACATCTGACCAAATGAAGTTTGATTTGATGAAACAAATTACAATTGGGTCAGAATTTTGAATGAACTACAATTGGTTGAGTAAAACAATAATAGTCAAATCACAGTCATTATCAATTCAGCAGAGTTGGTATCCTTCAGCTTTAGGAACCTAAACCTGTGAAGGGACTGTTATTTGATGCTGTTTTGGTTCTTATACATCCTTGGCTTCCAAATTATGGCTTTGAGCATTTCCAGAAAAGCGCTTTGGGTGCATGAAATTAAAAAGCATTATTTAAAAGTTTGCCAAAGTTTGTATGCTACTAAAGAACCAATCAAAGAAATGTAGATTTGGGAGGTAAGAAAGGTATAGATTTTGATGGGCGATGACAGTTTTAAAGAGAATTGATTTAGTTGGGGTTGCCAAATTCATATTCTCTCCCAGACATCACAAAAAATTCAAGGTCCCAATCTTTGCAGTATAACTAAGCAAATTATTTTATTCTAAAATAAGCAATCAGTTCTAGATCTTGTTTGAACTGGCTGCCCTTGTCTTCAGATAGTCTAAACAGAGTACATGTGACCCAGTCGTTTGTCTTGATTTAAGATATAACAGGTCAACATAACATTCTCTGTTGTATGAAAAATATCAAGGATTGTTACTTTTAAAATTTAATGTTGCATCAAAGTTACAATGCATTTATACTCAATCATAGAATTTATTTGATGTATATCAGTTAGTTATGAGGATTATCATTTCTGTTACATAATTTACAACTTTTTCTTTGATTGTATCTGGTAAAAGGTTTAATCTCATTAGGCTGATATACTCATTTGAAAAGATAATTTTCATATTTATTAATTCATTACTTTCAACTAATTTCTAAAATGAAAATTTATTGTTCAATTAAGATAAAATGTAAGCAATTTATACATATCATATTATTTATTAAACATGGAATTTTTCCTCTTTAATCATTGCTTTCATGGGTGTCGCAACTTCTTTGAGTTATTGCTGATTTCTGTTCTTAATATAGTTTTTACTGGAAGCAGCACAGACATTTTACATTATACTGATGAAAGTTGGTCACATATATGTGATAATTTGCTATACTAAGGGATAATTGCATTTATTTATAATGAGTTTTTTCCAGTTTAACTTGTTTCAGGATCAGATTTATGGGTGCATTCTGCCTTAATCTTAGAATGAAGATTCTTTTTTTTAAATATCTGATTTTCCTAAAATTAATTTAAATTTGTTGGGTGCATGTGCATTACATTACCTGATTAAATTTTTGCTCCTAATGTCATAAAGTTTCTTGTCTTCATTTATTTTCTTGATTTAGCAGCTTGCAGAGCTTTATAATTTCCTGTCCAATCAGATAGTAATTTTAAGATGCTGGCTTCGACTTAGTAGCACTTCACACATCCAAAGGCATGCTGTGACCTTGACCGAAGGCTTGTTTAAAATATCAAGGTCACAGCTGTAAAATATATGTACAGGTCATATTTTTGTACTCCTACTAAATTGATGTTACTAGTACATGTATTCTTTCTAATGTGGATGTGTGTCATGACCTTGACCTTTGTCATGTCTTTAGGGTTCAGATCACAACAGAAAATGTACTGAAATCATGCTTTATACTGCCTACAATTATCTAGTTATGTCAGTTAAAGCTTAACACAATTATTACACATAATCCAAGGTACCATGTGAACTATGTGTCAAAGTTACACTACTGGTAAAGCAGTTACTGAAAAGTAGAAAATTTCTATGAGGGGCATATTTCCCTTTATTTGGTGAGAAAAATTGTTAAAAGTGTTTGATTTCAGTAGAAATTTTATTGTACTTTCTATTTCAGATTCTAAAAGAAAATTGGCACTGCCAGATTTAGTTTCACGAGAAGCTTTAGTCATGTTGAAAGAACATAGTGAGGTTACATTTTTAGCTACATTAAAACAAGACATTGGAGATTCTGGTAGTATTGTAGCATTTTCCTCTGATGTAATGAGGTAAGGACATTAAAACATTTGTGGATTTTATATCTCATTAAATAATCTTGGCTTAAAAATTTATAAAGAGTATAATTTTAAAAGCCAATTTTTCACACCTTAATTTTTCACCAAATATCTTTTTTAAGTTAACATATATACGTTAGAGAGACATTCAGAAATTAACAAGTTTTATTAACTGAATGTCATAAAATTATCATATGTAGAGTTATTGCCCTTCCCAGTATAGAACCCAGTGCTATTTTCAGATACAGCTGAGCACTGACCTTCCATAAAATCATAGAGAATCAAAATTGTTTAAATAAGAAAACATCTGTAGGAAGAGATCTAAGCTACAATAACCTATTGGGGGTTCTTGTTATAAAACAAACTCAAATATACACAAGTTGTATATTTTTACAGGCTAAAAATAGGAATTATACAGGATCTATTCAGGAGTGGTCAAATAATATTTCTTTGATTATTTCTGTTTATGATCTCACTCTTACTTTTAGTTGTGGTTTTGCATGGTTATCTGATATGTTTGATCAAATAAATCCAGGAATTAAGGTTGAGATAAAACACAGGAGTTTCTTGTATTTAAATTAGGATATTATGCTATCTGTTCAATTATATTTTTGAGTTTTGACTCACAAGCAAAGGAAGAGAATAAAATGCTTGTACATTTTGTCAGTAAACTGTATTCATAAAAAGACTGTTGCTTTAACGATGTCTTTTGGTTATTTGTATTAGTAAGTTGCTATGTCAGTGAGATATACCTCAGCCATCCTTTTGTTTATATGAAAATTAAAAATCATAAAAATCAGAACAAGAATTTGATTCTTTCTCATCAAACTGTTTTAAAACATTGCAGTTGGCAACAAACAGTTGAATTTTGTAATGTTTTTGGTTTAAAAATGAACTGAAAACAGGTTGAAAATACAAAAATCTGTAATATAGAAATAGAAATAGATGGGTGGTAATTATTTGGTTCGATATGGCTGAATATCTAGGAGCATAACATTATACTATCAATCATGTTTCACATTCATTTTGATCTGATAGGGGCTGAACATCTAGGAGCATAACATTATAACATCAATCATGTTTCACATTCATTTTGATCTGATAGGGGCTGAACATCTAGGAGCATTATAAGCATCATACTATCCATCATGTTTCACATTCATTTTGATCTGATAGGGCTGAACATCTAGGAGCATAACATTATGCTATCAATCATGTTTCACATTCATTTTGATCTGATAGGGGCTGAACATCTAGGAGCATAACATTATACTATCAATCATGTTTCACATTCATTTTGATCTGATAGGGGCTGAACATCTAGGAGCATAACATTATACTATCAATCATGTTTCACATTCATTTTGATCTGATAGGGCTGAACATCTAGGAGCATAGCATTATAACATCAATCATGTTTCACATTCATTTTGATCTGATAGGGCTGAACATCTAGGAGCATAACATTATAACATCAATCATGTTTCACATTCATTTTGATCTGATAGGGCTGAACATCTAGGAGCATTATAAGCATTAAACTATCAATCATGTTTCACATTCATTTTGATCTGATAGGGGCTGAACATCAAGGAGCAGAACATTATACTATCAATCATGTTTCACATTCATTTTGATCTGATAGGGCTGAACATCTAGGAGCATAACATTATACTATCAATCATGTTTCACATTCGTTTTGATCTGATAGGGGCTGAACATCTAACATTATACTATCAATCATGTTTCACATTCATTTTGATCTGATAGGGGCTGAACATCAAGGAGCATAACATTATACTATCAATCATGTTTCACATTCGTTTTGATCTGATAGGGGCTGAACATCAAGGAGCATAACATTATACTATCAATCATGTTTCACATTCATTTTGATCTGATAGGGGCTGAACATCAAGGAGCATAACATTATACTATCAATCATGTTTCACATTCATTTTGATTTGATAGGGCTGAACATCTAGGAGCATAACATTATACTATCAATCATGTTTCACATTCATTTTGATCTGATAGGGGCTGAACATCTAGGAGCATAACATTATAACATCAATCATGTTTCACATTCATTTTGATCTGATAGGGCTGAACATCAAGGAGCATAACATTATACTATCAATCATGTTTCACATTCATTTTGATCTGATAGAGGCTGAACATCAAGGAGCAGAACATTTTACTATCAATCATGTTTCACATTCATTTTGATTTGATAGGGCTGAACATCTAGGAGCATAACATTATGCTATCAATCATGTATCACATTCATTTTGATCTGATAGGGGCTGAACATCTAGGAGCATAACATTATAACATCAATCATGTTTCACATTCATTTTGATCTGATAGAGGCTGAACATCAAGGAGCAGAACATTATACTATCAATCATGTTTCACATTCATTTTGATCTGATAGGGCTGAACATCTAGGAGCATTATAAGCATTAAACTATCAATCATGTTTCACATTCATTTTGATCTGATAGGGCTGAACATCTAGGAGCATAACATTATACTATCAATCATGTTTCACATTCATTTTGATCTGATAGGGCTGAACATCTAGGAGCATAACATTATACTATCAATCATGTTTCACATTCATTTTGATCTGATAGGGCTGAACATCTAGGAGCATAACATTATACTATCAATCATGTTTCACATTCATTTTGATCTGATAGGGCTGAACATCTAGGAGCATAACATTATACTATCAATCATGTTTCACATTCATTTTGATCTGATAGGGCTGAACATCTAGGAGCATAACATTATACTATCAATCATGTTTCACATTCATTTTGATCTGATAGGGCTGAACATCAAGGAGCATAACATTATACTATCAATCATGTTTCACATTCATTTTGATCTGATAGAGGCTGAACATCAAGGAGCAGAACATTATACTATCAATCATGTTTCACATTCATTTTGATTTGATAGGGCTGAACATCTAGGAGCATAACATTATAACATCAATCATGTTTCACATTCATTTTGATCTGATAGGGCTGAACATCTAGGAGCATAACATTATAACATCAATCATGTTTCACATTCATTTTGATCTGATAGGGCTGAACATCTAGGAGCAGAACATTATACTATCAATCATGTTTCACATTCATTTTGATCTGATAGGGGCTGAACATCTAGGAGCATAACATTATACTATCAATCATGTTTCACATTCATTTTGATCTGATAGGGGCTGAACATCAAGGAGCATAACATTATACTATCAATCATGTTTCACATTCATTTTGATCTGATAGAGGCTGAACATCAAGGAGCAGAACATTATACTATCAATCATGTTTCACATTCATTTTGATTTGATAGGGCTGAACATCTAGGAGCATAACATTATAACATCAATCATGTTTCACATTCATTTTGATCTGATAGGGCTGAACATCTAGGAGCATAACATTATAACATCAATCATGTTTCACATTCATTTTGATCTGATAGGGCTGAACATCTAGGAGCAGAACATTATACTATCAATCATGTTTCACTTTCATTTTGATTTGATAGGGCTGAACATCTAGGAGCATAACATTATAACATCAATCATGTTTCACATTCATTTTGACCTGATAGGGCTGAACATCTAGGAGCATAACATTATAACATCAAGCATGTTTCACATTCATTTTGATTTGATAGGGGCTGAACATCTAACATTATACTATCAATCATGTTTCACATTCATTTTGATTTAAATTTCAGTTTTTTATCTTCTGTGGATTCAGCTATTTTAATGGATTGAGAAAAAAAGTATTTTCGTGGATATTTAATTTTGTGGCTTTGCCAAAGCTCTCATATAATTATGACATTTTAAATTCTTGGTTTACCGTAACCCACAATTGCTCAATAATTTGTATCCCATGAATGAATTATAATGAATCCACAGTATTTATTAAAGCAAAAATTCCACTTGTATTTTATCATGGGATATGTATTACAATAATTTTCATTGAGTCCATGTGTTAATTGTTGAATGGAATGTCTCCATTGACAAAACTGTGATGTAGGCTATCAGAACTGATTATACAATACAGAACAAAAATTTATCTCTACACATTCTTTTACTGTCGATTCTGATGTAAAATCATCGCATCGCTGCAGACCTTCTGTTAAATAGGAGTTACATGGCTAAAAAAAGCAAAGCTATCTCTAAGTTTCCGGTACTTATGACTGTCAAGGGCGGAATTTCTCACGTCTGAGAGTGCTGTTATTGAATGAAAGAAATTTTTGCCCTGATAACATTTCAAGAGCAATAATTAAATATATATATTGAAAAGATCACCTCTGGGGAGTGATATATTTACCTAATCATTAGAAAGTTTTTTCAGAGGTGGTAGTGTTAGCTAAGATAACACAGGCTAGGTAACAAAACAAATATATCATTTTTGTTTCATTTATTAGATTTCTCTTTTTCATCAGATTGAACTCCTCCTTTGTAAATGATGAGTTGAGTCACTGAATGATATAATGAAAATATTCAATTTAAAGAAATGCTCAGTTTGTTTCTCAACTCAAAATCTTGAGATTTGAGAAATTTATTTTGAAAGGCACTGAAGTTAGAGTGCCAAAAGATTCTTTTCAGCAGATATGGTGGTAGATTTATACAATTATTTTTTTTGAATTCTAATAATTACTATGAATAATACATTTTTGAAAGAAATCAGATAGATAATAGTCATCACAGGAACTATAAAGCTGAAAACTATTTGTTTCAGTTTATAAAAATTAGATTTGTCTACTTTACCAGCAGCCAGCAGGTTTGACTTTAAATTCCTTGCTTTGTGTCATCAAAAGTCATTAAAGTTAATGAGGTTTTTCTAAAAGATGTTAGTTTTCAAGGTTTTTAGATTTTGTTGATGAATATTGGAATATTCTACCAAGAAGAAACAACATTCATAACCTTTCATGCTTCAGTATCTGTTGAGTTTTCAGTGAACTCCTTATTTTTGGTTGTCACAGTTTTCAATCAAGTGCAGGCATCTGGTTTTGGTTAATGAAATAATTTGGATGAGAAGGTGTAAAAAATGACTTCCTGTTGTAATATCCTACTTTCTGGATACTTGAATGTGGGGAATCCAAATGGTCCATAACTATATGTAAGACACATGTTGTGGAGGGGCAATGATACATATATGTCAGTGATGCAAGAGGCTATAGATGCTGTCTTATTGTATCATTTAGAAGCTACAGGAGTATATCATGCCATGTCAGTGATGCAAGAGGCTATAGATGCTGTCTTATTGTATCATTTAGAAGCTACAGGAGTATGTCATGCCAAGGTCTGGCAATACAATTTCTAATATGAATTTGAATCATTCAGAATAAGAGTTTAAAGTAATCACATACATTAGTAGAAACCTAAGTCAAGTCGGAGAAACCTGTTAAATTTTCGATTTTACGTTTCCGAGTTATAAGATTTTATTTGTTTATAGTCCGACAACAGATTTACTAAGTATTGCACAACAGCATAACCAATTTCAAGTTCTTTGACTGCATTTATTCAGAAACTTATAATATGTCAAATATTTAATTACAATCCAAATTCAGACCTGTATCAAGCTTGAATTTTGTGTCCATTTTTGACCCAACTGTTCAGGGTTGGACCTCTGCAGGCGTATCCAGCTGCGCTCAGCGAAGCAGTTCATTATTCACTCTGTCATTCAACTTTGATTCCCTCTTTTATTCAACTTTGATTCCCTCTTCCCATGTTTTATTTCCTCTTTAACTTTGTTTTATATTTGAAACCATTTATTACATTTGCTCTCAAACACATTTTAAGCATACCCACATAACCTCCCATTGTATGTGGCCTCTGACCCTAATACATCTGAATGAATAGCCTCTGAACCTAAAGACAACTATTTACCCCACTCATTCATATTTTACATCAGTTCTAAAAGTATGATCTATTATCAGAATACCACATCTGTTGATGTTTGACAGGAAATAAACGTTATCACCTGACATCTGGTTCTTGATAGACGGCACACGACAAAACAAGTACTGTGATATTTCATTTGCCCCAGAAGTCAAATACTCTGACATTAATTGAAATTTAACAAGGTGATTGGGTATTATGAGGTTAGTGCAGTTTGCAGACACACGGCTCAATTAAATTTTGTTGCATTTTTGTGTGTTGGAAGTCACAGGCTGTATTTATTTTTCTATTGCAAAAAAAGTCAGTACCAGAAATTAGTATTTATTCAAGTTACTGTGGAACTGAAAATTGTATATTTTGAATTTGATATGCAAAATCATGCCAAAAAGTTTAATGCTGTATGTAATTTATATCCAATAATTACCAGTAAAGTAGATGTGGGTCATAACCAGTGAGACAGCAACCCAACTACCCAATTAGACTTTATAAGGGTTTTAGAGGTCATTATAATGTCTTCAGTGAAAGACAAGTCCCTCTACAAAATGTTAAACTCCCAAATCACCCTGATTCTAGACAAAAGAATTCAACAGAGACAACTTTTAAAACAGATCAATACTAAATTCTTTAGTGAAAAAAAGTATTTGAACTGACTCATCAACATTAAACAAGTTTTGTGACTATTAAAATGCCCCTGTCCACTATCACTGCAGAATAACAAATCAAAAGGTACAGAAAAAACACACATAAAATTCAATCCTGAAAATGCAATTAACTCAATAATATAACTATACACTAGGTGACCAAAATACAGCTATAATAATATACAATACTGTATCAAAAAGGGCTGAAATCTCACCTTTATACATTGTGATATTGGATACTGTGTTTTAAAGTAGATTTCATAAAACAAATTGCCATTAATCAGGTGCAGATCCAGAATTTTGAAAAAGGGGGTCCCCTAGAAAGTCAACATTTGGAGTGATACTTGTAAAAAGTAGGCATTTATCATATATTATGTAGCTCCATTAAGGGGGGGAAGGCCCCTTGCCGCCCCTCCTAATCTGCCTCTGTAAATGTTACAGAAAAGTATGATTTTGTTCAATGTTGAAAGTAAAATTGTGTTCAGAATCTACATAAAATAGAAGAAACAAATATAACCAAGTTTTAAAGTATAAATCAGTGGGTGAACAGAAAAAAAATGTAAGTAATTTTATAAAAGATATGCAGTACATCTTCAGTGGCTTTAAATATATGAATTGATGTATATTATACACATAAATAAATGAAATTAGTATACTTAAAATTATTACTTACGCTGAAATGGTGACAAACTTTTCTGCAAATGTCATATGGCTGTGTGTTATGCTGAAAAAAGGTAAATCTATGTTATAAAAATTTATGTGTTTGTTTTTTTTTTCCAGGTTTTTAGAAATTGAGAGTAGTGGTAGGAAGGATGAAATTCGTTTCCACTACACTCACGACAGACAGATTCGTGTTGAAACATTCCCATATAGACTTGCCGATAATCGGTGGCACAAGTTAGCTCTCAGTTTATCTGGAACACATTTAACTTTATTAGTAGATTGTGTTAAAATTTATGAACGTGTTATACAAACTGTTGATAGAGTACCTATCTTAGGAAATATTAAATTATACGTTGGACAAAGAAATGGTCAACTTGCACTTTTTAGGGTAAGTATAATATGGCTGGTTATTGTGAATTTGTTTAAACTAATGAATGAAAGTAGACCACATTTATGAATATATACTATATTTATTCTGTTTATTCAAAAAATGAGAAAATGAGTCTTTTTCTGTAAGCAGAAGCCTGTGTTTAGAAGTTGAAACAAGAAAGATAATTTGAAGGGATTTAATTATCTCCTTTTTTCTTCAATGAAATACTTATTGTAAGATAAAAGGTGGATCAACAGATTGGAAGTCATTATCAATAATGATTCTACTTTTTATACGTCCGTTTACCAGACGTATTATGGTATACCGTTGTACGTCCGTCTGTCTGTCTGTCCGTCGTCAACATGTCGGACATTAACTCAAAAACCCTTTAACCAATTTGCATAAAACGTTGGTGAATTGTTTATATCTATTGAAGTGAGCTCCCTTTTGTTTTTTATAAATTTTAGATTTTACTTTTCCGAGTTATGGGGTTTTATTCATTAAAAAAAGGGGGATTTTCCAGTTTTCGGACAATAACTCAAGAATGCTTTCACCAACTTGTTTCTTTGGTCACACAAATTAAAATAATTTGTTTTGACATAAATGCAGAAAAACAATTTCTGTGTATTACACTTTTAATTGGCTAGACTGCACTTATCAAATAACACATGTTGAACTGCACACAAGTTTCATTTAAAACTAAGTGCAATGCAAATGACTATTTATTTAGATTGTTAGGTATAAACTCCTAAAGAAAAAGTGATTCAAGTCTAGATAGTTTCTTTATATAGTAAAATGTTCTGAGGAAAAAAAAATCTTAACTAAAACTTAACCAAAGTGTCAAACAGCCATTTCCATACAGCAAAATTTTCTTTTAAAGCTAAATGTAAGATATTAAATGAAAATATAAAGCTATTTCAGACACATGCAAATAATCGACATTACTGGACAAAGTGAAAAGTTGCTATAGCATATTGGAATGTTACAGGATTCCCACACAGCTCTTGGGATGATACAGATGATGTAGTGATGATTTCATCCAGTTCATCAAAGAAATGACTATGTTGTCATATAGTAATTAGTATATTATACCAGAAAAAACATTTAAAAGAAATACCTCCAACACTTTAGATAACATGCATTCTATACTATAGACAAGATAGATTAAGAATTTAATTGACCTGTCCTAATGCTTTGATTCATATAACTGATTGGGTTCAGGATCAAAGAGATGTTATGTAATGGCAAAAAAAGGTTCTATATATACTCAGTTCGAAACAAAATGATGTATAAATTCCACTTCACAACAAAATCAGCAATTTATCATTTTAGTTACTGTTAATTCAGAAATTATTGCAATGTTTTTAGTATTAAAACGTGACAATTTCAGGCTCACAATCATAATTTCAGTAGTGATTTTCCATTAATTAGATCCCCCATTTTTTACCAGTAGTCTGTAATGGCAATAATAAATACACACATTAACATCTGAATTTACAGTATAGTGAATCTTGTTGGCCTGTACTAATCATTTAAAACTGGACAAAGTGAAAACATTACTTTGTTTGATTTTACAAAGGATAAGATTTTTATTAAAGATTTATAAGTTGGTTGGTACCGGTAATGTTCTGCACCATATGACTGTTTTACTGTACCATTTGACTGACCATGAATTATATACTTGTTATGGCTGAGGCAATTTAAGGCTTGCAATATTGTGCAGGCAACTGTCTACAGTTGATGCCCTCTGTTGACCTTTAGATGTCTTGCTTTTTGTGTGTCATTGGGTTACTGTCTTATTGACAAGTATCATACATCTCTTCTTATTCATATAGGTTAACGTAAATTTGGCAGGTGCTTGATCCTGAAGAGGTTGTTATATAAATGGTTTTAAAGCATCAGCTTTAATGTGTTAAGTATTCTACAGTGGTCATTGTTATTCCATAAATAAAGAAACTAATGAAGTTTTTATAATGACAGTTTTACTTTTGTAATATAAGAGTACATGCATGAAGTGTATTTTGACCCAGAAACCAGACATCTTTAAAACTGCATTGGCATGCTTTCAGTGTAATCCTGTTATATCCCAGTAGTAAAAAATCTTATATTATAAATTCTATTTCTGAATTCCCATTGATAAAATATCAGTTTCACCCCAAATTAACCAGAATTTAATAGTGATTTTATGTAAGAAAGTGTTATCAAGAGAAACATATATCTTTGGCTTAATGTTCAAAATGGCAAGTTTGAAAGTTAGATAACATCAAAAACATGAAGTTGGAAGTCAAATAAACTGAGATTTTAGCTCAGATCATGTCTTGTCCAGTCTAGATAAGCTTTGAAGAATAGATTGATTTTGAAAGATATATCAATTTTCTAGGGTCACGACCTAAGATCACCAATCAGAATCCTTTTCATCTTTAAATGAATTCTTTGTTGAAATTGTCTCAATACAGCAGCTTGTTAATCAGAGTGGATGTCTTCATCATTGACAGTTACTTTCAATCATATCAAATATTATTCTTTAAGAAATCTTAACATACATTTATACATAAGTAAAATTAACAATGATTTTCGCATTAATCAGTAAGTCCATATTGACATGACTGTTTAAGTCTGTTCATTTCCTCTATCAGTAAGTCCATATAAGCATGACTGTTTAATCACACTTGTTCAGATTTAAACATCTTTACATTCTGAATACCAGAGGAAAATCTATATTTAGTGAACCTGTGTTGTTATATTGCTGTCACAGTGATATTTTACCCAATAATTTTTAATTGACCTATTTCTTTTTTTTTGCATCTAAAGAAAGTACAGACAAGAATTTTGTTATCACTTATGCAATGAATGCAGGATATTATGTAATACAATTTATTGTCATCTTTTATTGACAACATGCAACTTATTGTCATGTTATGTTGACAAGGTGTAACTTATTGGCATGTTATAATGACAAGGTGTAACTTATTGGCATGCTATAATGAAAAGGTGTAACTTATTGCCATGTTGTCTATGATCCAGTCTAAGTATCATCTCTTTATTTTGGCTGGTGGAATAGATCTTGGACAACCAAGATTGATTATGGTCTTATAATTGGATATGCATTTGGTGTCTTTTATTAATGCATTTTGGTAGCCAAGTAACAAATACCATGTTATATTTTAGGAAAACTATCAATTTTAATACAAGTGAAATACAAGTGGTTGCTTTTGTCTTTAAACAAGACCATAGTTCTTAAGATTAATTTGGCTTAAAATGGAACAATTTTGAAATTCAAGCATTTTTGTCCATCATCTTCAAAAATACATCACTGAAAGAAACTAAAAAGCAAATATGATCTGTAATACAATATCTACAAAAATACCAATATGACTGACACTATCAATTGATAATGCCCTTAAATGACTATTTTGACCAGCAAAATTGATTAACAACCAAATTAAGATCTTCAAATCATTTGATTGGTCTTTAATATTTTGATCACCAAGATTTGATTTGAAAAGAGATTGTAAATAATTTTTTAGACCCTGGTTGATGGATAAGTAATGTGATAATGACACCAAGTAAAATAATGTATTGGCTTTGATTTCACTTGAACACACTCAAAAGCTTTGTATTTGAAAATAAATAGTTTACTTATTTTTTTTATCCTTTTAGCCACAGGGCCAAGCGAGTTAAAAACTAAATATTTGTTTCTTGAAAAAAAAAATTTCATCAAGGAAAAAGGTTTAAGATAATATCATAATGGCATATTTTTGCCAAATGAGCTAATCAGTCTATTAAGAAGTAACTAGTTTATCATTGTATTGCAAGTGAAATTGTCAAAGTTTTTGCCAACAGGAATGTATGTAGAAAAATTGCCAAGCAATAGAATATTTGTTAATTCCACAACAAATCCGCTGTTCTCTTTTCAAGTATGTCAGTATGTGTATGAAAATAGCACCTTTATTAGGATGGGTTAAAAAGATATCAACTTTTGACTAGGTGACCTGGAAAAGGATCTTCATTAACATACAGTTTTTTTTGTATTTCAACAGCAGTTTTATTTAAGGTAATTACAAAGTGTTCATTTTGTCAAGTAGATTTTTTTGGTTCCATTTTTACCTGGATTTGTTTGATGTCCCATTCTCTAAGAGTGTTTTACATCATTTACTTAATTACAGGTAACCACAATTAATAATTACTGCCAAGACCTACCTGTTAGAAATAATAGGTTTACTGCAACTGGTAAATTACTCTATTATCAACTAATATTTCATATGAAGAAGGTGGTTTTCAGACAGATTTTGCGGTTTTCAGACAATCCCTAACATATTGCACCTAGTGATTTCTAACTGATTTTTTCGTACCTGGCCACACAACAATATAAGCATTGTAATGACGATCTAATACAGTCTGTTTTTGTCATCAGAAAGATTTGAACCAACTGAAATCGTACAGAAGACATATAGTACAGTTTCATTTCTGATGATTCAGTAGAAATTTTTACTTCTTATCAACCCTCCCACACAGAGATCAAAGAGTATACCTGGAATGGTGGAGTTTTTTTTGTAACTCTTTGAAATTAACAATTACAAACAAAGTGTTAATGTTTCCAGAAATTTGTTACCATTTTTTTTTTGTGGGGAATCATGTGTTTCTTTATTTATAGCAGTATAGAAAATGTCTAAACATCATTCAGTCTGAGGTTTGTTTACAGTACTAATAAAACAAAAATGCAGGTCAGACTAAATATAATTATTACGTTTTGTATGACTCTGAATTTTTTAAAAGACATTTAATTGCAGATGTTTTATATAGACTATTGTGCTGTAAAAAAACTAAATTTTGAAAGGTAAAACACTAATGAATTCCATTTCTGATACATGTATTGAATTTTGCAGTTGAAGAGCTTTTTAAAAAGTATTGCTTACTATCTTCAAAGAAATATATATTGGAAGGAAAATCCTATTGGCTAAATGTTCATTTCTTTAAAAAAATTAAGTACTGATTAATATACTTTAGAAAAATCTTTTTATTTTATCAGAGTAAGATATTAAGGGATCAGTTTTATCACATCCTATGGTTTAAGTATTTCCTTCTCAGTAAAAATTGAAGTTTTGAACAAAATCCAGAAAATTTCATGCCATGATTTTAATGAAGCTTTAAACTTTGGTCCTGGCAGCCTTTTAACCTGATAGCAGAGGGTTCAAGGTTACAGCAAGAGTACGCTATTAACCTGATAGCAAAGGGTTCAAGGTTACAAAAAGAGTACAAACTTGAAGGTTCTTGTCCATTAAATAAACCTCATTCAGTTGTATAATTTGTTAAGATTTGTTTTATTTTATTTGGCTGGTCATCAGAAATAAAGCTTTAAGTATGAATGGGCAGCTTTACAATCATAATGGTAATAACTTCCATATTGTTGGCCAAGGCTTTTGATCGGAGCGGATGGTAACCTCATCTTCTCAGTATTATTTATATCATATATATTATTATGTTTATATATCTGTACAATGTAATGCTTAAAAACTTTATTTAGTTCATAATTATGTTTGGCATATAGAACCTTTTGCCATTTATTTTCTGAACATAATACAGAATTGTGAATGTTAAACTAGGACAATTGTAAAAATCAGATAAAAAGAAAAATAAATAGACTGAGGCAAAAAATTGCAATTATCATTCATTGATTTCATATAAATGTATAAACTAAAATATTTCAATGTAAATAAAAAATCCATTATACATGACAAAACCAAATGCCCTACTATAGCAACCAGTGGAATGAATGGAAACCAACTGTCATAAAGATATTTTTTCACACAAACACACATATATATAGATATAAGAGACAGCAATCAAACAAAACAAAATAACAAGAGTACAACATAAGGTGTTCAAAAATGCCCAAAGTCAAGAAAAATGATGTTGATCATTAGGTCATTCAGGTCATTGTGTCCTCTGTTAGCCATTTACCCATTCAGCCGTTGAGTTCTCTGTTGTCTGTTGGCCATTCAGCCATTAATATCTCTGTTGTCTGTTGACCATTCAGATATTGAGTTCTCTGTTGTCTGTTGACCATTCGGACATTGAGTTGTCTGTTGTCTGTTGACCATTCAGACATTGAGTTCTCTGTTGTCTGGTGGTCATTCAGACATTGAGTTCTCTGTTGTCTGTTGACCATTCAGACATAGAGTTCTCTGTTGTCTGTTGGCCATTCAGACTTTGAGTTCTCTGTTGTCTGTTGGCCATTCAGACATTGAGTTCTCTGTTGTCAGTTGAAGATTCAGACATTGAGTTGTCTGTTGTCTGTTGGCCATTCAGACATTGAGTTATCTGTTGTCTGTTGGCCATTCAGACATTGAGTTCTTTGTTGTCTGTCGACCATTCAGACATTGAGTTCTCTGTTTCCTGTTGGACATTCAGACATTGAGTTCTCTGTTGCCTGTTGACCATTCAGACATTGATTGCTCTGTTGCCTGTTGGCCATTCAGACATTGAGTTCTCTGTTGTCTGTTGACCATTCAGACATTTAGTTCTCTGTTGTCTGTTGGCCATCTAGACATTGAGTTCTTTGTTGTCTGTTTACCATTCAGACATTGAGTTGTCTGTTGTCTGTTTGCCATCTAGACATTGAGTTGTCTGTTGTCTGTTGGCCATTCAGACATTGAGTTGTTAGTTGTCTGTTGACCATCTAGACATTGAGTTCTCTGTTGTCTGGTGGTCATTCAGACATTGAGTTCTCTGTTGTCTGTTGACCATTCAGACATTGAGTTGTCTGTTGTCTGTTGACCATTCAGACATTGAGTTCTCTGTTGCCTGTTGACCATTCAGACATTGATTGCTCTGTTGCCTGTTGGCCATTCAGACATTGAGTTCTCTGTTGTCTGTTGACCATTCAGACATTTAGTTCTCTGTTGTCTGTTGGCTATCTAGACATTGAGTTCTTTGTTGTCTGTTTACCATTCAGACATTGAGTTGTCTGTTGTCTGTTGGCCATTCAGACATTGAGTTGTCTGTTGTCTGTTGGCCATTCAGACATTGAGTTGTCTGTTGTCTGTTGGCCATTCAGACATTGAGTTGTCTGTTGTCTGTTGACCATCTAGACATTGAGTTCTCTGTTGTCTGTTGGCCATTTAGACATTGAGTTCTCTGTTGTCTGTTGGCTATCTAGACATTGAGTTCTCTGTTGTCAGTTGACCATTCAGACATTGAGTCCTCTGTTGTCTGTTGGCCATTCAGACATTGAGTTCTCTGTTGCCTGTTGGCCATTTAGACATTGAGTTCTCTGTTGTCTGATGGACATTCAGACATTGAGTTCTCTGTTGTTTGTTGGCCATTTAGACATTGAGTTCTCTGTTGCCTTCTGGACATTCAGACATCGAGTTCTCTGTTGTCTGTTGGCCATTCAGACATTGAGTTCTCTGTTGCCTGTTGGCCATTTAGACATTGAGTTCTCTGTTGTCTGTTGGACATTCAGACATTGAGTTTTGATTAGCTTGTTGACCATACAGTCCATGAATTTCTTTTGTCTGATTGTCATTCAATTGTGCAGTTCTCTGTTATTTTACACAAATCTATAGATAAGGAGAGTATACTGTAACTGCTGTATTGATAACAGTTTTATTCTATTACAGGGGGCTTTACAAGATGTACAAATAGTAACACAGACACATGGCTATCTGTTACAGTGTCCTAATTCAGATACAGGTATGTTATTATGTACACAGATTGGTGACCAATACTGTTATACACCTAATTAGTTAGAGGCAGGGCTGTAAAATGTCATCACTTATATGGATCTATGTTCTAGGTCATCACAGTCTATTAACTTAAATGAAATAATTCTGCAAGGGTTTTTATAATAAAAAATTTTAAAATGAAAAAAATAAAAATAAAACACCTTTCTTGATATACCATTATCGTTCATACAAAAAAAAATGAAAGCATAGGATGTATACCGGGTAACTAACTTAACATGTAAAAAGTGAAGAGCTAAATAACCAAATGAGTATAAAAAGACAATTCAAATCCTCTGATACCATTCTTTCATCTGTAACTTTGCGTTGTCTGCTGCTTTTAAATTTAACTATCCTGACACTTTAACCAGTAGGGAGGCATTATTTAGATCTAGAGGTTGTACAACTTTACAAGATGAATAAAAAGTCAGTCAGATAATTCTAACAAATGGCTTACATCTAATGTAAAGAAATATTTACATTCAACAAAGAAAATACATGAATTTCTATTTTGACTTTCTCCATTGGATATTTTGGCTGATAAGTTCCAAACATATACAGAAGAAAGATTAGTAAAAATTGAAATATAGATGAAAGTTTAAAAATGAAAAACATAGTGAAAATATTTAAAAGACATTTAACTTCTTTTAGAGTTAAAGTAATTTGTTTTAATTTCAGCTTGTCCTACTTGTGCCCAATTCCAAGCCATGGAGCAACAAGTGAAAAACATTTATTCCATGTACCATAATCTTTCATTAGAGGTATGTTATATATAACAGAACAGTAGTAATTCATTTTTTAGAAAACTTGATATTTGGATTTAAGTGTGTGTGTTTCTCATTGTGAACATTCTAAATGTGCAGACCCTTAATGCTGTAACAAGAACTTAAGGTAATTTCAGTTTATAAAGAACTCTGCTTAAATCTAGCCTGCTAATGACTCAAAATGACTCAATGAACATTTTTTGTGTTCAAAAAAGAAAAGTTGTCAGCTACCAATTTGAAAGTGAAGCAATAAGGGCTAAATGACTAACACATATGATTATCTTCCCCTTTCTAATATGTTAATAGAGAGAACTGACAAATTCTTTACTGGGTCATAAACTAATCCATAAATATCATTCAATTTACTTGCAACTGGTCAGTCTTATATATAACAAAAAATTCAAGAAATGTTTTTGAATTAAAAGGAAAGCCTCCAGGATATACAACAATAAGCCACCAACCTATCTACACAAAATACAACTAAAAACATCTATAGGTTAACATGCAGAGTTCAACCAAAGACTTGTGTCTATAATGTATGTCTATTTCCAAATCCCCCATAGTCTAGAAAAGGAGGGAATAAGTTACCATACATTATCGAAGGTCTGCCATCAACACATGATTACAAAAAATTAACAAACAAAAAAACAACACATTAAAGTTTGACAAGAAACTACCACAGAAATTTACCGATGTTCAAATCTCGTAAATCAATGAGGAAGGGACAAAACAAGGCAACAAACAGAGAGAGAATTACAACTTGGACATACACATGAACAGATGGTGGAACTTGGACATACACATGAACAGCTGGTGGAACTTGGACATACACATGAACAGATGGTGGAATTTGGACATACACATGAACAGCTGGTGGAGTTACAACTAGTTTTTGTCTTGCCTGTGACAAAAGAGAATGTGAGACATAGAGACATGTCTGTTTGGCAGGGTTCATTTGACCTTGACCTCATTTTCATGGTTCATTGGTCAATGTTAATTTTTCGTTGTTTTATCAGTTTATCAGGTACATTAAGCAATTGGTCAACTATATTTGGTGAATGAAACGATTGTAAGGTGTACATGTCTGTCTGGCAGAGTTCATTTGACTTTGACCTCATCATTATTATTCAGTTATGATTAAGAAATAAGCGGACGAGATATTTCAGGGTGTGTGCTCTTGTTTGTTTGTATCTTCTGAAACCTAAGCTTAAATAATCAAACAAAAGTACTGATTGTTTAGTTGCTGTGCTTGCTATGACCAATGTAATATTTTTCATAGATATGCAGATTTCAAGTATGCTTTAATCAGAATTTGTATTATAATTTATGATCGACTTAGATATAAAAGCATGCCTCTTTGTTTCCATAATGAAGGCATGATAAAAATAGATAATTTGTTCAATTAAAAGACCACACTAGTTGAAACATATTTCCAATATTGTTCAAAATTTTTTCTGTAAGCGCAACAGGTTTTAAATCTATACCTCATAAACTATTGTCTGAATTTAAAAGGCCAGACAGCTCTTTAATTCATTTTGAATTAAAATAAATTCAATTTGGCGATAGAACAAATGAAATTATAAGCTTTTGCTTTTAACAGATTCTATAATGTATAATTTATTGCCTAGTGGTGTCTGTATCTTAAAAAATATCAAAGTGATAAAGTATCACTTATTCAGCGGTAGTCGATTTCATTATGTCTGATTACATCAATAATCAAGCTTGAAAAAGATTTTCCTTTGAATTTCAATTGAAATGAATTATCTAATGGTAGTGGTTACATTAGGTAGAATAAAGCAGCATATTCCTGTGTCTGAAGTGTGACTCTCAAGTCCTAGATACCCGAAAAAAAACTGGCAAAACATGAGAATTTGCACGAAATATACGTCAGTAAATGGTTTTCCTTGTAGCTATCAGAAAGATGTCTCAAACAAATAAAAGAGAAAAGACATTTTTTTGCACATATCTTATGTGTTTACAGTGCACATTTATAATATTTTTATACACCAATTCACACTTGTAATATTTGTATATACCAATTCACACTTGTAAATATTGTACTGAGTAATTATAATGTTGCTGTTTTACATTTTGTATTTTTATATACCCATTCATACTTGTTAAATATTGAACAGACTACTTAACTGAAAGAGAATACAAATGACACACTTTTTAAAATATTTTTTGATCTGATTTCTGCATATTTCAAATAAAAATGAATTTAACTGTCTTAATTCTTTTCTGTCAAAAAGTAACACAACATTGTTTGTTTTTCCAATATGCTCCTTTTTAGTTAGTGGATGGAAATTAAAGTTCTTTGACAAGCTATATTGAAGTAAAGGGCTAAGTATACAAGTAAGGGATATAGGTAATTGTCTGTTCTAGTTGCAGCATATGCACAAAAAAAACAACATGTTAGAATAAGACATGTTACTGTATCCCTTTTCCTAGAATGGGATACATTGAAGTAGGGAATTGAATGACGTTAGGGGCATTAAGTTTTATACTTGTCTGTCTGTACGTCCGTATGTCTGTACGTCTCAAATTGGTTTCCGTTTTTAACTTTAGTTTGCCTCAACCAAATGTTATGAAACTTATACACAATGCTTATTACCACAAAACACAGAGCAAGTTTGAACTTGGGCGGTGTCACTTTTACCTTTCTAGATTTATGCCCCTTTACAAATGGAAAAATTGCTGAATTTTTCGTTTTGGTTCTCTAACTTAAGTTTGCCACAACCAAATGTTATGAAATATACAATGCTTATTTATCACAAAACTCAGATCAAGTACAAATTATGTAGCGTCACTTTTACCGTTTTTGAGTTATGTCCCTTTATAACGTTATATGCAAGCGGGGCATCATCTGTGTCCCATGGACACATTCCCCATTTGTTTATTGTTAAGTTGCTGTCTTATTGACATATATATATCAGTTCTCTTTTCAATCATAATTGAGTGTTTTTGTATTAAGCAAATTGTTTTTGTCTGACAATATGTTCAGGCTTTGAAAATAAGATATTGTAATTTTTTCTACATGGATTCACATACATATGTTCATCTGTTTGTATTTTAGCTTCAACGAGCAAAACAGAGAATAGCAGAGCTTGAGCAGTGTGAGTGTCATAGGAGTTGTATGTTTAATGGTACCATGAAAAAGGAACAGGAAGTTTGGAATCCTGATCCCTGTACTGTCTGTATGTGTAAGGTATGTACTGGTACCTGTTACTAATCCTGATCCCTGTACTGTCTGTATGTGTAAGGTATGTACTGGTACCTATTACTAATCCTGATCCCTGTACTGTCTGTATGTGTAAGGTGTGTACTGGTACCTGTTACTAAACCTGATCCCTGTACTGTCTGTATGTGTAAGGTATGTACTGGTACCTGTTACTAATCCTGATCCCTGTACTGTCTGTATGTGTAAGGTATGTACTGATACCTGCTACTAAAGGTTTTATCCTATGGCAAAGTCAGTTGACTGGACACACAAAAGGCTTGGAATTAAGTCCATCATCTAAACATAAGTACTCCTGCTCCATTTAATTTGCAACAATCAGGGAGGGTGACATTATTAGAACAAGTAATGTTATATGTTTTCTCTATACCTGCATCTCTTTTTATGGCCCCGCTGTCTTCGGTAGAGCCATATAGTTTTACCCTTATCTGTCATTCTGTCATTCTGTCATTTCCTCATTCCGCAACGAACAGTTATATAGCCTTTTTTCAAAATGACTTCACATATTGAGCTGATTTTTAGTATGGGAGTTTACTATGATGAGTTACAGATCAAGTTAACGTTTGGTTCTGCTCCGCTGATTTTTGACAAAATAACAGGCTTTTGTAATTTAGAAAAAAATTTGTGACGGACTTTTTTTTTAAACGCCTTCATATATTGAGCTGATTTTTAGTATGCAAGTCTACTAATATGACTTCCAGATCCAGTTTATATTTGGTTCCACTCCACTGATTTTTGACAAAATTACAGGCTTTTGGACTTGAGAAAAAAGTTATGACGGTTTTTTTTAAACGCCTTTACATATTGAACTGATTTTTAGTATGCAAGTCAACTATAATGAGTTCCAGATCAGTTTATGTTTGGTTCTGCCCCGCTGTTTTTGCGAAATAAGGGCTTTGGACTTGAAAATTTCCACTCCTAAAAATGGCTTCAAGCTTTTTTTGCGAGCGGGGCCATTCATGTCGTTCTGACACATCTAGTTATTCTTATGTTTACACTCTCTTTGAATGAGAAAATGAATCCAAACTATCAGTTACACCTAAACCAAGCAAACAGCTTTTTATTTCGAAAAAGTTTCTTACTGTCTGTAGGGATAACTTATTCTTCACACATACTCTCACAGAATTTTAAATCAGAGGTCATAAAAAATAATGAAAACTTAAGTTTCCAATCAAAAGGTGTCTATTAAGCAAAATATGGAGATATGATTGCCTGTGATAAGTATTTGTGTGGGATGTCTTGGTTAGTCAGAAGTATTGACCAAAATGTTTTAAATGATTATCATCAACACTAATGCATTGTTATGATGTGTTTATAGTTATCACTCCTAAATTATTACATATTTTCTGAATGGGTCTAACAACATATTTTCAATCGGATCTTGTCAGTTATTACCTTATTCTCACATCAAATAACAGGGATAGGTCATTTTAACAAGTATTATCGTAAATTGAATCATTTTGACTACGATTTTCTCTGTTAGTTACAAAAGAGAGTCCCACTTTTAGTAATTTGATAAATATTGGTACATGTATTGAAAGCTTTAAGATGAAAATAAAGCATTGTCTGTTTTAGGGAGCAACTATTTAACTTCAAGTGGGGGGGTTATGGTTTTTTGTCTGAGTCAGAAATTTTTTTTTAGTTTTTCGACGCTATCAATCAAATTTTTTTTTTCAAAATTTATCACTATTAGTTATGGGGAAAATCTGGATTCTGAATATTTTTTTGGTCATCTGCTTGACCACAATATTTGTTTTCATCAAATTAGGGATCAGAATATTTTTTAAGGAAAAAACCGTAACCCCCCCCTTGAAGTTAAATGGTCGTTCCCTTAAGGTGCAGCTGCTAATGTAAGCATGTACAATAGCTTGATATGTTAATTGGCAGGTTGGCTGCTTCAAGCTTGTTTTAGGTGACTATGAACATTCTTTGATTTAGCACTATTTTGAGTGTGCATTTTTTTATATATTGGTTTGTAATATCTCAGGTAACTAAATGATCAAAAACTAGGCAATTTGTCTTATGTTTGGCTACCTTGAATCTGTTTCCACAAATCCTTATGAAATTACACAGTTTTTTTTCACTCAATAACATTTAGAATCTGAATACAATGTCTGATCTCACTGAGCTTAAGAAAGCATAGCTGTTGATTGATGTCTTAATTAAGTGCCATTGTTGTACAATTGAGTGCATTTTTTAATTGATTTTTGTTGGGTAATCTGCTGTGAACATTTTGTTATCTATTGTCAGTGATAGAAATTCGGAGATTAGAAAGCTGGTTTAGACTGATGAGTGTTGTCCTGTCCCTCGGCTGAAGTGGGTCTTAAGTTGTGTCATGCAGGGGGTATACTGTTTAAAGTCCCATCTGTCCCATGAAATTTCTGTCACATTTTTCTTAGAAACTACATCTGTAACATATACAGTGACTACCTTCTGAAGAAAAATCCACTGGTTGTCCTTAAATGTTAATTGTCCTCAACTCACTCCTGTAATTACATAAGAATGAAATCTGAGAGCTAACTATTTAAAGTTCAAGGTCAAAGGTGGAGAGCACTTGATTCTTTATCTGTAACTAATGTGAGTACTAAGCTATAACTTCCTCATTCTGACCAGGATATGACCACATGGCCTGGCTTCAAAATTCTACAAAAGACATAGGAAATGATTTTATAAATAACATATGTATTTTACCTTGTCCTATAGTATTGTACAACAAATCAACATATGTTAGCCAAACCACAGAGCACCTGCTTACTAATTAACTCATTAGTATTGTACATTTGGTAGGAATTTGGAATTTTATTGAATTGCTTTCAACCTTCAATACTGATTATTGGTTATTAAAGGCAGATTGTAGATTTCCCTCTGCTAAATTTAGGTTACTCCATCCTTGCCATTACTTATACATGACATACATATTTAAAAGCCAAAATCAGGATAACAAAAAGTGGCTTTAAAATATGTAATGATAAAAAAAAAACAAAAAAAACTCAAAATAATGTTTTCCTATATTGAAAACAAGTTTAAAAGATATCAGTTTAATTCTGGGTGCAAACAACAAAAAAAATCTTATTACATTGTAATATAGCTTAGGCAGTTATGAAAATGTAATTTAGTATTAAGAAACATATATTGTTCAGGGAGAAATTATTTTGCACATTTAATGCACATTTGAACATTTGCAGTTGTTGCACTTTCTGACCTAGGAGTAAATTAAATTCTATATTATTGGTGTTTGGTTTGGCTAGTTGCCTGACCAGTGCATCATTACTGTTTGTTTGAAAACACCTCTTTGATGATTTATACCACCATAACCAACAAATTGTTTTTTCTCAGTTGTTTTTTCTTTCATGAACATTAATCACCTGGTATAGGTCAAGCTCTGCATGTGTAGACAAGATTATCACACAATTTTCACCTAATCATTGTCCATCTTGAAAAGGTCTTTAGTTTTGAAGATTCAATATTATGATAGGTGATCTGGGTACATTCTCATTAATCATTTTGACCACCTAAATTCAGTGTAAAAGAAACTGTTGGTATCATAGAGATGGGAGAATAAGAGGATGAGCTTTTGTGAATTTTGATAAGTTTTAGTGCATTTGGAATGAGCATCTTCTTTTTCATTATAAAATGGTCTCTAATGTTTGGTCACTTGACCTATACACTTGCATTAAGAAATAAACTAAGCTACAGTGATCAAATGAAAAAAAAAATACGAGCATTTTCTTTTTAATATACAGATTCTATGGTTGTGCTACATGTGAAATCTTAAATTTGAAATAAATACTATTCAGGTAATTTTTAGGTAAAGTCAGCTAAAGCAAGCTGTTTCACTTGAGCAATATTGATTAATATATCTGAAACTTATTTATAAAGTTCTTGATAAATTTCAACTTGAACTGTGGATATATAAATGGTTAACACCCATGAGCAGAAATATCAGGTCAGCTATTAGTACCCTGCATACTAAAGATCAAATGCCCAGAATAATGGACTAAAATGGTTAGACTGCTGTTCCTAGAAGTAATGTCCTTGACTTGGTTTATACTTTCAAAATAACTCTTGACATCATTTTCTTATTTCAGAATGGAACATCAGATTGTAAGAGAATGGATTGCCCACCTGCCCCCTGTGAAAAACCTGTGTATAGAGATGGTGAATGTTGCCCTGTGTGTATAAGTAAGTATGCATCACAATTGACAAAAAGCTCTGACGTTACCCCAAAAATTCAATGTCAATAAATATACTCAGCAATTGGTTCTAAAAAACTATGTTCATCCTGATCATGTTAGAAACCTGTGTCATTAGATTTCAAAATGGTGCTCATTTATAAAAATAAGTTTTAACCTTTCACAATAGCTCCCAGTAGAAATGTCAGAATATATATGAGATTGAACAAATCAGTGCATTTAACATGAATGATGTTTGGATTTATGGAAATGATTGCATCATCAATCAATTATCAAATTAATATCCATCATATTAAATATACAAACATGCAAAAGACCTATATCATGCAGTATAAACAAACAAACTGTGTGGATTTTGATAATCACATCTTTATGAAAAGAAGTTATATTGGCATTTCATTTATCATTTATAAATTGGTCTCTGAAATTCTGTCCAATAACCATTTACACCAGAAACTTTTGTTTATAAGTCCTGTGTATTTTAAAGCAACATTTAGATATATAACAAATGAGCTTCTATTATGAACACATGGAAAAATGACAAGTGTTTTCATATTTTACAATTTATTTTGGTATTCTCCTTGAACTCCTCATCCATTATATGTCAATTTCATTTAGAAATATGCATACAACAATTTTGAGAGAAAAATTACAGTGCAAATTGCAAATAACCACAAAAAACATGAAAAAGTATAACAATATTTCATTTCAAACTAAAACACTTATACATTTTTATTTTCGTTTGTTTCCATTCCATAGATTATTTGCCAATTGATATTTTTTTTGTGCCAAACAGTTGTATGGAAGGGTGTGTATGTTTGTGTGTGATTATTTGATAAGTTCCATTATAAAACATACATATATCTTATATTCTTCTGTCAAGAGATCAGAGATGGTGGTTTTTATGGCAGCAGGTTTATAAACTTTTCAGCAATATTGACCAAACAGCTTGCAATAGATTTGTTATGACAGTATCTGTTTGTTTGACATCATATCGTTTAATCCTGTTAGGTATCCTGTAATCCTGACAAGTTCATAGAACTGCAACTATCAATGGAAAAGAAAAATATTTACATAAAAATCGTTCAGTCACCCTTTTTGTGTATTTATTCTGAACTATTTTCACCAATTTGCCAAAACTTAACATAAAATAAAAGTTGCCATTTTTTTTGCACCAACCATTTGATTATTTCTTTCAAGATTAGCTATGTTCTTGACAATTATTGTTTCACCTCTTTGAAGAAGAACATAATTTCCATGTCTAAAATATATCTTCCAACAATCTCATTACCGATGTTAAGTTAAAAACAAAATGCGTATTATCTCTTTTTAACTTTTGATGTTTAATTTTGAATAAGTGCATTTTCAAAAATAAAATAAATAGGCTGCTCTTGTTTATTGTCATTGACGTAAATTGAAATAAATTTGAATAAAAATAGTTTTATTATAAATGTATGTTATCCTATATAGGTTCAGGTGGTTGTTGAAAAGTTTATGTACCAAGCGACTAATACACCCAATATAAGCCCAGCTACTGTAGTTATGTACCAAGCAACTTACACACACCCAATATAAGCCCAGCTAACTTACACACACGCAATATAGGCCCAGCTACTGTAGTTCCACTCAAGAAACATATTAAATCAGCTGCCATATTTGTTAGCATATAGAGTTTAATCCTATGTTTTATGCATTTGTGGATCTGGAAAGGAGAAGCTTCTGCAGATTAAAGCACCCTTTTGAATTATTTCTAATCATTAAAAATACATAGTTTAGATTGGAAGCTCCTTTTTTTATACGACCGCAAAAAAATTTTGTGGTCGTATATTGGTATGACGTTGGCGTCGTCGTCGTCGTCGTCGTCCGAAGACGCATTGGTTTTCGCACTCTAACTTTAGTTTAAGTGAATGGATCTCTATGAAATTTTACCATAAGGTTCAATATCACAAAAGGAAGGTTGGGATTGATTTTGGGGGTTATGGTACCAATAGTTAAGGAATTAGGGGCCAAAAATAAGCATTTTTGTAACTTCCAGACATAACTTGTGTGTTAGTGTATTGATCTCTCTGACTTTGTACCACAAGGTTCCATATCACAAAGGGAATGCTGGGATTGATTTTTGGGGGTAATTGTCTCAAAATTTTAGGAATTAGGGGCCAAAAGGGGCAAAAACAAGCATTTTCTAGTTTCATGACAATAACTTGTGTGTAAGTGTATGGATCTTTCTGAAATTGTACTACAAGGTTCCATATCACAAAGGAAAGCTGGAATTGAGTTTGGGGTAATTGCCTGAAACGTTAAGGAATTAGGGGCCAAAAGGGCCAAAATAAGCATTTTCTAGTTTCCAGACAATAACTTGTGTTCAAGTGTATGGATCTCTGAAATTGTACTGCAAAGTACCATACCTCAAAGGGAAGGCTGGGTTTGAGTTTGGGGTGATGAATCATAAGGGGTTCAAAAATTTTGGGGATTTTTTTTTGACCCTTTTTCCTTTTTTTTCTTTAAAATTTTCCATTTTAAGTTGGTTATTTCTGATTTATATTTAAAAGCAAATAATAATGATATGGCAGGAGATACACACCAAACAGGATGTGTAAATTATTATATAATAAGTATTGTGCAATAGCAAGAAATTTTCAATTGCACAGCATTGCGCAATAGCAAGAAATCTTCAATTGCACAGTATTGCACAATAGCAAGAAATATCCAATATCACAATATTGCACAATAGCAAGAAATTGTCAATTGTACAGTATTGTGCAATAGCAAGAAATATTCAATTGCACAGTATTGCACAATTGCAAGAAATATTCAATTGCACAGTATTGTGCAAAGAAGATACTTTGTATAAATTGCTTATTTCTTGACCAATTTCAATGGGGTTTTATTCTTGAACTCTTGGGGTTCTGTAATATGCTGAATCTAACCGTGTATTAAGTTTTTGGATTTTGGGCCCGTTTTAAATTGGTCCACATTGAGGTCCAAAGGGTCCAAAATTAAACTTTGTTTGATTCCATGAAAAATTGAATTATTGGGGTTCTTTGATCTGCCGAATCTAACCGTGTATTTAGATTCTTAATTTTGGTCCGTTTTCAAATTGGTCTACATTAAGGTCCAAAGGGTCCAAATTAAACTTAGTTTGATTTTAACAAAATTGAATTCTTAGGGTTCTTTGATATGCTGAATCTAAACATGTATTTAGATTTTGATTATGGTCCCAGTTTTCAAGTTGGTCCAAAACGGGTCCAAAATTAAACTTTGTTTGATTTCAACAAAAATTGAATATATGGGGTTCTTTGATATGCTGAATCTAACCATGTATTTAGATTTTTGATTTTTGGGCCCCATTATCAACTTTGTCCACATTGAGGTCCAAAGGGTCCAAAATTAAACTTTGTTTGATTGCATCAAAAATTGAATTATTGGGGTTCTTTGATATGCCGAATCTAACCGTGTATTTAGATTCTTAATTTTTGGTCCTGTTTTCAAATTGGTCTACATTAAGGTCCAAAGGGTCCAAAATTAAACTTTTTTTTTTGTTTGATTTCATCAAAAATTGAACTCTTGGGGTTCTTTGATATGCTGAATCTAACCATGTATTTAGATTTTGGATATTGGACCATAATAGGTGAATGTCCAATTTAAAATTTTTAAGTTCTTAGACCACATTCATTCTGTGTCAGAAACCTAGGCTGTGTCAAATATTTAATCACAATCCAAATTCAGAGCTGTATCAAGCTTGAATGTTGTGTCCATACTTGCCCCAACTATTCAGGGTTCGACCTCTGCGGTCGTATCAAGCTGCGCCCTGCGGAGCATTTTATTTAAAAATGTGGATGTATGCCTGTATTGAGAAAACTTATTCAGACTTTGAATTAAATGTAAACATAAATATTTCTAAATTTATGTGCTGTATATCTTAAATATATCTTTCAGCATGCTCTACAACTCTCCCCAATATTCCAATTTATATTTTGCTTGTTTTACTTGTTTCTATCAATATAAATTCTTGCATACCAGTGGAGTTTGGTTATGTAACCTATTGTAAACAACAAAGTAGAGAAAGAATCTTGTCAGGACATCATTGTATAAATATTATTACTTCTGACATCTCAAAATTTACCTACTTACATACCCATATCTAAATATTTTGCTTTGAACTGTGTTATATCAAATGCAATTCTCTATCTAAATGTCCTCAAAACATTTCTGTTTCAAAGTTTTTGTTGAAAGAATTATACAAAAGAAAATTAAATCTATTACTTGTAAAAACAGGGGTTGTCAGCTAAGAAAGACTTGCAACCCCTGAAAGTTGTGAAAATGAAAATATGTGGGAATTACTCTAGATCATTCAAAGTACCCCAAAACAACCCGTCTCTTTAACCAAAATGGGTCATAGCTTGTAGGACCTTAAAAACAATCAATCAATTAGTCATAGCTTATAAAGAGTTAAGTTTAAGACAACAGAAGTGAACAGACTTTACTTTTGTTTTTATAATTTATCTTCCTAAGAATTGGTGCTGAAACACTTTCACTGAAAGAAAGTATTCAATCTGACATGAAGAGGAAAATGAATGTTATAAGGAATTAATTCAACCAGTAATTGCACCAGAAATACTTTTATATTTTATACCAGTCATTAACAGAATATTGTATAATTTTAGTTAAATTTAATTTTTATGTTTTCAGCAAATTGTTATTTTAGTGGTAAATATTATGACCATGGTGCATCTTACAGTCCAAGAGTGTGTGTTACATGTACTTGTAATGTAAGTACCATATTGATTTTACAGAGGATATAATTAGCCTAATTAACTGGGTCAGTATGGATTTGATGTGATAGTTATGTTGTCTGTAGACTCTAAGGAATTTAAATCTGTTTAAGATCAGAATACACTGTATATTTTCTGGTATTCACACCTCAATTGTACAAACACCTTTTGTACCAATTCCCTTTTCATCAATTAACACAAATATTTCATTGACTAGACAAGAGAATTCCAACATGAGAGCAATTATAGATTACCTATGTATAAATAAAGCAACAGCATTTATAAACTACATGTTAGATTAGCTAACTATCTCTTACGTTTGTTACAACAAGATAATCAAAAATTCTCTCAAAGTTTATAAATTTTAATAAATGTTGCAATGAAAAGCTGATGTGAGGTCTGAACGTGATGAAATTGTAATTTACCGCAGAAGTTTAAAGTTTAGATTCGTAAATTTTTAATATGTCTGCTTTTTGTAGATGTCTTACGTTGATTTTAAACATTTTTTTCAAAAATATGAAAGGGATTTGGCAATAGACAAGATCTTTTATTAAAGCCCTCCCAAAAGTAAGTCTTCACTAAGTGCATCACTGTCATAGTTATGGAATCCCTTAGATTAGATGGTTATAACTTTACTTTATGGAACTTCAAATCAGTTAACTGCAATATTTTATAAAAAAAAATTTAAAGAAAAAAAAAGGATCTATCATCTTTTGAAACCTAAACATCAACTATAGAAAATAAATTTAAAATTTGAACAAACTTCCTGGTGTTTTAAGATTAATTAAGTTAAAAACTATGATAGGTTCAAATTCAATTTCATTGAAATGATCATTAAAAAGTCATTAGATACTGATGAGGATACTTTCAGTTTCATATGCCATAACCCAGTAATATCTTACTTACATTGTGTCTGACTAGAAGTGATAATTAAAATTTAATAAGAATCCTGCAGGCGTTCGATGAATAATTTAAATTTAATCTTTAATTTGAAATTAATTATTCATGAGAGGAAGTAGTTAATCAGTGTTACTAGAAACCTTCCTGTTTATTGTCAATATCAACCCTGTAAAATGAAAGTTATAGATTGTATCTTTGATGATATCAAATCGTAACGTTTCTAGTAGTTTGTGTTGTTTGGTTTGGTTGCTGTCTCATTGGCATATATCTTGAATGTGATCCTTTTGTCTGTAAACCATAAGATGTATGAAACCTGATTCTAAGTGTAATTAACAGTCAAATGTGTTTTATATGCTTGGATCAAATTACTACAGACTTAAACACTGTTGTCTGATTTTCTAGAGTAATGGAATTTTACATTCATATTTATGCCAATATTTAAATGCCTAATTGTGATATCCTCATGCAACTTTTTCTGCAGAGCTATTTTATTGACTTTGGATCAAAAACCTTTAAGATATTTAATTTTCAAATTCTTGCAACAATTCTAATATGCTAAAAAAGAGTGTATCATGCATCTCTCCTAACATTGCAGTTTTTTCTTCTTTTTGTCTTAAAAAACTAAAACCTACAGTTCCCAGTCTAAGTGCAAGAAGAGGTTAATGTTCTCACCAATGCAGACAAAAATTTGAAGAACTACAAAGCATCCTTGTGTCTGTTTACAAACTTTAGCTGCTTTTGATTAACCTGGCCATATGGAACTATCAAAAGGTTCTCATCTTAAGATATTCAAAATTTGGTTAAATTAGAAGGAACCGTTCTTGTCTTTAGTAATTTGGTTTCTGACATGCATGGTTTCATCTGCATTATGATGTTAAAATTAATATTAGATACATCTGCAGTTTATTATTGAAATACATCAGACATAAGATAAACAAGTTATTTTAACAATAGAATCACACCCAAAGGTTAGGTACACTTTAAATAGGAATTTTTTATGTAACATGATGTTCAAGACTTTGTATCTATAAACACCAACTTTTGGCCAATGAATTTGGAGTTATCAGCTCTTCAATGCTTGTATTAGAATTAAATTTTAAAATAATTTGGCATGAGGATTACTGACATTACTTGTTGAAATGCTCATTTGGTGCAGTTAAATTGGCACTGTTAATGTTATCAAAGGAATTTGCCACCTTACAGGAACCTGAATCTAATATTAAATAAATATCAAGTCTGTCACTAACCATAGACTTTAAACTGTGGACAGACAAATTGTTTCAGGTAGATGATCAGTTTTGGAAATGAAAAAGTTATAAGATCACACCAATTAAGATTTTTGTGGTTGGGTTTACCACCACATTTGTATTTAATTATTTGATGAGAATTACCTTTATTGATTGAGGATTAACCCCTGTAGTATAAAAAACTTGATCTCATAATGTAACCACTAAGGTAACCATTCATATTAGACTGGAGCATGGCAAATCAGTTGTTTAAGTTCAATAACAAAATAAGATGTGGTATAACTGCCAATATGAAAACCATCCACTAATAGACCAAAGGATAACTACAGGTCACCATACAGCCTTCAAAAAAAGCAAAACCAATACTGTATAGTTTTAATGTTTGTTAAAGTCAGGACACCTTTTATGTCGTTTTACCTCTTGCAAAAGAAAATCTTTGTAGGGGCCATCTGGTGTAATTTATTTAAAACATTGTTTCTAGGTGCATGCGTTCATGTGAAAATAAACTTCAGTAGTTTCCAGCCTTAAAACAGTTTGCTTAATAAATCGGTACAACATAACTGATGCATATACCTCATATCTATTTTACTTCAAATTTTAAAGTTGGACACTGTTCAATTTTAAACCACCTGTAGTATTTTAACTTTAGGATTGAACATATCAAAGTTTTTGCCAAGCCTTTAGATTGATATAGAATCATATTTCATATACATTTTATTGTGTTTCAAAGGTAATTTACTTTGCTACTGACTTTTGTCTGATATCCATGGATAAATGTCATAATGATGATTGAAAAAGAGGCCACACAAAATACTTGGCATTGCATTGAGCATAAAATGCATTTGATGAGAACCATATCCTTTTTATTCAAAGTTTTATTCACGTTTTCATAAGATTTCTCTCCTGAATTAAAGTTATGATCCAGAAAGACAAACCTCAATAGACCTAAATTAAGTGATGCAGTTAATTTTAGTTTCATCCAGATATAGTATTGAGATAGTTTGCTGTAACCAATGTCCTGAACTGTTATACCTACAAATCTGAAATTCTAATATGACGTACTTCTTTCGCTTTGTAAACAACACTGTGATAAAATTCTTGATATATCTATACTTAGCGCAGACTCTGAGATGTACATAATAATGGCTGTTAAAATATACCTCCCTCGTAAATCCACATGCATCGTAACCTATGTGCAAAGGCTATGCCGATTTCTCTGTGTTAAAAATTGCAATTGAAAAAACCCTACATAAGCTTTATTCTTATTCTGAGGCATAACACAAAGAATTAATGCATTAGAGCTCGAAAAAATGTACAAAATCAAAATAAAATAAAATTCCGCGAAATTCCATTAATTTTTTTGGCGCATTAACGTCATTTCAAAATTTGACGTCATACGAATGAAAACGCCAAAGTTGAAGGTTTTCCGTTGCGTTAACCCTCCAAATTTGGATAATATTGCATTAAAATGAAGTTTTGAGGTAGGTGTTGTTTTATTTTTTCAATTCTATTGCATTAGTCGCACATTTTTTTATTTCAGCAAGTCAACATGGCGGCTCCTTAAATACAAAATGTCAACAGTGAATTTGATGGTAGCTTACGAGAAAAAATGTAAATTAAAAATGGCAAATGTTAGGTTTGAGAATTAAAAGAATTAAACAATTTTTTCTAGCAGTTATTTAAGAAATAATTCATGCAAACTACAGATTTATTAGAATTTTTTTAGATTTATCTAACAGGGGGTAAAATAGAACAGCCCCACACATGGTAGTAAACTAGTAACATTTTACTGGAGAAAAAAAAATAATTTGTACAGATGTAGTTCTGGACTTATTTTGAACATAGTGGTCATTTGGTCAGCTTAAAAAGACCTCAGACTTTGTTGACATTGTAATAACTTTTGAAATATCTATAACTTACCACTTCATGATCACAGCTACATGTTTAATGACTGATATAATGAAGTCAAATCACATAAGGTATTACACCAGATGACCCTTTTTTTTGTCTATTCAGCAATTCTTTCTGAAATTTTACTATTTGTTTTGTATTTTCCTTCAGCCTTTTGAACTTCTTGTGGTGTATTCGATGATTATTTTGACTTTCTTTTGGTTGTGTTGTTCCCCTGATTGGTTTGACTTGGGTCAATATCTGTTTATTTAATTTGAGAAGAAAGTGCACTTTGTGAAACCGTGAAAACCTTTGTCTAACCTTTGTAAAACTGGTCTATTTTAAACACTAATTGCTGCACTGTCCTAGTTTTGTGAACAGACTCTCTTGTATGTATCTCCCACCCACCTTACAGATTCAATGTTTTGTCTGTATGCCAGACTGATTATTGCTATAGCTTTTACAGAAGCTGATCATCCATCATTCACTTTTTGTGCAGTTTTAAATTTCTTTGTTTGTGTAATTTGGAACTGTTGATTGCACTTCTTCAATACTGCTGAAAGTGATAATCTCTACATCAGTTTGTTTTTGGTTTCCACAGAAAAATCAAGAAAAGCTTACCAATATTCATCATTTTAATGACATGTGAATTTCAAAATCTGTATTCTCTCCTAGCTAAAATGGCGACAGTGTAAAATAGTTAACCTATGCCTGTCCCTTAGCCTGAAACTTTCAGAGGTTGTTATTTCTTAATGGTTATCCTAAGCCTGTCCCTTAGCCTGAAACTTTCAGAGGTTGTTATTTCTTAATGGTTATCCTAAGCCTGTCCCTTAGCCTAAAACTTTCAGAGGTTGTTATTTCTTAATGGTTATCCATGCCTGTCCTTGAAGCTTTTGGAGGTTGTTATTTCTTAATGGTTATCCTAAGACTGTCCCTTAGCCTGAAGCTTTCAGAGGTTGTTATTTCTTAATGGTTATCCATGCCTGTCTCTGAAGCTTTCAGAGGTTGTTATTTCTTAATGGTTATCCTTAGTCTGTCCCTGAATCTTTCAGAGGTTGTTATTTCTTACTGGTTATCCATGCCTGTCCCTGACGCTTTCAGAGGTTGTTATTTCGTAATGGTTATCCATGCCTGTCCCTGAAGCTTTCAGAGGTTGTTATTTCTTAATGGTTATCCATGCCTATCCCTGAAGCTTTCAGAGGTTGTTATTTCTTAATGGTTATCCATGCCTGTCCCTGAAGCTTTCAGAGGTTGTTATTTCTTAATGGTTTTGGTTCATTTATGAATTAGATGCTAATGTCAGATCTTATATAGTCATCTAATCTTTTGAAAAGTTTTGTCAATACTCAGGGTGATTAAAAACTTAACCTACTTTAAGGACAGTTGTTAGATTTCTATTTTTGCTCTGATTGTGTTGTAGGATTGCTGTCTCATTGACATTAGTTCTACAGCTTCTTAAATTCATACAAATTTTTACAGGATGGGAGAATGGAGTGTAAAAGAATGAATCCAGAGACAGAATGTCCTAGACTGGATTGTCCGAAAGATAAATTCATTCATATCCATGGAGAATGTTGTCCTATATGTGAAGGTAAGACATAAGTACCCTAAACTGGATTGTTGAAAGGAAAAAATCACACAGAGAATGTTGTCTTCTATAGATATGCCTTAAATGGGAAAGTATAAAAGCCTATACTTTGTTCTCCTATATGTGAAGGTATACAAAAGTGTTCTGAATTAAATTTTTAAAAAAGACAATTATAATACACCAAGTTTTACTGTATGTTAATGGAAGGTAGAATGCTTTAGATTGGATGTCAGAAAAAAAATAACATATTTATTAGAAGAGAAAAATTTGTCATTTTTATGAAGGTAATTTGAGAAAGAGAAAAAAAAATACTGATTTTTTACCATTTAAAAAATTCTAACATAAATTTGATTACACCAGGAATTTGCTCTACATTGAGTGCATTGTAAAGCTAATGATCATTAGAGTTATCATTATATAATGTTAAAGTGATTATAAGTAATCAATCAGTTTTACCTTACCAAAATTCAAGGTACAAATATAAGTACACAAATGTTTATAATGGGACTAATGATAATCTCTTTGAAAAAATCTAACATAAAAGAATGATGAAGAAATACCTTCGACATAATGGTTTAAATATAAAAAATATTGAGCGGTAAAAATACCTTGCAGGAATAAACACTGGAGTATGATTGTTTAGAAAGCAGAAAATTCTTGTTATCATAAAGTCTGTTACATTTTTAGCTGTAACCTTCAAAAATATTTTGCATTGTATGTTCTTAGTTACCAGAATGTTTGTATTTCTGAAACTTTGATCTAATAATACCTTACTATACTTAATAGGTACAGACTTCTGTGGACAAGGCCACAACTGTCATTGGAATGCCACATGTTTCAATCTAGCCACAAGATATGCCTGTCAATGCAAGATGGGTTTTAAAGGGGATGGTGTATTTTGTGAAGGTAAGGGAGGTAACTCTAATAAAATGGTGTAAAGTAGACAATTATCTCCCTTTCTATGGAATGATAGAATTACAAAAATTCCTGTTTTTTCAACCATAGCTGGCCTATAAAGGGTCTACGCTACTTTGAAAACCCATCTAGTTTTACAATCCAAAGTTATATAAGCAAAGAACTATGAAATATAAGTCATGTGACATTTGGCTTGTGGCACCTTATTAGTCACAAAATTTACAGAGCAAATTATAAGACAGTTTATTATTTTTAAGATTTAAGATGAGGGTATATTATTGGTCCAAATTCTATCTTTGGTAATCGTTTGTCATATTTAGTAGTTCATTGCCAGAAAGGATATCATTAAAAGTACTTTCTCTCAAGTCATTATATAAGGAGCAGTGGAGAATAAAGTGACACTCATCCTCCGTAGAGTTGCTGTTACAAAACTTACATAAGCGTTCATTTGGTTGCTCGCCGTTATATCTACCCGTCTCTAGTCTCAAAGGAAGAATTCCACATCTCAGTTGTGTTAGAAAAGATCGTTCAGTTTTGTTCAAATTTAATTTAACATAAGTTTCTATTCCAAAATTAGCCTTTAGTTTTACATAAGTTCTCAACTTTGGAGTTTTCACAATGTCGTTTTCCATAAACAGTTATAGTATTCCTTTAAGATGGATTCGAACAAAGTCATACTTATAACATCCTTGCGCTCAAAATAGTCCACTATACCAAGTTTCATGAGTATGTCTTTGAAATCAGAACACCAATTATTTCTACATCTTTCATAGTCATGATTGAAGGCTTGTTTTGTAATGCGATTGTCATCAAATTGAACAAGTCTATTCCAGAGACGCACAATATTAGCCCAATGTCTGTAGTGGCACGGGATCCATCCGATATCCCCATAAATACCAAGAAGTGGGGCAAAGCGATGAACTCCTAAAAAGTAACGTATAGATCGGTTCTGGATGTTCTCTCGGCTTGAAACTTTCGGTTCCCCAAACTCCGGATGCATAGTCTAGTATAGGCACAACACACGAGTAAAATAGTTTTTCAAATGACTTTATTCCAATCTCTTTAAATGAGTGAATGTTAGAAATTATTTTTCCAAGTGCTCTACTAGCCCCTTTTGACAGTGCTTCTGCGGTTGTGGTAAAATTTCCGTTAAATGTGAATATAACACCTAAGTATTTGTATTGGTCAACAACTTGAGTTGATTTCTTCCGATCTTGAAATTGTAATCAGTCTGCTTACATTTTGACTAACTTTGGTAAAAAGAAAGTGACTATTTACCAGGACAAAATTCTTTGACGACCTTACCACAAACCCATGATAAACAATATTTTACATTTTGATATTTGGTGAATGTTAGGGAAAAAAATCATTCTTTTACAAATTAACCTAATAAACCAATTAAATGTATTAATTAGTTCTCCCAAAGAAAAGTTTCAGGTATCCTTTCCAACTGTTAGACAAATACCTTGCAACGATCATAATTGAAATTTTTTTACTTTTGAATATGAAATCTGCTTAAATTGATTTAACTGCTACATCTTCCATGTATGATTCAAGAGTTATCAACTTTATAAGATTATTCTTTAAAGACTGAGTTTGCCATGTTCTATTCCAAAATAACTCAGCATTGAATTAGTAATCACCCAGTCTACATAGATAATATAGCAATTTATATGTCATATTTCATAATCTGTCTGCATGAAGAGTTATTTATGGAGATAATGTAAATTTGTTTATATAATAAAGGAACATTAGTAATCTAAAGTCGGTATTACACACATAATTATCATTTAATATCTTTTGGGTGTAAATTTCTTTAAATGTTGAATATAAATTCTAAGCATTACCACCTGTGAAGGTTATGATTGCTATTGAATTCTAGGGTTCTTGTCAAATCAAATTTACAAATAATGAAAAAATGATTAAGCTAAATTCAAAATAATTAATTCATAATGAAAAATTCAAAATTATATAAAATGAAGTTATTAAAAGATCGATTTAGTAAATGTCAAGTTGAATGCATAATAAATTAATATTTATAATAAAGAACGGGAAATATTCAGATTGACCATGAAGTAACCTTTTACATTTTCACAAAACAGTCAAATACACTCAATACTGTCAACTACACGATCATAATTGAAATTGCAATATACTGTTTATCAAGCTGTTCATGTATATATAACACTACGTCTATGCGGGAACGCTTTCACTGTATACTTAGCCAGCTTTCTAGGATAGTTTGTCATCAAAAGATAATCTTTTCATCGTTTGTCATATTTAGTAGTTCATTGCCAGAAAGGATATCATTAAAGTACTTTCTCTCAAGTCATTATATAAGAGCAGTGGAGAATAAAGTGACACTCATCCTCCGTAGAGTTGCTGTTACAAAACTTACATAAGCAAAGAAAGTGGCTATTTACCAGGACAAAATTCTTTGGCGACCTTACCACAAACCCATGATAAACAATATTTTACATTTTGATATTTGGTGAATGTTAGGAAAAAATCATTCTTTTACAAATTAACCTAATAAACCAATTAAATGTATTAATTAGTTCTCCCAAAGAAAAGTTTCAGGTATCCTTTCCAACTGTTAGACAAATACCTTGCAACGATCATAATTGAAATTTTTACTTTTGAATATGAAATCTGCTTAAATTGATTTAACTGCTACATCTTCCATGTATGATTCAAGAGTTATCAACTTTATAAGATTATTCTTTAAAGACTGAGTTTGCCATGTTCTATTCCAAAATAACTCAGCATTGAATTAGTAATCACCCAGTCTACATAGATAATATAGCAATTTATATGTCATATTTCATAATCTGTCTGCATGAAGAGTTATTTATGGAGATAATGTAAATTTGTTTATATAATAAAGGAACATTAGTAATCTAAAGTCGGTATTACACACATAATTATCATTTAATATCTTTTGGGTGTAAATTTCTTTAAATGTTGAATATAAATTCTAAGCATTACCACCTGTGAAGGTTATGATTGCTATTGAATTCTAGGGTTCTTGTCAAATCAAATTTACATTCAACAATTATTGGAAAACTTAATATTTAGTACGATTAGAGCAAAGTACACTTAACTTTTCACTGAGTTTTACTTATTTTCACACATAGACTATTGAAAGTTCTGACATTAATTAAAACTTGAAGTATTCAGTTATTTTCCTCTGAGAAAACTCTTTGTATTTGACCTTTAAAAGGGTCTGTTTGAATAAACCCCTCTTTAGATGGTCATCCTATTACATAAAACCTCAGTATAAAGGTTATTACAGTTTTGTATCATATAAATAGAACAATATGTGGGTAAACAACAATTAGACAACACATTACTACAAAATAAAATAAAAAAAGTTACTTAACCTGTCTCTTTTTATCTGCTTTAGCCTGAGGTGAATAATACAAGTTTATGAGAAATAATACTTATAAGCTATATATCAGTATAAAAAACCAACATTTTCCTTCCTCTTCAGTTCCCAGGTTATGTTTGTTATCATTTAAGCTATATGTAGACTGATCTAGTGACAATCACATATTGAGAAGACTTCAAGGGAATACATTAAGATGATTTTAACAATATTGATGTATTTATTGTTTCATTTGTTTGTGAAGGTTTTACTGAGTTTTTCTGTTACCAGCTGTGATGCCTTATTTTGTAAACCAGTCACTCATTTGTTTGACATATTATTTATCCTTCTTTTTGTAAATACATCTTTTCAACATACCTGTGGTTAAATATTTTGGCAACAATTTAAGATGGCAGTACCTCAATATGTACTTTCCTTGTTTTAAAAGCTTTCTGTTGTAGTTTTCAGATAATCTGAGGTGTGTAATTGGGTTAATTTGATATCTTAACGAAATATGAATTTGAGTGCAGATTTGCTTAGTCAGCAGAACATTTATTAGTTTTTACATTTAGCAGTCAAGATTTGATTGCCTAAATTGTTCTTGAACTTGTCTTACTGTGAGCTTATGTAATCTCTTTTGGGTGTAATCTCTAATAAATGTGTCAAGTTTTGGTCATTCAGTATCCTAGATAGGTCTTACGAATGTTAATCCAAAATCAATTTTGAACATCATTAGCCAAGACTTTTTCACTTAAAATCAAAGAGATCATAAAATATTATGTTGGATATAAAATTTTGTTAGAATTGCTTTAGTTTATGATTGACAGTAGTGACTGTATAAAGGGATTACAGGGACAAACAAACTATTTTATTATAATTCAAAAATTGCAAAAAATGCATTATTAGAAATACATGTATATGTAGTTTAAGCCTTGTTACTAATTTTTTTGCTCGGATTAGACAGGTGTTCAGTTTACACAGGTTGAATTACAAGTCATAGTCACAAAATGTCCTGCAACTCTTTTTACAAAGGTTTAGAATTGGTTATACTGAAATGTTAATGACTTACAATTTGTATGTCTTCTTTGGAATAATTTTGGATAAAAAAAAGGCTTTAAATACAAGAATGTATCAGTTTTTACACTAGAATTTTACCATACTTACAAATATACTGATTGATATAAAAAAGCATGCAATTTTAGTCTTTCACAAAACTTATGAAGTCTATGTATTTTTCAGATGTGGATGAATGTCTGGTTAAAGGTGGAATTCATGGACATCATTGTAACGGACAAACAAAATGCCACAACACAGTAGGATCATATGAATGTCGCTGTGCTTCTGGCATCAAACCTGAGGACCCGTATAATTGTGATGAGGGTAATCTTTCCTCACCTTCTACTACTACTTCATCATCCTCATCATCAGCGATGTCTGTCTCTATGTCGTTATGTTTATTATTGTGTGCCTTATTTAGCATCAAATGTGTCGTTGGTCATTAAGTCTACAGTCAAAAGAAGTACATAGTATTCTGGTGATATACTGACTGTGATTAGATACATGGAAATTCTAACAATCTGTTCAAACATTTAGGATAAATAAAGTCCCGCGACCCCTTTCACAAAAAATGTTACGAGAAAAAATATTTGTGAGTCCTGAACATTTCAGTATAACTTGCGATCAATTTTTGTTGTAAGATCTTTTGTGAAAAGAGCCCCTAACTGCACTTGCCCATGGAGGGACAAAGTATGAGTGGACAAAATTATTCGTTTTAAAATATTTGCCTTTAGTTTTGTTTATTCGTTCTTACGAGCTTTTTTTGTGGGAGGAATATTTAGTTTCTTTTTCAAGACATTAATATTTATTGAACATCCCCAACATCCAGCTTTTGAGAGATTAAAACATGTTAAATTTTCAAATAAATATTCCCTTGTATGTACTACACTGACAAACAGTTTCATTTTTAGCCTGCTAGCCTAGATTGTATTGTCCCCCTAGGAGTGCTCTACCAGCACACATTATTCTAACTCCAAGCTGAAAAGTCATTTTTACTTGCCCCATTTTTTAGTTCTAAGTGCTAATAAAGAAGGGATCTTCCTGAGTCAGATGTGCCAGTGGAGTAATTGTTAATCATGTGTGCAATGATGCTAATTAATATAAAAAAGGGTTCTAATCAGAGCAGCCTGTGGATATTTTTTTATATACGTCTCTAAACAAGAAATTAATGAGTGTTTGAATTTCCATGGTAAAATTTTCCATTTATACACATAGATATATGTAAATAATACACACTTTTTGAAGTGGAATATCATTCCATTTCTAATAGGTTATATATATAATCATTTTGATAATTTTACATAATTGAAAAGTGCTATTTTCATCTGATTTCATGTTTTTATATTTTGAAAATTTGCAAATGTGATTAAAATTGATGTCTTTAATTAGTTAGATTTATAAAATTTGTGTCATATAATATTTTCATTCAAACTGCAAACATTTGTAATTATAGTGTCTTCTAACATTTTTATTAAGCATTTTAAAGAGGAGCTCCTTAACTGATTCTTTTGATATTCAAATCAAATCTTTTAACCAAAAAAAGGAGTCATAGTCAAAGTTATGAAAGTTTAGCGGGGAATTTTATTTTTTTGAGAATGTTTAACATAGGTTTGAAAAATGATGATTAAAAAAACAAGCCTACCAGAAGATTTGAAAAACCAAAAAATGTTTGATAATCAATTTTTTGAAAACATAGACTACATTGTTTATTTAATACTTATTGATTTTTATCAAACTATGGTATCAATAAAATTTGGTTGTATAGGTTTTTTTCATGTAAGTTAATAGTACTTTTTATCAGTTGATTTTACAAATAATTAAATAACAGAAACGTATTGAAGCAGTCAAATGAACCAATTCATATTGAACTTCTGACTTTTCTTTACCTCAAAATGAAATAATGTATAAGTTTTAAGAGAAATATTCTCTTAAATTTACAAGAAATGTATATATTTGCTTATGATTCTATGTGAACATTTTATTATCAGGATGAAAGATGTCACTGCTAGTGTTATTGTCATTTGTCACGGGTCTATCCCCAAATAATACTACATATTGGCACCAAATGACCATTCACTTAAATAATAGAATTATATTGCCAGGGATCCAGTAGCAATTTACGGTACCCTTCAGTAATGTATGGTACAATAAACTGGGTTCCTGTCATGTATTTCTGTTGTTGCTCTGAACACACCATTTGGTGCCAGTTTATAGTAATATTCTGGGATTCACTGTGTTTATAAGAAGTATCGTGCATGGTTAGATTGCAGAAAAAAAAATTTATAACATTATTTTCCTCCAGCTACATATCACTGAGGAAGAGGCATTTACAATGTAGTACATATCAGAAATTGTTTTCAAAATATTGTCTTAAAATTACTTATTTGAAGGCTGTATAATGAACAGACCAAAACAACCATAAAAGTTTCAAAAGGTGCATTTATGAAAATTTTTGAAAAATAATCACTAGAGAAATAGTTGATATAAAGTTCTAATGGACCTTATTTGGGATAATTTTAAACTTGAAATTTTAAGATTTTCATTTTTCTCTTTTCTATATATTTAAGGTAATACAAAACTACGAGAAGGTAGTCTAGGACCAATAACCACACAGTAAATGAAGTTATTATGTCTATTTTGGTCTGTTTTGACATTGTCTTGGCCCTAAAATATTGAGTGCATGTAAAACGTAACAACTACATTAACAAAGTGTTTGTTCACATGAGCACCACCTCTATTTCAAACATTAAAATGGTTCTTGGATGAGCTTAAAACAAATATGTTTCATAGCTATTCAAGTTTTGTCATTTTTATACGACCGCAAAAAATTTTGTGGTCGTATATTGGTATGACGTTGGCGTCGTCGTCGTCGTCGTGCCGCCGTCCGTCCAAGACGCATTGGTTTTCGCACTCTAACTTTAGTTTAAGTGAATGGATCTCTATGAAATTTTACCATAAGGTTCAATATCACAAAAGGAAGGTTGGGATTGATTTTGGGGGTTATGGTACCAACAGTTAAGGAATTAGGGGCCAAAAGGGCCAAAAATAAGCATTTTGTAACTTCCAGACATAACTTGTGTGTTAGTGTATGGATCTCTCTGACATTGTACCACAAGGTTCCATATCACAAAGGGAATGCTGGGATTGATTTTGGGGTAATTGCCTCAAAATTTTAGGAATTAGGGGCCAAAAAGGGCAAAAACAAGCGTTTTCTAGTTTCATGACAATAACTTGTGTGTAAGTGTATGGATCTTTCTGAAATTGTACTACAAGGTTCCATATCACAAAGGAAAGCTGGAATTGAGTTTGGGGTAATTGCCTGAAACGTTTAGGAATTAGGGGCCAAAAGGGGCAAAAACAAGCATTTTCTAGTTTCATGACAATAACTTGTGTGTAAGTGTATGGATCTTTCTGAAATTGTACTACAAGGTTCCATACCACAAAGGGAAAGCTGGAATTGAGTTTGGGGTAATTGCCTGAAACATTTAGGAACTAGGGGTCAAAGGGGCCAAAAATAAGCATTTTCTAGTTTCCAGACAATAACTTGTGTTCAAGTGTATGGATCTCTCTGAAATTGTACTGCATGGTACCATACCTCAAAGGGAAGGCTGGGATTGAGTTTGGGGTGATGAATCATAAGGGGTTCAAAAATTTGGGGGTTTCTTTTTTTCCTTTTTTTTCTTTAAAATTTTCCATTTTAAGTTGGTTATTTCTGATTTATATTTAAAAGCAAATAATAATGATATGGCAGGAGAAACACACCTAACAGGATGTGTAAATTATTATATAATAAGTATTGTGCAATAGCAAGAAATTTTCAATTGCACAGTATTGCGCAATAGCAAGAAATCTTCAATTGCACAGTATTGCGCAATAGCAAGAAATATCCAATAGCACAATATTGCGCAATAGCAAGAAATTGTCAATTGTACAGTATTGCATAATAGCAAGAAATATTCAATTGCACAGTATTGCAATTGCAAGAAATATTCAATTGCTCAGTATTGTGCAAAAGAAGATACTTTGTATAAATTGCTTATTTCTTGACCAATTTCAATGGGGTTTTATTCTTGAACTCTTGGGGTTCTTTAATATGCTGAATCTAATCGTGTAGTAAGTTTTTGGATTTTGGGCCCCGTTTTAAATTGGTCCACATTGAGGTCCAAAGGGTCCAAAATTAAACTTTGTTTGATTTCATCAAAATTGAATTATTGGGGTTCTTTGATATGCCGAATCTAACCGTGTATTTAGATTCTTAATTTTTGGTCCCGTTTTCAAATTGGTCTACATTAAGGTCCAAAGGGTCCAAAATTAAACTTAGTTTGATTTTAACAAAATTGAATTCTTAGGGTTCTTTGATATGCTGAATCTAAACATGTATTTAGATTTTGATTATGGGCCCAGTTTTCAAGTTGGTCCAAATCGGGTCCAAAATTAAACTTTGTTTGATTTCAACAAAATTGAATATATGGGGTTCTTTGATATGCTGAATCTAACCATGTATTTAGATTTTTGATTTTGGGCCCCGTTATCAATTTTTTCCACATTGAGGTCAAAAGGGTCCAAAATTAAACTTTGTTTGATTTCATCAAAATTGAATTATTGGGGTTCTTTGATATGCTGAATCTAACCATGTATTTAGATTTTGGATATTGGACCATAATAGGTGAATGTCCAATTTAAAATTTTTAAGTTCTTAGACCACATTCATTCTGTGTCAGAAACCTATGCTGTGTCAAATATTTAATCACAATCCAAATTCAGAGCTGTATCAAGCTTGAATGTTGTGTCCATACTTGCCCCAACTATTCAGGGTTCGACCTCTGCGGTCGTATCAAGCTGCGCCCTGGGGAGCATTTTATTTTAGTAGAATTCAAATTAATTTATCTTTCGTGATCTCTATGAGATCATGAATATTTCACAAAGCTATCAATAATGTGTATGCAAAAATCACAATTTCGGCAATTTTCCAATTTTATGGCAATATAGTATCAGTTGCTTACATTCACATCATTTGGACTGATGGATAGTTGTCTCATTTGCAATCATACCACATCTCCTTATTTTTATATCGTTAGCGCCTTTCCTCCTTTTAATAAATTTATTATTAGATGATACATATTATCTTAAACGGGCATTAGTCCTTGGTTTTACAAGGAACATTATTTTTAACTGCAATTTGACCATGCCGGCACTGTACATATATGTAAATAGCCAGATGTTTATTTATCATTGATTCAAGAAATCATTATTATCATGATAAGTTATATGATTATTGTGATTGGTTAATATGATCATTGAATGATTGTGATTTTTATTAATATTGTATAAATGAGAAAAAGATTATTTTCTACCTCTGTGTCACAGCTGTAGAAGTTTTTATTACAGAAATAAAACATTTTTCCTACAATTTGTATATCTGTTTCTTTATGAACCTAACTTATATTTATAGGTCAAAAGGTCAGTGGACTAGCTCCCATAGTTTTTTTTTTCATTCATCAAAGCAATAATGCCCGTGTAGAGAATGTGTATTGAAGCAATGTTATCAACACAAAAGAATTGGATGCATGCCTATTTATTCAAGGGTTCTTAGCTGGAAACAAAATACTCATACCATACAAATTTATGTGTAAGTCATCAGGTCAATTTGATTACATTTGGTAGGTATTGAAATAAGTCTTGCTCAGGTAAAACAAATGGTTTCACTGGACTTTATCCTATATTTATTCTAGTTCCAATTAGGGTTTCAGCCTCAAACAACTGACACTTTCTAGAATTGACCACTTGCAAGAAAGTTGGTTGTTAAAAGGCGGGTTTGGCTTGCATTATTTTGACAGTAGTATTACTGTATAGGGTCTGTATGATTTTTTTTACATTTTGTAATTTTAATCGGTCATTTAGAATCCTGATTGATTTCTGAGGACTTTGGAAGCCTTAACTGCCAATTCTGCTCATTCAAGCTCTTGATTTCTTGTAATATTTATTGACAGTATATTATAGTTCAGCATGGAACATTATTTATTATTTAAATTTACAATAAAAATTATGTTTGATAGATTTAGCATTCAATTAGAAAGTTGCATGTCTTGGTAATGGAGAGTTTACATACAAACTGTAGGAAAAATGTTTGCATTCTGTTATATGTGATAAATTTACTTAATGATGTGTTGTATTTGTTCTTCAAAAACTATTATTTTCTCCATTGAGACAGTGCATCTTTCATCCTTAATAAATACTTTTATTTTTTATTTTTTGATAAATACATATTAATTCATAAAGACAAGTGAAAAAATATTCAAACTAAATAAAAGAACCAACAGAAATATAGAAAAAGTCAATATTGATACCTTCATCAGTTTAAAAGATATTTAGGGAACTGAAATAGTTACTTATCATAGAAAGCCAGATAGAATAGTACTTTAAATCATTCAAAACTTCATGAAAGCGTCTGACCATTTGATGCTGAATTAGGTACTTTGGTAAATAGGTATTTTTGTGTTGATAATTTGCTTCTACACTTCTACTTTTAAAACCAGTCATCTAATCAAATACACCAATAAAGAATTTACAACTGAAACCATACATGTCTCAACCAATTTTCTGGCTTGTAGTCATTTCTATTTCAATTATATAAAGAGCTGTGTTTAAAAATTACTAGTATTGAATATTGATTTCAATATTTTTGCAAAAGCTCTTGATAAAATTTAAATTGAAAACTGACCTTTTACAAGAAAAAAATGGTTAACGCTTGCATGGCTTCAGTTGTAAGGAACAAAACAGTGGCATGATATCTCTAGCCGTGTTGGCCTTCTGTCTCATCAAGGAACATGATGACTTTATAAGCACTTTATCAAGATTTATATCAGAATATCAAAAACTCAAATGTCACAGAAAACTTTGACAATTATTTCTTAGTGAATGTTATTTGTTGACAAATTCTCAGTTTTCTACCATTTATCAAATGAGGACACTCATGGGGACAATCTAACGTCATTGAAAATTAACACATCACTGATTTCAGTTTATATGCAGTGTGGATTTAAATGATGTAACAGAATAAAAAAATGCAGATGACATGAACTAAAAACTAGTTGTTAGGGAGTTGGGCCAGCAGCATAGGCTGCATATATATCCCTATGTATACTGTAAATTCCTAGATTAATGCGATGTTTTCATTAATAGGAATAATTGGTGAGAATCATAACAATAAGAACATGCATTCTGTTAAATATATCTATGCAGCTTTTCCTGAAATCACAATAATTCATCTCAAATTTTGGAAGGTCATGTCAAAATTACAATAATTTTTTGAATTTACAGTACTTAACAAACTTTATCATCTTATTCGTCCAAAAATTCTTCTTGGTCGTCTTTCCTTCTCCCAGTAAGTAGGTTCTGCCTTTCAAAAGAAAATTTTACTTTCCTCTGCCTTTGTGTAACAAAAATAGGACATAACTGTTACATCTAGACAGAATATTACAAATATTTTAAGTTAAAAAAAACAAACAAAGCCTTTCTGTTTGAAGTGAGACATTTTAAAAATCAGATGATGCACATCCTTGCACTTCTGTTGAATAACATGACCTAGCTCACCTCCATTCATAAAAATAACCCAAATCATGTCAGTTCAAGCAAACTGTATTGACATTCATAATTCATATCTTCTTTGATGAACTTATCATGGTGCAAGATACATAAATTCTCTGTCAGAACTACAGCATACCTTCCTATATACAGAACATCACCACCATGGATGAAAGCATTCTTCTCCAGACTCAGCCTACACATTGGTATTGATAAATTCAATTGTCTGCTCACTTTTAACCTCTTTCAAGGTCAATTATTGCCATTATACATTTATTTTGAGTTCATGGTCTGTATGCCCTGAAAATTTGCTATATTTGTACAATATTTGTATATGGACTAAATAGAGAAGACTTGTCATATGACATTACTGCAGATAGTCATGCAATGTATGAACACAACCCATCTTCATTTTGATAAGGGTCAAGGGTGACTTTGTCAGACACAGTCAATTCTTTGTAAAGAAAGTTGCTATTTTAAAAGAAATCATAATAGTGTCTTTCTACAAAATGTGGTATATCTGAGTTACAAGATCAATTTAATACTAGCATACCCAGCTGTTTTTTGTATCACCTGTGAAGATGAAAATCAAGGACATAGGGATGCTAATCCAGGGGAGGTAACTGAATAAACTTTGTATAAAGCTTGATATTTCAGAGGGTCAAAGACCTGGATACTTTATACCTAGTATACAGATGCCTAAATGTTCTGAAGTTTCTGTCTCATATGTCCATTGTCCTTGACCTCATTTTCATGGTTCATGCCATGCTAAAAAACTATAGATTTATCAAGTAAAGTTTCTCACTTGTGAGTTAAAGGATGACTATTTTCACAGTTATGGTGTATGGAATGATTCGTTCCATCTTTCTCAGGAACTACACTACAAGGATTTCTGAAATTTGGTTTCAGTGTTTATATAAGTCAGCTATACCGTGTGATGCGTTTTCAGATTCATCACTCAACAACTTCCTGTTTACCGTCAAGTATTTGGGCTGGGGGTATCATTAGTGAGCAGTAGCTCACAGTTTCACTTGTTTTGAGTATGGAATGATTACGATGTGTGCATATCTTCTTATTTTTTTATATCTGTCTGGCAGGGTTCATCATGACCTCAGTTTCATGATTCATTGTTCAATGTTGAACTGAACTATCTCTATTGATATTTGGATTAACTTAACAGATATGTTATGTTCAAAAGAACTACAAAAAATACAAGTCTTTAGAAAAAATTTTCATGGTCTTTCAGCTGAGGAAATTTTGGGTGGTATTTTTTGCAGAAATAAAGCTTATAATTATGATATATCTGTTCATAACACTCCTGAACATGAAAATTCTGTTCATTACCTGCCTTAACATGAAATATCTGCTCATTACCAGCCTGAACATGAAATATCTGTTCATAACCTGCCTGAACATGAAATATCTGTTCATTACCAGCCTGAACATGAAATATCTGTTAATAACCCGCCTAAACATGAAAGATCTGTTCATAACCTGCCTGAACAAGAAAGATCTGTTCATAACCCGCTTGAACATGAAATATCTGTTCATAACCTGCCTGAACATGAAATATCTGTTAAATAACCCACCTGAACATGAAAGATCTGTTCATAACCCGCTTGAACATGAAATATCTGTTCATAACCTGCCTGAACATGAAATATCTGTTATAATTACACCTTATGTAAGAATCCTGGGTTTTGATTGGTTGATAGCCAGTGTATTTTTCACCAATTTACTGTTATCAAATGAATATCGTTCATTTTTTAACACCGCCGGGGTATATGCAAAAAGGATATGCCTTTTTTACCCTCTCTGTGGTGGTATTTGCCAAAAAATACTCTATCCGACTGGACGCTTGTAACGTCACGATCATCAATGCGTTTTTGAACATTAACATTCGGTGTAATTAAACAGATATAGCATGTTCTTGAGGGGTATTTGCGAAAAATACCAGTCTTGAGAATGAATTTCCCTTGCCTTACGGCTCGCGAAATTTAACATTCTCTCGACTGGTATTTTTCACAAATACCCCTCCTTAACATGATGTATCTGTTCAATAACCTGCCTGAACATGATATATATATATCTGTTCTTAACCGCCTGAAAATGAAATATCTGTTCATAACCCTCCTGATAATGAGATATCTATTTAATACTGTGGATTAATTATTATTCGTTGGATACCAATTTTCGTGGATTTCGTGGTTACCTGGGAACCATGAATTCCAGTGTCCAACAAATTACAAATTTTGTTTAGGAATTTATGCAGACTTTGGCAAAACCACGAAATCAAATATCCATGACCATGCAAGTTTTCCTTAATCCACGAAAATTGGTACCCACGAAAATAAATGAATCCACAGTATAAAGAATGTATCAGATTCTGAATATTTTGAATTTAGGAAGTTTTTGCCTTGCTGGTGATGAAAGTTGCAGAATGCATTATATATCAATGGTAATTTAACTGTGGCAGCAGTAGTATTAACTTATTGTATGAAGTTTTTTATTTCAAATGACAGAAGAGGTGGGAAAGCCATGTATTGTATATAGATGGCTTATGAACAGATATATCATGTTAAGGAGGGGTATTTGCGAAAAATACCAGTCGAGAGAATGTTAAATTTCGCGAGCCGTAAGGCGAGGGAAATTCATTCTCAAGACTGGTATTTTTCGCAAATACCCCTCAAGAACATGCTATATAGATATAGGAAGATGTGGTGTGAGTGCCAATGAGACAACTCTCCATCCAAATAACAATTTATAAAAGTAAACCATTATAGGTCAATGTACGGCCTTCAACACGGAGCCTTGGCTCACACCGAACAACAAGCTATAAAGGGCCCCAAAAGTACTAGTGTAAAACCATTCAAACGGTAAAACCAACGGTCTAGTCTATATAAAAACGAGAAACGAAACACGATAAATTACATAAACAAACGACAACTACTGTACATCAGATTCCGTTTAATTACACGAATGTTAACGTTCAAAACGCATTGATGATCGTGACGTTACAAGCGCCCAGTCGGATAGAGTATTTTTTGGCAAATACCACGGCAGAGAGGGTAAAAAAGGCATATCCTTTTTGCATATACCCTGGCAGCGTTAAAAAATGAACGAGATTCATTTGATAACAGTAAATTGGTGAAAAATACACTGGCTATCAACCAATCAAAACCCAGGATTCTTACATAAGGTGTAATTATAGTCTGAAGATTGTATCTGATATATTCCAGTCAATAGCATTAAAGGTACCAATTTTACTTCACCAGATGCACATTTCAACAATTAATGATGCATGAGGCTAAAATATTTCAAAATCTAAAACTTATTAAAAAATTGAAGAGCTGATAAAACCAAAAAGGACAAAAAAGTATAGCCAAAGCCGGGAAGGAATCAGAGCTTTGCATGAGGGAGATATATTACTTAATTTAAAATAATTTTCAAAATTTTGTAACAGTAAATTTTTAATAACACAGTATAGGTATTTTCATGCCATTACCAAAGTACTGGCTACTAGGCTGGTGGTACCCTTGGAGACTAACAGTCCACCAGCAGAGGTATGGGTTACTAGGCTACTAGGCTGGTGGTACCCTTGGGGACTAACAGTCCACCAGCAGAGGTATGGGTTACTAGGCTACTAGGCTGGTGGTACCCTTGGGACCAACAGTCCACCAGCAGAGGTATGGGTTACTAGGCTACTAGGCTGGTGGTACCCTTGGGGACTAACAGTCCACCAGCAGAGGTATAGGTTACTAGGCTACTAGGCTGGTGGTACCCTTGGGGACTAACAGTCCACCAGCAGAGGTATGGGTTACTAGGCTACTAGGCTGGTGGTACCCTTGGGGACTAACAGTCCACCAGCAGAGGTATGGGTTACTAGGCTACTAGGCTGGTGGTACCATGGGGGACTAACAGTCCACCAGCAGAGGTATGGGTTATTGTCATGGTTTAATGACTTTCTTTAGCCAAATTTAGGTTTCATCAGTTTGTCATTTAGACAGAGTAATTGATCAACTATATTTTGTCTATAGAATATTTGTAAGGTGTGTAGGTCTGTCTGAATGGATTCCAGATATTTACCTCTTTAAGGATCAAAGTTAAGTTTTCCTTATAAGGTCATGTTGTTATTTGAAGACTATTACTAAAGAATTATCGTAAGGTGTGAATGTAAATCTTACATGAGTTACTTGAACTTGACCTTTTTCAATGATCAACATTACATTGTCTTGCTTAAGTCAGTTTCTCACACAGGTCAACCATATTAAATCTATTGTATCATTGTAGGTGTAGTGTAAGTATGAGAGGGTCACATGACATTAACCTCATTTTCATGGTTCAGTGATCAAGATTAACTTTTAATGCTTAGGTCAGTTACTACAAGTAACAAGTCAACTATATTTGGTCTATAGAACATCTTTAAGCTGTACCTGTCTGTATTACTAGGATCACATCTGACCTTGACCTGATTTTCATGGTTCAGAGATCAGTGTTACTAAGTTTTCCCTCCTAGACAGATGTCTTAGTTTCTCTAAGTATTGGGTCAATTATATATATATATGATTTATAGAATCAATATAGGTGTAAATGTTTGTCTGACAGGAGTCAACTGACCTTGACCTTATTTCCATGATTCATTGATTTAAGGTTATGTTTTCTGGATACATGTAGTTAGATTATTATCTCAAATAATGTCCACATATCATTTATTTATAAAGCAATTAAGCAGACAAGACATTCTTGTGTGTGTTCAATAACAAAAAAAATATTTTACCATATTTGTGATTGATTGTTTGTCCAGTGTCAAATATTTAATGGATTTTAATGGTGAGAGTGCCATAAATATGAAATTAAGCTATTAAGCACACGAAATTCATATAAAAAATGTACATGCTCTCCCTTTGATAGAAAAAAAAAATGTTTTGCATAAAATTGTTGAATTTTATTCCATCTTTTAACCAATATGGACAATGCCTCCCCTCTTTCCTTGAACCCTGGATCCATCCCTGATACTTGCAGGGGCATTTTACAGGCACAGTTAACAAATGGATATTTGCTTTCTCCTTTTAAATTAGTTTAGTGCTGTGAGGGCATGCATCAGTCTAGATTAAGTATTTGTTTTGTTTAGATTTGATCACACTCAAAGATTAAAGATTAACCTTTCACTGTGAGGTAATCTTATAAATTCCTAGAGATTTTTTCTGTCTCTTGGTAACACAAAATAATTACAGGAAGTTGTAAAAAATAAACTGTTAAGATAAAATTAAAAATAGCATCTTCTTTTGATTGAGTAATTTTGCTGAGTATGCAGGAATGTACAGCCTTTATCTTATACATATTTTTTAAATGCCTCTTGCAAAAATCATGTCTTGGTTTATTTGTTAAAAATAATGGATTAAAGAAAATTTGAAGGCAATTTATTTACATTTAAGTAATCCAGCGATAATTCTGACAGCTGAAGACGTTTCTTCTTATAATATGCAACAACAGGTTGCAAAAAATTTGAATACACCTTGCACTATTTTGAAAGAAGACATTATTTTAAAGTTAATTCATTATTATAAATCATGGAAATTTGACACTTGCAATGGGTTTGATGGATTTACTAATGGGATTTTTTAATTAGATTTACTTTCTAAGTAAATATGATAAATTAATATATAAGAATTTTCAAAAAAGGATGTTTTGAAATGTGGTTTTGAAGAGGAAAATTTTCATATTTTTAAACCTGATTTATGCCGTTCTAAAATTGGAAACAGTGATATTATTCAATCAGTATTCTGTTTTGAAACATATATTGCTTTAACCTTGCCTTTTTCTGCATCAATTTTGGAGAAAAAAAAATTAAATAGAAAAAAAACCTTCAATTAAAAGAGTAAAATAAAAATGTGAATCATAAAGAAATAGTGACTTTTAGAAAAAGTTCAAGGAGTTCTTTTTGGTATGCTGAAAAATAAAATTTGAGATTTTTACTTTCAAAGATGGTAATGTTTTATACTGAAATTTAAAATATACCTGTGGGCAACATCCTAATACTTTAATTTGCCATTTTTTTCAAAAGTTGTAAAAGTTATTATTTATAAAATACATACCATCCATTATCATATCTTAAAAATAACTAAAGAGGCTAATAAGAATATTAAAGTTTCCCAATGAATAAATAAATATTTTTTTTGGTTGGCCTAATGTGTGGTAGGTCATAGACATCCTGACCTTTAAGTAAAAAAATAAACATTTTTTTATACTTTGGTATGTAAGAAATAGGGAATTACCTATAAAGTTAATTGGTGTCTGTTAATTATGTAAACACTTTATTTCAAGTATTACAACAAAAATTACTTAGGTGTTCCTGATATGTGCCCTTGCAATATTCAAGTTTTACAGTGTTTTCAATAAGTATGAAGTGTTCTAGTGACTTATGCATGCTAAAATTAATTGCTAAATAATGAGGACTATAATAATTAGATTTCAATATCAGTCAGTTATTGCTAAGATCTGCATATTTTGAAGGTTTTATGAGGGTTGGACAAGTCAAGGGCTTTTTCAAACTACTTTTTGAAATTTTATCACAATTCTGTATTTTATTTCTAATATTCACAATATTTATTTTGTGATCCTGTTTCTTCTCTCTATTCATTTCCAGTTACAATCTTACAACACATTGCCATACCTCTCAAGTGTTGAAATTAATTTTACAATATGCTTTCATGAAAATATTGATATGTCATGAAATTCCAAAAAACTATTTAGTCTTCTTTTGACTGTAAATCAGTAATGCAAAAATATCAAAAGACTAAATAGGAAATGCTTCGAAAATGGTATCTCCTCTGACGGAGAGCAAACAGGACATGACGTAATGAATTTGACAGTGGTGCCAAATTAGAATCTCCAAATACTATTTCCTCCAATTCAATCATAACAGACAATTATATCCTAATGAATTTAGGATTATGGTACAGATGTTTGTATAAATATCTTACTCTGTTTATGTGTAAAATTCCAGAAATTGACCACATGGCCATTCTGCAAGGTGATGATGGTTAAACATCATAAATATGTCTTTGAAGTGACATTATGGTCAGTAGCTGAAAACTTGGGGGTAAGGACATCTACTAAAACATGGACATGACTGAAACATGAAACAATTACAGTAACTTCATATATTAAATGAAAATTTATACAAAAGTCAAATCTTTCTGTATAAAGATGGATACTCTGCACCCGTATACTTTTAGTTGTACCATGGTCCAGGTTCAATTGGAATCACACACGAAAAACAAACAGAATTAGAGTAATTAAAAAAAAGCATATTTGGAATTACAAAATTTCTTTTTTTTAATTGAATCTGGCCATTTGAAAAATGTAAATGACATTATAAACATGTCATACTTACATGTTAGATCAAGGTGTGGTTTATTGGATATTTTCTTCTTTTTTTTTTGGATAAGATACAAGCAACAAAATTTTTCAAGCCTAAAAGGTAAGTACTTTTAAAAGAGAACTTGTTGTGGTAGAGTACTGTTGTTGCTCATTTTAAAATGTTAAAAAGGTAAGATGAAAGATAAAGATATTTTTATTTCATTAGTAATATGTGACAAAGTTCTGAAAAAATGACTTGTTTTTTTATATATTTATATCATTTTGTGAAACGGAAAAATGATTTATATTATACCTGCACATTTACTAACAAATGATAGAATAAATAGCATAAGGATAGCACCATCAATTCCATTTCCTGTTAACCTGACAGTATTTTAGAAGATTTCAAATTAGTACTTAATGTGTATTGACTTGGAAGTTTATTGACTGGCCATCACAATCATCAAATGTTCTGCCCTAACCATTAATATTAGACTGACCTCTATTTCAGGACAAATAATTGACAATTAAATATTTGATGGCTATCTGTCTGCATTAGTTCATTATAATGTCTGCAGTAGGTGTTCATGCACATCAAACTTAATTAAGATGAAAGAAGTTAACCTCAGAATGGGATGGGTAAACTCTTGTCCAGTTGTCCTGGTCAGTCAAAAGTTACAAGTGTAGGACAGCTTCTGAATTGTATTAGCAATATAAAGATAGACTTTGGGAATTTATGAATGGGTTGGTTCACACAGTAGCAAACACTGTTACAGTCATAAGAAACAATTTATCGTCAATCTTAAGCCAATATCAATAGACAAAATATATAATAATGTATATGTACTTGCTGTTTGTTTTTACAATGACATGCTCAATGGTACGAATATGTAGACAAATACAGAAAACATATATCACAATTATAAACATTTTTAGTTATCTTGACATTTTAGAAAAGTGTCTTTTTATTAAACCTACTAATAATGATAATCCTTTGAAATCATCAAAAGTCTAATCTAGCACATTTTAAAAATAATTTGAAGGGGAAAAAAATAATGCCCCTAGTCACAATTATCACTTCTTTTATTGTATAAATTTCTGTATTGAAATGAACATTTCTTAAGTGTCTTCCTTATCACTTTCTCTTAAAGTCATCTTATATAAAATTATAATTATAATGCATGCTTTATTTGTTCAGTGTATGTTCAGTGGTGTTACTATGTCCTTTGATTGAGTTAAGCTATTTCAGTTGATATTTTATAGTGTGTCTTTCTATGTTGTGATGTTACACTATTGTTTCAGAAAAAGGGTGAAGGTTTGGTACCATTAAAACGTTTAAACCTGCCGCATTTGTTTGCACCTGTCCTAAGTCAGGAATCTGATGTTCAGTAGTTGTCGCTTGTTGATGTGGTTCATAAGTGTTTCTCGTTTCGTTTTATATAGATTAGACCGTTGGTTTTCCCGTTTGAATGGTTTTACACTAGTAATTTTGGGGCCCTTTATAGCTTACTGTTCGGTGTGAGCCTAGGCTCCGTGTTGAAGACTGTACTTTGACCTATAATGGTTTACATTTATAAATTTTGACTTGGATGGAGAGTTGTCTCATTGGCACTCATACCACATCTTCTTATATCTATTGTTTTCCATTTAATACTTGTCAGCAACTTTAGTTTTACCATTTCCTTTCTCAGAATTACAATCTAATTGCTGAATTATCTCCTTTGTCCCAATTGTCATAATAGTTTACAAATTATTTTTTGTTTCATATAGAAAAGTAAATCCTTCAAAATAATTTTAACCATACATAAGATTTAACTTCTGTGTCATAGTTATCATCTCCATGTTTGATTTACCCTCTTGTCAATATTGTACTCATCAAATGCAAATCCAGGATTTTGAAAAAGATGAGGCCCCAAACTAGACAACGTTATGAGTTTGACATGTTTAAAATCTTTCCATTTATCATATATGTAGCTCGATAAGGGGGAGCCTTGCCCCTGCCCCCTGCCCCCTAAATCTGCTTCTGCTCACATTGGGATTGCCTAAAATATATATTATCCATTCCATTGTTTATCATCTCCCTTGGTGGTTATATCTTGATACACTTCCCAGTGAGGATACACACATTTATACATTTGTACATAGGTTTGTGTGATAAAAAATCAAACTTACCCCCAAAAATACGAAATTTGAATGCCTACTGTAAAAAATAACGGTTATAAATGCACTAAAATCACAATACAACATGAATATGATGATTTAATTTCTTTTTAAAAGAGGAAAACAACAAAAACACCAATGCTTACAGTCACTTATCCCAGACCCTACCAACCCGCCATTCCAAGAAAGTCTTCTTTTATTAAAGGGTCTTCAAGCAACAATGGGCCATAGCACTGTTTCGATTACCATAAATCAATATTCTTACCTTAACCAGAGACATGTATATATGTCTCTGCCTTAACCATAGCCTTTCTCTTATTCTAACCTTAACCTGTATCCTTAAAAAGATGGAACTATACAACCCTTAAGAATTGGAATTCCATAGTAAGCATAGCCAAACTTTTTCAACCACAAAATATAAGCCAAACTGTAAATATATATGCTTAAACTACTATAACACATGTTATTAAAACATAAAATATACAATGTCACTCGCTTGAAAATAAATCCTGTTTTTATGACTATTTTCATACTCTTGACATAAAATTTTCATTTAAAGTAAATTCAACTCAGATGGAGGACTTGCTTTAAAGAAGCATTAGCTACGTGATATGAAAAAAATTAGAATATGATTTAGTTTGATTCAATCATTAATAAAAGTGAAATAATGAAATAATAATTCACTTTTAGCAGCCAATTGGTTCAATTTTGTCAAAATAAGTAAAGAAACATCGCTGATGAATTATGCACTTGCAAGTGAATAATTCGACCTCATTGAATCCGTATTCATATGACCTTCAATTTAAAACATTAGCTAGAGATTGGTTACACATTTTTTAGTCGTGTTCAGCCATTAAAAGGAAAAGAATGTTAACATTGAAAGTGAATCAAAGGTGAACCATTTCGTTGACTGATTCAATCCACAAAAAGTCATTCTTATACAGGTAAGAACGATAGTTAACTTACGTTTTTATACGACCGAAAAAAAATTTTGTGGTCGTATATTGGTATGACGTTGGCGTCGTCGTCGTCGTCGTCCGAAGACACATTGGTTTTCGCACTCTAACTTTAGTTTAAGTGAATGGATCTCTATGAAATTTTACCATAAGGTTCAATACCACAAAAGGAAGGTTGGGATTGATTTTGGGGGTTATGGTACCAACAGTTGAGGAATTAGGGGCCAAAAAGGGGCCAAAAATAAGCATTTTTGTAACTTCCAGACATAACTTGTGTGTTAGTGTATGAATCTCTCTGACATTGTACCACAAGGTTCCATTTCACAAAGGGAATGCTGGGATTGCTTTTGGGGGTAATTGCCTCCAAATTTTAGGAAGTATGGGCCAAAAAAGGGGCAAAAACAAGCATTCTAGTTTCATGACAATAACTTGTGTGTAAGTGTATGGATCTTTCTGAAATTGTACTACAAGGTTCAATATCACAAAGGAAAAGCTGGAATTGAGTTTGGGGGTAATTGCCCAAAACGTTTAGGAAGAAGGGGCCAAAAAGGGGCCAAAAATAAGCAATTTTCTAGTTTCCAGACAATAACTTGTGTTCAAGTGTATGGATCTCTCTGAAATTGTACTGCAAGGTACCATACCACAAAGGGAAGGCTGGGATTGAGTTTGGGGGTGATGAATCATAAGGGGTTCAAAAATTGGGGGATTTTTTTTTCCTTTTTTCCTTTTTTTTCCTTTTTTTTTTTAAATTTTCCATTTTAAGTTGGTTATTTCTGATTTATATTTAAAAGCAAATAATAATGATATGGCAGGAGATACACACCTAACAGGATGTGTAAATTATTATATAATAAGTATTGTGCAATAGCAAGAAATTTTCAATTGCACAGTATTGCATAATAGCAAGAAATCTTCAATTGCACAGTATTGCGCAATAGCAAGAAATATCCAATAGCACAATATTGCACAATAGCAACAAATTGTCAATTGTACAGTACTACATAATAGCAAGAAATATTCAATTGCACAGTATTGTGCAATTTGCAAGAAATATTCAATTGCACAGTTTTGTGCAAAAGAAGATACTTTGTATAAATTGCTTATTTCTTGACCAATTTCAATGGGGTTTTATTCTTGAATTCTTGGGGTTCTTTAATATGCTGAATCTAAGTGTGTATTAAGTTTTTCGATTTTGGGCCCCATTTTTAAATTGGTCCACATTGAGGTCCAAAGGGTCCAAAATTAAATTTCATCAAAAAATGAATTATTGGGGTTCTTTGATATGCCGAATCTAACCGTGTATTTAGATTCTTAATTTTTGGTCCCGTTTTCAAATTGGTCTACATTAAGGTCCAAAGGGTCCAAAATTAAACTTAGTTTGATTTTAACAAAAATTGAATTCTTAGGGTTCTTTGATATGCTGAATTTAAACATGTATTTAGATTTTTGATTATGGGCCCAGTTTTCAAGTTGGTCCAAATCGGGGTCCAAAATTTAACTTTGTTAGATTTCAACAAAAATTGAATACATGGGGTTCTTTGATATGCTGAATCTAACCATGTATTTAGATTCTTAATTTTTGGTCCCGTTTTCAAATTGGTCTACATTAAGGTCAAAAGGGTCCAAAATTAAACTTAGTTTGATTTTAACAAAATTGAATTCTTAGGGTTCTTTGATATGCTGAATCTAAACATGTATTTAGATTTTTGATTATGGGCCCAGTTTTCAAGTTAATCCAAATCAGGGTCCAAAATTAAACTTTGTTTGATTTCAACAAAATTGAATATATGGGGTTCTTTGATATGCTGAATCTAACCATGTATTTAGATTTTGGATTTTGGACCAACTTTGTCCACATTGAGGTCAAAAGGGTCCAAAATTAAACTTTGAAAATTTTAAGTTCTTAGACCACATTCATTCTGTGTCAGAAACCTATGCTGTGTCAAATATTTAATCACAATCCAAATTCAGAGCTGTATCAAGCTTGAATGTTGTGTCCATACTTGCCCCAACTGTTCAGGGTTCGACCTCTGCGGTCGTATCAAGCTGCGCCCTGCGGAGCATTTTATTAACCTATAACATGAAATCAAACAGATATAGAAAAATCCAATTGCACAAGGTGGCTATCTTTTATATTTATGTTTATGTTTATATCGTGTAATATGTGACCGTCGGCAGTCTTCGGAAGTCATCTCGATAGTTAATTAGATGGTGCCTAGACTAAAATACATACGAAATTCTGATAAATATTATTGAGCACATGCATTGTTAACTGTTTATTTCAGACTTATTGTAATTTGGATATACGTTTTAATATGTTATAAATCAAATATGAGAATTTGAGTCAAATCGGTGAACATGATTTTGACAGCTAATGCCCCTTTAATATATCTATGTATAAATATAAAAATAAGGAGATGTGGTATGATTGCTAATGAGACAACTATCCACCAAAGTTCAAATAAAGTAGAAGTAAGCAATTATAGGCAACCCTATGGCCTTCAACAATGAGAAAAACCCATACCGTATAGTCGGCTATAAAAGGCCCCGACATGAAAAATATGAAACAATTCAATTGAGAAAACTAACCGCCTAATTTATAACAAAACAATTTACGAAAAAACAAATATGACAGACGTGAATCAATGACAACAACTGAACTACAGGCTCCTGACTTGGGACAGGCACATAAAGAATGTGGCAGGGTAAAACATGTTTGTGAGGGCTCAACCCTCCCCTAACCTGCGACAGTGATGTAACAGCAAATCATAAGAACAAACTATGAAAATCAGTTGAAAGAGGCTTAACTCATAAGTATTGTTGTGGATGCTTTGTTTAGTTTACTCAGCCTATGTCTTATAACCATACTAGAACATGAGCCTTAGTTTCTTTCCCCTTTTCTTGACCATCTCTCAAAGCTTTGGACTGCACCAACAGCCTGACAGTGGAAAGTTCCATTGACAAGATGGATGGATCTTGGGAAAATGATGAAATTTGTCAAAGTCTGAACATACTATTTTTCATAAATTGATTAACTAATTTATAATTTGAGTTAATTGAACATCCATAATAGAAACACATTTATGTTTAATATTCTACTGTAAATTCAGAAATTAATGGAGGTTTTATTATTGCGAAAATGCGACAGAGTTGAAAACGCAATAATTTAATTTCGCATTTGAAATATTTTGTATGAATTAAACAGTATTTTCTCAAAATCATAAAATTAAAATCGCATTTAAGTCAAAATGACAAAATCGCAATAATAAATGCATAATAATTTCTGAATTTACAGTATTTTCATATTTTCCCCAGAAACCTACCCTGGGACATAATATATTAGTATAATAGTCCCAGACCTTCCTGAACAGTTATAGTTGAATTGCATGTAGGGAGTTTATAGTGATCATTGCAGCAGTTAATGAACAGGTAGTTAATTTGTTCACACTGCTTAGAACCTTAGCTTTTCTTTGTTTAGAATTTACCCAGTATATTATGAATCAGCATAAAATTATTTCTTAACTCAATGCCATCTGCCTATTGATTACATTTCTTATTTGACCTTAAGCATAAAGTGGGGCATAAATATATATGGTCATCTCTGAACATCATTGATCCAGGCAATAAAATGTATGCTCAAGAGGGGTGTCCTCTTGGCTGTGTTGGATTTACAAGTATACAGCCATGTCTAGTTGAAAGGGAGACGTTAACTCTGATGCCACTTGTTTGGATAATGCTACACACTCTGCACATTAAAGAACCAATCCAACAATAATTTGAGTGGTCAGTAAGTTACCTTTCTGGAGGCAAAAAAATTTTCTCATATCTAATAAAACTCTTTTCCAGTGGCTGCCAAACTTCCAATCCTTAATCCCAGTCGACCCAATTTGTAGATCTTCCTATTGAATTTACTTTAAATTTATTCTCATCCTGAATATGCATGAAATATTTTCAACTGGATGTTAAAAAGCAAAAAGATATCTGTTACTGATGATCTTATTTGAGGATTACTGTCAAGTTGATCAACCCAAGGATATCATGAATATGTTTTCCAAATAAAATATCTTTTCTGTCGACCACCTGTTCAGCGATACATTTATGCAAACCTTTCAATGCCTGTAAACCAAAGCCATGAAAAGTGAAAACAAAACAGTAAATTCTGTACTCAGACTGCATACCAAATTATAATGCAGGTTGGAGATTAGTTAACAGACAAAATGCAAAACCACATGAAAGAAATTACGAACTTTCTGAATTGCTTTTTTGCTGCGATAATAGGTTTCATACGATTCTAATTTTAGTCTTAATTGTTCCTTAGTAATTGGCCTTATCAACAAATTATATAATATTTGTATTTGTATTATCTTGTTTCCTTTGATCTTTTTTCACCTGTCTTTCACCTTTAACAGGTACATAAAAAATAGTCTACCTTGTTTTTTCATGTACCTTTATTATACTGACATCTGTCTTTGATGTTTAGCAATCATTGGAATTGATTTACCAGTATTAGTTGGATTAACTGAAGGATATTTGTTAATGAATTTGAGTAATCAGTGTTAAATAGATGAAAGTGTATGCCAGAATTAATTATAGGAATCAGTAACATAACTTCAGAATGAGTTGACAAATATATATGTCTATTCAAACATGGTGTCCATTGACAAATATCAGTGGATTCTTTAATTGTCCTAAAGAAAACACTAACATAGCTTCCACATAAAAATGTCATATCTACTTCTAACAGAAAAGTATTTTGAGACTGACTTCTTTTGATCACACTCTTGGAAGCTCAGACATACAGGTAAGGGGTGTGTGTGTGTGTGTGTGTGTGTGGGGGAAGTCTATCTTGTGACACCTATTTTCAGTTTGCTTGAATACTGGCCCACTAGAACCTAAGCTTGGTATCTGTGTGAACAGGGTTTCCTCTGGATCACACCTCTTTCGCCAAAACAATATATTTTTTGCCTCTTTTATTTAATTTTTTGCCAATAACATAAACATATTTTTGGTTTAAAATTTCCTATATATATATATTAACAAAACAAATTCAGTTTGTTGCATTGTTGTTTATAATTCATATCTATTTCTAACCAGATTTACGAAGGAAATATCGGTTATTAATTTGGGGATGTACGGCGGGCGGGCGGGCTGGGGGGGGGTGGGTGGTCGGCTGCCAAACATTGTCGCCACAATAACATGAATACGCTTTAACAAATTTTTTTCAAATTTAATTTAATCTACATTATTATAAATAAACACTCAGTTATAACTGTGAACAGTATATCCTTATTATAACAAACATTTACTTTTTAAAAGATACTGTAAAATTGCAATATGTAGATCCTTGACTTCTGGGAATAAGGAAGTTATCTTCAATTAGATCATTGGATACTTCCCGACAAGTTGAAGTATCAAGACAAATGTCAGAAAGTTTTCTTATAAAGTACTTTTAATTATTTTTTTTATAACAATTGGGTTTTTATCCGAGCCATCACTAAAGAAAAGTTGAAACTGTAAAATTGCAATATATAGAATCTAGAATGACTTCTGGGAATACGGAAGTTATCTTCAATTAGTTCATTGGATACTAGCCTAACCAAAAAGTTGAAGTATCAAGACTAATGTCAGAAAGTTTTCTTATAAAGTACTTTTAATTAACTTTTTATAACAACTGGGTTTTTTTTTTTCCTGGCTATCGTTAAAAAGAAAAGTTGAGACGTAATACTATGCTTCAAACATGTGCGTCACTAAAACGATTGGAAAGTAGCCACTTTAAAACAATTATTCTATCCAAGTTTAAAGATAAAGTTTAAAGTCAGAGATCTTCTTACTACTGAACATTTTTCGTCATTACATCAGTGAAGTACCCACTCCAAAACAATTAGTTTTTTATCAAAGTTGTACAAAATAATCCTTTAAGTGACATGTCAATACAATCAACACCTTTATTAATTAATCCATTGTTGTCGATAGCTATAAAATGCAATTAGCTGATTACTAATTTTCTATCAAAATCGTAACGAGTTCAAGGTGAATTCTTAAGTACTGTCTGATCAGGGAAAAAGTCCGAGAACCCGAAAAAAGTAAACAAGATGGACAAAGTGGAACCGTTATATTTCTTTCGCTGAATTCTTTCGCCAATAATGAATTTTAATCGCCATAAAATTTATTTTTTCGCAAAATTTGTAAATGGTGACCGCCAGGGGAAACCCTGTGTGTGAAGCTAGTGGAATTTCTTTTTTGACCTTTAAAAAAAAAAGTATACCCTGCACTGCAGGTTAATAAAGTTGGATACAACTATGAAGATATTTTGTAAAGTTTTTGAATAAGTCATAAGATTTGGAGTTTTGTAGACCTTTCTTAGTATATGATCTTATTGGTGATTGTTGTGATTACACTGACATTGTTTAAAAAGCTGTTTTGGATCCACAAAGAAATTATACTTTGTGATAAAAACATTCTATATTTTTTGTCATCATTTGATATATAAAAAGTTATGCTTAATTGCAAATATTCACCCAAAAAGGGGGATAAGAAGAAGAAAAGATTAGAGTTGTCTCCCATCGTTCCACATTATCAGCTTTTTTCTTTGATTTTTAAAAAGGAATATTTCATCATAACTTTTACAAACTTTATCTTATTTGAAATTTCTGATATAATATTGCATTTTCTGATTACGTTTGCAACATAAAAATCTATAATATTTTATTTTAATGGTAGACCCTTAAAATTTTATTATTTTAAATGATTTTGACATAAGTTTCCTACACTGCCCACTTTTAATATCAAATTTAATTGTCTATTAATTCCTTTACAGAATAGTTCAATTTAACTTCTTAACATAATATTTTTGGCAGTTATAACAATTTTAACAAATTAATTTCTACATCTTTTAAGAGGTTATAGCAGAGTTTCAAAAGTAGTTTGTAACAGTACAAATTCACAATTTCTAGTATTTAGAGATTCTTGGGAGATTTTAGTTTAGACCAGTCTAGGGACATTATTCAAATTTTTTTAAATGAGTCCCTAACATCGGTAGAATCTAAAATTAAAAAATTTTGGGGAGTCAATATTTGAGTCTAAGGCTCTCAGTCATAAAACTTAACTCGGTTCTTGGAGTACAAAATTTGTGATTGAAACACCAAATCCAGGATTTTTATTGGTTTATTTCTTAGTCTGAATACTGGATATGGTGTTTCGAGCACAAATTTTGTATGCCGAGTACTTAGTAAAATTTATGAAAGAGAGCCCAGGTCTCCAGCTTCCTCCAACAATTTAAACTGGCCACTACAGAATAGCCAATACATGTAGAACTGAAAGTGACGTTAAAACACCAAAAATCAATCAATCAACTTTATGTCAATTTTTGTTCACTGTTTTTTAGGTCACTCTTTAATTGATTTTTTGCCACTTCGTCTATCTCTAAGTATCTCTGTAAACATAAAAATTAAAATAGAAATACAGTCCTATATTTTTTAGAAGGTAGAATTGATTGATGTTTAATCACATCTACAAAAAAGTTGAAGCTGTTTTTTTACGATAATCAGGACAAATATATCATTTATTTAGGAGAAAAATAATACTATTGAGTAGTTCTTCCAAATTCATCCTACTTCATAGAGATTAGGATAATATTAAGATTTTAATTTGACATAGCCTAATACTTATTTAAATTATTAAGGACCTTGGCAATGATTTGTGTACTTTGAGTGTAATTGTTTTGTAGGATATCTTCCATTCAGAACTCATTCATCAAACACGTCACAGAAATTTAATTTATTGCACAGTCAATTGTTCACTAAGCTGTAACCCCCTAAACTCTTTTCCACTTATGATTTTCTGAATGACGCAAGCATGTTCTCTTCTAAGATTCTTTCTGTATATTCTGGGTGGCTGATGTGTTTTTTGCTTGTCTTTTCTCAATAAGGGTTAGATAAGACTTTAAAATGAGATGATTTTACCTTGAAATACATTGAAAAATATCTTTTTACTACATAAAATAAGATTCCTAGTGGGCATGAACTTCTTACATAATTTTTATAGAAATAAAAAAGGAAGCAGTGGTTTTCTTCTAGATGATATTAATTCTTTGAAAATACTTGATGTGAAAGCAGTGTTTTGTATGAGGTGCACATTTAGTCACAATTATAGTATTTAAGATATTTAAGGACCTGCATGTTTCGAATTCAGGATATCATGAAATATTTTAGGATCTCTAATAATTCAAATTTAGGTATCCTAGAAAATTTCAAGTTCTCCATGATTCAAATTCAAGATATCCTGAAATAATTCAGGACCTCCACAATTTCAGGACCTTAAATAATTCAATTTCATGATCTGATATATTTCAGGACCTCCACAATTTGGAAGATGTCCTCTATTTGATTTAAGGCTATCCTGTAACCTAATTAAGGAGGTTGTGAAATATTTCAGGGAATCCTTAATTCAAATTATGGAGGTCCTGAAATATCTTGAGATCTCCTTAAATATAATAATTTTGAAAAATCCAAGCCTCATAGTTTTGTGCTCAAATGCATGTTTACCCAAAGAAAACTGTTTTTTTTTCTTTCTTGGGATCTATCTTCCAGATATCATTTCACCATTTGAATTTTCATTTTTTTTTTCATTTTTCAAAGACTGTCATTAGAACCTCTCATTATGCCCTTGTAACTGCTATACCAAAGTTTTGTCATTTTAAGTTCATAAAATGGTGCATTGATGTTTTGTTCTGTTGAATATTTAGGAAGTATCAAGTTTTTATCTGGCGAGAAAGAGGGCTCCAGTTAGTATTGTATCTCAGGACATAAATGGAAATTTCTTTGTTCCCCCCCTCTAGATATGTGTAGTGCAGTTAATTATATATAGGGCAGTACAACAGTCCACACCTACAAAACAAGTACAAAGATTAAGAAGAACAACGTACAACATGGTCGAGATAGCTTGACTTGGTACATGCACAAAATTTGGTGGGGTGAAAGTAAAATAAGGAGATGTGGTATGTCACTGCCAATGAGGCAACTATCCTCCAGACCCCAATGAGGTAGATTTAAGCAATTATTGCTCATTGTACAGCCTTCCACAATGAGAAAAACCTGTATCCTATAGTCAGTTTTAAAAGGCTCCGACATGAAAAGATATGAAACAATTCAAATGAGTAAACCTGAATGGCCTGATTAATAACAAAGTATTAAACGAAAAACAGACAGCAACCACTGACAACCACTGAATTATAGGCTTCTGACTAATGGGACAGGCAAATACAGAATGTATTGGGGTTAATAAATAATTAATAAAAGGGTTAGTAATATGCCTAGGATTAAAAACTAAATTCAAGTACAGTACTCAGAAAGAGTTTTGTGTTTGTACTAGCTGATAAAGCAGCCAACAATGTGGTAGTGCTATGAAGTTAATACTACACAGAAATTCTTAAATTAAAAATTCTACATTCAAGGCTGTTTGCTCTACCAAGGATTTGTATAGTAAAAGTCTTACTATACAAATCCTTGGCATTACAGAGATTCAATTAGTAAATAATCATGCCACTAACACATCTTTGACTAAGGCCTACTCTGAATAATTGAAGGTCCCTACTATTTGTTGGCTACCTAAACTACACAAAAACCCTTCAAATGTCATTACTTATGGGTTTCAAGTAAGTGGTCTACTACTAAAATCTCTGTGCTGTTAACTAATTCCATTACTTCTATTTAAGGACCTGTTCTTAACTTTTGTAATAGACCAAATGAAAATAATGGAATTAATTATTTTTGAATTGTCAAAAACTATGGATGTTTTGGATAAATTATGTGCTTTTGATGGTTTGTTCAATTTGGTTGACAGTTATGACTTTTCGACTCTATACACTACACTTCCAAACAATTTTATCAAACAGAAGTCCTCTTATTTAACTAAATGGTCCTTTAAAAAATCTAATTGCAGATTTATTTGCTGCAACTCAAATAAAGCCTTCTTTTGTAATGAAAAGGGGAAATATGCTAGATATACTTACTGGAACTGTGATGAGATTATAAATGCTGTAAATTTTCTCCTTGCCAACATGTATGTAAGTTTCAGCAATGAAGTTTATTGACACATTGAAGGCATTCCTATAGGCACCAATTGTACAGTTTATGGCCAAACTTAGTCAAGATCTGTCTAAATTACATTTAATTGATTAATTTGAAAATGCTTACCATTACTATGATGATATTTTTGCCTTAAATAATCTAGAATTTTCTTATATTTTCATTGCAGAAATTTACCAATGATAAGTACTTTAAATAAATCTAATACTGAAAGCAACACTTTTCCTTTTCTAGATTTGGATCTTTCAGTTTCATACAAGAAATTATATGCAAAAATTTACAACAAAGGAGATTAAATTTTTATCCCCATTGTTAATTTTCCCTTTTTGGAAGGTGATGTTCCTTTGATCCTTCCTACAGTTTGTATATTTCACATGTTCATTTTGATCATGTTGGTTTTTAGAATACTTTGTGCCTCATGTCAGGCTTGTGTTTTCAGTAAAGTCTAGTGTATGATTCTGTTATTTCAATGTACATTTCAGACCCACATGATGTTTGTTTAACTGGAGACCATGATTGCCATGAGAATGCTGTGTGCCACAGTACATACACTAGCTACAGTTGTCAATGTAAAAAAGGATATTCTGGTGATGGGTATGATTGTCAATGTAAGTAACTGCCGCTTTAAGTAAGTATAATTAAGTTACTGTTTGTTTACATTTGGTGTGTTTATCAAGGTAAGTTACCTTCTGTTTACATTGTGTTTGATTGTCAAGGCAAGTAACCTTCTGTTTACACTGGGTTTAATTATCAAGGTAAGTTACTGTCTGTTAATATTTGGTTTGATTACCAAGGTTAGTTACTGTCTGTTAATATTTGGTTTGATTATCAAGGTAAGTTACTGTCTGTTTATATTTGGTTTGATTATCAAGGTAAGTTACTGTCTGTTAATATTTGGTTTGATTATCAAGGTAAGTTACAGTCTGTTTATGTTAGGTTTGATTATCAAGGTAAGTTACTGTCTGTTTATGTTAGGTTTGATTATCAAGGTAAGTTACTGTCGGTTTATATTAGGTTTGATTATCAAGGTAAGTTACTGTTTGTTTATATGTGGTTTGCGTTTCAAGGTAAGTTACTGTTTGTTTATATTTTTTTTAATTATGCCCCTGCCATAGCGGAGGGGGCAATAAGTTTTACCCTTGTCCGTCTGTACATCCGTCCGTCCGTACGTCCCAAAGTTGGTTTCCGTTCTCTAACTTTAGTTTGCCTCAACCATATGTTATGAAACTTATACACAATGCTTATTACCACAATATACAGATCAAGTTTGAATTTTGGTGCCGTCACTTTTACTGTTCTGGAGTTATGCCCTTTACAAATGGAAAAATTGCTAAATTTTTTTTTTTTTTCTAAATATCAAGTCATTTTTAAAATTGGAGTTATCTTCCTTTGTCCATGATTATAGTTGAATCAACTACAGTCAATGCTTTATACAATGCAATGTTTTATTTTGCCTTCCACTGATAAATTAAAGCAATTTTTACCCTTCATTTCTAAAAATATTTTAAAGTCTTCTTTGAAAATTGGAGTTATCTTTTTTTGTGCATAATGGTAGTTGAATCAACTACAACCAATGCTTTATACAATGCAATATTCAATTTTACTTCCTACTGATAAATTAAAGCAATCCTTACCATTCAGTGCTTACAAGCACTTTGATTACCGTTCTAGGGTTATGCCCCTTTACAAATGAAAAACTTGCTGGATTTTTCGTTTCCGTTCTCTAACTTGAGTTTGTCTTAACTAAATGTAATTTCTAAAAATATCAATGTCATTATTCAAGTAATTTTTAAAATTGGAGTTATCTTCGTTTGTCCATGATTATAGTTGAATCAACTACAATCACTGCTTTATACAATGCAATGTTTAATTTTGCCTTCCACTGATAAACACAGATCAAGTTGAATTTGGGTAGTGTCACATTAACCATTATTGAGTTATGCCCCTTTATAAATCGAAAGATTGCAAAATTTTTAGTTTCCATTCTGTAGCTTAAGTTTGCCCCAACCAAACATTATGAAACCTATACACAATATTCATTACCTCAAAACTGAGATAATGTACAATTTTTTTGTTTCCGTTCTCTAACTTTAGCTTGCCTCAACCAAATGTTATGAAACTTATACACAATGCTTATTACTACATAATACAGATTAAGTATGAAATTTGGTGGCGTCACTTTTACCATTCTTGAGTTATGTCCCTTTATAAACATAAAAATTGCTGAATTTTTTGTTTCCGTTCTCTAACTTTATTTTGTCTCAACCAAATGTTATAAAACTTATACACAACCCTTCTAGAGTTATGTGTGTTTACAAATAGAAAAATTGCTGAATTTTTAGTTTCTGTTCTCTTCTTATGTTAGCCTCAACCAAATGTTATGAGACTTACACACAATGCTTATTACCACAAAACTCAGATCAAGTTCAAATTTGGGTAGCGTCACTTTTACCGTTCTTCAGTTATGTCCCTTTATAACTATATGATATGCAAGCGGGGGCATCATCTGTGTCCATATGTGGACACAATCCACATTTATTATCAAGGGTAGTTACTGTTTGTGGGTTTGATTATCAAGGTAAGTTTCTGCCTGTTTACATTGAGTTTATAATTTTATTCAGGCCCATAGTCATAGGGATTATTTGGTACCATAAAGCTATGACTTTTAAAGTCTTACTAAATTGGACGTTTACAATTTATGTTAGTAAAAACAGTTAGCCATAGAACTTGGGCATAAATGAGATAAAAATTTAAAAAGGTATTAAAAACTGGAACATAGATAGACAGACAAGTTATTTCATGGAGAATTATTTAAGTAAACTAGTGGATTTTATCTTTTAAGGTTTATTCCACATATTCATAATATTTCTTTAGCAGTAATTTGATATATTTCAATTTTATTGATATTCTGTCAAAAGATCATGAATTTAATTTCTTTGATCTAGAAATCTATGCACTATGGCATTGCTCTGTCAGAGGGAAAAAGTCAATTTTCACTATCAGATGATCTAAAGACGTACATTACAAATTGTCTGTCCATTTGACAGAATTGATGCTGATTTGAACTTTGATTACACATTAGCAGTGGGAAATGGACATTCCATATCTTCATGTCAATCTTAATGAGTAAGGAGAAGAAAATTTAGCTTTAATGTTATAATTATCCTGGACAGAAATTATACAGACAATCATAAAATTTCTATTGTAGGTCTGAAACAGCATAGACTTCCTAAATGGTATTAGATAAATTAGACCTGTCAAATTGAAAATTAAGCATCTAGCACAGATTAAAGGAAAATTGTTGTAATTGTATTATGTACAGTACATATCTCTTACTGGTACAACTGTACAACTGAGGCTCACCTGTCACAAAGGCCAGTGTGAGCATTATACATTACTTGTCATCATCAAATCACTGAGATGACAAAACTATTAAAGTGACATTACTAAAAATAATGGGAAAACCAATATACTGTCACCTATAATAATGTTGAAGACCGTACTTTGACCTGTAATGGTTTACTTTTATAAATTTTGACTTGGATGGAGAGTTGTCTCATTGGCACTCATACCACATCTTCTTATATCTATATATGTTAAACTCAGATCGACGTTTGGTCTCTTATCGACGTCCGTTCCTCAAATCAACGTCCAATGTAAAGTAACGTTCTCAAATCAGTGTCCAATATTTTTATCCTCTAATCGATGTCCAATGTGACGTCATGTATTTCCAAAAACCACGTCATATATATCATTTAATTATTTGTTCTGAGTTTGATCTTTTCTATTGTTTATCGTTTTGGCTTTGTGTAAAGTTGCTTAAAGAAACTAATTGTTTTCATATATTTTTATATACTTTACAAATCATAAAGACTTAGTTGACATATATAAGAAGGAACAACAAAGTAGGCAACATCCCGTCCAAAATAATCAACTTAATAAAAATAAAAGGACAAACATCAGTAAATGACAATAAGACAAACGCCGACATCATATTACATGTACATGCATATTAATATATTAGGGAAAAAAGTTAATCGACTCGATCTACATTGTTTTATTCCTTTCATATCCATATAAATAAATGACATGTGGATATAATACAATGAGACAGAAACCCAAATATAACAACAATAGTTAGAAAAAGGAAGTATAGTCAATTTAATGAAAAGTATTATCATTTGGACTCTGTAAGATCTTTTTAACAACTTTTTGAGGTTTGAAGTGTAACAAACCATTTGTATTCGGAAAATGCCTTTATCAAATCAGGAATATGACAGTTGTTTTCTTTAAATAAAGTTGTGACATCATTGCGGCAAGTCCGTAAAAAGGACGTAGATTATAGAAGCCAAATATTGGACGTCGATTTGAGAACCACAAAAAAACGTCGATTAGAGGGTCATATAATTGGCAGTTGATTTGGAATCTTATTTCATTATGACGTTAGATTTGGACGTCGATTTGAGGAACGGACGTCGATTAGAGACCGACGTCTATCTGAGTCTTAATATATAATCTAAATTTTGTTAACTTTGCTTCATTATGTTGCTATTTCAGCTCACTTGTTGGTTATGGTATCACCATTGCTGACTGTAAACTGTAAACTAAATGAAATAATATTCAGGCAGAAACTTACCTTGACAACAATATAGGAGGGTCTGTATGGGGTTAACAGGATAGAGAATAATGAGTAGAAACTGCAGAATGAGTAGAAACTGCAGAATAAAGGGAAAACATATAAAGAATAGAGAATAATGAGTAGAAACTGCAGAATAAAGGGAAAACATATAAAAAATAGAGAATAATGAGTAGAAACTGCAGAATGAGTAGAAACTGCAGAATAAAGGAAAACATATAAAAATAGAGAATAATGAGTAGAAACTGTAGTATAAAGGAAAACATATAAAAATAGAGAATAATGAGTAGAAACTGCAGAATAAAGGAAAACATATAAAAATAGAGAATAATGAGTAGAAACTGTAGTATAAAGGAAAACATATAAAAATAGAGAATAATGAGTAGAAACTGCAGAATAAAGGAAAACATATAAAAATAGAGAATAATGAGTAGAAACTGCAGAATAAAGGAAAACATATAAAAATAGAGAATAATGAGTAGAAACTGCAGAATAAAGGAAAACATATAAAAATAGAGAATAATGAGTAGAAACTGCAGAATAAAGGAAAACATATAAAAATAGAGAATAATGAGTAGAAACTGCAGTATAAAGGAAAACATATAAAGAATAGAGAATAATGAGTAGAAACTGCAGAATAAAGGGAAAACATATAAAAAATAGAGAATAATGAGTAGAAACTGCAGAATGAGTAGAAACTGCAGAATAAAGGGAAAACATATAAAAATAGAGAATAATGAGTAGAAACTGCAGAATAAAGGGAAAACATATAAAGAATAGAGAATAATGAGTAGAAACTGCAGAATAAAGGGAAAACATATAAAGAATAGAGAATAATGAGTAGAAACTGCAGAATAAAGGGAAAACATATAAAAAATAGAGAATAATGAGTAGAAACTGCAGAATAAAGGGAAAACATATAAAGAATAGAGAATAATGAGTAGAAACTGCAGAATAAAGGAAAACATATAAAAATAGAGAATAATGAGTAGAAACTGCAGAATAAAGGAAAACATATAAAGAATAGAGAATAATGAGTAGAAACTGCAGAATAAAGGAAAACATATAAAAATAGAGAATAATGAGTAGAAACTGCAGAATAAAGGAAAACATATAAAAATAGAGAATAATGAGTAGAAACTGTAGTATAAAGGAAAACATATAAAAATAGAGAATAATGAGTAGAAACTGCAGAATAAAGGAAAACATATAAAAATAGAGAATAATGAGTAGAAACTGCAGAATAAAGGAAAACATATAAAGAATAGAGAATAATGAGTAGAAACTGCAGAATAAAGGAAAACATATAAAAATAGAGAATAATGAGTAGAAACTGCAGAATAAAGGAAAACATATAAAAATAGAGAATAATGAGTAGAAACTGTAGTATAAAGGAAAACATATAAAAATAGAGAATAATGAGTAGAAACTGCAGAATAAAGGAAAACATATAAAAATAGAGAATAATGAGTAGAAACTGCAGAATAAAGGAAAACATATAAAAATAGAGAATAATGAGTAGAAACTGTAGTATAAAGGGAAAACATATAAAAAATAGAGAATAATGAGTAGAAACTGCAGAATGAGTAGAAACTGCAGAATAAAGGGAAAACATATAAAAATAGAGAATAATGAGTAGAAACTGCAGAATAAAGGAAAACATATAAAGAATAGAGAATGATGAGTAGACTCTGCAGAATAAAGGAAAACATATAAAGAATAGAGAATAATGAGTAGAAACTGCAGAATAAAGGGAAAACATATAAAGAATAGAGAAAATAGGCCAAAAATTAAAGAATAGAGAATAATGGGGTGCTGAAATATAAAAGTAGAGAATAAGGATAAAGATAAATAAAGAATAGTAAAATGGTATAAAAAATTTAAAAAATAAAGAAATGTAGGGCCCCATCAAGACTCATATAGGGCTATTTATACATTTATGTAGCATAGCAGTTAAGAATTGCTGCTACAAATTCTATATTTTACTTTAGATTGAGGCAAGCCACCCAATAAAGTTTATCTTGAAGACTTTTTTGTTTAAATTATCTCATCTGGGCACCACCTTAACTTTGTTTATATTTCTTCTATGGTAAATGTCTTGTCTTAAAAAAAGCACCAGTTGAATTTAATTGGAATAACCTTTCCTTTGGTATGCAGCTCTAAAAAATAGAATATTTACTAACACTTTTATATCCTGTAAACTGATAGGTGGAAGTCCTTATTTTAGTCCTCCATTTTCAGCTGTTTGTCCAGGTGGCTGTTTGAATGGTGGAAAGTGTGTTTCCCCAAATGTATGTGAGTGTCGCCATGGTTACATTGGTATAAATTGTGAACTAGGTAAGTGTTGCTATGATTACATCAACTTTACTTCAGGTAAGCAAGGTAAGTATCACCATGGATATATTTTCATCAATTGTGGTCTCGCTAAGTGTTGCTAATGGTTACATTGCTATTAATTGTAAGCTAATTAGTTGTTACCATGGATACTTATATATTAATTGTAAGTTAGGTAAGTTTTGCGCCATTAGTTCAATTGATATTAACTGTAAACCAGATGTGATGATAATTATGATTTTATTGGAGTAGATTATCTGAGCTGGATAAGTGACCTTAAAACATATTGTCTTTAAAATGTGAATGCTCCACAGTAAGTTGGGGAAACTTTGCATTTGATAAACAACACAAATACAATACTGTAGCAATGGCAGATAATAACTCATCCAAATTTAACATATTTTTGCAATATATAGCTAATGATAAACATTTAAAACGACGAAAATACACTGACATCATCAAATTGGTGAATTTTAAAGCAGTTGCAAAGGAAAATAGAAATCATTGTATTCTGTTAATGGATCCAGGTGAAACAAATACAGTGAATAAAGCTTTAGACAAATTAACATTGGTTACTACCATCACAGTGATACAATGTTGTAGTGCATGTCAATGTTGAATGAAGATGAATTAAAGGAGATGTGGAGTAAATGTCAATGAGACAGTAACCCAATGACAAAAATAACCATAAGACAAAAGACAACTTGAATATACCGTATAGTTATTTAATAGCACCAATAAAAAAGGAAAATGTATGCATCTTGCATTGAAATAAAATATGTATACCGGTACTGGTACTGTTTCTGCTTTCCATTTGTTTTGGCCAAAATCTTTTAGGTAGTATTTCTACTCAACAGGCCAACTTTCAAATTTATTCCATAGCAATATAAGAGGTCTCTTGGTGATATTCCTATTTGCAGTACAATTTAGATTGCATAGACCCTGACAGATGCACATGGGACAATAATCAATATCAGTAAAATGATCAAACATATCAAAGACAAAACACTTTATTGCTACTCCTCATCTTACCACTATTGCTACTCCTCATCTTACCGCTTCAAACATTTAACTATTTCATTGGTAAACTGATATTTGATCTGTCCTAGATCAGTTCATATGAAATGTTCATTACAGAACTTGATTCATATCAATCAAACTCTCCATTACTTAAGTAAACAAGGTCATATTTGAGTTTAAACATTTTTCATTTCCATAATAATTGCAATATATAAAAGTCATTCCCATTGAATTATATATCAGACATTCTTTACATTTAATCTGAAAAAGGAATAAATGAAATTGAACTGATGATGGAATTACATAACCATTTAAGACAGTTCTCTAGACTTTAATTTGCTATTTCATCAAATATTATGTAAGTCTGGGAATATGAATTATTAGTGATATTGCAGGAAACATGTATTTCTTAAGAATTATGAGTCATTTCAAACTTTTTACACTTAAAGAAAACTGTTTCCTTATAAGGATATGAGTTGCTGCTGATATTTTTTTTTGTCAAGCCTGCAGTGAATGTAATGGAATGTAGCCGACATAGGGATGCTAAGTTGGCTGTTGCAACAGTATTAGCATTTTGCATACAGCTTTATATCATATATTGTGTACAGATGCTTTATGATCTGAAATTTCTGTCTGGCATATTACATTAATTTTAGTCCACAAAAAACATTTTCTCTTGAAAGTTTTTGGAAGTACATGTTTTATGATGGTATATTGTAACAGTTTTTCTTAATGACTGGACTGTGTGGGTCATTTTTGTCTCGCCTGCATCATTGGTTACAGAATGTGAGACATTGGAATGCTAATAAGGGTTGTGGCAATGGCTTATGCTTTTGTTTGAAGGTTCATATTTCAGAAGGTAGAAGAGCTGTATAATTCATCAGGTAAACAGATGTCTAATATGATCTGAAGTTTCTGTCTAGTATATGTTCTTATTTCAATGGTCGATCATTGATCAATGTTAAATTTTCGTGGTTAAGTCCAGCTCTCAGATACTACAAATATAAGAGCTGCGTCAGATAGAACTCGACCTTATGCAAGTGCATGTATACATGTACATGAATATGACTTTGATTGGTTTTGGAACATTGGAATACGACATAAAAGTTGAATTTTGGTCCTTTTTGTAGAATTTTATATCAACTCAATCTTCAAATAGATACAGACTTTGCATAGAGAATTTTTCAACTCGAAATAAGTTAACAGATGTATTGATATTCATTTCCATAAGGTCTATTTCTATCTGACACAGCTCACAAGTAAAGGGTCAAATATATTTTGTTTATAGAATGGCCTTGACCTTATTGGTTATGATCAGTTAATAATACTTGTAGAAAGACCTTGATCTTAAAGATTTTCAGCATGAAATTAATAAGAACTTATAACACAGGCATTCCAGCATGTGCACTCTGCTTATTATTGTGACACACTCCTATTGGTATCTTGATACATTCTATATATAAGTTTTACATAAGAGTGTCTTGGAAATAAGTGTCTCTTTACACCTACCATTCTTAAAGCACTGAGACAACTACTTATATGTATTGCTAATGTATAAAAGATCAAAAGAATAGGATAAAGAGGTGATTATTACAATACATTATACCTTAAGAATTATCAAACTAATGCATATTGATGCATGTAAAAGAGACATTTTCATGGAAATAAAAATCTATTTTCTAATCCCAGCATACATTACATTCTCAACTGTGTTAAGAAGATCATGATTCATTATTACAAGACAGTTAAGGCCATTTGGTCATAAAACTTTACTCAGTACTTGGGAGTACAATATTTGTGCTCAACACACCAAATCCAGTATTTTGATTGGTTGATTTCTGAGTCTGAGTAAGATAATGGTATTCGAAAATTTTATGACCGTAAGCCAAGAACTACTTCCATGTTACATCCTTAAAGATTGTCTATTGAAAGTTTAACATTCGTCCAGTTGCATCAGGTTAATAATTTAAAGCCTTAATGGCTTTCAAATTTTATCCTGATAATGGCCTATAGAGAGGAGTGATTGGTAAAATGTTATCCTGATTATGGCCCATAGTGGTGGAGTGATTGGTAAAATTTTATCCTGATTATGGCCCATACAGTGGTATGATTGGTAAAATGTTATCTTGATCATGGCACATTGAGTGGAGTGATTGGTAAAATTTTATCCTGATTATGGCCCATTGAGTGGAGTGATTGGTAAAATGTTATCTTGATCATGGCCCATTCAGTGGAGTGATTGGTAAAATTTTATCCTGATTATGGTCCATAGAGTGGTGTGATTGGTAAAATGTTATCCTGAATATGGCCCATTGATTGGAGTGATTGGTAAAATTTTATCCTGATTATGGCCCATTGAGTGGAGTGATTGGTAAAATGTTATCCTGAATATGGCCTATAGTGGTGGCGTGATTGGTAAAATGTTATCCTGATTATGGTCCATAGAGTGGTGTGATTGGTAAAATGTTATCCTGAATATGGCCCATTGATTGGAGTGATTGTTAAAATGTTATCTTGATCATGGCCCATAATGGTGGAGTGATTGGTAAAATGTTATCCTGATCATGGTCCATAGAGTGGTGTGATTGGTAAAATGTTATCCTGAATATGGCCCATAATGGTGGTGTGATTGGTAAAATGTTATCCTGATTATGGTCCATAGTGGTGGTGTGATTGGTAAAATGTTATCCTGATTATGGTCCATACAGTGGTATGATTGGTAAAATGTTATCTTGATCATGGCACATTGAGTGGAGTGATTGGTAAAATGTTATCCTGATTATGGCCCATACAGTGGTATGATTGTTAAAATGTTATCCTGATTATGGCCCATTGAGTGGAATGATTAGTAAAATGTTATCCTGAATATGGCCCATAGTGGTGGTATGATTGGTAAAATGTTATCCTGATTATGGTCCATAGAGTGATGTGATTGGTAAAATGTTATCCTGATTATGGCCCATAGTGGTGGAGTGATTGGTAAAATGTTATCTTGATTATGGCCCATACAGTGGTATGATTGGTAAAATGTATCCTGATTATGGCCCATAGAGTGGAGTGATTAGTAAAATGTTATCCTGATTATGGCCCATTGAGTTGAGTGAATGGTAAAAGTTTATCCTGATTATGGCACATACAGTGGTTTGACTGGTAAAATGTTATCCTGATTATGGCCCATAGAGTGGAGTGATTAGTAAAATGTTATCCTGAATATGGCCAATAGAGTGGAGTAAAGGGTAAAATGGTATCCTGAATATGGCCCATAGAGTGGAGTATCGGATAAATTTTTATCCAGAATATGGCACATAGAGTGGAGTAGGGGGTAAAATATATCTGCAAAGAAGACTTGTTTACCAATTGTTATAAAACTGAAAATAAATCACTAATGATACCATACATGCTGTCCATGGCTCTGAACTTCTGTTGTGCTCTGTGTTGAAGGCTTAATTGTGACTGGAATGAAGAATAGCAATAAAAGCCCTGTTCTTCTTTTTTTTTTGGCATTTCTAATGTGGTGTAGTGATTTTGTGTCATGAATTGATACACCATATCATTTCTTTCCCTTATATTCTGTACAGGGATTTCTTATATATTCTGTGCAGGGATTTCTTATATATTCTGTACAGGGATTTCTTATATATTCTGTGCAGGGATTTCTTATATATTCTGTACAGGGATTTCTTTTATATTCTGTGCAGGGATTTCTTATATATTCTGTACAGGGATTTCTTATATATTCTGTACAAGGATTTCTTATATATTCTGTTAGATTTGAAATCATATAGCAAACAGCATTGATGACAATGTCTTGTATATTATCAAGTCATAATTTTATGTGAAATTGTGTATGATTTCCATGGTTATTTAGAGTAATGGAGGAAGAAAATGGTTGTCAATATCTGATCCTTTATCTCAGACAGCCAAACAGGATTAAGCACTGATGAATTTGTATTTGATAGACAATAAGAACATTCATGAAAATATGACTTGTAGTGAACTAAATATATTTTGATGCCATCAATTTGTGCTGTGATGATTTGTCAAGTATTTTGCTCTGCTCTATTTATATGACATTTACACCATTTTTCTAATGTTATAAATAATCATATTATCAAATTATAATTACCAAAAGTACCCATCTACATTATTTTGAGAAACTTTGTATTATGTATTCACTCTTTTATACAAAATAATGTAAAAAATTATACAACCGATAAAGTTGTCTTGTTGGCAATCATACCACATCTCTTTATTTTTGTATTTAGAGTGTCAAGTCTAGATATGTCTAGCCAACATCATAAAAATCTACTTTTGTTGTCCTTATTCTTATATTCTTATACATTCACTCTTACTTGAAGACAGAAGCCACTTCTACAGACAAACACTTGTAAATGCACTAAAGAAGTTTCATTGATATTCTTGGTTCTAATTGATACACTTTATTAAGAATATCACATATTTGTATGTTTGACTAAATGACTTATGAATGAAGGGAACTATGACATCAGAGCTACTAATACTATTTCATTGCTTGTGGTTGTGCATAACCTTTCATACAGTGAAACTTACAACAGACTCATGCATTTCCATATACATATGCCATTAATTGGAAATCCCTGATAAATTTCTTTTTTTATTTTCTTTTGAAAAAAATGATGTGAGAAGGATTTGGGAATCTAATTAGACAATGTTTATCCTTACAGCTACTACAACAAACTGAAAGTTCCTTTAGATGAATTCATTGTTATATTTTCCTATTCAATTCGTTATCCATGTATATATACTGGTCACATTGTTGAAAAAAATGTGGAAATTTTATAAAACATGTAAGACTAATTAATAGATATTGACATATTAGGACCAGTGGATATAAATAAATCTTCCAACAATAATCACATTTGTTTTTTTATTTAATGTATAACATATAAAAAGGAAAACTAGAAATGCAAAAAAAATATGGCACAGTACAACAGACCACATCAACCACCAGCACTTGACTGCTCCAGAAAAAAACAGACATAAAAAGACAATCAACAATGAACAACACAAGGTCCAGATAGACTGTCTTGGTACAGACACAAAATGTATGGAGGTTAAACCAGTTTTAAATGGTGCAAAATCTCCCCTTTGCACAGCTAGACCATCTGTTATCAAACTTTTAGATAAAAAGTATTCATAACATTGGTTGCAATAAACTAAAACACCCAACATTGTATAAAAAACTTACACAGTTCAGCTATCAATAAGTGTGTATAAATCACCATTGTTATTTTTGTGGACAGGTTTTCGAGATACTAAGAAATAAATGTATTTCACAATTTTTTAATTGAGTGTGTCTCTGGATGTATAAATGTTACATATATAATTGTTTTTGGTAATCAGATGCAGTTCATCTCATACCTTATACAGACAAATCTCAGAAAATCCAAAATATAGTCCAAATTATACAAACATCTTTATGTATAATCAATCATCCTATATTACTCTACTCCTTAATACCAAGAATAATTCATTGTAAAGAGAAACAATGATGTCTTCTTCTGTAAGTTCTATCCCCTACTCCTTAATACCTAGAATAATTCATTGTAAAGAGAAACAATGATGTCTTCTTCTGTAAGTTCTATCCCCTACTCCTTAATACCTAGAATAATTCATTGTAAAGAGAAACAATGATTTCTTCTGTAAGTTCCTATCACTCTTGGGTATTGTTCAGCTTATAGTTTCTTTTATTTTGTAATCTTTTAGGTTTTCTATGAACTGTTACAAAATCAAATTCCTAGTATGGCAGCACTTGATGAGTCATAATTGTAAACATCCATTATTCCATATTTGATGAAATATTTACTATAAGATAAGTCTGATATGATTGCAGCCGACTGCCTTACAAGTAATAATTATATTGGCTAGGGAGAAAATGGTCCAGACATTCTCGCAGAATGTTTGTCTACAAGACAAGAATAAAATCAATCATTTCCACAAAATTCTGTCAAATCTTAGACTTCTGTTATTTTGCAATCAAATTTTGTATGAATCATCAGGTATTTTTTGTTGTTTTTGGAACTAAAATTTGTAAGGCATTTTTAGAGTGAGTCAGAACAACCTTTCCTTGACCTTGAGTTTATGTCAATCTATCATTTGTAATTTACTTAGTATCTACATAATAATATCTTGTAACAACCCTTGGGTATTGATCCAGTAAGATTTGACAGATTAAAGTCTTTATTCTTCCTGGTAATTCCATGAAGTGCAACAGTTATGATTCTAGTCTGGATAAGGAATTGTCTATGCCATGCCACAAAGCAGAACAAACTCGAATAAAAGAAAGATTTTAATTCTGGTGTGATACATTGATTTTCAGTCTGTTGTAAATATTTAATGAAGTTTTCTTTTTATCTTTTTGTAAATAAAAATTTCTTATGCTGTATGATGTAAAAATGTGTTCCTATGTTTGAGATTTATGTCCCCTGTTTATTGGTTATATCTATTGGTATTACTGACTCATCAAATTTCATGTTAAAGTACAGTTGCCCTTTGAAATAATTTTTTAGTTCTTTTATTTTCTATACAAATCTAATTAAATTTCCAACATTGAATTTGTTGAAGGTGCCATGTGATTGTTACAATGTAGATATGTTTGTAATTTAAAAATTGAAATGCGTTATGGAGTCTATAACTATTGAAATTGGCATTTCAATTTTTTATAATTAAAAAAAGCATTGTTGCAGCCTTCCAGTAGAGTAAAAGACAATATAGCATTTCATCCATTTTGCATACATCTTTCATCACTTTGTTGTCTGGTTACTAAGCCTCTTCATTTCTTGTAGGCTCCCTTTTCAAAGATAAGATTGTTGGAAATTATTTTTTTTATCAAGGCTATAATTAATTTGGTTATCAAAAAGTTGGCAAGAGGAAACTTATTTCTGTCATGGGGACTTACCGATACTTTCATTGTGTCAGATCCCACATAAATCTTCTCCTCTAAAACTACTGGGGCAATTGGAACTGAACTTGGCCACAATAATTATTGTGGTATCTAGTATAAAAATGTTTCACTGGATCCTGCCTACCAACCATCATGGCCGACATTGCTAAAAATAGAACATAAAAATGCAAGTTTTGTCTATTATCTTGGAAAATGCTATAGATAGAGAAAATCTGACAGGGCAGAAGTGTTCATAATGTTGAAATCTACCTACTGACTACACCAAAACTGTCACTGCTTATAGGAGTTAAAGCCCTTAAATGATGATTTTTATTTTTGCCTTTTATCTTGAAAACTCTAATTGATAGAAAGTAACTTTAAACTGCAAAAATGATCAGCAAGACAAGAACTACATATAAGTCAACATGACTGAAATCATGGGTTATTACCCCTGAATGATGATTTTGCTAATTTTTTGCATTTTTTGGACAAAAAAATTGTATATAATGAAAAGTGTAAACATGAAAAATTATCAACAGGACAACATCTACAAATTTGTTACATGGCTGAAATTGTCAGTCAACTCTTTATATGAGTTTTATCCCTTTTCGTTTTTTTCGTTTGTGTCTTAATGTACCACGGTATAGAAAACTATAATTAATAGATAGAAACTATACAATCAAATATATTTTTTTGTACAATATTGAAGATGACCATAAAAAAAAATTTGGATTATTTATTACTGTTTTATATCCATAATTTCTTTTCAGATATTGATGAATGTGCCATTGGTATATCTAAATGTACAGTGAATAGTGTATGTATCAATACACCAGGCTGGTACCAGTGTGATTGTCTAGAAGGTTACCATAGTACCTGGCCAGATAATAACTTTGGAAGTCTATGTTTGGGTATGTAAAAAATAAAAATTTGAAAATAAGGTTACCATAGCAACTGGCTAGACAATATCAATTTGGTTTCTTTTGTAAATCAATGTTAGTAACATAAGGTTACCAAAGTAATTGGCAATCATATAATAAGCATTAGAGTATTTTCTTGGTACGTAGTATACAATAACTATGGGAGTCTAGCTTTGCTTTAGTATGATATAATCTAAGATGTTTATAGTATCAGGTAATATATATCCACTGTACAAAAGAACTTCCCTTTATAGCTAGAACTGTGCCTACAGTTTTTTTTATAAAATTTCTTGATAAAACCATATTTCAGGGTTCACCTGACCTTGACCTCATTTCATGGATCAGTGATCAAGGTTAAAGTTACGTGATTATGTCAGTTTCTCATATACTATAAGCAATATGTTAACTATATTTGGTGTATAGAATGATTGGAAGGTGTACATGTCGGTCTGGCAGGTTCCATCTGACCTTGACCTCATTTTCATGGTTCATTGGACAATGTTAAGTTTTGGTCTGTTTTTCTGTAGTTTTGACCTCTTCTCAAACACTATAGGTCAACTATGTTTAGTGTATTGAATGATTTTAAGGTGTTCATGTCTGTCTGACAGGGTTCATGTCTGTCTGACAGGGTTCATCTGACCTTGACCTCATTTTCATGGTTTTTTGGTCAGTGTTTTGTGTTCCTGGTTAAGTCTATTTTTTAGGTACTATAAGCAATAGGTCAACTAGATTTGCGTCATGGAATGATTGTAAAGTATATATAGATATAAGAAGATGTGGTATGAGTGCCAATGAGACAACTCTCCATCCAAGTAAAATTTATAAATGTAAACCATTATAGGTCAAAGTACGGTCTTCAACATGGAGCCTAGGCTCACACGAACAGTAAGCTATAAAGGGCCCCAAAATTACTAGTGTAAAACCATTCAAACGGGAAAACCAACAGTCTAATCTATATAAAAGCGAAAGCGAGAAACACTTATGAACCACATCAACAAACGACAACTACTGAACATCAGATTCCTGACTTAGGACAGGTGCAAACAAATGCAGCGGGTTTAAACGTTTTAATGGTACCAAACCTTCACCCTTTTTCTGAAACAATAGTGTAACATCACAACATAGAAAGACACACTATAAAATATCAACTGAAATAGCTTAACTCAATCAAAGGACATAGTAACACCATTGAACATACACTGAACAAATAAATTTGACCTATGATACAATGTAAATTCAAAATAAATAAACTAAGGAAGAATAATAAAAGTAACATGTTATATCGGTATGAAATGTTAAACAATTTCAGAAAAACAATATGCTCGAACAAAATATCAGCCATTTGCAATAACTTTAAACACAGGTAAATAAAATAATTTTGTTGTTAGGTATCGTATACAGTTACAATAGAGAAAGGAAATATTTTAACAAAATAAATAATTTTGATGTTCATAGTCTGAAGTGGAAATTTATATTAGTACCAAAAACTTATCAAAGCTGGTATAAAGACCAGATATAACCCTGAATAACATTAAATAACAAAAAAGCATTACAATTAGTATCAACAGGTCAAATAAACAAGAAAGTACGATTTGAGAGTACTGCAGTTACTGACAGCTAGTTAAAAGCCAAAATAAATATATGTCTGTCTGGCAAGGTTTATTTGACCATGACCTTATTGTCATAGATCATTGATACTTGTAGTAAATTTTCTATCTTTATGACTTTCAACAATCAATCATGGTCAGTAAAGCAGGCCATTTCAGCGTGAACACTCGTGTTCTATAAGTCCTTAGACTTAATGGTATTTTTTTGTGATGTTCAAGGACAAAAAATATTTGAATATCTCTTGTTAGTATTCTCTTGTCATGTTAACTACATATGAAGATGGATTAGCAATGAAAAAGATACAATAAAGAAAACTATTCATTTTTTTCCCAATCAAGTCACAAAATTTACTCTATTGAAAGAAGATATCAAAAGCAATGTCAAGACATTCTGTAAGCAAGATAGATGACATCAGGGTCAATCTTACAAGTAGACCTTGATACAGATTGTTATATTATGGTTAAGTGGTCAAGACTAATTGTCTGGTTTTGGCTTGACCGAAATTTATACATCTAGGATTTGTAGGAAATATTTTGTAATTAAATTGATATAAATTTGGGTTTCATGGTTTTTAGCTGATTTGTAAATTTGTTGAATTGGTTTGTAGTACAATGAATGACATCTGTCTGTTAGGATGTCAGTTTCTTAACATTAATTTTCAGCCATCAATCTAATTTTTTTGATTGAGAGAGAAATACTCATTAAACGTATTTTAATTACACTTTTGGTATTTAGCTTAATTTTGTCTACGAATGACCTTAGATCTGCTCGGAATAAGCAACAATCACTTTTTAATTATGATGTCAAATTGTTAAAATTGTGATGTCAAATTTTAAGGGAACTTGTGTGATTATAAGTAATGGCGGACAAATTTGCATACAAGTGTAAATACATCTATACTCAATACACTTTATTCCAGTAATTATTATTCTCTCAAACTATTTGGTTTAATGTTATGTTATTTTAGGTCATTACTGTGGTTTATTTTCATGAAACTGACATCAGTATATTGAATAAAGGAATGAATATCTTAATTTGAATAATTTCTATATCACAACTGCAATAAATATGTTGGTGGGATTGAATGCAATCTACATAAGGATACAGTAAATCACTTGTACTTATTATAAGCAGCATCAAAGACCTTGTCAGTTTAAAAATGGAAGGATCCAGTGTACCTTTTAAAAGCTCATATAAAAGTTCTTTTTTATGAAAGAATTATGCCGGTTGCCCTGAGGTCAATCAACGTAAATGATGTCATTGATAAATCAAATCTTACTGTGATGTAATAAAATAAGCATTGTGATATTGGAAATGTACGGGAAAATGGAAAGTCATCTATAACAACAAAATCAGTGTATGGAAAAGATTTTATCTTGTAATGGAGCTGATATGAATCAAACAAGCCAGTATTTTAAGCTCAAGGTCACGACGAAAATAAAAATGTGTGAAATTTTGGAAAGTTTTAGTTCCTGGAGGATATTTTTTGAATGATACATCCAATCTTAATAATTTTCTTCAGAGAGAGGAAAACCCCTTTTTAATTTGAAGTTATTATGTAAATGTTAAGATAACAAACAATTTAAACAGACTATTATGTAAAATCATGACCAAACTGGGATGGGTAATGTTGCTATTGGAGATTAAAACATTGGTTGTTTTCGTCATTAAGCCATAGGTCATGGTGATAGCAACAAGAAAACGGCGAAATTTTGCAAAATATTTGGTCTTTATATAATATCATACATGATAGTGCATATTTATTGAAATGAATTTTGATTGACCTCACAAATGCCTTTTGGTTATTAGAGTTCTTGGATTGCTGTTTCATTGACCTTTATGCAGATTATCCTTTTATTCATATGAAAAGAATAACACAAAAATGTGTTTTACATGGAAGTCAATTATCACAAAATGCACTTCCTCTGTGTAAATATCATTACTAATATGTGGGAGGGTTGCCTTCTATATTACATCTCAGCATTAATATATTTGTAATTGAAACGATTAAGATTTTTTGTAAATTTGCCATTTTACTAAATTAACTGTCATTTGATGACTTTATAACCTATGAAAAAGATAAATTACTAACAGAAAAAGCAATTTTGTTTGCAGTAATGTATTAAAGGGATACCATGAATAGACAAAAATACCACACAGTACATCAGACCACATCAACCAACTTCTCCAAAACATAAAAACAGACATACAAAAAACAACTTACAACACATGGTTAAGATAGTGTAACTTGGTACAAGCATAAAATGAGGTGGGCTTGAAACTAGTTTTACATGTGCACAAACCTCTTATTTTGTCTATTTAAATCATATGTCATTAAACTAAAACACACACACAAAAAAACATGCACAGTAAATTGTTCTGTAAATTGGGAGAAATTATGACATATATCTGAAAAAAAAGCTAAGTTAGCCACAAACCATACCTCCTTATATTCAATTTAATTATTAATTTATTGTTTGTTTGTTTCAAGGCAAAAGAAAAAAGAAAATAATTTGAATAATTACATAATACTATACTGTTAATATGTTTGAATGACTATAATCACAGGAAAGTATAACTTAGCTGTTGAATATAAAAAAGAAGATGTGGTATGAATGCCAATGAGACAACTCTCCATTCAAGTCACAATATATAAAATGTAAACAATTATAGGTCAAAGTACAGCTTTCAACATGGAGCCTTGGCTCACACTAAACAGCAAGCTATAAAGGGCCCCAAAATGACTAGTGTAAAACAATTCAAACAGGAAAACCAACGGTCTAAGCTATATAAAAAAATGAGAAACTAGAAACACTTATGAACCACACTAACAAACGGCAACCACTTAACAACCGGCTCCTGACTAAGGACAGGTGCATACAAATGCAGCGGGTTTAAATATTTTAACAGGCGCCAACCTTCTAGTTCACCCTAACTTGAGACATTAGTGTAACATTACAACATAAACAGACACACTATAAAATATCAATTGAAATGGCTTAACTCGATCAAAAAGACATATAAACAAAAACAAGTAAACATACACTGATCGAATAAGTTTTATCTATAACACAATATAAATACAATATAATTAAAAAAGATGTAGGAACAGTGTCAAAAAGACAACTCTAACCTGGGACAAAATGGCGTTAAATAAAATAACGTACACAGGTAAATTTAAAAATAATAATTTTGTTGTTAGGAGTACAGAAACATTTTTTACAAAATAAATAAATTTGTTGTTCACAGTACGAGTACAGAAGTGAAAATTTATCTTCATACTAAATACTTTTTTACAATGATTGTCTAGATGACTGACCTTTAATAATTCCTCCTCAACCCCATCATCCCCTCCCTGCATCAATAACTTAACTTTGATAAACATATTCTTTCCATTGAGGTATTATATCATACTTTCATATAGAAATAAGAAGATGTAGAGTAATACTTGGAATACTTATTAACATTTTTATAAGCCTGTTGAAGACGGGTCATATTGCGGTATACCAATGTCTGTCAATTGCTTCTGAATAAATGCCCTTAAATTTCCCTTTTATTTTTTTGCAACAATTTCAATACGCACAATAAGGTCCTGTTATGTGCTTTTTGGGCAGCTGTTTATTAAAAATAGAAAATATTTCTAGACATTTATGGCCATTTCAGATTTTTAGAAAGAAATGATATGCATATTAGCTATTGTTCATGAGACATATACATTGTTTTTAAAACTAAATAATATATCAAACATTTATGTAAATGTAAAAATCATGAAAAGTATCAAATATGTCCTTTGTTCTGAAAAAATGTTTGGATATTATTTTGGGGTCCTGCATTGAGGATAGGAAGACCTATAGTTATCACTTTGTCTGTCTGTCCATCAACAAATTTTGCAAAAACTGCAAAAGTATGGACAGGATGCCAATGAAATTTCGTACCCTGTTTTTGTGAAAATTGGAAATTTTTGAAATAGCATTAATTTCAGATTAATACCAGTACATTAGAACTCATTAAACATTATGATTTCATTAGACACTAAATTTATGGTTTGCGTGGAACACAAAATCTATAAACAAAATGATATCCCTCAGGCACATCCGTGCAAATTGCTTGTGTCAGTTTTGAATGTTGCAAAAAAATACGCAGGCATGTCCATTGCTGCCATGTCCATTTTCTTGAGTCTAGTACTGAAACTGAAAGATGTGATGACAGTACTTTCTTCATTCACATTATTGATATTGCATTTACAACTATTGTATTCCCCACCCCTTAAAATATTCTAGATTAGAAGTAATATCGAGCACTTCATTATGTTTTTCATATGATATATAATTGATACTCACACTGTGAAGATTATGTACATGCATAAAATATTTAGGTCAAAAATACATTTGCCAGTTCGAAAGTAATTACCCCGTAAATATAAAAATTCTATATAAATATACATTTTGATAATAAATTTTCTATTTCTTTCTTAATTTACGTTTACTTTGAATAACATGTAATAAAATTTATGAAAATGATTCATAAAACTTTATTTAAACAAAAATTATGACGTTTTCATACAGATAAAATTATTGTTCAAGTGGTATATATTTAATACATAAAGTGTTTTGTCTATAAATCACGTAAATAATATATGAAAATCTGCATGTTTCTTCCAGAAATCAAATTACAAAGTACAATTGTGCAGGATATGTATGAAGAAAAGGAGGCGTGTGTTGTATGTCAATAAGACAGCAACCCAAAAACAATAGAAAACCATAGACATCAACTATCAACAATATAGTCTTCAACAATAGACAAATGTTCATACAATATGTCAAGTTCTAAATCACTTCCAAGTTAAAAAATATTGGTGAATAAATTTAAATAGACTACCAGAGCTAAAATAGAATATAAGGGTAAAACTGCAGTTTTAATCTTGTAGTTCAGACTAAAGCAGTTAAAAAATGCAAAACTGACTGCTGGTAAAAGTGATCAATATAACAAAAACTAAATGTAAACAGAAATTTCTGAAAAATCTAACAAGCCATTTTGGAGTTATTGCCCCTGAAATGTAAATTTTTTGCACAGGTTTTTGCTTTTCTTTCTAAAAAAATTATTTAGATAGTGAGAATCTTTAATAGTAAAAATGACCAGAAAGACAAGACAGTCAGTTGATTCATTTTATGAGTTATTGCCTTTAAATGTACAGTTTCACTTATATTTTTTATTCTTTGGCTAATATCTTGAAAACCAAACTGTGCCTGCAAAAAATGACTAGCAAGATAAGATCTACAAATAATTCAATTTAACTGAAATTTTCAGTCAACTCCATATAGGCGTGATTCCCTTCAAAGACCATTTTTGTCCATTTTTTGCCTTTTTGTTCATTATCTTGAGAAACTGTGAAAAGCTTAAATGATCAGCAATATAAAATAAGGATATATATGTGGTATGATTGCCAATGTAAGAACTATCTAACAGAGTCCAAAAAACATGGACTTAAGCAAAATTCATTACCAAGGTTTTTTGGATCCACTTCTTATAGGAGTAAATTCCCCTAAATCACATTTTTTGACCAAATTTAGCTTTTTAGCAATTTACTTGAATTTTAACTAAAATAGATAGAAAGAAACTGATTTATTGTGTGAAAGATTGCTGCCAGTGTTGCGAATGATTTTGAAGTCACATATTTTTTCTAGGTAAGCAATTCTGGCTCCTCTGAGTCCCTCCTTTTAGAGATACAAGATTTAAATGGTAAAAAAATTGACAATCTCAACAGGACTATGTTTCTTGTTAACTTATAAAAATAAGAAGATGTGGTATGAGTGCCAATGAGACAACTCTCCACCAGAGATCAAATGATGTAGATGTTAACAACTATAGGTCACTGTACAGCCTTCAACAATTAGCAAAACCCATACCCCATAGTCTGCTTTAAAAGGCCCAAAATTGACAAATGTAGAACAATTTAAACGAGAATCTAACGGCCTAATTTATGTAAAAACAATGAACAAAATACAAATATGATATACAGCAACAATTAAAAACCACTGAATTACAGGCTCCTGACTTGAAACAGGCACATACAGAATGTGGCGGGTTTGACATGTTAGCTGGCACCCAACCCTAGCCTAACACGGGACAGTGGTGTAACAGAACAACATATGAACAAACTATAAAAATCAGTTGAAAAGGGCTTAACTCATCAGATCGATACAAAGCAGAAAAACAAGAAAAAAAAAAACACATACCAGACCTGGCAGGGTATATATACATCCCTACAACAACAAAGACACTTATTACAGATCTGAGAGTCCTTGCAGTTACTGACATCTAGTTCAAAGCTAATAACAACTAATAAAAAAAATCATGTATCTAAGACTAAATTATCAATCAGCACACATCCAGCATCCAATGGATTTAGTTTGCTTTCTTGGTTCTTTCCTCAAATTTTGATGCAATGTTATAATCTTTATCAAGGAAGTCCTTGAGAATGTTTAGATCAGTAGGGACATTAATTGATAAAAATAAATTTCAAAGTTTGGAGCACTTTTCATAATACTAGTAACACAGCTTTATTTTGTTGGATCTTCAAATAATTTTACACAGTTCCCTTTCAATTTTGAACATATTTTTATTGTTTTTCTATTGTTCATTTATGAAACTATCGATATTTTGCATGTGTCTTTTGCATTGTCCAGTTTTCACCAAAATAATTGAAAATCTGAAAACAATTTTACAAGTACAATGTATGTCTTCATTTCTTTTGTTTTTTATATAATCTTAGATTAATTTTCATACTTACATGACTTATGGAACTGAAATACTGGAAATAAGGAGGGATGGAATATCGTGCACTTATTTTTAGTCCCCTACCGACTTCGTCGAAGGGAACTTAGGTTTACACTCCGTCCATCTGTCTGTCTGTCTGTCTGTCTGTCTGTCTGTCTGTCTGTCCATCTGTCAGTCCGGCAAATCAGCTTTCCACACTTTTTTTCTTCTTTCTTAAAGATATTGATTTAATATTTGTTACATGATTTAATCATGACAAGTTATAGATCAAGTTCAAATTTTGTTCCATTCTGATGATTTAGTCCAGAGTTATGGTCCATAAAAAAAATCCATATCTAATGTTAGAGTACTATGTTAAACCATATTTCTGTACAAAGAGAGATAACTCATTTTTTTAAAGAAATTTCTTTAGTAAATTGTTTGAAAAATTTGTGCCAGTTTGTTTGTTTGTTATTTTGTATTCACTAATTTTCTGAATGCTATATATATATATAAAATATTATTAAGTGAAATCCTTTAATTAGATAATAATCTATTTTTATTAAGGTATATATTTCATTACATTACATTGTGTAGATAAAAGTTGTTGACACTTTATAGATAAGTTACAAATCTATATTAGTTTGTGACAAATGAAAGAAAAATATTTGGAACTATTAATTATATTTGATTATAATTTGAAAATAGATATACATTGTATTACATCATATCTAATTTTAGAGAACTATTAGTCATATACAATGTTAAGAGTGTTTTCCACACTTTTTTTCATCATGCTTGAAGATATTGATTGATAATTGGTATATAGTTTTATCATGACAAGTTCCAGATCAAGTTTAAATTTTTGTTTTGGTCTGATAATTTTCTGCATGTTATGGTCCTTGGACTTGAAAAATTCACTCATATAATCAGTTATTCACAGTGTTTTTAGTCATGCTTAAATATAATGACTTGATATTTACTTTTTGTTTACACTATGACAAGTTATAGAACAAGTTAGCATTTTGTTCCAGTATAATGTAATTTTTACCAGGTAGGGGACTATGTATTGCCATGCAATACTCTCAGAATGCTCGTTATAAGTTACTTCTTATGTTATATGGATGGCATAGTTGTTGATTTGAAAATTATTATCTGGAGTTTTGGCCCTTTACTGGAGATTTTTTATTTTTATGCTTTCCAGGTGTTTATTTGAATGAGATGAAATTGCTTAAAAAATTACAAATCACTGCAAAATTGAATAGTAATTTCCACAAGATTCAACGGCTGACTGTTTAAAGTATGAAATGGTACTAGTATCCTCAGTTCATTGACCTGACTTGTTTAGGTGACCTAGTACACAATAAGTATTACGTAAGGAATTAGCCTTGAAGAGGTAAAATTTACCTATAAAACAATTAGATATATTAGCAAATGGGAAATTTTATTAGTTTTATATCTGATAATAATTTGTATCTTGTGAGTTTTTTTCCTACTAAATTATTACAGTATTGAGATTCAACATTTCTTTATTATTGAAAATGATTGTGCTGGGCAAATACTTATCATGCATTTAAAGACAAGGCCAATCCAGAGGTCCCACTGAGACAAAATATAACTGTTCTCATGATCTCCAACCCCCAGCAATCTGATTACAATCTGATGTTGTGATACGCTACACTCCCTCTAGGGTGGAGAGTATCGAAGGGGAAATTAACAGCTGATTTAATGAGATTGCAATCCCCAGCTATCTTTCTCAAGCAGATAATAAAGAAATGGATAAAAAAGTTTTGAATGTCCACAGCAATGATGAATGAAAGAATATCTATGAGAGTGACATCAATACAAAGAAAGATAACTCTATTTAAAAAAATCTGTAATCTTCTATAAACTTCTATACTCAATAATGTATAGTTGATTAAATCACTATTTATTCAGAGGTACCAGTAGTATAGAAAAAAATTGTTTTATCAATTATGTAGTTAAGATAGCACCCTTTAATTGAAGCTGTTTTGTGATAGGTTTTTTTGTAATTTATATGAATTCAATTTTCAAAAAAATTGTTTTTCATGGAAATAGCGAAAACTGAGTAGAACCCAAGAAAAAATACATTTAAACAGTATGTCAATTTGATGAATTAAATACCCACATAATTATTTGTTTTAGTTTAAAAATATACTAGAATTTTCTATCTTAACAGATGTGAATGAATGCCAAGGAGAAGGTGACGGTCATACATGTCATGTTAGTACAACATGTGTCAACACAGAAGGAGGCTACACATGTGCTTGTCAGATTGGAATGCCATGTATTAATGGTAAATGTATAAATTGATTGTATTATAATGTTTCCAAAAAAATAGAAGTTGAAGTGACCTATTCATTTTTCATTTTAAACCATTTTAAAAGCAATACATAATATACCAAAAGTAAAACAAACAGGAATTTAAGATTGCATAACTATGACAACTGCTGAATCACTCACCAATTCCATGAACTTCACAAGAATGAAATAAATTTGTTGTGATGTTAAGGTTTTCTAGTTTAATTGCTGACAGAAGAATTTTGATTTCTTTGATATCACTATATTTACATTCTTCATTACAAAAGAGAGCTACTCCTCTAAGATCTTTTGATGGAAATCTCTCATACTTGGTCGGATTATTTTCCATCATGTTTAGTTGACTATTTTGTACCATTCTTCTAATTCATTATTTTCTTATTAAGGCTTTTATCACTCAACTTTCACCAGTAGTCACATTAACTCTGAAAATTTAGGCAGATTTTACAAAGTAATTAGTATCTGTCACATGACTTGAGTGATCACTGTAGCTAGCAGCAGGCCATTAGTAGGTGTTATATAGCTATATCATATACATCACTGTTAAAACTTGATTTGATATTTAGTTTTTCTCCTTCAATTTTCACCTTATGAAGACCTGTAGGTGTTGTGTAAAGGTTAGACTTTTTCTTATTCTGTCCCTAACCAATCAATAATGAAGCATCTAAAGCTACAGTTAAATGTTTTAAGAAATCAATCATGTATTCCCTTACATTCCTGTATATCTTAAATTCATTGAACATTGACTTGGTTCCATAAATGTCTTTTTCCTGTGATGTAGCTGTAACCTCTATTTCCCAATCTCTTTAATGTCTGTAATTCTATGATTCTTCTGGTTTTGATTTCACAATGTAATTTTTGTTTCTACACTCTTCAGACATAAGCATGTTACACTCTTCATTCCTAAACTTATTACACTTTATACACACAAACTTAATTCACTTTTCATAAACATATTACACTCTTCACACATAAACATATTACAGTCTCTTCACACCTTAACTTATTACTCTTTTCACACATAAACCTATTGCACTTTTTACACATAAATATATTACTCTTTTCACACATAAACCTATTGCACTCTTCAGACATAAACATATTACACTTTCCACACATAAACTTATTGCACTTTTCACATATAAACATATTACAGTTTTCACACATAAACTTATTGGACTTTTCACACATCAATATGTATATAAGAGAATGATAATCCTTTCTTCATGATTAAGCACGAGCGTTAGCGATACTTATCATGAAGTAAGGATTATCATTTTCTCAAAAACTTGAAATTTATACCAACGCCATCAAGCAAAAATGCAAAAATGTCTATACTAACATAAAATGAAATATTATTAGTAGAATATTGTAAAGTGCTCAAGGCTCAAATGATCTCTTGATTGGTTGTATTCAAGAATTAGTTTCATTGTCAGTGCAATGTTTATAATTTAGTAATTTGAAGTTATTAATATTTTCATAATAACATTCACGGTACCAATTTTACTGCACCAGTAAACTTCAACTTATTTTGAGTTTTTGTTTGTTTCACAATTCAACTTTTAGTCAGTTTCAATCACTGTGTGATAAACCTTTCAATCTGATAAATGTGCTTCGGGCAGTTATAGAAACTCTTTGTTTTGAACTGTAAATAGACCCAAATAATAGGATAATCCCTTACGAAGAACATGATTTACATTCATTCTTCACAATTAAGAGACATCCAATTCTACAATTTCATTGGTCGAGAGCGCTTTGCTATATTCTAAATTGAATTATCACACATAAACATATAACACTTTTCACAAATAAAATGTATTGTACTTTTCACACATTAACATATTTCACTCTTCAAACATAAACACATTTCACTTTTCACACATAAACTTATTGCACTTTCCACACATAGACATATTTCACTTTCATACTTCCATTTCACCTTAGGATCTATTTCACACAACTGGCCTGAATAGGACACTGACTTTGTAGAAGATATGTAGCCATTACCTTTTGGAAATGTCTGATTTTCTTATCCTTAGGATCTTTTTCCACCGCTAGCTTTCTTTATGACAGAAATATAGTCATTGTTGTTTAAACAACAGCCTTATTTTACTTGGGACTAATGGGAAAATGTACCAAATGATAATTCTGACCAAGAAAATGTCCATTCTTTGTTTAGTAATCAGATTCTCTATAATTTATTGCACCAATATCTCTTATATACCTTTATATTTGTTATTTTCAATACAATTAAAAGATTGATCTTATCGAAAAAAACTTCAATGCAAAATAATCAAACTAATGTTATGTTTAATTTTTATGTCACAGGTTTTAATCTTTATAGTAAATATTTGTCTATATATAGAAATAAAGCATTTAAATTTTTTTTATGTAATCTTTGTACAACAGATGGATACAGATTGTGGTGCATATATAGAAAACATGCACCTAGGATTGGCTAGAGTTTTAAACAACAGGAAGGACATCATACATTTTACAAAAACATTTAAACAAAGGGTGTTTTATCAAAATAAGGAGACAATTCAATTGAGAAAACTAACGGCCTAATTTATAACAAAACAAATATGACAGACATGAACCGACGACAACGACTGAACTATAGGCTTCTGACTTGGGACAGACACATTCTTTATGTGGCAGAGTTAAACATGTTTGACCTCAAGATTTCTTTTTGTTTTTTGTGACATTGGGTTGCTATCTCAGTAAAATATAACTGAAATTTCCCTTTATTTTACCCCAGGCATCAAAGTTGTGTAGGGTGTAATGTTTTTTACCAGTCCTTCCTTCTGTCTGTCCATCCGTCAGTCCTTCAGTCCTGTTCTTGTCATCACAACTCCTCTGAAACCACACAACAGAAACTTTGTAGATAATAAAGACACACTCTGTAGATGTGCATATCGACAGGAAATTATGATGAAATTTTTTTTCTAGGAGTTATGCCCCTAAGAATTTTGGCCGATAGATACTACTGCAACAGTTTGTCATTGCAACTCCTCTGAAACCACACAACATAATTTCATGAAAGTTTGTAGATAATAAGGATATAATATGTAGATGTGCATATTTACAAGTAATTTTTAATCAGTTGACTTTTGTAGGAGTTATGAGCCTTTGAACTTAGAAATCTGGTGAAATTTTGTTAGCCAGGTGACAATGTAGGGGTGTGGGGTATGTGAGCGTGCTCTCAAAGGTTCTTTAATTCATACTATAATAGAAGAAATAGCCTTACCACCAAAAAGAGAGAAATATTTTCATATACATTGTTGTACAAATTTTAATCAAAGATTTGGCATCTGTTTGTATGTTTGTTAGTTTGGTACCTTCATTATATCATAACGGCCAGATTTTGTGACTAGGTGAAGATGGAGTACCCAGAGAGAACCACCAGAAAACTGGCAACCCAATGTCATAAAATATCTGTAGTTTGTTAAGCTCTGAATTGCATCGCTGCGATATAGTCTTTTTGTGGTGAGGTGGCAATCTAAATTGCATGGAGACAAAGGCTACCAGATACCGTATATCAGGTTTTTTCCGCATGTGTTTAATTTTTGCTTTGTTCACGGCTGTAAAAGAAACGCGAAAATTTGACCCTGCATAAATTTCCCTTCAAATTCCAATATTTATGGTTGTTTGAAGGTTTCATAGATTATCATTATACTGTTAATTATCGATTTTTTGGTGTTGTTCAACAGATTACAAGAATGGGCATACTTAATTAAGATCTCTGTTTTCATAATAATTAATTTGGCTAATCATACATGTCACACCTTTTGACAACACAGCAATCAGTGACATGTTAAAAATTGTTAATTAGCTACGATCTTTTGATTAGTGTTATAACCCGAATATTTTGCATAAAATGTAAAATTAAAATAGAAACAATTGACAATTACACAAATATTTGTATATCTGTACTGATCAAAACCTTCAATTTTTAGCATGCCCTATGTACATAATTTACGTTCATTGAAAGTTCTCTGAATTATGTGTATTTTTGTTTGTAATACTCATATTTATTTGTACTACATTACCTGTTAGTTAATCAAGTTTTTTAACAATACGATACAGTTATTTTTTCACGTTTATTTTCCCATTCAGCAAATATTATACACAGTGAAAATTTAACCTGCCCATTTTGTCATCAAATCGCGAAAAAAAGCTGACACGAAAAATAACGATATACGGTATTACAGTACTGTACTTACATTTTATATTTACAAAATCTCAAAACATTCTGTTATTATCCACTCAAAGGTTAGCATTTCAAATACCAGCTAATAGAACATTTTGTAATAAAGTCAATGCTTAGAGATTAATATATAGAGTTTCTATACAGTGTTGGTTACTAATTATTAGTCATACACTATATATTTTCTATGCAGATTGTATGAGGAATGGTGAATATCACAGAAACAATAGTATATGGACAGACGAAGAGGACAAATGTATACAATGTCAATGTCAGGTAAATGTCTTTACAATGTATGTGTTTGTCTATATACAGTACTAATGCCAGGTAGGGACACTGTCTTTACAGTGCCGATGTCAGGTAGTACATGTGTATGACTTCTATATACAAAGCCAATGTCAGGTAGGACGACATATACCCAAAGGTAGCTGGGGTGCAGAATACTGTTACTTAAAATGTATATTTTGGCTTATAACTCTGAAACCAAAGCATTTAGAGCAAATCTGACAGAGGTAAAATTGTTGATCAAGTCAAGATCTATCTGCCCTGAAATTTTCAGATGAATCGGACAATGGGTTGTTGGGTTGCTGCCCCTGAATTAGTAATTTTAAGGATTTTTTTCCGTTTTCGGTTATTATCTTGAAAATTATTATAGATAGAGATAAACTGTAAACAGCAATAATGTTCAGCAAAGTAAGATCTACAAATAAGTCAACATGATCAAAATGGTCAGTTGACCCCTTAAGAGTTATTGTCCTTTAAAGTAATTTTTACCAATTGTTTGTAAATTTTGTTATCTTTACAAAATCTTCTCCTCTGAAACTACTGGACCAAATTCAACCAAACTTAGCCACAATCATTATTAGGGATTTAGTTTTAAAATGTGCGGTGACCCAGCCAACCAACCAAGATGGCTGCCATGGCTAAAAATAGAACATAGGGTAAAATGTAGATTTTGGCTTGTAACTCTGAAACCAAAGCATTTAAAGCAAATCTTACAGGGATTAACATGTTTATCAAGTTAATATCTATCTGCCCTCAAATTTTCAGATGAATTGGACAACTGGTTGTTGGGTTGCTGCCCTGAATTGATAATTTTAAGGAAATTTTGCCGTTTTTGGTTATTATCTTGAAAATTATTACAGATAGAGATAAACTGTAAACAGCAATAATGTTCAGCAAAGTAAGATCTACAAATAAGTCAACATGATCAAAATGGTCAGTTGACCCTTAAGGAGTTATTGTCCTTTAAAGTAATTTTTACCAATTGTTTGTAAATTTTGTTATCTTTACAAAATCTTCTCCTCTGAAACTACTGGACCAAATTCAACCAAACTTAGCCACAATCATTATTAGGGATTTAGTTTTAAAATGTGTGCGGTGACCCAGCCAACCAACCAAGATGGCTGCCATGGCTAAAAATAGAACATAGGGTAAAATGTAGATTTTGGCTTGTAACTCTGAAACCAAAGCATTTAAAGCAAATCTTACAGGGATTAACTTGTTTATCAAGTAAATATCTATCTGCCCTCAAATTTTCAGATGAATTGGACAACTGGTTGTTTGGTTGCTGCCCTGAATTGGTAATTTTAAGGAAATTTTGCCGTTTTGGTTATTATCTTGAAAATTATTACAGATAGAGATAAACTGTAAACAGCAATAATGTTCAGCAAAGTAAGATCTTCAAATAAGTCAACATGATCAAAATGGTCAGTTGACCCTTAAGGAGTTATTGCCCTTTAAAGTAATTTTTACCAATTTTTGTAAATTTTGTAATCTTTACAAAATCTTCTCCTCTGAAACTACTGAACCAAATTCAACCAAACTTAGCCACAATCATTATTAGGGTATTTAGTTTTAAAATATATGCGGTGACCCAGCCAACCAACCAAGATGGCTGCCATGGCTAAAATAGAACATAGGGGTAAAATGTAGATTTTGGCTTGTAACTCTGAAACCAAAGCATTTAAAGCAAATCTTACAGGGATTAACTTGTTTATCAAGTTAATATCTATCTGCCCTCAAATTTTCAGATGAATTGGACAACTGGTTGTTTGGTTGCTGCCCTGAATTGGTAATTTTAAGGAAATTTTGCCGTTTTGGTTATTATCTTGAAAATTATTACAGATAGAGATAAACTGTAAACAGCAATAATGTTCAGCAAAGTAAGATCTTCAAATAAGTCAACATGATCAAAATGGTCAGTTGACCCCTTAAGGAGTTATTGCCCTTTAAAGTAATTTTTACCAATTTTTGTAAATTTTGTAATCTTTTACAAAAATCTTCTCCTCTGAAACTACTGGACCAAATTCAACCAAACTTAGCCACAATCATTATTAGGGTATTTAGTTGTAAAATATATGTGTGACCCAGCCAACCAACCAAGATGGCTGCCATGGCTAAAAATAGAACATAGGGGTAAAATGTAGATTTTGGCTTGTAACTCTGAAACCAAAGCATTTAAAGCAAATCTTACAGGGATTAACTTGTTTATCAAGTAAATATCTATCTGCCCTCAAATTTTCAGATGAATTGGACAACTGGTTGTTTGGTTGCTGCCCTGAATTGGTAATTTTAAGGAAATTTTGCCGTTTTGGTTATTATCTTGAAAATTATTACAGATAGAGATAAACTGTGAACAGCAATAATGTTCAGCAAAGTAAGATCTTCAAATAAGTCAAAATGACCAAAATGGTCAGTTGACCCTTAAGGAGTTATTGCCCTTTATAGTCAATTTTCAACAATTTTCATTAATTTGGTAAATTTTGGTAAGTTTTACAAAATGTTTTCCTTTTTAATCTTCTTTTCTGAAACTGCAGTAGAAAATCAATATAGAAAACAATCTACTAATGAACTGGCAATAAAAATAATTGATAATTCTATAACATGAAAAAACCCACATTAATACCTGATGATGGTGTTTCTTTCTTTACATTGAAAATGATGTCACAACTATAATCCCGAACAATAGGTCGAATGTCAGATATATCAGGTGAGCGACACAGGGTCCTTGGAGCCTCTAGTTTCTAGGAGTTATGCCCCTTTGATTTAAGAATTTTGGCCGATAGATACTACTGCAACAGTTTGTCATTGCAACTCCTCTGAAACCACACAACATAATTTCATGAAAGTTTGTAGATAATAAGGATATAATATGTAGATGTGCATATTTACAAGTAATTTTTAATCAGTTGACTTTTGTAGGAGTTATGAGCCTTTGAACTTAGAAATCTGGTGAAATTTTGTTAGCCAGGTGACAATGTAGGGGTGTGGGGTATGTGAGCGTGCTCTCAAAGGTTCTTTAATTCATACTATAATAGAAGAAATAGCCTTACCACCAAAAAGAGAGAAATATTTTCATATACATTGTTGTACATCTTTTAATCAAAGATTTGTCATCTGTTTGTATGTTTGTTAGTTTGGTACCTTCATTATATCATAACGGCCGGATTTTGTTACTAGGAGAAGATGGAGTACCCAGAGAACCACCAGAAAACTGGCAACCCAATGTCACAAAATACAAAAAGAAATCTTGAGGTCGACATATGGTCTTTAACAATTATAAAATATCTGTAGTTTGTTAAGCTCTGAATTGCATCGCTGCGATATAGTCTTTTTGTGGTGAGGTGGCGTAAAGCAAACACCAATCAATCAATCTAAATTGCATGGAGACAAAGGCTACCAGATACCGTATATCAGGTTTTTTCCGCATGTGTTTAATTTTGCTTTGTTCATGGCTGTGAAAGAAACACGAAAATTTGACCCTGCATAAATTTCCTTCAAATTCCAATATTTATGGTTGTTTGAAGGTTTCATAGATTATCATTATACTGTTAATTATCGATTTTTGGTGTTGTTCGACAGATTACAAGAATGGGCATACTTAATTAAGATATTTGTTTTCAGATTAATTAATTTGGCTAATCATACATGTCACACCTTTTGACAACACAGCAATCAGTGACATGTTAAAATTGTAAATTAGCTACGATCTTTTGATTAGTGTTATAACCCGAATATTTTGCATAAAATGTAAAATTAAAATAGAAACAATTGACAATTACACAAAATATTTGTATATCTGTAATGATCAAAACCTTCAATTTTAGCATGCCCTATGTACATAATTTACGTTCCTTGAAAGTTCTCTGAATCATACATGTGATGGACTGTGAAACTCAGATCAGGAGATTGGGAAATTTTGGTCAGGAGATTAGGACTCAGATCAGGAGGTTTTTTATCGACATAAATTTTGTCGTAAATGTAACCCTATGATGTAGAAATTGTCTTTTAAAGTGTTTTCTTATAAATTTCCATCAGAATGTAATATGTTTATAGTACCCTTGTTGCCTTTCTATTTGAATGATGTCACATTATTAAAAAAATATTGAGAAGAATCTGTTTCTTGTTTTGTTTTGTTTTGATAATGGATTGTTCACTGCTTGCAAACATGGCAAATAAATCATTATGACCTTTTTTTGTGTATAGATTTGTATTCTTGTCTCCATCTCCTTATCATTGGTAACTGTATAGACAAATAAAAAGAAATATGCTATACATGTATATTTATAACATGATAAATTGATTAAAAAATAACAAACAATAACAATAGTATTATGATAGTCATATTTCTAGAAAGCTTAAGACTCAAACAGTGTAAAATATTTTGCTTTAATTAGCTGAATCACTGATAATCCACTGTACTGACAAGTATTATTTAATCATATTTCAATGTCAGGGTCTGGTATGAATTATATTTCACAAGGAATTTTGTTCAGTTTTTTTTTTTATCATTAAGGAGTTTTGTTCAGTCAAAATGTTTTAACTTGTGTAAATTTCCTGAATTTAGGTCAGACTTACTATATAAATTTCAATTTAATCCTTGAAAAGAAGTCTAGATTCCTAAAATAATTTATAAATTTATATTTTTTTATTTGTCTCAAAAATTTTTAATTCATTTAATTACCATCCTTTTATGATTATTTGATTAAAATATAATTCATTTATATTCTTTTTTCAATTTACATTTTTAAAAGAAAAATAAGTTAAAACAGGATAAATCAAAGGGAAGTAACCAAAATTTATTTTTCAATACACATTTTTATTACACAACGGCAGTTAGCCAGAGGTAAACATCGTTGATTACCAGTATGTTTGACACCCAAGCTGTCAAGTGAAGCCATATAATTATACATCTTCTTTGATTTACAGGTAAAATTTAACACAGGTGTCAATTACACCTGTACGATAGTAAGAAATTATCAAAATGAAAGCTTAAAATTTTCATTCATGAAATATTTCATACACGGGATTTTTTTCTCCTTAACGGGAGGACGGGAGGTGACCCCTGAAAACGGGATTATTGTACTCCCGTCGGGAGGTTCACATGTATGCTGAATTATGTGTATTTTTGTTTGTAATACTCATATTTATTTGTACTACATTACCTGTTAGTTAATCAAGTTTTTTAAAATACGATACAGTTATTTTTTCGCGTGTATTTTCCCATTCAGCAAATATTATACACAGTGAATATTTAACCTGCCCATTTTGTCATCAAATCGTGAAAAAAGCTGACACAAAAAAAACGATATACGGTATTACAGTACTGTACTTACATTTTATATTTACAAAATCTCAAACATTCTGTTATTATCCACTCAAAGGTTAGCATTTCAAATACCAGCTAATAGAACATTTCGTAATAAAGTCAATGCTTAGAGATTAATATATAGAGTTTCTATACAGTGTTGGTTACTTATTATTAGTCATACACTATATATTTTTATGCAGATTGTATGAGGAATGGTGAATATCACAGAAACAATAGTATATGGACAGACGAAGAGGACAAATGTATACAATGTCAATGTCAGGTAAATGTCTTTACAATGTATGTGTTTGTCTATACACAGTACTAAATGCCAGGTAGGGACACTGTCTTCACAGTACCGATGTCAGGTAGTACATGTGTATGACTTCTATATACAAAGCCAATGTCAGGTAGGACGACATATACCCAAAGGTAGCTGGGGTGCAGAATACTGTTACTTAAGTTTTTCACTCCTGGATGTGGGAACTGTGCATAGAGGATCTCTGGTTTTTTTTCTGCAGGATTTATAGATATATGGAGTCATGTTATTAGAGAGTGCCTTGCTCTGTGCATGTTTAAGATTCCTGTATTAAAGTGTGGTAAAATCATTACATGTATAAAAAAGTAACTAGTTTCTAATGTCATACCATAGTCCTTGGCTATCAGCCCTTCACTTTAGGAGGCTCCTTGGACATGAGAAATGGTTGTCTTTTAATAAGGGAACGACCATTTAACTTCGAGTGGGGTGATAGGTTTTTTTTCATTCTTAAATTTTTTTTGTATTATACATCAAATTATATTTTTTTTGTTGTGCAAAACTTTTTTTCAAGAACTTACCAACATATTAAATGGCAAAAGCTCTAAATCAGAAATTTTGTTTCCTTTCTCCCTGATCAAAATATTTATTTCTTCAAATTTGGGAACCAGAATATTTTTAGAACCCCTTTTATGAGATAAATGGTCTTTCTCTAAGAGAGGTCTCTTTTAACATATTGATTTACATGATAATAACTGTTCAGATATAGAAAGTAACTAGCCTTAATTAAAAAGTGATTATGTGCTGTCATTTTTGTTACTAAAATAAAATTTGAAAGAAGAATGTAGACCGATTAAATTATTTTTATACATTTTTATTGCTCTGTAGAATGGGGTGACAAGTTGTCATAAGAAGGCATGTGATTGTTCATCAGCAGACGTTGATTTTGAATGTTGTCGCCATTGTGATGAGAGCTCTAAATGTCAACATCAGGAAGTACCAATTTTCTTAAAGAATGGTGAGCGTTGGATCTTCCAGTGTCAGACTTGTGAATGCTTGGTAAATATTTAATCTTAATGGATGATTGAGTTTCCACTTTTAGGACATATCCAAAATAGAAAGTATATATACACAATTTCTTATTTGTTTCCCTTTGTTCATTGCCAGTGAGCTTCTCATAGACTGAAACTTAAATTGTAAAGTTTGGGTGAAATTAAAAAAAAGTTCTTTTTTATATCATAAGCCATATATAAATACATTCTTATAAATGTTAGACGATTGTTTGTGTTTCAATTTTGTTTGATTTCTTTTTGTGTTTAAATCAATTAAACAAATTTGTTGGAAATCTAATTTAATTTTATTTAGCTTCATCAAAATAGTAAGCAACCATCCTTTGATTAAACTCAATTTCAATAGTTATCAACAATCTCCCAAGTTAACACTAGTTTTACTCTTTCTGTATGTCCATGTGTCTTCTGTCTTTTCACCCGTCTGTCAGCACTTCTATGTCATACATTTAGTCAAGATTGCCTATATAATTTTCCATGCACAGTGTTAATTCCTATAAAAGAAAGCCTTCAAAGGTTTCTTTCATTCTTTGCAAAATTTGGACAAAAATTGTGGTAAAAAATTTAGGTTTTGTTCAAAATCTCAAATTTTGAAAGACATCTTTTTGTGATAGAATTTCAACTAAAATTGACATGCATGTTATGATATGCTATTCAAAATTGATTCCCAATGGATAATTTGATGATAAAATTAACCGTGAAAATCTTCTTTTTTTTAATTCACAAATTTTTGCTAGAATTTCAATTAAAATTGATTTATAGGTATGATATGTTCGAAATTATTTCTCATTGTCAAAAATCAATTTATTTTCAAATTGAAAGTGGGGATAGATGCGGTGAAAACTTAGATTTTGTTAAAAAATCACAAACTTCTTATGTAATAAGATTTCAACAAAAAAAGGGATTGAAGGTGTCAAAATTTAAAAAATTAATATGAAGTGACTTTTTGTTAAAAAATCAGCAATTTTGAGAATTATCTTTTTGTGGAAGGATTTCAACAAAAATTGATACATAGGTATGATATGCATTCCAAATTGTTCCCCATATCAAAATTGTGGTAAAATTAAAAAATGATTAAGATTTTAATGAAATCTATATATAGTTATAATTTGCTATTCAAAAATGATTCTCTGTGTCAAAAATTATTGGTTGTCCACAATTTATGAAAATGACCACCAAAATACATAGTGCTTTTTTTATTTTGTATAAAGTTGCATTACTATCAGTACATATCAGTTTGAAGACTATTTTGAGGCCCTGCTCCCTAGGTCATGGTCCAGTGACTTTGAATTAATTAGCAATTTCCAATGTTAAGTTTTCTGCTTAAGTTAGTTTGATAGGAAAAACTTGTGATAGATCAATGATATGTTGTGTAAGTTGCATTACTATCAGTACATATCAGTTTGACGACTATTTTAAGACCCTACCCCATAGTTCATGATCCAGTGACTTTGAATTAATTAGCAATTTTCAATGTTAAGTTTTCTGCTTAAGTTAGTTTGATAGGAACTACTTGTGATAGATCAATGATGTGTTGTGTGTTGCATTACTATCAGTACGTATCAGTTTGACGACTATTTTAAGACCCTACCCCATAGTTCATGATCCAGTGACTTTGAATGAATACATTACTGTCCGTACTTCTCAGTTAATTGACCATTTCGAGGCCCTGCCCACTAGTTCATGGTCCAGCGACTTTGAATTATTTAGTAATGTTAATGTCCATCAGATTGTCTTTTTCTTAATTTTATGCTGACATGCGAGACTTATCTTTGTGTCAACAGTTTATTGTCCTATGTGCAACGCGTTGCGGGGGATATAGAAATACCAGGCTTCCGTCCGTCCGCCCGTCCAGTCTTGTTAGCGCTCAGTCTTGATCAATTATTTTTTTAAAGAGTTATACCCCTTGGAAACATTAATTATATGGAAAATTGCATTTTTAGCGCTCTCATGTGTACAATTCTTGCCAAAATTTTATGAAACTTAATTAATAGCTAGGTTTATATCAGTGATGTCTTTGACGATTTCCAAAATCAGTGCCGATCAAAAATTTTAAAAATAGTTATGCCCCTTGGAAATATTATTTATATGGAAAATTGCCTTTTGAGCGCTCTAATATGTACATTTCTTGCCAGATTTTATGATACTTATATTATAGGTTTATACCATCAATGTCTTTGATGAGTTCGAAAATCAGTGCCAATAAATTATTTTAAAAAGAGTTATGACCCTTGGAAATGTTGATTATATGGAAAATTGCATTGTTAGCGCTCTCATATGTTCAATTATTGCCAGAATTTTATGAAACTTATATCATAGGTTTATATCAGCAATGTCTTTGACACTTTCGAAAATAAGTTTTGATCAATTATTTTTAACAAGTTATGTCCCTTGAAAATATTAATTATAATGGAAATCACATTGCATTTGCTCTGAAGCCTTCATTTCTCTATAAGAACAAAAAAAAGTGCATTATTTTAGTTATTGCCTTTGTACCTTGGAAAGATAAAATATGTGCAACACGGGGACATTGGAACTCTGTTCTTTTATTTTTTAAAATCATTAAAGTAATTTGAAGAGTTTAAGTGATTTTCAATTGATGAAAAAATGTGTAAATACCTCATATAAACAAAAAGTTTTAGCACATTGCATCTTTGATTACTTTTAAAAGTTTTTTCATGGTGTTTTTATTTGCTTCTATATAAAAAGCATTGAATAAATATCATAGGAATTTACAACTAACAGGCTATTATTTCAACTTGGAATTCTTATGAATTATGGAATTTGCATAATTTCTTGTGCTTGAAAATTTTAATAAATTCCATGTTTATTCTGTATTTTAATGTTTTGTGCGGCAAACACCACTTTCTATTACAAAGAAGAATGCACATTTTCAATAGAATGTACTGTCCAGTGCACAACACTATCTTTACAAAATACATTGTATGGAAAGTGTTAAGCACCGCTCAAAACATGATAATACAGAATAAACATGGAATTTATCAAAAATTTCAAGCACAAGAAATTATGCAAATTCCATAATTAAAAATAATTCCAAGTTGTAATAATAGCCTGTTAAATGTACATGAATGTTTACCTTCTTTACCTTACCCTCTATTGAACTGTGAAACTGTTAACACCAGTGACCAATACAGAAAACCAATTACCTAAAGATAAATGGACAAAAGGTTACAAATAATGTCCAAGCTAAATATGACTGCTTTATTATGTTACTTACAATTTAATGGATATAACCACAATCGAATAGACAACTGTTTTGATAAATGAATAATCTTTGTTTATTTTGTTACATATTGTTAAACAAATACAGACTTAATTAATGAACATTTAACATATTAGCCTTTTAACTTTTTTTTATTCTATTTAACATGTTGGCCTTTCAATTTTTTTTTATTTGAGCTTCAGTGATGAGTTTTTTTAGACAAGATCGAGACATGTCTGGCATACAAAATTATAATAAGCCTGGCATGGTTGAAGAGTTTAAAAAATATTTTAAGGCCATTATTCATGTTTTGATATTTTTGGAAATACTGTGAAATCAAATACACATCACATGAGTTCATCGGCAATACTAATTCACAAAAAATAAGTACACAGAAAAAAGTACATATACAGTATATCATTACAATGACCCAAATCTTTATCTTTAGGCCTAAATTATAATAGTTTCTGTTTAACACAACATGGACAAACAAACATTTTTGTAAGTGTATGTCCAACAGGATCTAACCAATATTTGCAGGAATGAAATATATATATTTTTTAATACATTAAATCACAAATCTAACCCCAAAAAATTTAATCATATGACACTTTTAAAGCTATCAATTGTTTATTTAAACCTGCAGATTTTACAACTTTAAATAAAAGGATAAGACATTGCTCAAATTTTGGCCTTCATTGGTTTACCATTTACATAACTGATCTACCCATAATATAACAGAAGAAAATTTAAACTTGGTAAGAAAGTCATGGAAATTATGTTTCATGTAGAAAGATTCCTCATATAAGCATTCAAATCACTATAATATATTGAAATGTTTCAAAACTGTCATGTGTTGTCTCCCTTTGTTCATCTTTTCTTCTTTGCTGAATTTTAAATATGAATTATCACATATGATTAAACTTTAATTGGACATTTCAACATCACAGAATAATACAAAAATGTAATATGAAAATAATACTGTTAATTCAAAAATTTTACTATGTTTTTAATTTTTGCGAAAATTGTGGTGGGATAGGTTTTGCAAAAATGCAGCATTTTCTGAAATCGCAATAATTAATAACACATTTGTGGTCATTGTTCAAAATTCACAGAAATAAATGCATGCCAAAAATTCTGAATTTACAGTAATAATTCTTTATATGTCTGTGCTTTTCTATCGCTACAGGATGGTGAAATAGATTGTTGGCCTTTGACCTGTCCTATAGTAGCATGTCACACTACTATTCAAGAACCAGGAGACTGTTGTCCAAGATGTGTTGAAGATAATCCATGTCGCAGTTTTATACATGAAACAGGAGGGGCAGATAACTCTGCATCATCTTGTCTATACAAGGGTAACAGATATACACATGGTGACCACTGGGTGTTGAGAGAAGATACTTGTACTTCATGTGAATGTAAAGTAAGTATTGGAAAATAAGATGTAAGGGAAAGATATAGGATATATATGTAAAAAGACACAAACACATTAGCCACTGAAGAGACATTATATGTCAAAATGTGGTGTAGTAAAATTTGTATCATTAATTTAATTACTAAGAATGAATGCTAGTCTTAGACTTGCAAAATCTATAAATAACCTAATTCAGTTTTATATTTACTTACAAAATTGAAATAATTTGTATCCTATTAATTCAGCATAATAAAATCACCCAGTTTGTTCCACTTGCTATAAATCTGTTTCAGATATAAGTATCTTTTTAATCGCTACTGTTTTTTTTTTTGTAGGCTGGACATATTTGTTGCTTGTTTAACCACACTTGTACATCTTTACCAGAAAAATATCACAACTCATACACACTTACTTAGCTGAACATGCCAGGAGATAATCATAGGGTGTTAGCAGGATTACAAAGACTAGCAGAAGAAGTCAATCGGTTATAGTAGAATTTTATGTAATACTTACTGAAAGAAGCATCAGTGCTATTTCTTGCTTGTAGTACTAGCACAGCCTTTTTCTAGGATTTGAATGTTGCTCCAATGTAGTAAGCTTAAGTAGAATGTCCATGGTCTAGAAAATACAGTTTCATTAATATGAGTATGGCTGACACATATTGTACAACTGACAGTGTATCATATCATGGGTTTATTATATTGCAGTGATTAACATCTGTCTTGATCTAGAACAACATTAGTAAGGTGGGCTCTATGTACATTATAAGCATATCAACATTAGCACTGTCTTTAAACAAAAGTCAAGCTTATCGTCAATAGTACTGACTATAAAGCTATAGTGTTATCAATTGTCCTGACTTTAGGGACATAAAGTATTTATTATTGTCATCAGTAGTCTTCAGTGTCATTACTTGTACCTGACTTTAGGTACATATCATAGCTTTCTTAAGTGTCGTCTGTAGGACTGGCTTTAGGTAAATATCACAACTTTCTAAAGTGTCATTTTAGACTGGCTTTAGGTTCATTTCGTAGCTTTCTATAGTATGGTTGTTAGGACTGGCTTTAAGTACATATCATAGCTTTCATTAGTTTCATTGGTAGGAACAGTTTTAGGTACATATCATAGCTTTCTTAAGTGTCATCAGTAGGACAGGCTGTAGGTAAATACCATAGCTTTCTTAAGTGTCATAAGTAGGACAGGCTTTATGTACATATCATAGCTTTCTTAAGTGTCATCATTAGGACAGGCTTTAGGTACATATCGTAACTTTTTGAAGTGTCATCAGTAGGACAGGCTTTAGGTACATATCATAGCTTTCTTAAGTGTCATAAGTACGACAGACTTTAGCTACATATCATAGCTTTTTAAGTGTCATAAGTACGACAGGCTTAAGCTACATATCATAGCTTTCTTAAGTGTAACTATAAGGACAGGCTTTAGGTAGATAAAATAGTTTACTTAAGTGTTGTCATTAGGAAAGGTTTTGGTAAGATGGCTTTGCAATTGTTGTTTGTAGGACTGATTTTTGATGAATATGAAGGCTTTCTTTCATTAGTCATATCACTAGGACTGCCTTTAGTTTAAATATCATAATCTTCTTTAATGTCATTAGTTTAATTTAAATATCCATTGTTATATGAAAGTCAGACAGTAGGCCTGCAGTTTTTTTGGAGGACTTGGGAGAAATTGTAATTGAATAAGACCACATTATTCTGAAATACCTTTTTGGACCTGTTAAATTGTCTAGAAAACTGAAAAAAATTATATGCATATAGACGATAAATTTTAGTCTAAAATAGTGCATATTTCATCTGGTTTGAAGGTTCATTCATTTATTGTTGTAAGTTTCTTAGTAGGATTTAGTCATATTAACTGGATATTTCTATCATTTTATGGTAAATTATCATATTCGTATTTTTCAGCTGGTATCTTTAGTAGCTATCCTAAAACAGCAAAACAACATCAATACATTTTATTAGTCACTATACAGAAAACAGGAAGTTTTCATAGAATAATCCTGAATTTCAAGAGTCATAGTACATAGAGTTCCTTGTTGTTATATCATGTAGCCATGCTTTTATCAGTAATAGATCTATTGTATTGTAAATGATATAGCTTATATTTATTTCATTTTCATGTGAATACAATATTTAACGAGACCATTTTTACATGAACTTATTTAGCCAAAGATTTATGAATCTCAAAGTCTATGCATTTAGTGAAGCCTTTCATACAAAAAGTGCTTGTATTTAGTCATGATAATTATTATCAAAATACAAATTTTGCCTTCAAACACAGCATTTTTTACTTTTTTTAGCGAAAAATTTTACATTGTTTATAAATTCTTTACTTGTGTATTTTTTTAGCTGAAAATGTTATAGTTTATATTCTTGTATGTACAATACTTCAGCATTCTTAATATTGTATGTATAGATGTCTTAGATAAAAGTCAAGCTAGTATTTTGCCATAAACATTACCATTAACTTTAAAAGGTATATCAAAAACTCTATGATGTACGTCATAGAGGGAATCGATCATGGATATCGGTTTTAAATCAAAATTTTATAATGGCATTACTGTATATAGTCTGCTGCCAGAAAATGCTTCCTGAAGCTATTTTCAAGAGCTGATTATAATATTGATTTACACTAGCAGCAATTTCATATCATGTGGAAATTTTCAACATGTTATAAAATATTTTATCAATAACCTGAATAAACAAGTACTTGAATAAAATATCAAAATGTAAATTAGAAATCAAAATACTTTATTTTATAATTTGTTTGTTTATTTAGATGAAATAGATAAAAGCATTTTGGATAAAAGTAGATCTTATGAAGATAAGAGAAAAATCGTTTAAATTGTCTAGGCTTGAAACTGGAATCTTATTTTTTAGATAGCTAGTCCTATACATCCAATTTTATTCGGTTTAATGAGTGGCTGCGCTTACCATTTTTTTTTCATTCTGAATTTGCATGAAATATTTGCCGCTGGATGTTAAGCAAACAACAATCAATCAATCATATAATTTTAGATTAGATTTATTGAATTTGAAATGAAGAAAATGTCAAAATGCAGAGGTGGATATTGGGGGATTTTGTGGGAAAAATTTGGTTGATTATTTAGGGAATCACTGAAGCATGAATGAAGCGGGCCCTCTTGGGAAATCAGTGAGCCTCCCTTATGAAAATTTCTGGATTCACCACTGATTAAATGTACCAATAAATTACATTATTGATAAACCAAAGTAAGCATATTAGAAATTTAAAGCATTTAGGATTTTCATGATGAATAAAGCCACAGTTGCTCTATTAAGCCTATATTTATGCTAGAATTATTGCCCTTGCCCTTGTACTGTGCTGTAAAATTGATGTATTAGTATTGTGTGTGTTACTTATATAAACATGAATAACAGGGGTGGATCCAGCCATTTTTAAAAGGGGGGGTTCCAACTATATGTCCCCATTCAAATGCATTGATCGTCAAGAAAAAGGGGTTCCAACCCCGAACCCCCACTCTGAATCCGCCACTGCATGAAGTTTCTGTTATTTAAATCGAAGTAATCATTAATGTTGTAACATTGCTAATTTTCTAATTATATATGTTTTACAGTATTTTTGCAAGTTATTTTATATTGAAAGAATAAAACTGGTATTTTTAAGAAAAGAATGTTACTGAATATATTGAGGTACAAAAATGTACCAGAATTGTGTGAAGAAATTGGAACTAGTCAAGGATTTTCCACAACTTTCATATTGTACTGAATACAAAGGATGCAATATTCTGTGGATTTATTATACCAAGTTCACACTTTTTGTTTGTTTATGACTTGACTAAACTAAAAATAGACTGCAAATCATAATTATCCTTAACCTATTCATCTCAAAGCATTATTAGTTTGGATATTAAGTGAAGGATTTTGTTTTTATAATAAGCTTACAATAATACTCAGCTATAGAATCCATTCAATGGTATGAGATTATTTTATATTACCAGAAAAAACGGATTTCATTGGATACCAACACAGAGGCAATGAAACCTGCAAAGAGATGCCAAAAATTATGAATCTCATTGTTAACCTTTATATTTTATATTTTTTCTATGAATGAGAGTCCAGGGTCTTTTCACAAAAATTGATTGCAAGTTTTAATTAAATATTCATGACTTAGGAGTATATTTTTCACGTAAGATTTTTGTAAAATTAAACACAGACATGTAAAGATTGTAATATCTTTGTTGGATGAGTTGCCATAGTGTCCTTCCATCTTTACACCAAGATGTCGTTAAATGAAATTGGATACTCTACATTTATCATGCTTTTCAATTACATATTAAATCGATGCAAGACCCTTCCTAAATTATTGAAAACTATCATTCTGTATTGACAATAATATCTTGGTGTAATGACAATAATATCTTGGTGTAAATTAGATCGGTGCATTACATTTGGGCGCAGCTTTTGATTACATTTGCGCGTATTCTTTTACAGGAAAACTCAGGTAAATACAGGTAGATCATACTTATTTATTTATTTAACTATTATTTTCAAGCAGGATAAGTCCGTTTTATTGTGCATAAGCACCTAGTCCTGGAAATATAAACAGATAAAATGTTAAAAAAGTAAATCTAAAGATTAAAAGTACTGATTTTACATGTTGTAACGTGCACAAAAATACATGGATGTGCTAAATAAAATTACTCATTGTAGTGAGCATGGAATGATTCTGGGCCATTTATAGTATGCCTGAATTCTGCTGACAGTATAGTGATGCCCAAAGACGTTGAGGAAATAGGGAATCTGGTAAAATACCTTTGCAATTATTTACAGTGCATTGCCATGATATATCCCGGACTAAAGTGTTCTGTCGATACTAATAGTAAATCCATTGTACACAAATGATTCTGTATATTTTTTAAATTCAATATGAAAATATATTATTTTTATTTACAAATAGAACATGTTCAAAATTCATTTTAACTTTAGTCATATTTATTATAAATTATCTTTATTTTACCTGTAAAATGAATGCGGAAATGTAATCAAAAGCTGGGCCCAAATGTAAAAATTTCAATCCCCAAATACATGCAAATGTAATGCGCTTAAATTAGATACACCCTTTAGGCTAATGCCCTCAAGGTGTATCTAATACTTATAATCAGTGACTCATTCTCAATTTCAATAGTGTGTCTTTTTCTGTTCTATATTTAGGATAGGAGCATACACTTCAACCAGGCAATTCCTTATCCATTTATATAAAAAAAAAACAGAAGGTTAGACTAAAATTTCAAAGAATTTCTTAAAACCCTTTTAATATGTTTTTAAATGAGGTAATATGGTATACTGTTGTTCATCCATCTGTGTGCTGCACTGTGACATTTCACGATAGCATGTAGGTCCACTCTTCCAATTCTTACAAACATTTAACACATTATTAGGTTTCTTTGAAGTTTTCCCAATTTTTATTTGTGCTATATCAGATTGATATGATTTCATTCATTAGAATAAAAACTTTGTACATTTTTCATATGTCTGATGACACTTCAAGTTTCCTTTGATGGAACATTATGAAATTTGACCTATTGATTTAGGAAGACAAGCCCACTTTATATTTTTACTGAGTCACAGATTACTTGGGGATGGTCATGCAGACATAATTAAGCTGATTATCAGTATTGTTGTCATGGAGATTTTTTTTTTAACCAAAGTAAAACTTGTGCCAAAGTGAGAAGAAATCAATCCTTAAAATCATGCCATCTGTTTTCATGAGTCAATTTGTTCATTTATTTTTATTTCATTAGTAGTGGGAACATCTGATTGATATTTGTGGAGGAATGCAAAGTGTTTGTTGCAAAATATGACATTTTTTTCATTATTCCAATCTGAATTTAAAAAGTCCTTGTTCTCTCTAAAATATTTAATGATTTTCAAATAGAAAACATTTACAGTCAAATCATTCAGCATTTTTACAATTTTTCAGTATAATTTATACTTTATATATATCTTTGTTGTTGTATTTATTGTGTTGTATTAGTTATCATGAGGATAGCAAATATAATTGTTGTATTCCATTGTACAGTGTAAGTAAGCAGTGTAAGGAATCAGTTCATGAATGGTTTTTTTTAATTAATAATTGAATATCATCCCCTTTTCTAAAACATCACATAATTTTCTGAATTCATTATGGTTTTATGTAGAACCAGTTATCTATTAATTTTATCCTTCTCTTAATAAATTCAAATGCTTTAAAATCATTTAAGATGAATTAAGATGTTTCAGTGTGGGAAATAAGAGACTTGCAGGATAGAAGAAGATTTAATTCCGCTTAGACCGCCCTTGTTTAGTAACTACTTAAGCATATAAGACCATTGGTAGGTTTGCTTTAGGGTAAATGGGAATAATTCAAAGTATCCTACAAAATGCAGCATTCTGGTAAATACATCTAATTACAAAAACAAAATAAAATTTTATGGTATATTGGTCTAGTATACAGAGAATCTAGTTTAATAATCACAATTTATACAGGCTATATTCTAAAGTCTAAGTAGATTCAGAAAAATAATTAAATATTAAAGTCTTCTTCATCAAGATATAGATATATTTTATTTACCTCAAGACAGTTGAATTTTCAAACTTATGTTATACAATGCTTACTGAACTATTAAAACCAGTGAGTATTTGAAATTTGAGTATAGATATGTGTTTGTTGCATAAAGTGCATTTCTTTAAAGCCTTTTGGATGAGCTGTAGACAAGTCAAAATTTGCCATTTAAAGCTTTTCAGGTGGCTTACTAAAAATATGTTATATATTTGAAGTCATCAGATGTGGTCCTCTCTTTAAATGTCTGTGCTTTTCTATCGCTACAGGATGGTGAAATAGATTGTTGGCCTTTGACCTGTCCTATAGTAACATGTCACACTACTATTCAAGAACCAGGAGACTGTTGTCCAAGATGTGTTGAAGATAATCCATGTCTCAGTTTTATACATGAATCAGGAGGGGCAGATAACTCTGCATCATCTTGTCTATACAAGGGTAACAGATATACACATGGTGACCACTGGGTGTTGAGAGAAGATACTTGTACTTCATGTGAATGTAAAGTAAGTATTGGAAAATAAGATGTAAGGGAAAGATATAGGATATATATGTAAAAAGACACAAACACATTAGCCACTGAAGAGACATGTCAAAATGTGGTGCAGTAAACTTGGTATCATTAATTTAATTACTAAGAATGAATGCTAGTCTTAGACTTGCAAAATCTATAAATAACCTAATTCAGTTTTATATTTACTTACAAAAATTGAAATAATTTGTATCCTATTAATTCAGCATAATAAAATCACCCAGTTTGTTCCACTTGCTATAAATCTGTTTCAGATATAAGTATCTTTTTTAATCGTCTACTGTTTTTTTGTAGGCTGGACATATTTGTTGCTTGTTTAACCACACTTGTACATCTTTACCAGAAGAATATCACAACTCATACACACTTACTTAGCTGAACATGCCAGGAGATAATCATAGGGTGTTAGCAGGATTACAAAGACTGGCAGAAGAAGCCAATGGGTTATAGTAGAATTTTATGTAATACTTAGCGAAAGAAACATCAGTGCTGTTTCTTGCTTGTAGTACTAGCACAGCCTTTTTCAAGGATTTGAATGTTGCTCCAATGTAGTAAGCTTAAGTAGAATGTCCATGGTCTAGAAAATACAGTTTCATTAATATGAGTATGGCTGACACGTATTGTATAACTGACAGTGTATCATATCATGGGTTTATTATATTGCAGTAATTAACATTTGTCTTGATCTAGAACAACATTAGTAAGGTGGGCTCTATGTACATTAGAAGCATATCAACATTAGCACTATTTTAAACAAAAGTCAAGCTTATTGTCAATAGTACTGACTATAAAGCTATAGTATTATCAATTGTCCTGACTTTAGGGACATAAAGTATTTATTATTGTCATCAGTAGTCTTCAGTGTCATTACTTGTACCTGACTTTAGGTACATATCATAGCTTTCTTAAGTGTCGTCTGTAGGACTGGCTTTAAGTAAATATCACAGCTTTCTAAAGTGTCTTTTTAGACTGGCTTTAGGTTCATTTTGTAGCTTTCTTTAGTATGGTTGTTAGGACTGGCTTTATGTACATATCATAGCTTTCATTAGTTTCTTTGGTAGGAACAGCTTTAGGTACATATCATAGCTTTCTTAAGTGTCATCAGTAGGACAGGCTGTAGGTAAATACCATAGCTTTCTTAAGTGTCATAAGTAGGACAGGCTTTATGTACATATCATAGCTTTCTTAAGTGTCATCATTAGGACAGGCTTTAGGTACATATAACTTTTTGAAGTGTCATCAGTAGGACAGGCTTTAGGTACATATCATAGCTTTCTTAAGTGTCATAAGTACGACAGACTTTAGCTACATATCATAGCTTTCTTAAGTGTCATAAGTACGACAGGCTTAAGCTACATATCATAGCTTTCTTAAGTGTAATTATAAGGACAGGCTTTAGGTAGATAAAATAGTTTACTTAAGTGTCGTCATTAGGAAAGGTTTTGGTAAGATGGCTTTGCAATTGTTGTTTGTAGGACTGACTTTGAATGAATACTGAGGCTTTCTTTCGTTAGTCATATCACTAGGACTGCCTTTAGTTTAAATATCATAATCTTCTTTAATGTCATTAGTTTAATTTAAATATCCATTGTTATATGAAAGTCAGACAGTAGGCCTGCAGTTTTTTTGGAGGACTTTATAAATTGGGAGAAATTGTAATTGAATAAGACCACATTACTCTGAAATACCTTTTTGGACCTGTTAAATTTTCTAGAAAACTGAAAAATATTATATGCATATAGACAGATAAATTTTAGTCTAAAATAGTGCATATTTCATCTGGTTTGAAGGTTCATTCATTTATTGTTGTAAGTTTCTTAGTAGGATTTAGTCGTATTAACTGGATATTTCTATCATTTTATGGTAAATTATCATATTATTATTTTTCAGCTGGTATCTTTAGTAGCTATCCTAAAACAGCAAAACAACATCAATACATTTTATTAGTCACTATACAGAAAACAGGAAGTTTTCATAGAATAATCCTGAATTTCAAGAGTTATAGTACACAGAGTTCCTTGTTGTTATATCATATAGCCATGCTTTTATCAGTAATAGATCGATTGTATTGTAAATGATATAGCTTATATTTTTTTCATTTTCATGTGAATACAATATTTAACGAGACCATTTTTACATGAACTTATTTAGCCAAAGATTTATGAATCTCAAAGTCTATGCATTTAGTGAAGCCTTTCATACAAAAAGTGCTTGTATTTAGTCATGATAATTATTATCAAAATACAAATTTTGCCTTCAAACACAGCATTTTTACTTTTTAGCTAAAATTTTACATTGTTTATAGATTCTTTACTTGTGTATTTTTTAGCTGAAAATGTTATAGTTTATATTCTTGTATGTACAATACTTCAGCATTCTTAATATTGTATGTATAGATGTCTTAGATAAAAGTCAAGCTAGTATTTTGCCATAAACATTACCATTAACTTTAAAGGTATATCAAAACTCTATGATGTACGTCATAGAGGGAATCGATCATGGATATCGGTTTTAAATCAAAATTTTATAATGGCATTACTGTATTTAGTTTGCTGCCAGAAAATGCTTCCTGAAGCTATTTTCAAGAGCTGATTATTATATTGATTTACACTAGCAGCAATTTCATATCATGTGGAAATTTTCAACATGTTATAAAATATTTTATCAATAACCTGAATAAACAAGTACTTGAATAAAATATCAAAATGTAAATTAGAAATCAAAATACTTTATTTTATAATTTGTTTGTTTATTTAGATGAAATAGATAAAAGCATTTTGGATAAAAGTAGATCTTATGAAGATAAGAGAAAATCGTTTAAATTGTCTAGGCTTGAAACTGGAATCTTATTTTTAGATAGCTAGTCCTATACATCCAATTTTATTCGGTTTAATGATAGGCTGCGCTACCATTTTTTTCATTCTGAATTTGCATGAAATATTTGCCGCTGGATGTTAAGCAAACAACAATCAATCAATCATATAATTTTAGATTAGATTTATTGAATTTGAAATGAAGAAAATGTCAAAATGCAGAGGTGGATATAGGAGGGGGGGGTTTTGTGGGAAAAATTTGGTTGATTATTTAGGGAATCACTGAAGCATGAATGAAGCGGGCCCCTCTTGGGAAATCAGTGAGCCTCCCTTATGAAAATTTCTGGATTCACCACTGATTAAATGTACCAATAAATTACATTATTGATAAACCAAAGTAAGCATATTAGAAATTTAAAGCATTTAGGATTTTCATGATGAATAAAGCCACAGTTGCTCTATTAAGCCTATATTTATGCTAGAATTATTGCCCTTGCCCTTGTACTGTGCTGTAAAATTGATGTATTAGTATTGTGTGTGTTACTTATATAAACATGAATAACAGGGGTGGATCCAGCCATTTTAAAAGGGGGTTCCAACTATATGTCCCCATTCAAATGCATTGATCGTCATGAAAAAAGGGGGGTTCCAACCCCCGAACCCCCCACTCTGAATCCGCCACTGTATGAAGTTTCTGTTATTTAAATCGAAAGTAATCATTAATGTTGTAACATTGCTAATTTTCTAATTATATATGTTTTTACAGTATTTTTGCAAGTTATTTTATATTGAAAGAATAAAAACTGGTATTATAAGAAAAGAATGTTACTGAATATATTGAGGTACAAAAAAATGTACCAGAATTGTGTGAAGAAATTGGAACTAGTCAAGGATTTTCCACAACTTTCATATTGTACTGAATACAAAGGATGCAATATTCTGTGGATTTATTATACCAAGTTCACACTTTTTTGTTTGTTTATTATGACTTCGACTAAACTAAAAATAGACTGCAAATCATAATTATCCTTAACCTATTCATCTCAAAGCATTATTAGTTTGGATATTAAGTGAAGGATTTTGTTTTTATAATAAGCTTACAATAATACTCAGCTATAGAATCCATTCAATGGTATGAGATTATTTTATATTACCAGAAAAAAACGGATTTCATTGGATACCAACACAGAGGCAATGAAACCTGCAAAGAGATGCCAAAAAATTATGAATCTCATTGTTAACCTTTATATTTTATATTTTTTTTCTATGAATGAGAGTCCAGGGGTCTTTTCACAAAAATTGATTGCAAGTTTTAATGAAATATTCATGACTTACGAGTATATTTTTCACGTAAGATTTTTTGTAAAATTAGACACAGACATGTAAAGATTGTAATATCTTTGTTGGATGAGTTGCCATAGTGTCCTTCCATCTTTACACCAAGATGTCGTTAAATGAAATTGGATACTCTACATTTATCATGCTTTTCAATTACATATCAAATCGATGTAAGACCCCTTCCTAAATTATTGAAAACTATCATTCTGTATTGACAATAATATCTTGGTGTAATGACAATAATATCTTGGTGTAATGACAATCAAATATCTTGGTGTAAATTAGATCGGTGCATTACATTTGGGCGCAGCTTTTGATTACATTTGCGCGCATTCTTTTACAGGAAAACTCAGGTAAATACAGGTAGATCATACTTATTTATTTATTTAACTATTATTTTCAAGCAGGATAAGTTTGTTTTATTGTGCATAAGCACCTAGTCCTGGAAATATAAACAGATAAAAATGTTAAAAAAAAAGTAAATCTAAAGATTAAAAGTACTGATTTTACATGTTGTAACGTGCACAAAAATACATGGATGTGCTGAATAAAATTACTCATTGTAGTGAGCATGGAATGATTCTGAGCCATTTATAGTATGCCTGAATTCTGCTGACAGTATAGTGATGCCCAAAGACGTTGAGGAAATAGGGAATCTGGTAAAATACCTTTGCAATTATTTACAGTGCATTGCCATGATATATCCCGGACTAAAGTGTTCTGTCGATACTAATAGTAAATCCATCGTACACAAATGATTCTGTATATTTTTTTAAATTCAATATGAAAAATATATTATTTTTATTTACAAATAGAACATGTTCAAAATTCATTTTAACTTTAGTCATATTTATTATAAATTATCTTTATTTTACCTGTAAAATGAATGCGCGGAAATGTAATCAAAAGCTGGGCCCAAATGTAAAAAATTTCAATCCCCAAATACATGCAAATGTAATGCGCCCAAATTAGATACACCCTTTTAGGCTAATGCCCTCAAGGTGTATCTAATACTTATAATCAGTGACTCATTCTCAATTTCAATAGTGTGTGTCTTTTTCTGTTCTATATTTAGGATAGGAGCATACACTTCAACCAGGCAATTCCTTATCCATTTATATAAAAAAAAAACAGAAGGTTAGAATACAATTTCAAAGAATTTCTTAAAAACCCTTTTTAATATGTTTTTAAATGAGGTAATATGGTATACTGTTGTTCATCCATCTGTGTGCTGCAGTGTGACATTTCACGATAGCATGTAGGTCCACTCTTCCAATTCTTACAAACATTTCACACATTGTTAGGTTTCTTTGAAGATTTCCCAATTTTTATTTGTGCTATATCAGATTGATATGATTTCATTCATTAAAATAAAAAACTTTGTACATTTTTCATATGTCTGATGACACTTCAAGTTTCCTTTGATGGAACATTATGAAATTTGACCTATTGATTTAGGAAGACAAGCCCACTTTATATTTTTACTGAGTTACAGATTACTTGGGGATGGTCATGTCATGCAGAGATAATTGAGCTGATTATCAGTATTGTTGTCATGGAGATTTTTTTTTAACCAAAGTAAAACTTGTGCCAAAGTGAGAAGAAATCGATCCTTAAAATCATGCCATGTTTTCATGAGTCAATTTGTTCATTTATTTTTATTTCATTAGTAGTGGGAACATCTGTTTGATATTTGTGGAGGAATGCAAAGAGTTTGTTGCAAAATATCACATTTTTTTTCATTATTCCAACCTGAATTTAAAAAAGTCCTTGTTCTCTCAAAAATATTTAATGATTTTCAAATAGAAAACATTTACAGTCAAATCATTCAGCATTTTTACAATTTTTTCAGTATAATTTATACTTTTATATATATCTTTGTTGTTGTATTTATTGTGTTGTATTAGTTATCATGAGGATAGCAAATATAATTGTTGTATTCCATTGTACAGTGTAAGTAAGCAGTGTAAGGAATCAGTTCATGAATGGTTTTTTTTTTAATTAATAATTGAATATCATCCCCTTTTTCTAAAATATCACATAATTTTCTCTGAATTCATTATGGTTTCATGTAGAACCAGTTATCTATTAATTTTATCCTTCTCTTAATAAATTCAAATGCTTTAAAATCATTTAAGGTGAATTAAGATGTTTCAGTGTGGGAAATAAGAGACTTGCAGGATAGAAGAAAATTTAATTCCGTTAAGACCACTCTTGTTTAGTAACTACCTCAGCAGATAAGACCATTGGTAGGTTTGCTTTAGGGTAAATGGGAATAATTCAAAGTATCCTACAAAATTTTCAATGCAGCATTCTGGTAAATACGTCTACTTACAAAAACAAAAATAAAATTTTATGGTATATTGGTCTAGTATACAGAGAATCTAGTTTAATAATCACAATTTATACAGGCTATATTCTAAAGTCTAAGTTTTTAATGGTTATAGATTCAGAAAAATAATTAAATATAAAAAGTCTTCTTCTTCATCAAGATATAGATATATTTTTTTTTACCTCAAGACAGTTGAATTTTCAAATTATGTTATATAATGCTTGCTGAACTACAATTTTAAAAACCAGTATTTGAAATTTGAAAGTATAGATAGGTGTTTGTTGCATAAAGTGCATTTCTTTAAAGCCTTTTGGATGAGTCAAAATTTGCCATTTAAAGCTTTTTCAGGTGGCTTACTAAAAAATATGTTATATATTTGAAGTCATCAGATTTGGTCCTCTTTTTCATACTGTCACAATGAAAAAAAAAAAGAGAACGGACATGAAAAGTAATGAATATCACAATTATCAAGAAACTTTTTTTCACAAGATTTTAATCTTAATCTCTTAAACATCCTTACATTGTACAATACAGTAAAGATGTTCAACAAGCAACTGATCACTAGATGACAGTGAATATATGGTAACAACAAGCAACTGATCACTAGATGACAGTGAATATATGGTGTTGACCCTTACACATGTTTTAGAGTAAAATTGTATTACTGTTGTTTTTTATGTTGTAAGTTAGCATTATATTTTACCAATGTAGAACATATCACTAATGTATGCTGTTATGAATTTGTGCTGGAAAAATCATGAGAAATGTAATATATGATTCTTGCTTTTTGGTAATTATTTTTTAACTCTTTATAATCACTGATTGATGTTGATGTGTTATTTTTTTTCAGCCAGACAAAATATTAAATTCTGCAAATTGTAGATTTTAATTCTGCAAATTGCAGATTTGAGATTACATAGAACTGATGATCTACTGTAGATGTTCTTGTGCAATGCAAGTTTCTTATTGATGTTATATTTGGCCCACCAAAACAACTGAATTTAAAAATTTCTTTATAAAGTTCTGTAAAATAACTTTTTAAACCAGGAAAAATAAATATGGAAAGGGTTTTTTACTAAATGATATGAAATAAAGTACGTGTGGATGGCTTTTTTTCTAAACTTTTTTTGTTTGTCTGTTGTCTTCTTTGTGACATATATCCCCCCCTTTTCATTTTAATGATATTTAGGAAGTTTTGCAATATGAGAGGTGAATGGTCCTGTTCTTGAGATAGACCAAAGTGTTGAATACACAGATTGTTTGAAAGCTACTCAATTTCCAGTGGCAAATATTAAATGTATGTTGAGGATGTTTATATGCCAATGTTATAGAAATATTCCCTTTTAACACACAAGGTAAGTTTTCTGCAAGACACATTATTCTAACTTTCATCCAAGCAATCTCTTCTCTCACTGCTGTGTGCATATTGGAGAAGCAGTAAATGTTAATTTTGAAGTCTGAAACACCAGAGATTGAACCAACAATAAGCCCACTACCATAAGATAACTGAGAAAGTTTACAGTTAATATACATTTTTGGCTATTATCATATAAACTATAATAGATAGAGAGAACCTATAATAGCAAACAAGATCTGCAAATATAGAATTTAACCAAAATCATCAGTTGACTCATTATAGGAGTTACTGCCCTTGCATTACTATTTTACCAAATGTTATGTTATTCTAGTAAAACTATATAGATAGAGGGAATCTGTAAATACTGATTGAACCTACACTGACAGTAAGCCCACTATGGCAAAGACAATAGAGAAAGTTAATAAAAGAGAAGAGTTGAAGTCAAGGTAACAAAGCACAGGTCTACTTTAACTTTTGGCCACAAAAACTAACAGAAAATTGAAGATATGAAATCTGGGGGAATGTAATTAATAAAAAGAATTTCTATGTGATTTTTTATTTCATAAAATTTGACATATTTTCTCTTTTCCCCTGGAGTTTAAATGTTTTGAGTCAGTTGAAGCCACAGAATGTGGTATATCAGATTAATTGTGAGTTTTTCTTCCGCTATTTTTTTCAAATAAACTGTGGAAACATATTTATTGATATCTGTAATCTTTATCAATTTTTCTTTACAAACTTTAGGATCGTTTATGTTACATAATATTCCATTCTACACAGGAAGGTTCTATATAATTATCTAGTATCAACAACCTCAATAAACTTGAACAAATTCTTTCTGTGTTGTAGAAATACAAAATTTAAACTGAAATTCAGACAAGAGTTCTATATATAGGTTTTAACAATATTTACAATATAGGACAGGTTTAAAATTCAATATGTTTTGTTTATCCAGTGTCAATAACGATTTTAAAAAGCTATCGTTAGTGTTAAATAGATACCTATGTGTATTGTCTAAACAGTATTATTTGTGCACTTTGTTACTGTATAGATTTCTTATATCTTAACTGTAAATTTTGTAATCTAGTGGGCCTGTCTTCCTGGTCTTAAATGGATAATTTTCTGACTTTTTTTAACCTGATTGATTTCTAATATTTTCTTGGAATATTGCAAAACCTTAATTTTTACAGAAAGAGGTAACTAACATAGAATAGCCTTTCTCAGCCGTCAACTGTAGTTTTAACAAGAGAGCAATAATGAGAGATGGTTAAACTGGATACTTTGTATTATCGGGACTGATGGAAATTAAATTCAATAAAATGGCAAAACTATTTAAAAAAATATTTCAACAGATTACCTCGTGTTTTAAAGATTATTAAACCTTGCAACCCTGACTACAAATACATCTTATTGCTTTTTGTCTGACATAAATGGATATCAGTTCAGTTATGAAAATACATTGAATATGTAATTTGCCATGAATCTGTCTTCCTTATGTTTAACTGACATAGCTGAGTAAGGGAAAGTTAAGGTACTGAACTGATCAAACTGGTGAATTTCACATGAGTGTACCAGGATGAAATTATCATCGACCATTCTACCTTCAAATGGACCTATACGTCTGGTCCTTTATTTATCTTTAGTCCATTATATAGCAATATTTGTATTTATATTGTCTGGGTATTGTTATCGAATGTTTGTTTGTTGTTTTGTATTTATCAGTATATAATATGAAGTTTCATACCTAATTTGACAGTTGACCTACTGAGTTTTATCTATAAGTATATATATCTTAAAGATAAAAGTTAAATGGACTTTCTGATATGCTTGATTTATTCATATACTTTGGAATGTGAACTTTGTCAAGAATAGAATGTTGAAATGATAGAGAATAAGAACATTTCTGCTTATGCTCTTATACTAGAAATCAACACGATGCTAATGGGTTCCATTTATCTCCCTTGAACACTGGAGAAAACACAAATAAATTATGTTCTAGATATTAAAATTGACATACAAATCCTTTTATATTTTACCACAATTTTAATGGACTCGGTAAATAAAGCAAATTGACTTTGTATGTGTTCAAACATTCTGATTATGAACAAAAATATAAATGTTTTAAATTATTTGACCCCAGATTACTGTCAAGCCTGATATGAATTAGAAAAAAATATATATCATTTCCTTGGCGAATTATCTCCCTTTATTTCTAGATAACTGCCAACGAGTTGAAAATTTACATAATTTAATGAGAAAAAATGAAATGGTCAAATCATACATATATGTACTTTTCATTTGAAAAAGGTTGCCTGACTCAGTTTGATATTTTACAATAAAAATAATAATTAGTTTGATGAATACAAGATATCAATTACATATTGACAAAATCAAAAACCTTTACCCACTCATTTCTTATCTTTAATATTTAATAATAACCTCAAGTTTTGATGATTATATTTCTATGAAAATACTTTAGTTAACATACACTCTAGTGCCATATTTGTGTATCTAAGGTATGCGATATATTCAAATAATTTGTGTTTTATTTAATAATCATTTAGTGCCTTCAAATAAGTTTTTTTTTTTAATTAAAGATTTACATTTCTCTGTGCTTTAAGTATGCATTGGAAAATTTGATAAAAATAATGCTTTTATCCGATCATTTGTGATTTAAACTCATCGGTTAAAATTTTCTGCCTTTTTGGTGAACAAGATGCATAATCATATACAGTTAATTTGTTTCACTTAAACCATAGTATTACAAAGAGATATTGGCATGTTTTATACGGTTTAGCTTTTAGATTTATAGTTTTGATATTTTAGATCTATGTATGTTGTTTATTGCTTAATAAAGTAGATTAAATGTGTGTACATGTCTTTCCCTTCAAGATTTTTACTATCCAAGAAAGAGAGGGGGACAAGTTTCTATTTAATGAGTTTATTTAGGAGTAAAAAGAGGATGTGGGGTATGTGTCAATGAGACAGCAACCCAACACAACAAAAATATCAACAAAAAAAAACATCTAGAGGGCAACATACTGTATTCAATAAAATACAGGTTTCTATGCTATGTCTAAGCTCTATATGTACCCGAGTCTACAAAAGCTGAGAACATACTGTATTCAATAATAGACAGGTTTCTATGCTATGTCCAAGCTCTATATGTACCCGAGTCTACAAAAGCTGAGACCAATAGACAGGTTTCTATGCTATGTCCAAGCTCTATATGTACCCGAGTCTACAAAAGCTGAGACCAATAGACAGGTTTCTATGCTATGTCTAAGCTCTATATGTACCCGAGTCTACAAAAGCTGAGACCAATAGACAGGTTTCTATGCTATGTCTAAACTCTATATGTACCAGAGTCTACAAAAGCTGAGACCAATAGACAGGTTTCTATGCTATGTCTTAGCTCTATATGTACCCGAGTCTACAAAAGCTGAGAACATACTGTATTCAATAAAATACAGGTTTCTGTGCTATGTCTAAGCTCTATATGTACCCGAGTCTACAAAAGCTGAGACCAATAGACAGGTTTCTATGCTATGTCTAAGCTCTATATGTACCCGAGTCTACAAAAGCTGAGACCAATAGATAAATTCACTATATTAGTCTTGTGAAAAATATGCCTTAACAAATTTATGGTTATTCTAACCTAAATTACTTGTTGTTATGAACAGTAATTGCATGAAGTAATCATATAAAAACCATGGTATTCTCTGTTACTTATAACAGAAAGAAAAGGGGCAACAGATAAAACAGAACACAATGACAAAAAATCATGGAAAAGTATGATTGTACCTCAAAAACTCTTTCCTTATTTGTTATCTATCCATTAGTTTTGTAATTAATCATGCTTTAACATAACACTGCAAGTAAGTCATGCTCTCATCATAGTTTTTACCGAAGTGATTTAATTCATTATTTAAAAACTAAAATTTATGCATTCAATACCAACAATAAAAACGTCACCTTGCTTTTTGTTGTAAGTTTAAATTGATTTTAAAGAGTTTTAAACCATACAACAGTTTAACAAATATATGTCAGAATTCATATCGTTTTGTATTGAATCTTTAGAAATAAGTTCTTTAAATTTCAAATATTTGTTTTATGTGTATTTGGTGCACGTCAGTATAAGCGGATATTTACCTTTCAGTGCCCTTATATAAATCAAAATGTGTTTTTTTTTTTTTTTTCCTGGAGATAAAAGAATAAGAATGTTTCTATCTATAAACTTCAGATATTTATGAGAATCTTGTCAATTCTTGTTCACAAAAGATTAATATTTATTTCAGGCAATTTATCAATCTACTTTATTGAGGTAGACATGTACGCCTGACTTCAGATTAGGAAGGAAGTTTCCAGTGACAATTTCACTAAGATTTTATTCATTTTAACTGAAAAAGTACGTGTTAAACAAAGCATATTAAATTCTTAGTTTACACTTAGTCTACGTTGTAAGCATTTTAATCGGATAATTCAAATTCTAAATAATACTTCGACTAATATACTAACTTATTAATAGTCCCAGATAAAGGGTAGTAGGAATTGCAAGAAAAGTATTGAACAGTTTAACGGACTGCACCAATTACCAAAACTCAGGGGCGGATCCAGCCATTTTAAAAAGGGGGGGTTCCCAACCCAGGATAAAGGGGGTTCCAATTATATGTCCCCATTCAAATGCATTGATCGTCCAAAAAAAAGGGGGGTTCCAACCCCCGGAACCCCACCCCTCTGGATCCGCCACTGAAACTAGACTCTTCATAAACTTAAACTATAGTACATACATAAACAAACACAGCGAACTACACGTGTATAGATAACCGGACATGGTACAGGCACGAAATGCGGTGGGGTTAAAGAATTTTAGTGCGCACAAACTTCTCCCTTAACCACATTACCAAAAATAAAATTTAAAAATCACAATAAAAAAAGCTAGCACAGTACAGCAACCAACAGGCTGACGACTAAAGATGGCACATATTTTAGAAAGCAGTGTCAAAATGTGACTGCAACTTTAGGAAGCTAGCTAAGGTAGCCGCCTCTGGCATAACAATAATTACTGGCTATTAATAAACGTTTCGGCCTGGCTACCGCTACCACCAAATCATTGTCAATCATAAAATAACTTTTAAACAAAAACTAATGTCAGTTTTCATTTACATAATTTTCACGTTAAAATCCCATCCAGTTTTCGTGATTGAAAATTCAATGACTATATTATTAATGTTGAAGCCAATTATCAAGGTTTTAAATTATTAAGAACCTCAGTTCTCTCATGGCTGCAAGCTTGATCAAGATAAATTATCCTGAAAATTCATTAAAATGAGCAGATGTAGTCACGCTTTAGGTCTACAGGAATCCTTACAAACCCATGTATAGTTTATGTAAAACATGTCTTTTTAAGATAATATAACTGTATCGATTGACGCATTCTTGCTTTTTATTTGTGAAGAAATTTACATTTTACTTTAAGCGTAGATTATGATGTTTCAGATTTCCGAGTCTAAACAACTAAATCTTTGTATGTTGCTAACAATCCAACTTCATTGTTTTCAACTTCTTTAGACTAGAACAATACGTTCTAAGAACGAACTTTGGATATATTGTTAAGCCAGGTATTACGAATCTCTGTTTCATTGGATGTATGCAGTTTGTATCCTAGAGATACTTTTATCTTTTGACACTGGTTTTCATGTGAAATACCAAAGCCAAGCTGTGTATTGTGTTTCATCTAGGAATAACATTTTAGTATAATAGTCCCAGGTTTAATTAACATTCTTTCTAAGTTTTTCAGAGATTCATATGGCCAAACGTTTTTTAACAATTGTACAGGTATATACATACTCGCGTTCAGTGCCATGTTGTCAAATAGGACTGTACGTGGTTCCGTTGAAGACAATTTTGGTGCAGTATTAAAAAAATTGCATCTTGCATCGAAAGACGTTGTATCTGGAAGACAGTTCTTATCGGAGGGTCCTGGTGGGGTTTACAGAATAGAGACTACCGATGAAAATGATAAAGAATAGAAAAAATGGGTTGCTAAAATATAAAAAAATATAGTATAATTGGCACACACAAAAAGGATAGGGACAAATGATAACATTAAAGAATGCTAAAATGTAGACTCTACCAACCCTACTCTCGTAGCTTAACTTTTGATAGGTTGGAATAGAGAAAATGGGTTGCTAAAATATAAAAAAATATAGTATAATTGGCACACACAAAAAGGATAGGGACAAATGGTAACATTAAAGAATGCTAAAATGTAGACTCTACCAACCCTACTCGTAGCTTAACTTTTGATAGGTTGGGGTTTTGGGTTTGAATGTACCTTTTCGTCCGTTTTTTTTTATATGTATCATCACTTTATTATTGCATAAAACGGATAACAGAAATCACCAAAAAAATTGGATAGTATACGACCATAGCAACCATCGGCGATCTCAGTACAGTACGCATATGATGAAACCATACTACGATCTAGGATAGACATTGAAAGACCATTATAAAAATCACCCTCCACTCAGTGAAATAAATTGTTCTATATACCTCTGATTATTGAAAATTTGCACCATATGGATGCATCGTTGGGTTTATGTTTAACATCCAGTGGAAAATATTACATACATATCAGAACAAGAACATTTTAATATACTATGGAAATGAATCCTGCTTTGTAATAGACCCGTCACTCTGAGTCGTATTTTTAACGTGAGGGAACAGTTCACAGGAAGACATGTCATCCTATCAGGACATTTATTCTGTTTCTTAATTGCCTCTTGCTTATAGCGGTGAAGCAGCAAATACCAATTTTCAAACCTTCGGTTTGATCTGACCGGGGATAAATAAAACACCACCTCTCGCAATCTAGGTGCATAAGAAAGCCACCATAATACCACCGAGACGGATGAAAGTTGTACTAAGACGAAGTGTTCAACAGTGAGTAAATGTTTGACTAGCCTGACTAGCTTGTTTCCGATTTTTACACTGTCAGGGGAATTAGACATATTGGGATTTTTACACTGTCAGGGGAATTAGACATATTGGGATTTTTACACTGTCAGGGGAATTAGACATATTGGGATTTTTACACTGTCAGGGGAATTAGACATATTGGGATTTTTGCTTTGCTAATTTGGACTAGACCTTTGCATACAAGAATAATCTGCACTCTAACCCAACTTTCTATTACTGGAGAGGTATTCAGAGGCAAACGTACGAAAGCATTTTTTTTTATTCACAACACACCGTTACACTTTGTGATTGGTTTCACTTACAGATCTTATTTCCTAAAGTAAAATTGCAGCGTAACTTTTGGTCACCAGTGCTTTTTATCACCAATCAAATGACCTGTACAAGAGTGAACTCTTTTGTCACCGGTGCAATTGTACCTACACATGAGATGGCTCACGTAGTGCAATTGTACCTACACATGAGATGGCTCACGTAGTGCAATTGTACCTACACATGAGATGGCTCACGTAGTGCAATTACTTTTGTTTTTAGTTATCCCTTTTAAGACAACCTAAACAAACTGATCCATGATATAAATCTGCAATTCTGCTCTTTATTTGCGCTCCACAGAAGTCTGTGCCAAAGGTCAAACCGCTCTACATTCACACATATGTGACATAGTACATTTATTTAAACGTGGATGTGGTTGAATGAGGTTTCTTTTATAGTAAACTAGTATAAGCTGTTGGGTTTTAAAGTAATAAAGTCTTTCAAATTATAAGCTGTTCAATTTGTATTACAAGTATTTAACCACTGACTGGCCCTTGGAAACGTGTTTTTAACGACCAGCATTGCTTGGCAAATAAGTACAGTTATTCATATTCATATATTTATAAATTTCTATGTGTATGAATATCGTTTCTATTGTGTTGGTTAATATTTTGACTAACGAAATTGATTGTGTGTGTTGATTTCTCAAACAAATCGAAATTAATTGCCAAATATGAGAACATTTAAAAAGTTTCTTCAAGCTCAATTAATGGATCGAAATAATTAATGATCGGTTGTATTAAATTGAATGGGTTATTCGCAATTGTAAAATAAATAGTATACAAAGTTTGATTTTATCAATGTATTCTTCATGCTCGAATTATATGATCAAAGACCGTTTTTAATAAATATACATGTAGTTGTGTTGAGTTGTAGAGAAGTGTATATTGTGTAAATTAGCAGCTAAGAATTCGCCAGGAAATAACTAACTCAACCTGTACATATACTTTTATAAGTACTGTTTTAAGAAATTGGATATATATATAAGGATCGTGGCAAGTCAACTCTATACAAAAATTGGTCCAGCCAACTTTTGGTGTTCACCAGGAGTAAATCTTCCTTACGTCATTCTAATGTAGATTTCTGGAAGAGAATATAAGGGATTCATCTCCCCTTTTTTTCCTGTACAATGCAGTGCAGATCTACCATATTTTAAAGTTATTGCAAACTATCCCAATATATATAGTTGGATACGTTATGATCCGTAATGGCACATATACTAACCATGTTGCATCGTTTCATGATATGAAATCCTCCATATGTTATTTGGTCACCACAAACTGATTGATGGAAAATAATTAATAATGTCAAGAGACTTCTTGGTAGGGACATTGATGCACTTTTATACAGCTAGAATTTCGTTATCGTTAAACCGTAATATTGATTATTTCGTTTTGAGAATACAAGATGTCTTAAATTATTATTAAATAAAAACGACCCGCGATATATCTACTATACATAATTAACCTGATGCTAATTACAAAAATCGAACCCTGCTATAGGTAGCAACTGACATTTTACACGATAATATGCTCTCGACGACGGTTGTTTTTTTTTTTTTTTTTGGTTTTTTTGTGGTTTTTTTTGTGTTTTGGTTCAGATAGAGAGCTACATCATCTTCCATATCCCGATGTGCATTTTTGTACAGTTGAAAAATCTTTAAAAATACGTTTCAACTTTAAAACAACTCCTCGATTGTCTTGTGCTCGGCGACCTCGAGTGCAGGAGGTCATGGGTTCGACCTCCTGCAAGGTTAATTGATATTGTCATCTTCTCCCCGTCAACAAGAATGGGGCATGTAGGAGTAAGACTTATTACTGGTCGGCTAATGTAATATTGAAGCCACTAACTACAATACATATTCATATCTCAATTAGCATGTTTTATCCTAAAAAGGATGTGATATTTGCCGTTGGACGTTAAGCAGCAACCAATAAATCAATACAAAATATACAAATGAAAGCTGAAAAACCTATTTAACAAAGTTGAAAGGAACAAGTGAAAACATGTACAGACAGGAAATTTGTAAACGGCAAATAAAAGAACGAAATGGAAAATCCTTGTAGACTTCAAAATTATGTAACAATTTCTTTACGAATTATTAATAAAAGTAGAAGCAGTCAAATATGATACACATGAAGACGCTTGAATGACTAACAAAAGCGCTTGATGGCGTTAATGGAAAACTTTCAATACCTTCCCAATTTAATATCAATTTGAAACTTATCCACAGAAACGACTGCTTTTAAAGAGATTAATATGCCATGCAATTCAAATTTGGAGTTGAGTTGATGAACAAGGCCGTTTCCTTGATCGGAAATGTATGGATATTGTACTAACAAGAGTAATACATAAAATATAAGTTAGTAGTGCAATGCCCCTTTTTCTGCTGATACTCGAAAAAAATCTTGGTAAAAACGGTGTTCATAACTTATTTTCTTACTTTTGATTGAACTCTTCGCGTATTTTTATAATCTTCAGAAATAAATAGCATGAAATCTGGGGCAATAACGCTGATAATATATTATAGTCGTATCTGTGATCTAGGTGTTGACCAGGTCGGGTTTTAATATCCCGGTTGGAACATAATACTCCAAATGTACTCAGCAAAATCATTAATTCAAGGAAAATATCACAAAGTGCAAATTATTACATACAAGGGAATAACATTTGGTTAGCAACTTTCTTAATACCTGTTTTTCAGGAGTTTGTTTCCTTGGATGATGATGTATTTGAGAGGGATCAATAAAGCTATTTATTCATTCTCACTGTATTGAAATGTTTAATGGGTTATTATAAACCGCTTCAGAGAAATACTGCAAATATAACACAAGTAAATTTGGATACGGTGCTTGCAGTTTATTCTGGACACTGTCACATGCATGTACTAAAAATGTCATTAACACATGACAAATTGCAGAAAACAAAACAGACTTTTGGTTCATCAATTTTAAACACGATATTCCATTAGAAAAAAAAAAAAATTTTCAAAACATACAGTTCGGGACACCCCTTAAAATGAAAAGAATTTGATAGGATACAATCATGCATGTGACAAGCGTTAGGCCAAAGGTCTTGTCATCAGTTGGTTTTTCAGACTTAAACTAAATCTATATTCTTCATGTATTATAGAAATAGAAAGTATTTTCGATTAGGACATGCATAGACTGCATTACCATGTCTACAAAATATGTTTCAATTACAAAAGCCTTATCAATGTAAGAAGTATTGAAAACTAGAAGATTGAGCAGGAAGCCATACTACATTGTACCATTATAAATTTTGTATTTATATACTAGTACGTATTTTCTCTATTGATATATACATTTACAGATGACTGATCATTTTCGTTCAATAACAAACAACACAATAACACCAATCACAAATCTTCATGATGTATATAAAGTTTGATTGATTGTTATCTGCTTAGTGTCCAGTGGCAAATATTTCTAGTACGATATATAATTCGTGCTTATTGGCTTTAAGGAGATTCTCTGAGATTAAATCTTTTCTAGATACCCTCGAAATTAAATTAAATGAAAACCGTTGCCAAATTCATTGAGCTCAGAAACCCTAGTTAAGACAGAATAGTTGGGAGCAGACCAGTATATACAAAATCCGTGTTAAGTTTAGCCTTACAATCTCTTCCTCCATTGTTATTTGTCCGTTTTTACACTATGTTATCATTGTTTTTTAGTCAGTCTGGTGTAGTTTTTTGTCTCGCCTGCAACGAAAGTAGCAACATGCGAAACACAGGGATTATTACAACCGGCCTCAGCTGCGACAGCGCAGACTATTTGTATAATGCTTTATATTTCAGAAGGTAAAGACCTGGATGCTTCATGTCTTACATGCAGATACATACAGATTCCTTATGTTTTGATGTTTCAATTTATCATATGACCATTGTCCTTGACTTTATTTTTATGGTTCAGTGATTGTTTGAACAAAAACTTGTAGTTTTTTTGTTATGTGAAATACTCACTAAATATGCAAAATATGAGTAATAGGATAACTATACTTGTTATATGGGTTCCTTGCAAGGTCTACATGTCTGTCAGGTAGATTCATCTGACCTTGGTCTCAAAAAGAGAGGGGGCGTAGAGGGCGTAACCCTTCCACATTGGTTTGGAAATGTATCATTTTAGCTTAAAATCGTCCAAAAAACTGTCTTTTCGCTATGCTCCTCGATATTTATTGTTTTCTGAAATAACGCCACACTTTCTAAAATCCTGGGCACCAAAAGCAACAGGCCAACTATATTTGGCGTATAAAATGATTACATTGTGTACATGTCCGACTGGCAAGTTTCGTCTGACCTTGACCTTTATTTCATGGATCAGTGGATGTTTAGTTTTCATGATATTTCTTATTCGCTGACCTTTACTAACTTGTAATCTACTTGGAACATCTGCAATGTATATATTTATATGAAGAGTTGGATTTTGAGGTCATGATTTTGACTTGAAATCAAATCTAAAAACATTTTAGATTTTTTTTATAACCTAGAACTGTTTTCAAACTCTGGTAAAATATATTCCTGTGTATTTGATGTGAGGACTGCATCCAAATCACAAGTTTGTTTAAATTCTGTTTCCTAGTGTTTACAACAAGATGTTCCTCTATCAGGATATCAATGCATATTTTTAGGGTATAACATGTCATGCTAGTGTCCAATATAATAGCTAGGCAAACCATGTGAAGATGTGCACGTTGGAGTCCATCATAATAGCTAGGCAAACCATATGAAGCTGTGCACATTTTGGAGTCAAACATGCCATGCTAGTGTCCATTATAATAGCTAGGCAAACCATATGAAGCTGTGCACATCTTGGAGTCAAACATGCCATGCTAGTGTCCATTATAATAGCTAGGCAAACCTAAGAAGCTGTTGATACTTTGGGGTCCAATATGTCATGCTAGTGTCCATTATAATATCTAGGCAAACCATATCAAATGGTGGACATTTTTGGAGTCTTAACATGTCATGCTAGTGTCAATTATAATAGCTAGGCAAACCATATGAAGAGGTAGACATTTCGGGTCCAACATGTCATGCTAGTGTCCATTACAATATCTAGGCAAACCATATGAAGCTGTGAACATTATTGAAGTCCAACATGTCATGCTAGTGTCAATTTGTTGACATTTTTAGGGTCCAATATGTCATGCTAGTGTCCATTATAATATCTAGGCAAACCATATCAAATGGTGGACATTTTTGGAGTCTAACATGTCATGCTAGTGTCCATTATTATAGCTAGGCAAACCATATGAAGCTGTGAACATTATTGGAGTCCAACATGTCATGCTAGTGTCAATTATAATAGCTAGGCAAACCATATGAAGCTGTGGACATTTTGGGGTCCAATATGCCATGCTAGTGTTCATTATAATATCTAGGCAAACTATGTAAAATATGTCTTTTAAGATAATATAACTGTATCGATTGACGCATTCTTGCTTTTTATTTGTGAAGAAATTTACATTTTATTTTAAGCGTAGATTATGATGTTTCAGATTTCCGAGTCTAAACAACTAAATCTTTGTATGTTGCTAACAATCCAACTTCATTGTATTCAACTTCTTTAGACTAGAACAATACGTTCTAAGAACGAACTTTGGATATATTGTTAAGCCAGGTATTACGAATCTCTGTTTCATTGGATGTATGCAGTTTGTATCCTAGAGATACTTTTATCTTTTGACACTGGTTTTCATGTGAAATACCAAAGCCAAGCTGTGTATTGTGTTTCATCTAGGAATAACATTTTAGTATAATAGTCCCAGGTTTAATTAACATTCTTTCTAAGTTTTCAGAGATTCATATGGCCAAACGTTTTTAACAATTGTACAGGTATATACATACTCGCGTTCAGTGCCATGTTGTCAAATAGGACTGTACGTGGTTCCGTTGAAGACAATTTTGGTGCAGTATTAAAAAAATTGCATCTTGCATCGAAAGACGTTGTATCTGGAAGACAGTTCTTATCGGAGGGTCCTGGTGGGGTTTACAGAATAGAGACTAACGATGAAAATGATAAAGAATAGAGAAAATGGGTTGCTAAAATATAAAAAATATAGTATAATTGGCACACACAAAAGGATAGGGACAAATGATAACATTAAAGAATGCTAAATGTAGACTCTACCAACCCTCTCGTAGCTTAACTTTTGATAGGAGAGAAAATGGGTTGCTAAAATATAAAAAAATATAGTATAATTGGCACACACAAAAAGGATAGGGACAAATGGTAACATTAAAGAATGCTAAAATGTAGACTCTACCAACCCTACTCTCGTAGCTTAACTTTTGATAGGTTGGGGTTTTTGGGTTTGAATGTACCTTTTCGTCCGTTTTTTTTTTATATGTATCATCACTTTATTATTGCATAAAACGGATAACAGAAATCACCAAAAAAATTGGATAGTATACGACCATAGCAACCATCGGCGATCTCAGTACAGTACGCATATGATGAAACCATACTACGATCTAGTATAGACATTGAAAGACCATTATAAAAATCACCCTCCGCTCAGTGAAATAAATTGTTCTATATACCTCTGATTATTGAAAATTTGCACCATATGGATGCATCGTTGGGTTTATGTTTAACATCCAGTGGAAAATATTACATACATATCAGAACAAGAACATTTTAATATACTATGGAAATGAATCCTGCTTTGTAATAGACCCGTCACTCTGAGTCGTAGTTTTAACGTGAGGAACAGTTCACAGGAAGACATGTCATCCTATCAGGACATTTATTCTGTTTCTTAATTGCCTCTTGCTTATAGCGGTGAAGCAGCAAATACCAATTTTCAAACCTTCGGTTTGATCTGACCGGGGATAAATAAAACCACCACCTCTCGCAATCTAGGTGCATAAGAAAGCCACCATAATACCACCGAGACGGATGAAAGTTGTACTAAGACGAAGTGTTCAACAGTGAGTAAATGTTTGACTAGCCTGACTAGCTTGTTTCAACAACTTTCCGATTTTTACACTGTCAGGGGAATTAGACATATTGGGATTTTTACACTGTCAGGGGAATTAGACATATTGGGATTTTTACACTGTCAGAGGAATTAGACATATTGGGATTTTTACACTGTCAGGGGAATTAGACATATTGGGATTTTTGCTTTGCTAATTTGGACTAGACCTTTGCATACAAGAATAATCTGCACTCTGACCCAACTTTCTATTACTGGAGAGGTATTCAGAGGCAAACGTACGAAAGCATTTTTTTTTATTCACAACACACCGTTACACTTTGTGATTGGTTTCACTTACAGATCTTATTTCCTAAAGTAAAATTGCAGCGTAACTTTTGGTCACCAGTGCTTTTTATCACCAATCAAATGACCTGTACAAGAGTGAACTCTTTTGTCACCGGTGCAATTGTACCTACACATGAGATGGCTCACGTAGTGCAATTGTACCTACACATGAGATGGCTCACGTAGTGCAATTACTTTTGTTTTTAGTTATCCCTTTTAAGACAACCTAAACAAACTGATCCATGATATAAATCTGCAATTCTGCTCTTTATTTGCGCTCCACAGAAGTCTGTGCCAAAAGGTCAAACCGCTCTACATTCACACATATGTGACATAGTACATTTATTTAAACGTGGATGTGGTTGAATGAGGTTTCTTTTATAGTAAACTAGTATAAGCTGTTGGGTTTTAAAGTAATAAAGTCTTTCAAATTATAAGCTGTTCAATTTGTATTACAAGTATTTAACCACTGACTGGCCCTTGAAACGTGTTTTTAACGACCAGCATTGCTTGGCAAATAAGTACAGTTATTCATATTCATATATTTATAAATTTCTATGTGTATGAATATCGTTTCTATTGTGTTGGTTAATATTTTGACTAACGAAATTGATTGTGTGTGTTGATTTCTCAAACAAATCGAAATTAATTGCCAAATATGAGAACATTTAAAAAGTTTCTTCAAGCTCAATTAATGGATCGAAATAATTAATGATCGGTTGTATTAAATTGAATGGGTTATTCGCAATTGTAAAATAAATAGTATACAAAGTTTGATTTTATCAATGTATTCTTCATGCTCGAATTATATGATCAAAGACCGTTTCTAATAAATATACATGTAGTTGTGTTGAGTTGTAGAGAAGTGTATATTGTGTAAATTAACAGCTAACAATTCGCCAGGAAATAACTAACTCAACCTGTACATATACTTTTATAAGTACTGTTTTAAGAAATTGGATATATATATATAAGGATCATGGCAAGTCAACTCTATACAAAAATTGGTCCAGCCAACTTTTGGTGTTCACCAGGAGTAAATCTTCCTTACGTCATTCTAATGTAGATTTCTGGAGGAGAATATAAGGAATTCATCTCCCCTTTTTTTCCTGTACAATGCAGTGCAGATCTACCATATTTTAAAGTTATTGCAAACTATCCCAATATATATAGTTGGATACGTTATGATCCGTAATGGCACATATACTAACCATGTTGCATCGTTTCATGATATGAAATCCTCCATATGTTATTTGGTCACCACAAACTGATTGATGGAAAATAATTAATAATGTCAAGAGACTTCTTGGTAGGGACATTGATGCACTTTTATACAGCTAGAATTTCGTTATCGTTAAACCGTAATATTGAATATTTCGTTTTGAGAATACAAGATGTCTTAAATTATTATTAAATAAAAACGACCCGCGATATATCTACTATACATAATTAACCTGATGCTAATTACAAAAATCGAACCCTGCTATAGGTAGCAACTGACATTTTACACGATAATATGCTCTCGACGACGGTTGTTTTTTTTTTTTTTTTTTTGTTTTTTTTGTGTTTTGGTTCAGATAGAGAGCTACATCATCTTCCATATCCCGATGTGCATTTTTGTACAGTTGAAAAATCTTTATAAATACGTTTCAACTTTAAAACAACTCCTCGATTGTCTTGTGCTCCGCGACCTCGAGTGCGGGAGGTCATGGGTTCGACCTCCTGCATGGTTAATTGATATTGTCATCTTCTCCCCGTCAACAAGAATGGGGCGTGTAGGAGTAAGACTAATTACTGGTCGGCTAATGTAATATTGAAGCCACTAACTACAATACATATTCTTATCTCAATTAGCATGTTGTATCCTAAAAAGGATGTGATATTTGCCGTTGGACGTTAAGCAGCAACCAATAAATCAATACAAAATATACAAATGAAAGCTGAAAAAACCTATTTAACAACGTTGAAAGGAACAAGTGAAAACATGTACAGACAGGAAATTTGTATACGGCAAATAAAAGAACGAAATGGAAATTCCTTGTAGACTTCAAAATTATGTAACAATTTCTTTACGAATTATTAATAAAAGTAGAAGCAGTCAAATATGATACACATGAAGACGCTTGAATGACTAACAAAAGCGCTTGATGGCGTTAATGGAAAACTTTCAATACCTTCCCAATTTAATATCAATTTGAAACTTATCCACAGAAACGACTGCTTTTAAAGAGATTAATATGCCATGCAATTCAAATTTGGAGTTGAGTTGATGAACAAGGCCGTTTCCTTGATCGGAAATGTATGGATATTGTACTAACAAGAGTAATACATAAAATATAAGTTAGTAGTGCAATGCCCCTTTTCTGCTGATACTCGAAAAAATCTTGGTAAAACGGTGTTCATAACTTATTTTCTTACTTTTGATTGAACTCTTCGCGTATTTTTATAATCTTCAGAAATAAATAGCATGAAATCTGGGGCAATAACGCTGATAATATATTATAGTCGTATCTGTGATCTAGGTGTTGACCAGGTCGGGTTTTAATATCCCGGTTGGAACATAATACTCCAAATGTACTCAGCAAAAATCATTAATTCAAGGGAAAATATCACAAAGTGCAAATTATTACATACAAGGGAATAACATTTGGTTAGCAACTTTCTTAATACCTGTTTTTCAGGAGTTTGTTTCCTTGGATGATGATGTATTTGAGAGGGATCAATAAAGCTATTTATTCATTCTCACTGTATTGAAATGTTTAATGGGTTATTATAAACCGCGTCAGAGAAATACTGCAAATATAACACAAGTAAATTTGGATACGTTGCTTGCAGTTTATTTTGGACACTGTCACATGTATGTACTAAAAATGTCATTAACACATGACAAATTGCAGAAAACAAAACAGACTTTTGGTTCATCAATTTTAAACAAGATATTCCATTAGAAAAAAAAAGACAAATTGTCAAAACATACAGTTCGGGACACCCCTTAAAATGAAAAGAATTTGATAGGATACAATCATGCATGTGACAAGCGTTAGACCAAACGTCTTGTCATCAGTTGGTTTTCAAGACTTAAACTAAATCTATACTCTTCATGTATTATAGAAATAGAAAGTATTTTCGACTAGGACATGCATAGACTGCATTACCATGTCTACAAAATATGTTTCAATTACAAAAGCCTTATCAATGTAAGAAGTATTGAAAACTAGAAGATTGAGCAGGAAGCCATACTACATTGTACCATTATAAATTTTGTATTTATATACGTATTTTCTCTATTGATATATACATTTACAGATGACTGATCATTTTCGTTCAATAACAAACAACACAATAACACCAATCACAAATCTTCATGATGTATATAAAGTTTGATTGATTGATATCTGCTTAGTGTCCAGTGGCAAATATTTCTAGTACGATATATAATTCGTGCTTATTGGCTTCTTAAGGGAGATTCTCTGAGATTAAATCTTTTTCTAGATACCCTCGAAATTAAATTAAATGAAAACCGTTGCCAAATTCATTGAGCTCAGAAACCCTAGTTAAGACAGAATAGTTGGGAGCAGACCAGTATATACAAAATCCGTGTTAAGTTTAGCCCTACGATCATTTCCTCCATTGTTATTTGTCCGTTTTTACACTATGTTATCATTGTTTTTAGTCAGTCTGGTGTAGTTTTTTGTCTCGCCTGCGACGAAAGTAGCAAAATGCGAAACATAGGGATTACAACCGGCCTCAGCTGCGACAGCGTAAACTATTTGTATAAAGCTTTATATTTCAGAAGGTAGAGGCCTGGATGCTTCATGTCTTACATGCAGATTCCTTATGTTTTGATGTTTCAATTTATCATATGACCATTGTCCTTGACTTTATTTTTATGGTTCAGTGATTGTTTGAACAAAAACTTGTAGTTTTTTTGTTATGTGAAATACTCACTAAATATGCAAAATATGAGTAATAGGATAACTATACTTGTTATATGGGTTCCTTGCAAGGTCTACATGTCTGTCAGGCAGATTCATCTGACCTTGGTCTCAAAAGAGAGGGGCGTAGAGGGCGTAACCCTTCCACATTGGTTTGGAAATGTATCATTTTAGCATAAAATCGTCCAAAAACTGTCTTTTCGCTATGCTCCTCGATATTTATTGTTTTCTGAAATAACGCCACACTTTCTAAAATCCTGGGCACCAAAAGCAACAGGCCAACTATATTTGGCGTATAAAATGATTACATTGTGTACATGTCCGATTGGCAAGTTTCGTCTGACCTTGACCTTTATTTCATGGATCAGTGGATGTTTAGTTTTCATGATATTTCTTATTCGCTGACCTTTACTAATTTGTAATCTACTTGGAACATCTGCAATGTATATATTTATATGAAGAGTTGGATTTTGAGGTCATGATTTTGACTTGAAATCAAATCTAAAAACATTTTAGATTTTTTATAACCTAGAACTGTTTTCAAACTCTGGTAAAATATATTCCTGTGTATTTGATGTGAGGACTGCATCCAAATCACAAGTTTGTTTAAATTCTGTTTCCTAGTGTTTACAACAAGATGTTCCTCTATCAGGATATCAATGCATATTTTAGGGTATAACATGTCATGCTAGTGTCCAATATAATAGCTAGGCAAACCATGTGAAGATGTGCACATGTTGTAGTCCATCATAATAGCTAGGCAAACCATATGAAGCTGTGCACATTTTGGAGTCAAACATGCCATGCTAGTGTCCATTATAATAGCTAGGCAAACCATATGAAGCTGTGCACATCTTGGAGTCAAACATGCCATGCTAGTGTCCATTATAATAGCTAGGCAAACCTAAGAAGCTGTTGATACTTTGGGGTCCAATATGTCATGCTAGTGTCCATTATAATATCTAGGCAAACCATATCAAATGGTGGACATTTTTGGAGTCTTAACATGTCATGCTAGTGTCAATTATAATAGCTAGGCAAACCATATGAAGAGGTAGACATTTCCGGGTCCAACATGTCATGCTAGTGTCCATTACAATATCTAGGCAAACCATATGAAGCTGTGAACATTATTGAAGTCCAACATGTCATGCTAGTGTCAATTTGTTGACATTTTTAGGGTCCAATATGTCATGCTAGTGTCCATTATAATATCTAGGCAAACCATATCAAATGGTGGACATTTTTGGAGTCTAACATGTCATGCTAGTGTCCATTATTATAGCTAGGCAAACCATATGAAGCTGTGAACATTATTGGAGTCCAACATGTCATGCTAGTGTCAATTATAATAGCTAGGCAAACCATATGAAGCTGTGGACATTTTTGGGGTCCAATATGCCATGCTAGTGTTCATTATAATATCTAGGCAAACCATATGAAGCTATGGACATTTTTGGGGTCCAATATGTCATACTAGTGTCCATTATAATAGCTAGGCAAACCAAATCAAATGGTGGACATTTTCTATATCTAACATGTCATGCTAGTATCCAATATAATAGCTAGGCAAACCATATGAAGATGTGGACATTTTTGGGTCCAACATGTCATGCTAGTGTTCATTATAATAGCTAGGCAAACCATATGAAGCTGTGGACATTTTTGGGGTCTAACATGTCATGCTAGTATCCAATATAATAGCTAGGCAAACCATATGAAGCTGTGGACATTTTTTGGGTCCAATATGCCATGCTAGTGTTCATTATAATAGCTAGGCAAACCATATGAAGATGTGGACATTTTTGGGGTCTAACATGTCATGCTAGTGTCCATTATAATAGCTAGGCAAACCATATGAAGTGGTGCACATTTTTGGGGCCTAACATCATGCTTGTGTCCATTACAATAGCTAGGCAAACCATATGAAGCTGTGTAAATTTTTGGGTCCAACATGTCATGCTAGTGTCCAATATACCCGTAATAGCTAGGCAAACCATATGAAGCTGTGCATATTTTTCAAGCATTGATTTGATAAAAGTTTGCTGGAAAACATGTTTTTTTTAAAAAGCTTATAGTATCTGTTGCATTCATAAGCCTTTATGCTGTATTGAGAATACTTGAAAAGCAAAGCAAAATCAAGCTTTCTATGGTGGATTCTGAAAGCTCGTCCAATCAAAGGATTGTTTACACTCAGGTCAATACATTGAGATGGCAAAATTTTCAAGTTTTCTAATCAATCCAATATGAGCAAAATTAATAAAAAGTTCAATAAAAAAGTCAGATATCATAGGATATGTTTGCATCTCAATAATGGAATTATTTCAAGCATCTAGTCTTCCATATTTTTTACACTAATTCAATAATAATGCCCACATCTTTCCTGAATTATGAACTATAGGATAAGTGTCAAACCACAAGCATTATAAACTATTCCATAGTCTTCAGTTCAATAAGGAAGGCAAGTAATCCACTCTTAGTCTTATTTAACATCTCAACACATTGAAGAATTATATGGGTTATCCATACAACTCTGGAGGGATTTTTCAGTGTTAATTTTATGAACATCTCATATAAGACATATTTTGGATTGGAAGAGCTTTCAGATCAGACAACTAAAACATAAGGCATATATTTTATGACAAGGCATTTATTCTGTTAGTTATACATATACATTATGCAGTTGTAGCCATTTTTTGATACTGATCGATAAATTGAGCAACAAAACTCTGTTAAAATAGATTGTCATGTTACCAGTTATCACCTATTCATAATTCATTTCCTCAAGTATACACTGATGTTCATTTCATTTTTTTTTACACTTCAAAAGAAACTGCTTTTTCACAAGAATACGAAAAACGAAAAATTGATTAAAAGCAGCGAATAATATCTCAAAGTTGAAGGTTCAGGTAAAGCTAAGATACCAATTGAATGCAACTGTAAATTTATTCTTGGATATATTTTCATAGATAAAGGCAGTATAACAATTCTGATAAAAAAGAACAAACTTTAATGATATTAATGGAATTTATAACAAACTATTACAAAAAGTCTTAAAATAAAAAGTGTATGAATAAATATATGAGAAAACAGAATTACAAATGCTGGACAAACAATATTGACTACAAAAATCTTTCACAATGAGCAATTATAAATACATAACAAAGTTGCACAATAAAATGATGCCAATCAAAATTTAAAATAATAGTTGTCTTGTTTTCAAAAACCTACATGGTAGACAAACAATAAATTAATTTTTTTTTAAATTGTAGGTAATTCTAGCATTAGTTCAGCATTTCAATTATTTAATAACAAAACAATGTAAACAACCACTATTAGATGGTACAGTAAATTTCTACAACTGCATGTCTTACTTAAAATGGAATGTTTAATGTTTTCAATTGCTTACTAACAAATGAAATTTAATGCTTTAATCTATGTTTGGCAACATTTTCCTTTCGCGCAACATTTACTTTTCAACATGCACTCTAAAAGTTTTTAACTTAGCACAAAACTTCTATATATATTTTTGTACAATAAAATTTAAATATACAAAGAGTAAAATTACAATTTATGCAAAAACTTTAAAAAACATACATCTTAAATAGAGAGTAGAAATCAGTAACAAAAATAGAAAGAAATGTGGTAGCAAAATAAAACCTTATGTGCTTTTGTGTTGTACACAATACTTATTCATTTAAAGAATACTTTTTGGTAATACTGAATTATATTAAAATACAAACATTCTTACTTCCATAAAAATGATATCACAGTTTCTTAGAATTTTGATACACAATAATTTCTGGACGGATGTATACAAATCATAATATCTGCACAAAGCCTCCTGGCAGTCTGAAGAGTCCATTTCTCTGAGAAATTTCATGAACTTACCATTTTTTTTGCTTTTTAAAAATCCAAATAGTACAGATGAAAACATTTTTCAATCAGCTTGAACAATTAAAGGAGCTAAATACTGACTGTGTCGTATTCCGAAAGATGTTGCAGGGGCTTTCTTTTTAGTTATAACGACCTGTAAAAAGAAAACAGTTTTTTGCTTTTTAATCTGCTTCAGCAATTATAAGAGGAGCTAAATACTGACTATGTCTAATTCCAAAGGATGGAGCTGGTTGTTTTACTTTATGCATCCATACCTAAAAATATAGAAAAGATCTTTAGCATACAAGAATATCTATAGAAATGCACTACATTTCAGAATCGCTCCATCTTTTCTTCTAAATGTTTTCCTTATAATATAGTAAATAACATTATATTAAACAGTATTAGACAGCAATGTTTATCTTTATTTCTCTAGTTACTGCCTCAAAATTTCAGTCCAGAAAATGGAAGAAAAAAAAATCCCCTGATATTAGTAATAAACTGTTATCACAGAACTATGTCTCGCCTTTTGTAATTTTGATTATGCAAATGTTGAAATTAAAATAGCAATACTTAAACATGTTACATTAGTTAAGCAAATATTCAAAGTCAATGAACTATGACTGAGGTATATGGCTAAACAATCTCAATGTAAAAGAGATGTGCCAATGCTAATACAACTGCATACCAAATACCATTGACTTATTATAAGATGTTCACTTTAAACAAACCTAAACACAAACATTCACTTGTAAATTATGTAAAAGTTTCAAAGTCAATGAACCATGAAGAGGGGGTGGGGCTATATAATTTCCATGGAAACGATACTTGCAAATGCTAATAAATTTGCATACCAAATATCATTGACTTAACATAAGCAGTTCATCTTAAACTGAACTTATCACAAACTAATACATGTAAACTAAGCAAAAGTTTCAAAGTCAATAGACCATGACTGAGGGGGCAGGCCAAATATTCTCCATGGAAATGAGATGTGCTAATGGTTATACAACTGAATACCAATTAACATTGGCCTACCACTAATGGTTGATTTGACCTAATCACAAACTTATACATGTTATTAAACTAAGCAAAATTTTCAAAGTCAATAGGCCATGACTAAGGGGCAGAGCTGAATAATCACCATAGAAATGAGATATGCCAATGCTTATACAACTGCATACCAAATAAGATTGACCTACCACTTATGGTTCACCATAAACTAGACATAATCACAAACTAATACATTGTTGACACAACAGCCGCCATTGCCACCGCCGGAAACAGCATACCTATGTCTCGCTTTTTGACTCCATCAAGGCAAGACAAAAATCAGTATCAAATTGACAAAAAATTGTATACTCTCTTTACTTAAAAGGATTTTGTTTTAATTAACATTATTGAACAAATCCTCCCCCGGGCTTATCCAATGCTCTGCTCTATTCATACAGTTCATCCATTTTCAAGGGGGATGATGTGTTAAGGTCAGTGTAAATAAAAGAAAAACTACAATACTTACATTTTCTGGTGAATGAGCTCCTGGTCCAGGTTTCTTTGTGGTATCTCCTGGCATAACATTTCTACTTGTCATACTATATAATGGTGATTTATCTTTATAAATACTGGGCTCTGTGGTGTTATATGTTCCTGCTCCTGGTGCCTGAAAACATGAGAATAAAAATAAATTTTATGCATCCAACATGTTTTTCTAATTGATATAAATTTAAAAAAAAAAGGTTAAGAAAGTATAAAATGTGCATTTAAGTCAAATTTCTCATGACCATCCATGATAACTTTTTAGAATATGTAAAGATTTCACTTTAATAACTGAGGCAGACTTTCCTGAGACATTCGAAGAACCCTTAATGAAACAATGGTGCTTTGATTCAGTTCTGTTTCATGTCTACAATGGAAATAAATATTAATTCGAAGACCTTTACTGCTACATGTATGTAACATGAATTTAATATAACAAACACTTTATTTACCTTAGCTAAATCTTCATGGAAACTGCCAATTGTTGATCTTGCTTTCATTGAGAAAATTGGAGCTTGTTTCTGGCCACTAGTGACAGTTTTACCCAACATTGGAGTTAATGTGTAATTATTTGGAGCTGAAATATAAAATTTACACAATGTAGTCTTCTTAATAGAGAAAACTGTTACAATTCAACAAAAGAACTAAAAGCCAACACTATACTATAATAAAATTCTATGCACTATTCTATTACTATAATATAAAACTAGCTATAATGCAATGGATATAAAATCAATGAAGACTTGACATGTATATGGGCAGTGAGTGGAGTAACAAATAAACTACCTGATATGACCTCTGCAATTTTTCAGAACTGGACACAGACTTATGTTAACCGTAAAGTTCATGTTTAAAACCCTACAATATGTGTGGGATTGATGAGACTATTTGAATGGTAGTCAAGGAATATTTATATTCAGGTTGTAGATAGAAGTTTTACATTAAGGTAAAATGTCATGTAGAAAAATAATCACTGGAAATATCTTGTCGATAACAAAAACCAGAATATATGGCTAAAATAAACATGGATACACATCATAAGCCTCTACCAACAGCAATCCAAAAAATACTTCACATCATCCTTGGCTGCCTAGGTTTACAGTCTTAAAACAAAACTCATCTAAGTTACAATTGGTAGGTAATTTACATACAGGCTGTCAATATTTAGGACTTTTAACAAGTCATTTCTGACAAAAAGATATATTTGGCCCTGTGTTTTTACTCAAAAATAATTGCTGTTTGCGGAAACTTACATCTTTGAAGTTGTAAAACATAAAGTTTTATTCATGCTGTTGAAGGCCGTACATTGACCTATAATGGTTTACTTTTATAAATTGTTATTTGGATGGAGAGTTGTCTCATTGGCACTCACACCACATCTTCCTATATCTATTTACATGTATGTAATAGACACCAAAGCCTACAGATGTTACAAAATTTTTATTTGCAAAAAAATGTACAACCTGGAAGACATTGTGTTAAGATAAATAAAATAAAATGATTTTCACCTAGAAAATTGGTGATGTGGAATTCATATGAAACAAATCTGAACAATACAATGTAATAGGCTTATCTGGGTAAGGGATGGCATGCAATTTTCATGTTTCACATTAATAAACCTGACTTTGAACATCATTAAAAGACTAAGCAGGGCACTCTTCTGTGTTAAACACTAGTTTGTACAATTTTGTCATGAAATTCATCTACTTTCCGTTATTTTTAAGATAAAATTAACAATCCTTTATATTTAATATTGTCTTTTTTTTAAATATAATTAACCCTCATTTGACAACATTACAACAATCAAGAATATAATCATGTTTTTCTCGTAATTAGAATATACAAGATTTTTCATAATTGCACTCCAGTTTAAATAGCCTTTATAGGCAATATAAGAAAAATGTCATCTGAGAAAATTATCATCGATTACAGATAAATGTTATAATTATAACTGAAAGAGTCATCATTTTTACATTAAAGTTTTCCTCAATATCCTTTTCTGCTTGCTGTGATTAACAATAAACACCACACTTAGTTCATATGAACTATTCCAGGAATTAATAGAAAACTTGCCTCATATGAAACTATCAGAATAATTCAATTCCTTTTAATTATTTACAAGACACGGTCAGGGAAATTGCTGGTAATAATTAGCAAAATATTCTGATATTAAGGGATAGATGAGGTAAATTTTCTTATGAAGAACATCGGTATTGATAACCAACAAATTAGAGTCTTCGTTGCTAATCTATGAAGTTTGACCACACTCACAAGTTTAACAATCAAATCTCTGAGTAAGGTTAAAAAAGAAAACTTCAATCTTGTAATTTGTACATGTATATTCTTTTCTTTATGCATGAAATATGTTAACTTTGAGGAAATGTATTTTTCGTGACAGAACATGAATCTTAATTTGTAGGTGACTGGTGGTGTTTTTCAATAGGTATTTAATTGAAATGAATACAAGCGATAATATCTTTATTTATTTATACTGTTTAAATTGCTACATATTCAGATCACACGCAACCGGACTATTTCATTTATTCATGGCTTCCATGCAAGGAAATTAAAACTCACCCAGGAAAGTTGTAAACAACAGGATGCCATGAATTTGATTAAATAAATAATCATTTCAGCCATATATTACTGCCATCCTCTAAAAATTACTTATTTTTCTTCTTTTCCCAAAGTACCCTATCATATATAAAATGGTATTTGACCCCTACCATGTCTCCCTTTTTTCCACCCATATACAAATTTCTAAATTTTGGAAAAATGGTAGTGGTAATTAAAATTAATATTCTCAAAATCAAAACTGTTAAAAACGCTTTTTTTTTCTAAAATTGACTTTTCTCAGAGTCATCTCAAGATAAGACCACACTATATTGGTTCATGTTTAAAAAAATTCCCTTACAGGCTATCCCTGATTCTCATTACGATAAAGGTATGATAAGATACATATGACCTTAAGCAACTGATTTTACAACATTGAACTCTGAATGGAGAATTTCACCATTTTATAAAGCATTACATTTTTTTTCTGTCTTGTGCATGTCTTACCTGTCCTTCTGTGAAAAAAGATTGATAATTTGATATGTGTAAAATTGTCCATATTAACTCATTTGAAAAAATTCAATTTTTTTATATATTTATTTTACTAGATCAATCTTCTAGATAAATATTTTTGAGACTGTGCTTAGCTGCGTCACCTAAATTTGCCATTAAGGAATTTTATCCATTCAAGAATACTACAGTTAAAATGGTCTCATTTAAATATATATAGCTATATTGTCGTGTTCTTTATGTGAATCTCCAGTCTGGCTGTATAAATCTGCATATTTAACAAATGACTACACAAGCAGAAAACTATCCATCTTCAGATGACTTTCGTGTACTAACTTTTGTTTCTATCAGAAATGTATAAAATTAAGAAAAGCTGCAGTTGAGAAAATTACTTCCAATGAAAATTTACATATCACCATACAATTAAATCATATCAACATGTACGCTCTTTAGTTTTAAGCCTGTGGTTTACAGGCCCACAACTTTAAACTCCATTTTTACCTTAAAAACTGAATAAAATGAATTGGTTTTAGAACATACCAGGGTTATTATCTGTTCTCCTGTGTCTGTGTCTAGTTCCAAAGCTGTATTGTGGGTGTCTGAAGTGAGCTGTTTGGCCAACACCTTCTGGGCTGTAGGCACCGGGGCCTGGAACTTTGAACATAGTGGCATCTCTTTGCCGACTGTATAATGAATATTGAGGTGTGCCATCGTTTCCATCTCTATACACTTTTGGATTAGGATAATAGCAAGGTCCAGGACTGCAGTCATCCTTGAATTTACCATGACGAACACCAAATGGGTATGCTGGTCCTTTATTGTGTACACTTCTTGGATCATGAGTTTTCTGTCCAACTAATCCAGGTAGTCCATAACATGGTCCAGGACTGCTGTACATAGCAGCGATTGGCGCCCGGGGTTTTGTGTAATTGTAAACCATTTTGAATTTTACACGTTAAATCTCACTAAAAATCCTGAAAAAGAAAACAGAAATGTTATATACAACTGTTTAACTAATAGGCTAATTATCATACAATATGGAATGCAATTATCTTTGGAGATGCAGATAGTCTCTAATGATCCAGTTGTAATATCAGTATTTTCCCAAGGTCCATGACTTGGGTTTAAAAATAGAGGCAGATCCTAGGTAAATTCACAGACTTTGATTTCAAAATTAGTCAGAAATCCTTTTGATAATTTGGTCTTTTGACAAGTAAAAAAATTCCTATACCACATACAAGAAGAGATGATTTAAGTAAACCTTGAAATACCTGTTTATGTCCAGGCACCTTATTGTTTACACAAAATCTTCTTAGATTCATTTTGTAAACAAAGTTATTTATTGTGTACACAAAAATTGTTTGCAAACCACTTACAAAGCTATCTTAGCAGTTAATACAAATTTTGGGAAACTATCTTTTATTGACCACTGAAGAGCACTTATTGTAAGCAAATTGGTAATCTTGTTCAATCAAGGGTAGTAAAATTGATAATTTATATCTAAATAATTATCTAAATGTTAAAATAATGGAAAGAAAATTTATCTAATCCACCCAAGCAGATGATAAATTTTCCATGTATAATTAAACATTTATACTTTAAAGTAACCTCATAAAAATTATAAAATTGCATTTAGAAAATATTATTAGTATGTTCAATTCAATTTCAAATAAAATTATTGAGTACCTGATATTCTATTCTCAATATATATGCTTGCCACCACTTAAAATAAATTATTAACTACAAATATAGTCACTAAGTGGCTTTACTAACCAAAAACAAACCTTATTTTGAATATATGTATTTTAAATAAAGTATGTAATTCAAAACCACATCAAATATATTTGAAAATTTTCGATTCTATAAGTTTTCTAACTTATCCATAAAACTCACAATTCAAAAGAATTTAATGCTGAAAACATGACAAATAAACATAAATGAAATTCAATGTCTTACCTTCAAATTAAATCAAATAAAAATAAACTGTCAGCTAATGATATCTCTCATGCTATATGTATAATTTAACTCTAATTGTATTGTGTTTGGTAATGGCTACCCAGCAACCAGTGTCACTACCTGAATGAACTTGTAAAACATTTAATTATTGGTCGATTCATTTGGCTTGTGCCAATCAATCGACCCAGCACAATTAGTGACAAAACCCAGGCATTTAATTACCTTTTTATGTGTTGGATAATAGAAAGTATTAGTTATAATCCAAGTAACACAATCAACCCTAATAAATCTGATATTGAAATATTAGTTGATTATTTGGTAACGATAATACTCAAGACATTTTTTAACAAAATAATTAACCCTAATTTGATAACCTTAAGACAATTCTTTCTGTCGTCACCAACAAATAAGTCAAATATAATCGCCACTTAATTCTGATTTACATTTGTACATATGTATCTCTAAAATTATCAAGTTTTAACCTTAATTGAATTAATTAATATATGTTTGCTTGATTCCAGCTGGGACTAAGAGATAAATGTATTTAATGTCCTAGATTCCAGTGACAAATATTTTGTTTAGATTCTATACAAAAACTTATGTCACAATAAATCACTTTTGTAGTGGAAAATGACTTGAGAGTAAGATATTTTGGGAAGGATGGATATTTTTCTGAGTGTTTAGTTTTCTATGTTGTGTTTTGTATACTATTGTTTGTGTTTTGGTTTTATTCTTTTTTGCCATGACGTTGTCAGTTTATTTTAGAATTATAGTTTGAATGTCCCTTTGGTATCTTTCGCCTCTCTTTTACAGGTGCTCAAAGAGTTATTTTGAATTTGCAAAGAGTTTGACAATCCCCCAAAATTTCTTGATATCAATTTAATATAACCACATTGACCAGACATAGTTGAGTATAATACACAAAAATTACTCCCCCTCCAACCTCAACTCTATGGTCTAACTACACAACTACAGAAATTACTATGCAATCTTAGTGGCCAAATTGTATTGCCATCTGATATTTCTACACCCTAGTAACAGGGCCTAATCTAGGATTTTGAAGAGGAGAAGTGACTTCTCCTTCCAAGAGAACAGGAGAAGTGGTCAATTTCTTGAGAAGTGAGATTCCATTACCGTTTCGGTTGCATCGTGTTTTCATGGTGATCACTAAGGAAATTGTTTTATATATATTCAATAAAAGATATACTTGCAGTTTTTCATGTGTTTTGTACACAATGTATATAAAGAAAGTTCTAAATAAAAGGTTTAGACAATATATAGTTGTTATTTATTTATTGATACCATTTGTGTTCTAAATAAAATTAGTTGATTGGGACATGAGGGAGTAGCCTAGTAATATTATCATGATTATGATGCATTAAATTCATGTGCATCTGCCTCAATTTATTTTTAAAGTCCAGAAAAATATAACTCCCAATTTACCTGATGAATTTCACATGACTGGGAATTTAATTTAGATCACCACTTGTCATTATTTTGTAAACAGTATTGAATGTCCAGGACATTATGTTAGTTGTAAATTGAGATTATCGTTGAAGATTGCAAGTCTATAAATGAAAATATCTTTCAATCGCATATTAATTATCCGACAAAGAGCTAATTTCTATCATTTTTAAAATATCATCCATATCAACGAAATGGTCGTGAGAAAAAATCCACTGCTGATCACAACCGGTCGAGGTCGACGTTTGCAATCACATTATCCATCAGCAGTCTTTCTACCTTTATATTTCAATTTTATACTAACTTTTAAGGTAATCTTAACTTCATACTTTTTTCAAAGTAAATGACAATATGAAAAAGACATCAATATATTTTGAAGTTATTTTTGCAGGTGTCTGTTGGTTAGCACAGTTTCCTTGTATAACAAGACATGAAACTTGAATGTATACTATTAAGCCAATCATGAATGGTAATATATTCAAAATGCACAACTGAATCCAGTCATTAAACTTAAAATATCATACTAACTCCATGTTGCTAAACAGCATTGCAATTTGCATTATGATTACACAAAATACTACTAAATGGGTGAAATATAGATATCTTGGTACCCTGATAATAAAATATGGAAAACATTACATAAACACAGATTCAGGTCTTTCCAAACATTGATTTTTGAAGAGCTCCTAATGGTCATAAGAATAATACATTTCCTCAAAATATTCCAAATTTACAAGTTACGATTCTGATAACATTAAACAATAGTCTACAGTTTGTCACAAGAACTTTTTTTAAGTTTCAACATAATAAAAGGAGAATTGAGTATACACCACTGAACCAGTAAGCCATTGACAGAAAAAATATTGCAGAGGCAAAAATACAAACATGTTGTCTATATGTAAATCAATTGACAACAGTTTGTCTGTTTGTAAAATAAAGTCATTTCTCCGGTGTCTTATTAATTGCAAAGATATCTAACTTTTTAGATATTTTTGTATTTGATTTTCCCCAGACTTCATTTCAACAGCACTAATTTACAGTTGAACTTTAGTTGAATTTTGAAAGGGGGGAGGGGGTTTCAGTAGAAATCAAACTGATTATATCATGTATATATATTGGTTTAATAAAGTACAATGTATTCACATTCACTGAAAAGACTTAAATACTAATATGTACCAGACAAATATTAACACCACAATGTGGATATATCTGTACTATATACTATAAGGTAATTTTATATACCCCAGATCACTCAATATTGCATATTTATTCCTGTTTAGGACGGACAAAGAATTCACTAACTAGGAATACCCAAAATTTGAAACAAGCTTTTAATTGTTTTTCAATTTCAGAGTGAGACCTTTGATAAGAGAATATCTTCACTTCAAATATAACATAAATAATTACCCCATGCCATAATTTATAGATATAGGAAGATGTGGTGTGAGTGCCAATGAGACAACTCTCCATCCAAATAACAATTTATAAAAGTAAACCATTACAGGTTATCTCCACTACTCTTGAGGGTCCGGAAGAGCCCGTCAGTTGGCAGCTCAATTTTTTAGATGTAAATCCAAAGCTAATTCCCATAAATGTCTGATTGGGTTTTTTTTTTATTGACTAGATATCAAGGGGTTAATTTAACCATCATACAGCAGCATTTCTTTGGATGACTTAAAATGGGACATTTTTTCCTACAAAGTCATTACCCTACAGTCTACTAATTATAAATACAATTCAGTATATATACACTTCTCAGCAGTTATAACCCCTCTGCCATATCTTTTTGGCATTCTATATGTCACATGCATTAATGTACTCATTTAGAGACAGAAATAACATGGACATGCTCATGATGCCAAAAAAAAAAACACGTTGCCAGTAAGATTATGATGAAGAATGTATAAAATTGACGCTACACAAGTTTGTCCGCCTTTAGTGTAAATTACAGACGTTCCAGTAAAATTTTAATTCCACAAAAGAAAAATGATAATAGATTGTAGTATGATGTCAATAGTACAGTGTAGCAGATTCCTAAATAGTTGTAGTAAGGTATATTGTTTTCTATGTGTTTTTACTGAATTGAGATAAGATTGAAATTTAGTACATATTTTTTGTACTAGAAGTTTCTACCTTCAGGTGACCCAGTCCATATAGGGCTATTCTAAACTAACCCGTTCCCTATATTCAACCAATACTGTACCCTAACACTAGCCCCAACCCTTACCCTATAATACTGTACCCTTACACTAGCGCCAACACTTACCTTAAAGTACAAGGTCCCCTTATTCAAAGTACAAGAAGACATAAACTTTCATATAAAAATCTACCTGAGTAACCTCACAATGAAACATATTACATGAAAAGTCGTGAAAAAAAATATTGAGCAAGAAATCTAAACTTCAAATTATACTGTTAAGATGAAAACCTCAACAATTTAGATACTGAATTTCAGGATAAAAATGTTTGCATGTCAACAATACACTTGCATGCTGACCTTACTTTACACCTTGTATTCCATAAAAAAATATGAGGAGTTAATTACGTAGATTTCCCCTTGATTAGATACGTAAACAAGATAAAAATCAATTGAACGTATTAAACAGAGGATTGAAGCACATAGTCATTTCATGTCTTAAGGAGAAACACTCTTATCCACCATTTTTATGGAACACAAATTATCTAATCTATTCACAATTATGCTACACCATGCAATTCGTTTTATTTATTTAAACTTCTATAAATGCAAATAAAGACAGTTTGGTTAATTATATTGTCTCGTGTCATGCTATCAATTTAAACTCACCTGTTATTTCAAATAAGCGAGATCCACCATGCAATAAAACTGCAGCCCTAGTTTCTACAGGAAACGTTGTCACACAAACACGACACAGTCTGAGAGGAAGGACTCGTGACCAATTTCGGCGAATCTGATTGGATATTTCGATAGCAACGTTTCCATCGCTACCCTAGAAACAGGGGAGACTATCGAGAAAAGTCTTCCCGCCAATAAATTACATCCGGTAAATCGAACACCCCAAAATAAGAATTGAGGTCGATAAGATGACAACGGAAAGTACTACGCGTATTTTTCTGTGTTTATTTTCTATATTTGATGCTCATTATTAAAGTTGCCGTTTTTATCAACGACATCATGTACATTAAATACATTATTAGATAAAACACTAATATTAAATATGCAACAATCATTTGACTCCATCAAGAAGAAGAAGAAATCATTCACTGGGACCAGAGACATATAATACATTATATGTCTTTGCTGGGACCAATATATATAAAGGGACTTAGAGTATTGCCTTTTGATATTGATAAAAAAAAAATATATGACCTTGAAGAGAAAATAATGTAGAATGATTGGACATTTTCATTTCCATAATTTCATTTCTATATTTGTTATTCTGGTGTCTTTTCCGTTTTCCGTTTTCTTAGCAAATTATTCAAATATCTTAATATTTAAAGGTGCAAAAATTTAACATCTGCTTTTTTCCTGATAACTTGTCATAGAATAAGATTATATATATATATGGTTGGAAAGAGGACACTTCATAATGGGTGGCATAGTCTATTTTTTATTGAATTTATTTTAAAGTTTTCCGGACTGAAAAGCATTGAAAAAGTTTTTTTTACTAAGAATTTCAGTTAATAATTTTTTTTTATCAAAATTGTGGTTCATTCTTTATCTAGTTAATACATTTGTTGTATCTATAAATATACAAATAACATAAACTGCTAGAAATTCAATGAAATGGGGAATAATTATTTGTAAGTTTGATTGAATTTTTATGAGTTTAGACGATTAAAGTCATGCAATCTTGGTTATTGTCTTAAGTGAATCACTGATAATTGTGACACAATTATTGATTATAACAGATCAATATAGCTCTGAATTCAAAATGAAATATCCCCTTTCAAGTTAAAAAAACTTGCATCTGATTATTCCATAATAATTTATCTTTGAAACACAATTTGAAGAATTATTGTATGTAGTGTAAATCGTAAGTTACAAACAAATAAGTAGCTGTGGGGCATTAAAACAATCAAGTTATTGTTAATTACTAATAGAAGTTTCAAGTCGGTTCATGTATTATAATTAGTCCTAGCCATTTATCTTTTCTAGGGCGGAGATGGGTTTTCTCTATTTGGACACACATTTTTTTCCCGACTTAAGTCATAAGCGATTCTTTTTTTAACATACAGGAATGAGATTTTTTTTAATTCACCTTATTTTCAATAGAAATAAACTATTTGTCTCTTTCCTTCTGAAACAAAGTATATTTGTTTCAAGAAATTAAGAATCAATCATAATAGAAAATGAGATGATATGTAAATTGATGGGATTAACAAAATTGTGCTCACTTATAAAGAAGAAGAAGAAGAATTATTTATTATAGTGCAACCTGAATAAACAAATAAATACATGTTTTAAAATACAAAATAATCAGCTAGCCAAATAGGCTTATGATGTACTTTCTAATAATAATAGTCTATTCTGAATCATGAAAATGATTTTGAAATCAAAATTTAAATTTGTTACTAATATGAAAGAAAAATTAAACGCATTTACAAACATGTTATAAGATAGGTTTGGTAGTTTACACACACTATGTTGATTGATTTTTCAAAATTGAACAGTCAATATTAAATTTTGCCACAGTTTTACTCTTAGAACTATTTAGGAGTTCTTTTAATTTATCCATTGATGAAAGGTCAGAGAAGTCATAGTCATGTAAAGTTTGAAGCTTTCGAAGGAGTTCGTTGCGAATATTGTTATACAATGTACAATTAATCATGTCTATCTAAACAACTGTTGTATTTGCCTTAATGTTGACCCATTTCAACGCTTTTCCATACATTTTTATCACATTTTTTGCTTTTAATATAAATAAGAAGATGTGGTATGAGTGCCAATGAGACAACGTTCCATCCAAGTCACAATACATGTATATAAAAAGTTAACAATTATAGGTCAAAGTATGGCCTTCAACACGGAGCCTTGGCTCACACCGAACAGCAAGCTATATAAAGGGCCCCAAAATGACTAGCGTAAAACAATTCAAACCGAAAACCAACGATCTAATCTATATAAAAAAAAAAAACGAGAAACGAGAAACACCTATATATATGAACCACACCAACAAACGACAGTCTGGGAGAAAATTATTGTTAATCTTTATTGCATGGCTTTGAACTAGCTCAAGTTACTGCGTGTTCTCTTGGATCGGCACCGTCTATGTCATTTTAAAGATAAGAAGATGTGATATGATTGCCAAATGAGACAACTCTCCATCAGAGACCTATTGGCGTGGAAGTTAGCAACTATATCTCACCGTACGGGCTTCTTCAACGAGCTAAACATACCGCATAGCAAGCTATAAAAGGCCCCGAAATGAAAAATGCAAAACAATTCAAACGAGAAAACTAAATGCCGATGCACAAAAAACTCAACGTAAAACAAATATTATATACAGTAACAAACGACAACCACGGAATTACACACTCCAGACTTGGGAAGGCACTGACAGAATGTGGCGAAGTTAAACATGCATGTTTGGGGCGCCCAATCATCTCCTAACCTGGACCAGTGGTTGAACAGCACAACACAAGAACACAGTTTATAATACCAATACCAATACCAAAATGTTTATTATAGTGACATGTGTTTTATAATATTAAACAATATCAATAAGAGGTTATAATTACATGTATCAACACCCGGCCCTTTTGAAACTGTGACAATAAACGTAAATAAATATGACATACTGCAATAAACGATAACCACTGCAGGCGCAGAATCAGCTATTTTGAAAAGGGGGTTCAAATCCCCGAAACACGAAACGTTTACATCATTAAAAAAAATACATATAACAAAAATCTAAAAAATAGGGGTTCCAACCCTCGAAACATTCCGCTTGGATCCGCCAATGCACGGCTGAATAACAGGCCCCTGACTTAGGACAAGCACATATAAAAAGTGGGGGTTAAACATGTTTACAGGCGCCCCTCCAACCTTGGACAATAGTGCAACAGCATAACATAATAAGAACATACTATACAAATCAGATCGAAAAAAAAACAAAACACCAAAGACACAAAGTACAGATCTGAAAGTACTCGCAAGTATCGAAAGCTATAGTTCAAAGCCAATAACAGCTAATTGAAATCATGTATCCAAGACCAAAATATCAATCATTTTGTCTTTATGTAGTTGGTTTTTTTTTTGTGTGGTTCGTTTAGACCTGGTGAGTCAAGCAATTTCCAACTGATTTATACGCTTTGTTGTTATGTTGTGTTGTGCTGTTACATCACGGTTCCAGGTTAGTTAATGGGAGCTTGGGGTTGAGCGATCGCAGACATGTTTAACCTGCTGTAGTCACAATATTCTACATGTGCCTGTCCCAAGTCAGGAGCTTGTAATTGAGTGGTTGTCGTTTATTGCTGTTTATCATATTTGTTTTTCGTTTACTGGTTTGTCATAAATCATGTCGTTGGGATTTTGTTTGAATTGTTTCACATTTTGTTATTTAGGAACCTTTTGCAATCACACCGCATCTCCTTATTGTATACTAGTTGCAATGAACCAGGTTTGATGAATGTTTGGGACACGAATAATAACTCTTAAGTGTTACATTTATTTTCTGTAATATTTGCAGCTATCTTGTGAAAGGAGATTTAGGCTATACGTCCCATGCAATCTAACATACATACTGACTGTTAATAATGAAAAATGATTAAGAACAAATATGGAAAGTTCAAACATGATTAATAAACAGCTGCGCCATGAGCGCATAATACGCCCGTCGCTTTTGCAATAGATATAAACCAGTCACAAAAGTTTCATGAAAACTGCTCAAAGCATTTTTGAGTTATTGTCCGAAAACTGGAAAATCCCCCTTTTTTAATGAATAAAACTCCATAACTCGGAAACGTAAAATCTACAATTTATAAAAATCGAAAGGGAGCTCACATTAATAGATATAAACAATAACAAAAAACAGCCGCCACAAAACAACTGGTTTGATAATGACCAAAGAAAATGAGAATTAATCTTTTTAATTATAGTAAAGTATATTCCAAATTTCCAACAGATCCATATGTAAGAAATCATTTTATAAATTAAACCGTGAATATACAAGAGCAAGAAAAATTAAAAAGAAAGAATTTAAAAATCTATACTTTTAGAGTTAGAAGGGTTACATGACAATAACCCAAAATTGTATTGGAAACTTATAAACGATCTTCAGAATAAAAGTACAAGTAATATAGAGAATAATATAACTCCAACTCAATGGCTAAAGCATTTTGAGGACCTCAACTCGTTCAGTTTAGAATTTACAGATCGTTTGAAAGAACGTGATAAAAAGCTAGAAGATGCTGAAAAAAATGTTTCAATGAACTAGAATTTCCAATAAAGGACTCAGAAATATATTCTGCTATTGGTAGATTAAAAAGGGATAAAGCTCCTGGGTTAGATCATATTAGCAACAACATGTTGAAAAGTGGTCAAAGTTTCTTAACAAAATGTTTAATTAAATTGTTCAATACCAGTGCCGGATCCAGAACTTTTTGTAAGGGAAGGGCCCACTGACTGACCTAAGGGGCCCACTCCAGTCATGCTTCAGTGATTCCCTATATAATCAACCAAATTTATTCAATTGCATATTAAACTCTAGATTTGATAATTTTTTAATAATTCATAATCTAATAGATGACTCTCAGATTGGATTCACTAAAAAGGCTAGAACATCTGACCATATGTTTATCTTAAAATATATTATTGATAAATATTGTTCACAAAAGGTTGGTAGAGTATTTGCCTGCTTCGTTGATCTAAGAAAGGCTTTTGACACTGTAATTCATGCAGGATTACGACTTAAACTCCTAGAAATAGGGGTTGGTACTACATTTTAAAATGTTATTAAGAATATGTATTCTGTAAGTAAATCTTGTATAAAAACAAGTAACACTGCTCGCACTGAACTGTTTGAAAGTAAATTGGGAGTTAAGCAAGGCGACAATCTAAGTCCTAACTTGTTCAAAATTTTTATTAATGTCCTTCCTTTATTACTGAAACAAACATCTGACCCGATTATACTAAACTCTCGGCCTATACATTGTTTGATGTACGCAGATGATATTGTTCTGCTCTCTTCCTCATAGCATGGTCTTCAACAAAAACTAGATATTTTAGATAAGTTTTGCAAACAGAAGTGTCTTACTGTAAATTTGTCTAAAACATAAGTACTTATATTCAATAAGGCAGGCAGACATCTCAAATATAATTTCAAATACAATGGGAAAATTGTTGAATGTGTAACAAAATGTAAATATCTTGGCATTACTTTCTGTTCATCTGGATCTTTCTTCTATGCTCAAAATAAACTTTATCAGAAGGGTCTAAAAGCTTATTTTAAACTGTGCAAGGAATTTATTTCTCACTGTCCTTCACCCAAAATTTCATTACATGTATTCGATCACACAATTTTGCAAATATTATTATATGGTTGTGAAATTTGGGGTTATTTTTAATCCCTTTACAACAAGATTGAAAAAAACCCTGATTTGTCCTTTGATGAAATTTATAAAAGACTTAATGTGAAGATTTGTATGTGAAATTATGTAAATTTGTTTTGGGTTGTGGGAAAAAGAGTTCTAATTTTGCCTCCTTGTCAGAGCTTGGCAGATTCCCCACACATTTATATGTTGTCAGTGCAATGCTTAAATATTGGCACCGCTTAGAAAATTTAGATAATCAATTTCCTATTTTAAAAGATGCATATTTAACTTCCATGGAGTTATAAAAAACAAACGACCTTCTTGGTATGGCTCTGTGAATATACAGGAAAAAGTAATTTTTGACAACCAAATTGACTTAAAGTCAATGAAAACAAATAGTTTTAAGAAGACATGTAAAAATTAATGAAAACTTATTATATCAATCTTTGGCAAAAGCAAAAAAACATCATTATCGGATTGCAAACTGTGTACATACTTCAAGTTTAAACAAAACTTCGGATTTGAAAATTATTTAAATATTATAAAAGATTTTGGGCAGAGGAGAATTTTCACCAGATTCAGAATATCAACTCATAGACTTCAAATAGAGTTAGGAAGATATCAAGGTATTATCAGGCAAAATAGATTGAGTATTCATTGCTCATCTGGCGCGGTAGAAGATGAGAACCATTTTTTACTAACTTGTACAAAGTATAAAGTTGAGCGTTGAAATCTCATCAATGCTATTGGATTACTATGTCCTAATTTTACCCAATTACAAAATCATGAAAAATTTATTTGGATGATGAGTAATGAAGATAATGAAATTTTATGTAAAATTTGTTGCCTTATAACCAAACATGAACATCCTAATTAGGGAGCATTGGGACTTCACTTGCACCTGCTACTGCTATGCTAGAGTGTTGAATATGTATATATATGCATATGTATAAAATTGAGAATGGAAATGGGGAACATGTCAAAGAGACAACCCGACCAAAGAGCAGACAACAGCCGAAGTTCACCAATGGGTCTTCAATGCAGCGAGAAAATCCCGCACCCGGAGGTGGTCCTCAGCTGGCCCCTAAATAAAATTGTGTACTAGTTCAGTGAAAATGGACGTCACAGTTAACTCCAAAACATATAAATGAACTAAAATTTAAAAACACACAAGACTAACAAAGGCCAGAGGCTCCTGACTTGGGACAGGCGCAAAAATGCGGCGGGGTTAAACATGTTTTGTGAGATCTCAACCCTCCCCCTATACCTCTAGCCAATGTAGAATAAAGAAACACATGTATAATTATATACGTTTTACAGCTATACATTAAATATTATGATCTCAATAAATATTTTATTTTGGTCTGTTAAAAGTTTTTAGCATTATATCTAAAAATATTCAATATAAATTTTGTTGATTGCTGCTACTGCTGAATGTAGTAACTACTTCTATGAATGCTTTTATTAAATGTATGTCTTTTTAGAAAAGTAATCATTATATTTAGACAAACAGATGCCTAAACCTTTTAGTATCATCCCTTGGTGAATTTTGCATTAAAGTGATAGAAAATTTACTTTGTGCACTAGTCACGAGGAGGTTAAGACGGTATCTAAAATCATACTTGTTAACATGTCCAAGTACATTTGCCCTTGGTCTCTTTTCCATTCTAGTGACTTGTATTATTTATTCCTTCAACTTACTTTTCTGGATAAGAGACCAGGTGGACCTCTGTTAGCAAACAATATGATGAAATTATTATATTATTTATATTGACACTCTGGCATGGCAGTAAAATCAAAGATATGAAACGTTGATTAACTTTGAAAGTACTAAACTAACTTATAAAAAAAAAATAATAACGTGTTTTATGTTGTGATATTTTATATGATATGTATTCTATGATAGACGTGATAATCTCATCCACTTTATGTAAATTTTAGTTTTATCTTCATTTATATGTTTATGTGTTAATTATGAATGAGAATGTTTGTGTATTGTTGTCATTATGTCCCGTCAGCCCTTGATTGGAAATAAAGAACTTTGAACTTTGAACTAAACAATTCACCAAATCCTCATGAAAACTGTTCAAAGCATTTTGAAAGCCAGTACAAAGAGGGATAACTGCATTTGTTTACCTTAACTTGTGTCTCGTGGAAAATTTTATTTAGATACAGACTATACGTCATTGAGACAGCAAAAGGTGTCCGTGTAATTTTGAGGACGAGGGCTACGTTTTGTTCAGATTTGTGCTCTTTTCGTTTTTAATCAGAATAGTTATGGCTATGTTTGATGGTATCCTATCCCCAAATCAGTTACAGTTGTTGTACGCTTGATGGTATCCTATCCCCAAATCAGTTAAAATTGTGGTACGCTTGAGGTATTCTATCCCAAATTTAATTACAGTTGTTGTAAAATATTACGTTATCAATTTTCCTTTGGTCTTTTACGGGATTTCCCCCATAAATATATACATATTGAAGTGCTAAATTTATTGTGATTCAAAAGCAAGCTGAACAAAATCTGTCATTTTCTTTATTCGATATTTATCATTTCCAGTACAGCAATATGTATTATGTCAATTTGAAAAAACGCAATATTTGCCAATGAATAACAATTATAAAAACATTAAAAATATATAAAAGAAATTGAAAATGGTCACTAATGGACAAGATTGTAACTCTGAAAAACGGAACATGATTTGTGATAAAATATTCGGCAAATCAATATCAAATTATTTTTTGAAGAATTGATTAGACATGACTTACTTTACCATGTTTACCGGAATAATGGCTTGGTTTATTAGCTTCTTTCGATCATAATTTTTTAATGTTCTTAGTATTGCACCATCATTAGGATCTCAGATTTGGATACAGATGGAACAAACATTCTCACTTAATGTTTTCATGGAGGAATAATGTAATGTACGAAAAAATGTAATGTTTACTGACATTTAAAGTATTAAAACGCTAAGTGAATAATCAAAATTGAAAAGCTGATGGAGGCAGACAACAAAAACGACAAACGGTACACATAAAACTTAAAATTAAGCGATTTTACCCAACATAAATCTGAGATGACCTAAGGTGCTCTGAAATGATAGCAGATACTCTCACGGCTATGATAGAGGACACCAGATGCACTGCTCGTGACACGTAGAAATCAGGTAAAAATTCACGTGAGAAAAAAAAGGACTTGATTATGGCTATGAGAATTGGAACATTTTCTTAGTCATCTGGCTGCGACAGATATTCTGTAAATGTCGCGATGTAGGCATCCATAATTTTTTTCGAGAGGATGAGGACATAAAAAACCTTTGGTCCAGTAGGTTTCTTGTATCCAGCAGACCTTTCAATAAAGAAAAGTCTTTGGTCCAGTAGGTTTCTAGTATCCAGCAACGACCTTTCAATGAAGTAAGGTCTACAGAACTCTATAGATAAACTTTCAATGAAGTAAGGTCTACAGAACTCTATAGATAAACTTTCAATGAAGTAAGGTCTGCAGAACTCTATAGATAAACTTTCAATAAAGTAAGGTCTACAGAACTCTATAGATAAACTTTCAATAAAGTAAGGTCTACAGAACTCTATAGATAAACTTTCAGTAAGGTCTACAGAACTCTATAGATAAACTTTCAATAAAGTAAGGTCTGCAGAACTCTATAGATAAACTTTCAATGAAGTAAGGTCTGCAGAACTCTATAGATAAACTTTCAATGAAGTAAGGTCTGCAGAACTCTATAGATAAACTTTCAATGAAGTAAGGTCTGCAGAACTCTATAGATAAACTTTCAATGAAGTAAGGTCTACAGAACTCTATAGATAAACTTTCAATAAAGTAAGGTCTACAGAACTCTATAGATAAACTTTCAATGAAGTAAGGTCTACAGAACTCTATAGATAAACTTTCAATAAAGTAAGGTCTACAGAACTCTATAGATAAACTTTCAATGAAGTAAGGTCTGCAGAACTCTATAGATAAACTTTCAATGAAGTAAGGTCTACAGAACTCTATAGATAAACTTTCAATAAAGTAAGGTCTACAGAACTCTATAGATAAACTTTCAATGAAGTAAGGTCTGCAGAACTCTATAGATAAACTTTCAATAAAGTAAGGTCTGCGGAACTCTATAGATACACTAAACTCTTATTGTAATAAGTGGCAGCTCACAATAAATACACAAAAACTAAAGTAATGTTTTTAAACAGAAGAATATGTTATATAATAAATATGATTTTATTTAAATAGTGACAAACTAGAAAAGGTTTAAAATATAGACATAAATAAAATACAGGATATAAACTATAAACAAGAGAAGAGTTCATTCTCCAAAAAATTAAAAAGAACCAAAAGATAGCTTTGAAAATATGTTCTTTGAAAATTAAAATCAACTAATGAAACAAGTAAAATGTTCTTGTACAGTAAAATTAAGACAAAATATGAAATAGACAAATACATTCTTAAAAATAATTTTGAAAATCGAAAAATATTATTTAAAATGCGAGTAAGTGACCATTTTTGGAAATAGAGAGGGTAGATATAAAAGAATTCAAAGAGAAAATGGAATATGTAAACATTGTAATGTTAATGAGGTTGAAGATGAAACCCACTTTTTCTTAACATGTAAAATTAATAAATCTTTGCATAACCAACTTGAAAAAGACATAAATAATATTTGTCCTGAATTCTTTAAATTGTCTGAAACAGATAGGTTAAAATTGCTTCTATCTTCATTTGATATTATGCAGCTTACTGTTCCGTTTATTAAAAATTCATTTGCACAGAGGAGAGTGGCCACAACACCTGCATAAATATTATTATTTTTTTCCTACTGCTATATATGATGTTTAATATGTTATGATTTTTGCATTGTGTATATATTTGTATTGTATTATTTATACGCCTTCAACCCCTCAGGGTATAAATGTGCATTTCATTAATAAAAAATAAAATAAAATCTTGAGTTGTTAAAACACTATCACTGGAATTTAAAAAGGGACCAGCAAGGCAATACAAAATCGTAAGTTGAAAAAATACAGACGTCACAACACCTAAGCAAAAAGAAACTTGCTGTTCGGTGTGAGCCAAGGCTCGGTGTTGAAGGCCGTACTTTGACCTATAATGGTTTACTTTTACAAATTGGATGAAGAGTTGTCTCATTGGCACTCATACCACATCTTCTTATATCTATCTAGAGCTTGTGCCGCTCACTCGGATCTATGTGCATCTTTAACAATGGCCACACTCAAACATTGTAGACAGACATATAATTCATGATTAATTTTTTATCGTGTTCTGCATTAATTTTACTGTTTAGAGTTTCTCTCCATCGACAAATTTTTGCACCAAATAAGAAAGGATTAAAAAGTAAAATCACAAAAATACTGAACTCCGAGGAAAATTGAAAAAGGAAAGTCCCTTATCAAATGGCAAAATCAAAAGTTCAAACACATCAAACGAATGGATAACAACTGTCATATTATGGTGGATTGAACCTGGTTTTGTAGCTAGCTAAACCTCTCACTTGTATGACAGTCGCATCAAATTCCATTATATTGACAACGATGCGTGAACAAAACAAACAGACACAATAGGTAAAATTGTCAAAAATAGGGGTACAGCAGTCAACATTGCGTTATCATCTTAATCACTATAAAAACAAACAAATGTAACAAAGAAGCACAAAAGGCATACATCAAATTTAACATCCTCATTTTGCTTATTTTATATATCTATGTAAAATCCACCCATAAAGGATGGAAGGTTTTAAGTACTGGCGTAAAATCCGGCGTTTGAAATTCGCACAGGTAGACATAAAATAATTTTGTCATTCAAAGTATGACGGGACACATAAATACAGAGTCACGTAAAAAATATCGTCATTTAATGGCAATTACTCCTGTACAGAATCGACTTACAATTATGGCTATGTTGACATGTCTGTAGATCTTGTCTTGCTGATCATTTTAACTGATTAATTTTTCTTTTTCCACCAAAGTTTGAACAAAAATTGCATACGTCATCATTATAGGGCAATAACTCCCATAAAGAGTTAACTGACATATTTGGCCATGATGACATACTTGAAAATCTCGTTCTGCTTATCATTTTTGCTGTTTAAAATTCATTTATCTGTTTTTGTTTTAAGATAGTAGGCAATAACCCATACAAAATTGGTAAAAATTGTAAACTAATGCCAATAAAATCCTATAAGGAGTAAACTGACAATATCGTCCGAGTTGACTTATAAGATCTTGTTTTGTTCATAGTTTTTGTTCATAAAATTTCTGTTTATCTATCAATATGTTCATGATTATAGACAAAACGCAAAAAAAAAAATTGTAAAAACCTTCAATATAGGCCAATAACTCCAATAAGGAGTTGACTGATGATTTTGACCATTTAACTTATTTGTAGATATACTGTCTTGCTGATTAATTTTTCTGTTCAAAGTTTCTCTCTTTCTATTACTGTTCACGATAAAAGGCACAATTGAGAGAAAAAAAAAAACGGTAAAAATTCGTCATTTAAGGCCATAACACCTATGTTGACAGTTTTGATATAAATAGACAGTAGATAGATCTCATTATACTGAACATCTGCTATCAGATTTTCTCTTTCTGTTTTCAAAATGATATCCAACTTGCATTTTACCCACTATGATCTATTTAGTTATCCATGTTGGTCATATTATTATGCCATATCATTGGCATCAGTGAAGGTCATCAACATAAGGGTCTCGTTGTTTTCCTATAATAATTGTTAAAAAAACTAGATACCTTAATGATTATTGTCGCCAAGTTTGGTTTAAGCACTTTCAGAAGAGATGATTTTTGTAACAGACGACAAAATGCCAAGTGATGACAAAAGCTCACTTGACACTTCGGTTGAAGTGAAATAAAAAGATAAAAACCATTTCACAGAAAAACAAAGATTGAATAACACAGATATTAAAATATATCTCTTTTTTTGTCCTCAAATTTGATTTATAAGCGACACACACTGCCGATGTTTAGGTGTAAGTCACGTTACTACAGACAACACAGATCTGGCTGTATCTGTTGTATTCTTTATTTCAAGTTGAATGAAATAGGTGCTATGAACATAGCCACCAGACTATGAATAATTCAGTGAATGGATATTATATATAGATATATAAAAGGACATGAAGCTCAAGGACACTATTAGTTCTTTTTCCTTCTTGTAATCTGACTATAATCAGCTAATTTTAATCAGATGTTGGGACATTGGTACTAATATACAGCATACCAAATATAAAATTGACCTTCTTTGTCAAATTATCTGAATCAGTGAATCAGCCATTTGAACCATCTTATTGCAATGTTCTCTCAGTGGAGTCAGATAACAAGGGTCATAGCATTACTATATCATGCCATTCCCTCAGTTTTTACTTTTCAACTTGAATTGTCCCTTCTTAATTGATTTAGGAGATTGAACATCAGTAAGCTACTGTCGCCTTATAAACAATACAGATAATTTATTGGACACCTAACTAATGTTCTTAACAGTCTTCTTAAAATTCATGTCATTAAACTATGATAATAATAAAATAAGGTACAAAATGTATATCATAACTAGCTTTCCACGGTAATATTATTTATATAGTAAAGAAGTTTAGGGATTGTCCTTCCAAATCTTACTTCTAACTTTTAATAGATTTATTGATTAAGGTTAAACTATACTTTTGCTGTTAAATAATTATGTTTGATAATTTTTTATGTATATATTAATTTACTTATTCATATAATGATATGATAAAGGTTGGACATTTTATCTTGTAGAAATTTACTCTGGTGCTGAACTAGAAGGTGCCTTCCTGCACAGTTCATGATGTGGATACACAATATCTTCTCCAAAGAACAGTCAATGTTATTTGATACAGTATTATTTGGCATTGTTTTACTTGTGTTTTTTTGTTTTCTATTATACCTATATCATTGAGTTAAGTGTTATTTAACATATTTTTGATTGTATGCTTCTACAGTCCCTTTTGGTATATTTGAGTTATGTTATTTAACATATTTTTTAATGTATGCTCTCTTAAGTCCCTTTGGTATATTTGGGTTGTGTTATTTAACATATTTTTTAATGTATGCTCTCTTCAGTCACTTTGGTATATTTGAGTTATGCTATTTAACATATTTTTGATTGTATGCTCTCTTCAGTCCCTTTGGTATATTTGGGTTGTGTTATTTAACATATGTTTTAATGTATGCTCTCTTTAGTCCCTTTGGTATATTTGAGTTAAGTGTTATTTAACATATTTTTGATTGTATGCTCTCTTTAGTCCCTTTGGTATATTTGAGTTAAGTGTTATTTAACATATTTTTGATTGTATGCTCTCTTTAGTCCCTTTGGTATATTTGAGTTAAGTGTTATTTAACATATTTCTGATTGTATGCTCTCTTTAGTTCCTTTGATATATTTGAGTTGTTATTTAACATATTTTTGATTGTATGCTCTCTTCAGTCCCTTTGGTATATTTGAGTAAAGTGTTATTTAACATATTTTTGATTGTATGCTCTCTTAAGTCCCTTTGGTATATTTGAGTAAACTGTTATTTAACATATTTTTGATTCCATGCCAACTTCAGTCCCTTTGGTGTATATAACAGGTTTTTAATAATCTCAGTTTAAATATATTCATTAAGCAAAGGGGCAAATTAAAGCTTGACATATTTTAAAGTCAACTTTCTATTGTTGAAGGTTGCAACTTTTTATTTGTGTGTCATTAGGATACTGTCTCCGACATATTATATAAACTGGTATATCAAGTTATTGACTATGTCAAAAGTTTAGTGAAACTAGGGAACTATGACTTCAATCTAGGTATCACCAGATGAAGTGTTACAAATGCAAATTCAACAACATTCCAAAAATCAATTGCCTTCCATTGGTAAGCATTTATTTAAACGGATCAGAAAACTATTGTTGATGAAAATACACGCATCTGGAAAGCAACACTGATGCCTCATCTTCCATTACACTTGTAATATTGTATTATAAAACTGAAAATGAGGGCACTGATACGTAAAAAGCAAAAATAAAAACACTAGAGTTCTAATGAGGTATTTTATTAGAGTATACCATTAAACATGTAATATCATTGTTTTAAATATTTACAAAGTTTTATTCACAAAACTGTTGCTTAGCAACTAAACTGATTATGATTCAATTAAATTTTTGGCACTATATAAGAGAAACATTTGTCAGGGAACAACAATATCATCTAATAAATCAGTCTCAATCAACAATATTTACAAATAAAATTCTATACAAATTATGAGTATTATATACAATTGGCAAATAAATTAATGTCTTAGAGACAGTATTATACAATTATTGCACTGTTTCTGTATGAAAGGAGTGTTTAAAACACAAGTTCAGAATTACACTAGAGAATGTTAATGTTCACAACATGCCACTGAAGTGTTTGTTGTACAGGTCTGGATGGTGTTTCTGGAACTGTCGTAGACGCTGTTTCTTGTCTTTCAGATGAAGATTGGTGTCATCAAGGATGGTGTTCATCATTTGGACAAGAGCATTCTCGGTACAGACCTCAGACTGTTTCTGGTATTCGATAACAGTCACCTGGGTACAGTAGGTATTATCTGAAGAACAAAAGATAAACATTAAAAATCATAAAACTCAGTAATTTGTTGTTGATAAGTATAGATTGAAAATCATAGTGTGTAAGTACAATAAATATCCCTTTAATCAAAATCCATTGTGAGTATCATGTGGGTACAACTGATGCCTATTTCAAAATCCATTGTGAGTATCATGTGGGTACAACTGATGCCTATTTCAAAATCCATTGTGAGTATCATGTGGGTACAACTGATGCCTATTTCAAATACAGTACATAAACAGTGAAGTGTTTACATCCTTCAACTCCTCAATCTAGATATTTTTTCTTTTTACTGTGTTTTATTCATTTCTTTACACATTTTATTTGAATGTGTTTTTTGTTGTTATATATTGCATATGCGGTTAGTTCAAAAATGGGCAAAAATCGTATCTTTATACAAACAAAATGAACACATAATTACCTCTGACTGGTGAGATTTCCCCTGTCTTTAGGTCGTCAATTCTAGAGTTCACACGGTCACGGATCTCCTTGGGTATAGTGAAGATGGCCTTGACATTCTGTACCATAAAGAGGATGAGGATCCTGGCTAACTTGTTGGCTACAACCTTGTGTTTCAGGATGGCATCAGTGAAGGTCATCAACATAAGGGTCTCGTTGTTTTCCTATAATTGATAAAAAAATATAAACATACACATTTTGCAACATAGTAATTATAGTATAAACATAAATAAGTTGATTTTAATCTCAGAGTAATTTTTTGTAATTCTTGGTTGGTTAAATAAACACAATTAATTTTGTCCATTAAAACAATACTTCTTTTTGTTACCTAGCATATAAACAATATTCATTGATCATTATTTTACGTTAATTTGCTCAGATGATCATGTTTGTTGATGAATACTGAAGTCTTGACAAAAGGCCTAAATTCTTTTATTTCAGTCAGTTTTCTTTTCCATTTATTTAAAAGAAAACTTATCTAATCTACATCTACAACGTTTATTTCTAATTACCTTAGCATCAATCTGAATAGACTCTTCAGAAGCAGCAGACATGAACTTGAGCAGACGATGAAGCTCCTCACGTGTGTGCCATGGTAACAGGATCATGTCTAGACGTAAGGCTTCAATGGCAATCTGTTCTTTCTGTTGTAGTACCAGGTTAAGAATGGCAAGGTGAAGATCAATGAAACTCTCTGGTAGAAGTGGTTCGTCGACATTGGTGTAATGCTCACTGAGAACGTAACAGGACTGAATCTTGGAGCCTGGTGTTGCTTCACGTACAAAGTCTTTCTCTAACACAGAGATACCATTGGGTAGACACTCTATACAGTTGAGGGCAGTCTTCATGAATGGGTCCTTGACACCTGTGAGTGGGATGTTCCAGTGCTTGGAGACTACGTTGGAAATGATGAGGTTCTGGCGGACCTGTTTCTTGGTAGACTTTTCTTCGTTGAGGAGACCATCAAGGAATGGAAGATCTACAATGGTGAGCAACTGGCAGAGAGCAACCTCCTTCCAAAGGTCTTCTAAAGCTGTAATATATATAACTTTATTAAAACATTATACAGATGGGTGGGTAAAAATACCCAATTTGGAAAGTAATCAATTCTGCTGATAATAATCATAGTATTTACAAGAAGATAAACCTAAACAGAAGTTCATTTGAGAGTCATTACAAAGTTAATTTATTCCAGTAGAATAATATTATTCAAATTAGTTAAAACATTTATATTTTCATTTTCATCTACTTTTCAGTAAATTTTTAAATTTATCACAAACTCAATCAATGGATATCTCTCTTAATCATACATACTACCAATATAAAGTTATCAGATGTAAAGAAAATCAATACTTTATAATTTCTAAGCTTATCATACATATATAATAATCAGTCATTTTTTTGTGGAAAAATAGTTAAATATATATATAAACAATTACAAACTTGTTAACCTTAAACCTGTATATTTTACCAGTACTAAAGAGTCAGGTCGACAATAGTTGTATTTTCATTATCTATCTTTAAGTATTTATTATTTGACAGGAATTTGAAATCAGCTGTTAATCCTCAACAATGAGGACATTGCAACAAGCATCAATTGTTTATTTTATATATGGAGTATTGTGGATATTGTCTCTTTTACATCTACCCCATATCTCTTTTTTTATATATATGTTTTTTTGTGTAAAGATTTTAACAAAAAATAGTTTACCATCAGGAGAGAAATCTGTCTTTACTTTTAGCCTGCTACGTTCTATGAGAGAGTTGTCTGCCTTGAGTGAGCTACGACTGCGAGACTTGAGAGACATCTGGAGGTTGACAATTTCTTGAAGAACCTGGCCCTGTTTGTTGACGGCAATGGGGTTACACAAGACATCAGCAATCAAGTCTGGTTCCATGTCTGGGTTGATTCTGAAAAGTAAATAAATATGTAATGAAAATGTACACATAATGTCTGACTTAAATATTTCTGTCAAGTTTAATAAAGTTTATCAGATTGTGAAAGCATCAATCATTATTAGTGGTGTATTTCATCAATGTTTTGTTAATGTGAAATTTTACCATGCTCAGGAAATTATGTTTTGTATTTCATTTCAATCGTCCATGAATAAATAAATAAAGATGTGAATACTTGATTTCCAGCATTATTTAAGAAACTTCATGCATACTTTAACTTGAAATAAAATTTTTATATTTGAAATTTAAAATTCAATTATTGTAGGTCACACAATGTGTATTTCAAAGCTTTTTACCTATTCTTATCACTGTATATATCTTGGTAACTTTTTATTATCAGATACCAGAAAACAATAGTTATTTGCAAATTAAAACTATATCTTTCAATTTGAAGATATGTGAAGGTTGTAGGTCTGACAATTATTGTGTTAAGTACACTGGTTCTAATGAGTATGTCTAACCTCCTCATTTTTGTATAAACGTTCTTGCTGGTTTATAATTACCTTGATCTCATCTTGAATAGGTATTTGATATTGGTTGATTATGGTTCAGCAATCATTACAATGTAATCAATTCTACTTCAACTAAACAATAAACATGTGGCTTACCTTAAACTCAAGTCTTTACGTCTGGCATCCTCCATGATGGAACACTCTTGGTCTTCATCTGAGGATTCAGCAATGGTAGAGCTGGTCTCACTTTCTGTGTCGGAACCAACAAATCTGTATAACTTATGCTGACTGTCATCAAATGACTTTTTCACCTCACTATTACGGGAACTGACAGGTGAAAACACCTGACGATCCATCAAAGACTGGCAAAGCTGCAAAATAAAAAAAATAATTATAATTTTAACTCTAGTTTTTTTCATTATATGAGACAAAATTATCAACACTAGTATATAATTTTTATTCCATATTTCATACATGTATTTATTTTCATGTCATATGACTCATATACTATAGGTACATATATTGAAAATTGAGAAAATTTCATTTTCAATTTTTCCACTCATTTTTTTTATTGAAGTATAAAACACTTATGCAAACTTGATCAACATTAAAATTTATTGAGGTATTTAGTTTACAAAGGGAGATAACTCTAACTATTATTGTGTAAAAATAAAACCTATTTGGACATTAGGCTTAAGAATTATCTCATTGCTTAAGCCATACAATTAATAGCATTAAAATAGTGTATCATGTATGCTTTTCTATAATCTTCTTCATGTTTTGGCTAAATTTGACAAAAATAATCCTGCTTTAGTAAATATCCCATGTGTACAGATTGATTCATAACAGAAATTGCAATTTTAACAGGCATTTCTTTGAATCAATCTAGCATAGAGTAGATGAAACCTTAGAATACCTCATACTTATCTTTTATCTTTATCAACTGACACAAGAAAAACGTTTTGTGGTAAGGGAGTGTATTTCATAGTGATCTCTAAATTTAGTATGATGTGTTTTTACCTTGCATCAAAATAACTACATATATATGTAGATGGTGTTTAATGTGAACTGTAAATAAAGATTATGTACATCTAACTCATATCATTTAAAATATAGAATAAAGACATACCTTAATAGCTTTTTCTCTTGAGAGGTCAGAACTGAAGGTGTTCCTCTCACTAAGGAGGTAGGTGAGTACAACGTCAACAGCATCCTGGCCTGTGAAGCAGTTCTCGTAGGTCTTCATCTTCATACGACGACGTTTCAGCTCAACACGGGACTTGAGGTGATCGATGATCTCATTCCATATCTGTGTTGCCCTAAATGGACCTGGAAGATACATAATAAGATTATTATACTAAAAATATATAAATGTTTGTAACCTTGTTGACATATATGCATTTTTTTTTTTACTTTAATGACAGATTTATAACATTGTGAATTGCCATAAAAAGATTTTACATGATGTTAATAATGTACATAAATTTTATATGCTGATCATAAATTTCTAACTTGACAGATATAGTCACAAAAGTAGATTTAATTAATCAGTAGTAAAAGAAAATTTCTAATAAAATAAAAATCATTATTATTATATTTTGATGAACATTAAGGATTGTAGTTTTTTCATTTGTAGGATTTAACCTGTGTTATCTCAATTTAAAATTAAATTAAACTGAAAATAAATTGTTTTTCAATAAATAAAGTGTAATGGTTAAATCAAGTACATTTAAGTATTTCGTTTACATAAAAAAATTAAATATCTTAATTTTCAAAAAAATTCTCAACTTTCATTCAAATATCTTTATCAAGTTTTTAAGTTTACAACTTTCATCTAAGCCATAAAACACAGAATTTCTTAAGATGAAATTTACTTGTTTACCTCTACGTGAAGAATTGATGAGACCAGGAGCATTGAGAGACACAGTACCAGTAGTTCTAGTCATCGTGAACAATATAATGATTTGAATTATCTATGTTAGATGTTAGAATGATTTTTGAATGTCTAGACAATAACAAGACACATATATATACCTTTATTGAGTAAACTTACAGTCTTTCTCAATTGTAATAGTTAAAACAACACCTCTTTTTACTTCAAGAGTATTTTCTCCTTTAGAGGACTTTGTAATGTAAACACAGAAGTATAAGCTTGGGTCAACAGACTGTTGTTTTAAGATAATAGATTAATTACAAAAGTGTGCCCAGGTATTTTAGTTTCTAATTATTTCTTGATTGGCCTTTATTGTTTATTTAATAAAATCTTTACTCAATAAGAGTATTTACTATAGATATATCAGAAATAAGTATTTAATTTAAAATTTCTTCTCAGAAAATTTGTTGTCTCAATTTTTGTTTAAAAAGTCAATATATTTTATTTGGATATCCTGAATGCACGATTTTTCTAAATAACTGAAAATATGTCATTTAAGCATATTAATTGATAGTTCAAATATTTAAACTATTTTTTTTTATATTTTTATTGAATTATATTTAAAAATTATATTTTCACTTTACTTACATTAAAATTTAGCAATTAATCATTGAAATATATAAATCATATCAATAGAATTTTGTAACAACCCTATTTTGTATTCATTTATCATGTTTCTTTATCATTTTTATCTAGTTCCTAAATCAATTTAGAAAATTATAACATATTTTTCTTTTGAAATTAGTTAACTTTGTAAAAAAATTATAATACCTTGATATATGGACTGCACCATACTGTAACTTCAGTTATATATGTATATTTTCAAGTGAATATCTTCTGGTCTCTCTTAACTTTTTTTTACAAATGATTTAAATCTTCAATCCCTTTATATATAAAAGTTGAAACAGGAAACATTTTGTCATCTGAGTATTCAGAGGGGTCTACTGGTGTTAAAATTGGTATTGTAAGGATAATTTTATCACCTCAAACAATGTTTGTATATTACAGCCAGGAGGTGCCACTGTTTGTTTGACAATAAACATTACCTGAATAATTACATGTATCCTGTGACAGACTATAAAGACAATACCTGGTGTATTGAACAGGTGTGAAAACAGGAGTTATTACAATGTAATTATCTTATCACTGCAATTTACATAAGTGTCATCAAATTATTGAACTTGTAAATACATGAATATGTGGTGTTTTAATTATTTGCTTTTAACTATATTGAAATCTTGAAATTAAAATTACACAAGTTATTTTTTTAATAAATACAATTAAAAACAATTTCCAAATCAATTCCGACAACTTTGTACTCTGTATACAGCTTATTGGGATATTAGATAAAATAAAACCTAAATTATGTATTTATATTCAGCTGATTGTGATATTAGATAAAAACAAAATTGTATTCAGCTTTGTGATATTTTATAAAACACTTTGTACAACTAGTTACTATTTCAATTTATTATCTTTTAATAGTTTGTTCATAATTCTGAATTTGAGTTCATTTGTCTTATCTTAAAGCTTTGCTGTGATTATTTTGTGTTTTTAATGGTATTGAACTACAGTTGTGTAATACCACATGATATAATATTTAATGTGGCCTATAATATATATAAAGATTTCAATTATTAAAAGTGATGTAGGTATAACAGTCTTTCAAACTACAAATATTACTGAAACTGCCTGCTGCCATATAAATAAGAAGATGTGGTTGAGACAATTATCCAAATGACATGGATGCAAGCAACTATAGGTCAATGTATGGCATTCAACAACAATTTGATGTTAATGCATAATGTGTTGTTTTTATGATAATTTATATTTTTATATTCAGGAAAATCTTCTGTAGAGCTTGTTTGTATGTTTTAGTTCCAAGTCAAAGCAAAACAAGAGGTATTCCCAGCAAATCTCACAAATGATACCACAGTCCCTTGCAAAATCCATAATTTGCTATGGGTAACCCCTAAAATATTTTGAAGTAAAAACATTATATGGTTTCAAATAAATTATAAAAACAGGTTTAGGATACAAAATGGGTATTCCTCAAATGAAGCAATAGCAAAGACCATGCTTTGGTAAGGGAAACTCTAAAAAGGATATACAAAAAAAAAATGTGGTGCACAATAGCATAATGAATATCATATGTGGTGTTTTCATTATTTCCTTAAACTATTATAAAATCTTGAACATGGTTAAGCTGTGAAAAAGTTTCAATAAAGAGTAAAAAGGGGTTTAGGAGGTTTTGATGATACAAAATGGGATCACTCAAAATAAAGCAATGGCCAAGTCAATGCTTTGGTTAGGGAAACCAGAAAATATTTCAGACCAAAATTCACAATAAGAGGTACACGATTACATTATATGATAAAGATTCTGAGAAAGTTTCATTAAATTATGATTACGGTTTAGGAGGAGAAGCATATATACAAATGAGTACTTTAGAATGCAGATATAAGTACATGTCATCCTCTATAAAACAAAAATCATTTAGATTAATAATTGAAATAGGAAGTGCAAAAGTACATCATGTGAGTAAGATTCTGTGAAAGTTTCACAAAATTCTGTACAGAGTTTTAGGAGAAGTTGAGGACATTAAATTTGGACAGAGGGACGCTAAAGCCCTCGTGGAATAACCCTTACTCGGGTTGACAATTTTGGATATACACCTCTTCAGCGGGCCATAATTGTATATTAAACATTTTTATCAACAGGTTGATTTTAATAATGATCTGTTCTTTTGCATTTGAAAGATATTTCTAATAGATGTAGGGAAATTGTTCCACTGGAATGGTCAAGAATACACTTCAAATTTTGTCTTTTTTACATTTTCAGGTCCAGAACATATTTTTTTATCCTTTGACATATGCTTTTGATATCTGGAACATGGATGCAGTACCTCAAGACAACACATTCAATGGAAGATCTTTAAGGTCAAATAATTGAATTTTTAATAGGTGTCCATCCTAAAACCATATATACACTGATATATTCTTGCTTGTGGCAATGCAATGGCAAGACCTTTTCAATGCAACAAAGGGTTTCCTCTGGGAGGTCATGCCGACCCCATATATAATATATCATTAAATATCTCAAAAATTGTTCAGATCCCACCAATAAACCATATAGTCTTAATTGTCTCGATAAGAGGGTACGTCTAAACACAGGTCTTTAAAAACACCGCAAAGGACCTCCTTTGTGCACAAGGAGCACAATGTAGCTTCAAGGACCACAAAGGAGTGTATTAAGAGCACAAAGGACCTGCAATTGGATTTTTTGCAAGGAAATAATGTAATTTCTGTAGAAAAATGTAAACAACATATTTTGAAAATCATGAAAATTGGGATTTCTATTATGTACGACTTGGTATAATCACCAGTACCGGATCGGAACCAACTTTATATCTGGTTTATGTCATAGCATATGTTTTTGAATTTATATATAGTAATTAAACAGTTTAATAATCAGTTCAGAAATATCAATAAACACTTTTTTATCAACATTTATTCTGGACAAAAACAAAGTATCTATCAAATTTTTCTTACTTTATGAATCTATCAAGTTTACGAGGAAAATGTTTGACAAGACGCAAAACGGATCAGTATGGCAATTCTTAGGCTATGAAATTGACATGAATTTTATAATCCGTATTTCAGAAACGTCAATATGTACTTTTATTCTTGACAAAAACAAAGTATCTACCGAAATTTTCTTACTTAACGAATCTTAAATTGCTATGAGAAACGAAAAGTATACACATGACACAATGAAAAATGGACTTTTCATACTGTCTTTTGGTTATTTGTGGTATTGACATTCGTGGTTGTTTCTTGTTGACATACAACCATTATCTAAATTTGGTTATTGTATTAGCTGGATAAATGAAAAATTACAATTTGAAATTAAAAACCAATTGTTCAAAGAACAATTGAAGGTCTTTACACATCAATTTTCTAAATAATTGATAAGCTACTTCTGGTTTACTTAAAGCTACAATTGGCATCCAATCATAGGTTTCTTTATACTGATTCAATACACATATGGTTTCTATAGACTTTTGCCTGAAATAAGGGAGATAATTGCCAACTTCCGGTTTAGAAAATGTCACTGCCGGTCTCATATGATAGCTTTATTTACACGGATTCCAAAAAAATATGGTTTATATATACTTTTGCCTGTAAAAAGGGAGATAATATGCTACTTCCGGTTTAGAAAATGTCACTCCCGGTCACATATGATAACCTTATTCACACTGATTCCAAAAATATATAGTTTGTATATACATATGTCTGTAATGAGGGAGATAATATGCTACTTCCGGTTTATAAAATGTCACTTATGGTCTCAAATGATAGGTAAATGTATGACCATTCAAAAATATATGGTTTCTAAGTACTTTTACTTTAACATGCTATTTCGTGGCGGTCAGTTTTATTGGTGGAGGAAGCCGGAGTGCCCGGAGAAAACCAACGACCTTCGATAGGAAAACTGACAATCCTAGTCAATTAAGATTGAGTCGAGTGCACCCGCACGGCGGGTTCGAACTCACAACCTCAGTGTTGACTGGCTAGTGATTACAGTAGTAACTACTTAGACCACTCGCCACCGAGGCCCCTACTTTACATGAAATAAGCGGTTCACTCAAGGTCACTGGTTGACTCTTTTCAAGGTCATATGTCACCCAACATGTTGCAAAAGATCTTATGGTGTTATCATGTACCAATCTGAAGAAATAATCAATTTACCTTAAAATAAAACATTTCAGGGACAATAACTCCTATAAGATGTCACTGGATTGTTTCAGACCAAATGTATCCTATCTTCATCTCAATAAAACAAACATTTTGCACTAGTTCTTTTATATCTAACGTTAAAAATATTGGAGAAAATGCAAAAACAAGCAAAAGTCAAAATTCAGAACATGACCTTGACCTTTGACCTTGACCTCATTTTCTAAGTTAGGACCCAAGGAACTCAATTAAAAAGACTAGGTTTATAAGGCTTACAGTTTATAAGTTACAAAAACTTTACGACAAATTTATTTGATAAAGGTAGATAACTCCTTTAAATTTCACCAGATCGCTTCAATCCAAATCAGCCAAAATTTCTTAGGATAGAACAAACAAATATGAAAAAGAATTTTGTCGTTATCTCATTTGGTTACGGAGGAGATACAGTTACAAGAAAAACAGTGTTTTGGAGGATAACTCTAACAATAAAAAGTCTTCGCCTTAACAAGATGAGTTTTAAAAGCGCAATAACTGTTCGATACAATATCCAAAATATCTAAGCGGCATCTTGCGAAACAACTTTACACCCAAGAAAAGGGTTTGGCAGAAGACGAAAAAAAAAAATAAAAACCAATTGTTCAGAGAACAATTGAAGGTCTTTCCACCAATAAAGATCTATTTTGATATAAAAATTAAAATTTGGTTTCAAATGTCATTTCCAGCGTCAAATGATAGCTTATTGTACGCTGATTCCAAAATATATGGTTTCTTTACATTTTTTTAAATAAGGAGATGATTTGTCACTTCCGGTTTGAAAAATGTTACTTCTGGTATAATTTGAATGTTTACTTGACACTGATTCCAAAATATATGGTTCTATATGCTTTTATATTAAATAAGTACAAAAATAGCTACTTCGGTTTACACAAGGTCACTTCCGGTTGGATTTTCCAAAGTCAAATGGCTTGCAACCTAATGCAAAAGTCCCATGGCTTTATCATGTATACATATGAGGTAAAAGCAAAGGTCAAAATCTAGAACGTCAAATTTACCTATGACCTTGAGCTCAATTTCAAGGTCATTAACCAAGGACCTCAAATCAAAAGACCCTAGGTCTTAATTATATATGGTTAATGAGTTATATCACCATACGCGTATTTTTAAATACAAGAGGGAGAAAACTCTAATTTTAATGTTAGCGTACCCTTTAAACCAAAATGCATGTGTTACTACATGTCGCAACTAACAATTTAGTAATAATATGTTGTCGATATCTTATACAGTTTTTGAAAAGCAGTGAAAACAAGCCAAAATCAAAATTTAGAATATGACCTTGACCTTTGACCTTGACCAAATTTTCATTTTTTTGGACCAAGGACCTCAAATCAAAAGACTCTAGGCCTATATCACTTATGGTTTACCAGTTAGAAATACATATCACTTTTATATAATGCATAAGGGGAAATAACTCTCATATGGAGTCTCCGGATAGCTCCGGTCCAAATGGTCACCCTAATCCTGAAGACGTAACAAGCAATTTGGTAGAATAAATTTGTCGTAATCTTTTACGGTTGCGAAGGAGTAGTGGACACAAGGAAAACAGTGTTTGGGGAAATAACTCTTACAACGTAAAGTATTTGGTTCAATGGTGTCAGTTTTAAAAGCGTATAAACTGTTCGATATCATATGCGTAATATCTAAGCGACATCTTGTGAAATAACAATACCCCGCAAGAACAAAATTTAGGCGGAAGAAAAAAAAAAAATAATCAGAACAAATACAATAGGTCTTTCCACAGAAAAGTGGAAAGACCTAATGAAAATTAGGTATTAAAAAATGTTTCTTTTAATGAGTAGTTTGTGAAATTTACATTCTGCTATTTGTGTTTTAACATATTTCACACATAAATAAATAACTAAGTAAGAAATTTTAACCGTTGCAATGAAAAATGTATTTTTGTTCTATAAAAGAACTTTCTCATTCTATATTTCTTATAAAATTTTGAGTACATTGGTTTCTACCCCTTTTTACCTCAATAAAACGATGTCTTTGATCACCCCTTGTGTGATCTATATTAATTTTGCATACGTCTGAAGTTTCATTTTGTTTTATTTTCAAATATTAAGAACAAATAGTTTCCTTGTTTTCAAAGACTGCTTTATTAACACTGATAATAAATTGTAAAGAATTCCTCTTTGTTAATGCCAAGTGCAATGAAGTCCTCATTATACAATTAGTTATTATTTGTGGAATTGAAATTTTGACAAACAACGTTTGCTTATTTTTTTTCTGTTTAATGTCAAGCATTTATTTTTAAGTTCATGTTTTGCAATATTTTAAAATATATATGTATAATAAAATCTTCGATAATTGATAATCTAAAAATGCCTTAATCATCTTCAGATCCATACCGATTTTTAAACACAGTTTCATAAATCTTCAATTTAGCGTTTAACGCTAGTTTTTAATAAAAATAAATATTTTTTACGTATGAAATGACTTTTTTCCACATTATATACACAATTAAAAGTCCTTTGTGCTCTTATAAAACTCCTTTGTGGTCCTTTGTGCACAAAGGAGGTCCTTTGCAGTGTTTTTAGAGACCGTCTAAACACTGCTCAGGACGGGGCATAAATTCTACGTCAGTACGTTGAGCTAAGGGATGATTATTCCAATGGGGATAAATTCCTCATGACTGCTTCGATAACTGTTTTTAAATAATAAAATTAATATATTTCTTGAGGCAGGTTTGGATTATGTTAATGAATAAAGACGGGTTTTTGAAAAATGTCAAGTGGTCACAATTACTTTATCAGTTCAAAGATGAATGGATCCAGTTCGCCCATAAAATGTTTAAATGAAGTGAGAAATCAGCGTATAGTAAAAGATTATTTCTGGTAATGGAAATGATATGGATCAAACATATTAATTAATGGTTTCAGTCAAAGAAGCATTTATGTAAATCTTGTATTGCTGATAGTGTTTGTTGTATACAGCTTCTGTCTAATAATAATCCTTCTCAAGATAATAGACAAAAACAATTTTGAGAACAATTGTCATTTAAGGACAATAACTCCTATCATATACAGACCACCTTCAACACACTGAAGTTTATGTCATCTAAATCTGTTTACATATCTACTACATTTTAATCTAAAAATACTAGAGTGAACTTCAATCTTTGTTGTGATGACAAAATATATTAATAATTAGCCTCTCTTGTGAAATACTTAACATTGATGTATTCTCTCATATGATATGTACTTTTCATGCATAAAAACTCATTATTAATTATGATTTTGAAAAAAAATAAAACATGTCAAATGCGATTTTCTTGGTTTCAAACATTTATAAAAGTGGAATTGTTAATTAATATTTTGCTCTTAGCAGTCTGTTTAATTCAATTTCCTCAAAATAAGCTCTAAAACACCAGTAATGTATTATTGGCTTGCAAGTCAATTATTCAACTCATTTAAATACATATTCATTGGACCTTCAATTAAACTCTTAGCTGAAGATGGGTTACGCATGTGTAAAGCATATTCAGTTATTAAAAAGAAAAGAATGTATACATTGGAAAGTGAAACTAGGGAGCCACAGGGAAGATCTATTTCGTTTACTGATTCTGCACACGAAAAAATCATTCTTAATATTCAGGCAAAACACTGATTTAACAGTCTGTACCAAAATTTCCAAATACTAGTTCGAAGACCAATATTTCGACAATTTTCTTATGTGTATAAACAAATATTTGCATATAACGTGAGGGTACCCAAATTGCACCTATTTTGACAGTTTTTAACCTACGTTTATTTATGCTGCAGACAAAAGTTTTCATTATGTGTTTATTTTGTAGATGTATCATTACTTACTATATGGTTTCACCAATTTAATTTTGAATCCATATGGAATCATAGAAAATTGGTCTGAACTGACCTCCAAACCATCAATGATTCTGTAATGAGGAGTACCAAAATTGCATCCATGCTTAAATTCGCATCGTCAAAAGTCGAATAACAGAGCTTTTGTTTAATTTTTTCAAATATTTTGAACAATTAGATATTAGTCCATGCTTACTCTTCATTTTTAAGAACTGGATACTTGTAACATATTGTATTTGCTAATTTAAAAAGATGACGTTTGATGACGCCGCATGGCGACGTTCCGTACATTTTGCTTTTCAGTAAACACTTCATCTGTTGATAAATACTGTGAACGTTTTGCGTATATCTAAATATTTTACCTATGTTGAAAGACGTGCATAGTATCAAATCATAAAAATACAAATTGTTTAGTCTCTAGGAAATCTTGTAAGATTTCCGCTGCTATTTTTGCTAAATAGGTGCAATTTGGGTAGGTGCAATTTGGGTACCGTGGACGTTACTTACTAGTCCGATTGAAATTTAACTAGTCTGGGGCATCTGACTAGTGGCTAATGGTGCAGACTGTTTAAATCTTTTTAATCAATTAAAAGAAATAAAACAGAACTAGAAAAATGAGTTGTTTTACCATTACATATGCCTGTTTTGGTATTTATATCTATGCTTATATCAAATTGTATGACAATCGTCATTTTTGGAGGTCAGCTACAATACGAAAAGCTGATCCATTAATAGCGAGTCCATGCACTGTTTAAGAGTTTGAGTAATTTAGATATATGATTTAGTGGGTTAATCAAATATCAGAATTTGAGTCAAATTGATGAACATGAATTTTACAGCTAATGGGCTATTCCAGAAATAGTCTGTCCCCCTATGGAAGACATTGGAATTCCAGAATTTTTTCTTTGTTTTTCTAAAATTCCAAACAAATTTCCCATCTGGACCAAAAATTCCAAACTTCTTGTCTATTGGTGCACAAGAAATTCCATGTATTTTCCAAAGGACGAATAATTTCCATATAATTTTTACTGGTAGTCATTAAGATTTTCCAGAACAGAAATATTTTGTAACCCATAATTTCCAGGTATAAAACACAAGAGTTCTGATCAATTCCCTATGTATGTTCATTTCTGAAAAGACTTCAAAATAATTAGGGAGGAGGACAATAGTCTGATATAGCGATAGTAGTTTAGAGAGCAGGAGCATTCAAATTATTGTTTTATTTGCAATTACAGTTTTTACACTGTGATTGACCAGCAAAATTTGGCCATTTTCTGCCTATTTTTTCCCCATTTTTATGTCTTTCATGAATTAAAAAAAATACAATTTGAATAAACTGATAAAAGTTAGGTTGCAATACTGTTATTGACACTATGGAATTTCATTTTATAGGCTGCACTTTGTAAATACAACTGTTTCACAGACCATGCCTCTTTTGGGGAGATATATAATATTCATAGATATTTTGTTCTGTATACCATGGTATACGTACTCGTTCCCAGATATGATCTATATGTTTTCATCTCATAGAGACATAACTTGGGAATGTTACCAGTATAAGTAGACATGTATAGGTAGCGGCAAACTTGAATTCTGAGGAAGACCCAAAGTGAAGGGAAAGGGGGGGAAGTGTAGTACAGAATTTTAGTATGAGTTTAAACTCTTAGAAGTTCCTGACATGTTAATGTTGAAAATATGCCGCATAGCCCTATGTTTTGACTTTTGAATAAAATAGTAGTGCATACCAACAACTTTCCATTCTAGGATATAATTTTTTTACGAAACTTCATAGTGAAAGTGGCACAGTTTTAGCGTAAAGGGAGTTCCTATTAGAAATTGCAACCTATAATTAACTGTTTAATGTTAATCAGGTGCAAATGTCAAAATAATTGGATTACTAGCATCTATGACTAGCATCACTCAGCAGAAAATTATATCACATGGGAAGATAAAACAGAGAAAATTTGGTTTGACAAATATTTGATGCCTTAATGACCTTTGTTAACATCAAAATAAATACTGACATCTGATTAGTTAATTTATTCTGACACTTGTAATGTAATCAAGAAGATAATAATTTCAACCTATATTTAAAATTTAATCTGTATTTTCACCCTTTTCATATATATGGTTTAATTAACACCAATAAATTGTGCAATTTGATATCTCCTAAATTTTAGAATGAAATTTAGGGTTTGTCCTATAACATTATAAACAAATGCCAGATTTTTGGGTTACTTAGCTAAATAGCCAGAACATTTCCCAACTAACAGCTAATTGATACATCCTTTATTCAAACACACTTGTTTGTCTTCACAGCAGGAAATTGTCTAATTACCACAACATTGTAGATGACTGACCAGAAATGACCAGCTGTGTACTATGACTCTACTATGGATTGCAAAATACTGATACACATAATTAGGTTGTTATCAGAATCAGTGGCAAACTGTCTATTGACTTGAATTTACATACAGAAGATCCCCTTTTTAAATTAACACAAGGCAATGTGAACTTTTATAAAATGAGTATTTGTGTTTAGTGTTTTATTTTCATATGAAAGCACAATAACTAAGATAAGAAAATAAATATGAATAAGAATGACTGATATTTTAAGAATTAACCTATTTTCAAAAAATATTTTTATTGTGTACTGGAATGAAACTAAGATGATATCGAATGCAATGTTCTCCTACCAGTTGAATAATCTGAAAATGTATTCTCTTAACAATGATGTTTTAAAATTCGACATGAGTTTTGAAATTTAAAAAGTTGATAAAAATTCATTACACAAAAAAAACTGACATTCTTAATACATGATTTTGAATAACTTTGTCAAACGTTAGTGGAATTTTACAAAACTTACAAAACTTAGACAGAAGCTTTCTCGCAAATCAAGAGATAGAACCCTGAACAAATTTTGATTTATTTTTACAATAAAGACAAAAACATATCTTGCAATAATTTAAATTGAACAGATAAACAGGGTCATATGCAGATGTGGATTTAGGGGGGTCTCTGCCTTATAGAGCTACCACTAATCTAATAAGCAACATTTTAATTCAAAAGGTCATGTTTTTTAGTTGATAAGATAAACGAATAGTACAAACATCCAAGTATAAGCAAAATTTCATCTAAATCATATGTTAATCATTTGTAATCAGCTGGTGATCCTATTAGTTACTAGCATACTAGTACTTGTATTATTTGCAACTTGATCTAAAGATTTATAGTCACTGCAGCGAATGATAGAATGGACCTTAAACAACTTCTAATGATCAATTTAGAGCACAATGCACAGGAAGATTATTATTTTTGTTCATTCAGTAAAACAAGGAAATGTGTCCAAAGCACACTGATGTCCCGCTCGCACGATCATTTTCTGTGATTATGGATAATTTCATAGAAATTGATCCAATATTCACACATTTTGGTGCAAATCAATCTGGACTTTCATTGATACTGTGCTATGTAGCAATGTTTTGGGTTTTTCCGGAATTGTGTTAATTAAAGGAAAACCTTCATCAAAGACCACCCTTTTGTTTTTCTTTTCATTTATTTCTTTTTATTACTGTTTTAATTTTTTGAATAGTTTTTGAATATTTTTTTTTAGATATTATAATTTTTTAATTTGTTAATTTGAATTTTGATTTTTTGATTTTCTAACTATTTCAACCTATTTCAATAAATGTTGAATTAAGTGTTTCATGGTAAGAATTTTGTCTTAAGAATATCAGTTTACATGTTGAGGTTTACATGATGATGGTCATTAATTAGTTCTGCACAGTGAAATATTTTGTAGGAACTGTGATGTTCATACAAATTATTTTATAGCTCGTTTCACTAATTCACCAATGTTCTATTTCTTTTGAATCCTATTGATAGGTTTTATGGGATCTGGCACCTATTGTAGAATCTGTTTTAATAAGATGCCAGTATTTCCTGAATACTTTTTGAAGTTTTTCTGCTTGAGAATGATAATATGTAATGAATGATACATTACATCTATTTTCAACTTTGTTCTTTTTCTTTATTTTATCTAGTCCGGTCTAGGAATTTGATTTTTGATAGAATTTGTTTTACCAATTTCAGTTTATAAATATAATAGTTTTTCAATAAAGAGTTTTATCTAATTTGAAATTCACTCTCAGTGTTTGTGTTTTAAGTATATGAATACCTTTGTCTTTAATGAAGGATTTAAAGTTAAAATGGGGTGGTTTGAGTTTTTATGAAGATATCAGAATTTTCAGTATTCTTTGAAAAGCATTTCATATCTAAAACACCAGTATTTTCAAGCGTTCATCTTTGAAGATTTATGGAATGATTATTTCATTCATATGTAGTAATTCGAATACATTTATGGACCCATTTCCCATGTTATAACAGGAGATCTTAACATCGTTCAAGACCAAGAGTTAAAATCATTCCTCAGTAAAGGACCTAAATATCGTCCCCGTCAATCATTATATTGGAATGAGTGTCGTAATATCATCCACGACTCACTCCATACTTACTGTTTAAAATGGATAAACGGAAAAAGCTGACAAAAATCTTTGGACTCTTTTTTAATTCAGTAATGAACATAGTTGATATCGTGATTCAACATTTTAAAGAACATTTTACTCTTAACAACAACCATAATAAACCTATTTCTCGTATCAAACATAAACTTAAAGAACTAGCCAAGGAATTTGTTTTGTCCCGCCAATAAAGCTGCTAATAATATCATTATTGTTTGACGAAGTTTTACATTGAGGTCCTGAAAAGAAATCACCAATTCACCAACATTCCAACTGACTCCATTTTCAGAAAACGACATCTGTAACAAACATAAACTTTTAGCTACCTCTTTACAAGCAGAACCAAATACAATGAAAGTCCCAACTATGTACTGGCTTCCGAAGCTACATAAAACACCTTACAAATATAGATTTATTTCGTCTTCAAGCCATTGTTCCACTACTAAATTGTCTATTCTTCTTACCAGTTCACTTGGTACAATCAAAAACCTGATAATAAATTGTTCAAATAAGGCCTTTGAAAATAGTGGAATTAATTACTTTTGGAGTGTCAAAACTCGTTGGAAGTACTTGATAAATTGCATGCTTATATTGGTGATTTTGAATCTGTTCAAAGTTTTGATTTTTCTACCTTGTATACCACATTGCCTCACATTCTCATTAAGAAAAATTCACACACCTAATTAAATGGGCATTTAAAAGTCAGAATGTGAATACATATGTTCTAACTCTTTTAGGTCATTTTTTAGTAGCAATAAACAAAAGAAATATGTCAATTGGACATGCTTTGATACTATATCTGCCCTTGAATTTTTACTAGATAATATTTTTGTTCGCTTTGGAGATTCCGTATATCGTCAGGTTATCGAATTCCAATGGGGACTAACTGTGCACCACTTATTGCGGACCTGTTTTTGTATTGCTATGAGTTACAATTTATGACTAAAATCAGCAAAGACCCATCGAAACAACATCTGATACAAAAATTTAATAATACTTTTAGATATTTGGATGATATATTGGCTCTCAATAATGACGACTTCAGTATGTATACTAAAGAAATTTATCCTGTTGAACTTACTTTAAATAAAGCTAATACTAACAATGACCACTGCCCTTTCCTCGATCTTGATATCCATATCATTAACGGAAAGCTTAATACAAAAATTTATGATAAAAGAGATGATTTTTCATTTCCTATCGTTAATTATCCATTTTAGATGGTGACGTTCCTTGTCACCATCTTACGGTGTTATATATCTCAACTTGTACGATTCGCTCGTGTATGTAACAACGTTTCAGATTTTAATGAAAGAAATTTATGTATTACTGAAAATTATTACACCAGGGTTTTCGATATCACAAACTAGTCAAAACATTTACTAAATTTTATCATCGGTATAAGGACATCATTCGTAAATATAGCTCAACATGCAGACTTCTTATACGTTCAGGTATTTCACATCCAATCTTTTATGGTAATATTCTTTATAAAGCACTAAAATGTCAGTATTCACCTCAGAAGCTAACAAAACCTTTAAATAGACTTATTAAGAAGGGATATAGTTACGATACTGTTGTCAGGTCATTAAAGATTGCATATTTTGGCTTTAATATTGATTCACTTATAGGGTCTTTGCATCGGAACTAAACACATTTATTTAAAACCAGTTGTTGGCATGACACGGGTTATGCTCTTCTCATATATTTTATGATGGTATGATACTAAACCCTAACGGAGGGATTGTGCCTGATATTCATATGATGAAGACATAATCTTTCAATCAGTTTAATTGAGGTCTGGAGCTGGCATGTCAGTTAACTGCTAGTAGTCTGTTGTTATTTATGTATTATTGTCATTTTGTTTATTTTCTTTTGTTACATCTTCTGACATCGGACTCGGACTTCTCTTTAACTGACTTTTAATGTGCGTATTGTTATGCGTTTACTTTTCTACATTGGCTAGAGGTATAGGGGAGGTTGAGATCTCATAAACATGTTTAACCCGCCGCATTTTTGCGCCTGTCCCAAGTCAGGAGCCTCTGGCCTTTGTTAGTCTTGTATTATTTTTACTTTTAGTTTCTTGTGTATAATTTGGAGTTTAGTATGACGTCCATTATCACTGAACTAGTATATATATTTGTTTAGGGGCCAGCTTAAGGACGCCTCCGGTGCAGGAATTTCTCGCTGTATTGAAGACCTATTGGTGACCTTCTGTTGTTGTCTGTTCTGTGGTCGGGTTGTTGTCTCTTTGACACATTCCCATTTCCATTCTCAATTTTATAAGTGAACTTTAGCAGGTCATGTTGTTTAATAATTTGCATTTTCAAGCGGAAATCCAATTTCAATTACTATGTATTGAGTGGTACTGGTAGGGATGATCTGCTAAAAGGTCACCATGGTCACTATTTCAAGCTTCATTATATATGATAAAATCTGAAATTTAGATGGTCAAGTTTTCAACTTGCCTGTTTATATCACAAGTGTATGAGACTAATTAGATGTCAAAATCTTTTGATGTGGTAAAAACAACAGTTGTAAATGTATCCAATAGTGGTCAAATCAATTATCTCTATAAATTTGTCCATGCATTCTTACTATTAACCTGCTGTTTGTGCTTTAAATCCCATTATTTTTGACATTTTCACCTAATTAACGTTAAAAATATGTAAAATGAAACACTACAATGTACATATTACTATCCTAAAAAGAAATTCTGATGTGTTTAGAGGAAATGGCAAAGTAACTTTCTTCAGTTTAATATACTATAATAATATTATAATATGGTCTATTATTTGTTCATAATATAGATATAAGAAGATGTGGTATAAGTGCCAATGAGACAACTCTCCATCCAAGTCAAAATTTATAAAAGTAAACCATTATAGGTCAAAGTACGGTCTTCAACACAGAGCCTTGGCTCACACTGAACAGTAAGCTACAAAGGGCCCCAAAATTACTAGTGTAAAACCATTCAAACGGGAAAACCAACGGTCTAATCTATATAAAAAGCGAAACGAGAAACACTTATGAACCACATCAACAAACGACAACTACTGAACATCAGATTCCTGACTTAGGACAGGTGCAAAAATGCAGCGGGTTTAAACGTTTTAATGGTACCAAACCTTCACCCTTTTTCTGAAACAATAGTGTAACATCACAACATAGAAAGACACACTATAAAATATCAACTGAAATAGCTTAACTCAATCAAAGGACATATTAACACCATTGAAGATACACTAAACAAATAAATTTGACCTATGATACAATGTAAATACAAAATAAATAAACTAAGGGAAGAATAATAAAAGTAACATGTTATATCGGTATGAAATGTTAAACAATTTAAGAAAAACAATATGTTCGAACAAAAATATCAGCCATAAATCCATTTTATATGTTTTATGACAGATATACATTTTGATAAACAAAATATGATATAAAAGGGTGTGATATGTGATTTCTAAGCTCAAAAAATTAAATGTTTAGTCTGTGTGAGTGACGCTTTAAAAGCCAAGTGAGCAATTTTTAAATATAATTTTCAAGAGACAAATATATATATATATATCTTTTAGCATATCATATAAAAATAAGAAGATGAGGTGTGATTGCCATCAAATACCAAATGTACCATGTCTATGTAAACAATTGTAGTTCACAGTACGGCCTTCAACATGGAGTATAGGCTCGCACAGCATAGTTACAAAAATGTAGCTATAATGGGCCTGAAAATGACCAGTGTGAAACAATGCAGACGAGATAAACCAATGGCCAAATTGATATACAAAACAATAAATGAAAAACAAATATGAAATAAAGTAATAAACGACAACCACTAAAGTTACAGGCTCCTGACTAGGGACAGATATATATAGAAAATATATGCAGCGAGGTTCAAAAAACGTATGTGCCCTATCCAAATTCTCCTGGGATAGTGGTGTATATGTCTGCATTGATATAGTACACTGGTAAACATATTGGCTAACAGTTCTTCTAGTCAGGATTTGTTTTCGCTAACTTTTAAACACACTGCTTTTGGTTATGGCTGCATATGTTACTTACTAAGTAAATTCCAGGTTTTTTGCATTTTAGAAAGAAACAGATAAATTCCAGGTTTTTTGCATATTTAGAAAGAAACAGATAAATTCCAGACAAAAAAATAAAATTGATGTCTTCCATAGGTATTGCTTCTAATCTTTACAAGAAAATTTCCAGACAAATTGACAGCATCATGAAAAAATTCCAGTATATTTAAGTAGTATAATGCGTTTAAAACTGGAATTCCAGAAAATTTTGGTTATGGTGAAAATATTTCCATGGAATTTTTTACATCTTATGTCTTCTATAGGGGGACAGATTATTTCTGGAATAGCCCAATGGCAAAGCCCTTTGAGGACCAACAAACCCTAGCTGGATTGCTATATTGGGGCAAACAGACAAGATGCCATTCTCCACCTGTTACGGATTTATTTTATCTGAAGAGTTTTAAAACTACAGTAAAATATATGGCAAAACAATATGTATATTGATGGTGGCCGCAAAATGGTAGGAAGTAAAACTGTTTACTCATGTTTGTTCAACACCACAGACTCTTTGCTCTCTACATTTCTCTCGTTTTTCTTTTCTTTTTTTGTATACTCATACAATTATGCCACAAAAATGTAATGTTTTTGAAAATGCTTTATGAAAAAATAATGTAACTATATAGGGAGGATATCAGGTGACTGTCGAGGACAAAATAAGCACATAAATTTACCGAAAGATGCGTCACCTTGCCGTGGACCTTAGAAAGTTTAGGGAGGGCTATAAATTCCTGACGTTTTTATACATTGTGTTCACAATTTTACCAATATGTGCTTTTGACGCTCTCCATGGAATCGATCTTTGAAAACCCGAAAATCTAGGACTATCCAGCAGGCTGTCATCATTTGTAGCCATGCTATTTGAATTTCGTGCCTAAAAATTTCCCACAATACAGGTGAAATTCACTTCCGCCATCAACATTGGCACAGTATACAAGCCGTCAATCGAAAAATATTAATAATTAACTACGATTATCCTGCAGAAATCAATTTTGACGATAAACTCGATTTTAATTTTCATAAATTTTACATTAAGATTAACATATCGCAAATTTTTTTTATCATACACTCTGCTGAAACAGTGTTTTCTTTTTAAAATAAGCTGCGCTTCTATGATGTTAATTTTTGTCCCTTTGGGACTGCTTCTGTACCCGAATTTCCATAATCAATATAACTCAGGCTGTGTAGATGGATTTAAACTCAAAATAATCGTTAACTGTTTTTTTTTTTTTTTTTTTTTTATCAATATCGAAAGTACTGAAAATACAAAATCTTTGGATCAAACAAATCTTTTGATTAACCGACACTGCAAATTTGAAAAGGTTTACAAACTAATTATTTATTTACACAAATCCCTTAATCAATTGGTCGACAATTAGTAATCAATCAATAAAAAAAAATCAATCAATCAATCTATCAATTAATCTATCAACAAAGCTATCAATCAAAGACTGAGTTTGAATTTGGGTAGTGAGTCACATCGATCTAGAGTTATGCCCCTTTATAACTTGGAAAATTGCATTTTTTTGTTTGTTTCCGCACTCTAACTTAAGTTTTCCTCATGTAAATTTAAATAAAGTGCTGCGCCATGAGCACATGATACGCCCGTCGCTTTTTCAAAGAATAAAGTTCCATAACTACTCAATGTCATATCAGAAATTTATAAAAAAAAATAAAGGCATGTTATTTTAATAGATATAAATCAGTCACCAAAGTTTCATGAAAACGGCTCAAAGCACTTTTGAGTTATTGGAAAATCCCCCTTTTTTAATGAATAAAATCCCATAACTCGGAAACGTAAAATCTAATATTTATAAAAACTGCTCAAAGCATTTTTGAGTTATTGTCAGAAAACTGGAAACCCCTTTTTAATGAATAACACCCTATAACTCGGAAACGTAGAATCTAAAATTTATAAAAATCGAAATGGAGCTCAATTGAAAATAGATATAAACAATTCACCAAATTTAAGTTTCATGAAAACTGCTCAAGGCATTTTGAGTTATTGTCCGAAAACTGTAATGGCAAAGCCCTTTGAGGACCAACAAACCCTAGCTGGATTGCTATATTGGGGCAAACAGACAAGATGCCATTCTCCACCTGTTACGGATTTATTTTATCTGAAGAGTTTTAAAACTACAGTAAAATATATGGCAAAACAATATGTATATTGATGGTGGCCGCAAAATGGTAGGAAGTAAAACTGTTTACTCATGTTTGTTCAACACCACAGACTCTTTAATTTGCTCTCTACATTTCTCTCGTTTTTCTTTTCTTTTTGTATACTCATACAATTATGCCACAAAATGTATGTTTTTGAAAATGCTTTATGAAAAATAATGTAACTATATAGGAGGATATCAGGTGACTGTCGAGGACAAAATAAGCACATAAATTTACCGAAAGATGCGTCACCTTGCCGTGGACCTTAGAAAGTTTAGGGAGGGCTATAAATTCCTGACGTTTTTATACATTGTGTTCACAATTTTACCTATATGTGCTTTAGACGCTCTCCATGGAATCGATCTTTGAAAACCCGAAAATCTAGGACTATCCAGCAGGCTGTCATCATTTGTAGCCATGCTATTTTGAATTTCGTGCTTTAAAATTTCCCACAATACAGGTGAAATTCACTTCCGCCATCAACATTGGCACAGTATACAAGCCGCCAATCGAAAAATATTAATAATGACTACGATTATCCTGTAGAAATCAATTTTGACGATAAACTCGATTTTAATTTTCATAAATTTTACATTAAGATTAACATATCGCAAATGTTTTTATCATACACTCTGCTGAAACAGTGTTTTCTTTTTAAAATAAGCGGCGCTTAGAACTATCATGTTAATTTTATCCCTGAATGGGTGCTTTCAGCGACGTCCGCATTGGGGCTGCTTCTGTACCTGAATTTCCATAATCAAAATAACTCAGGCTGTGTAGATGGATTTAAACTCAAAATAATCGTTAACTGTTTTTTGTTTTTGTTTTTTTTTGTTTTGTTTTTATCAATATCGAAAAGTACTGCAAATACAATTTCTTTGGATCAAACAAATCTTTTGATTAACCGACACTGCAAACTTGAAAAAGTTTACAAAGTAATTATTTATTTACACAAATCCCTTAATCAATTTGTCGACAATTAATAATCAACCAATAAAAAAAATCCATCAATCAATCAATCAATATATCAATTAATCTATCAATCAAAGACTGAGTTTGAATTTGGGCAGTGAGTCACATATCGATCTAGAGTTATACCCTGTATAACTTGGAAAATTGCATTTTGTTTTGTTTCCGCACTCTAACTTAAGTTTTCCTCATGCAAATTTAAATAAAGAGCTGCGCCATGAGTGCATGATACGCCCGTCGCTTTTTCAAAGAAGGAAGTTCCATCACTACTCAGTGTCATATCAGAAATTTATAAAAAATAAAGGCATGTTATTTTAATAGATATAAATCAGTCACCAAAGTTTCATGAAAACGGCTCAAAGCACTTTTGAGTTATTGGAAAATCCTTTTTAATGAATAAAATCCCATAACTCGGAAACGTAAAATCTAATATTTATAAAACTGCTCAAAGCATTTTTGAGTTATTGTCAGAAAACTGGAAACCCCTTTTTAATGAATAACACCCTATAACTCGGAAACGTAGAATCTAAAATTTATAAAAATCGAAATGGAGCTCAATTGAAAATAGATATAAACAATTCACCAAATTTAAGTTTCATGAAAACTGCTCAAGGCATTTTTGAGTTATTGTCCGAAAACTGGAAAATTCCCCTTTTTAATGAATAACAATCCAATAACTCGGAAACGTCAAATCTAAAATTTATAAAAATTGAAATGGAGCTCACGTCAATAGATATAAACAATTCACCAAAGTTTCATGCAGTTTGATTGAAGCGTTCTTGAGTTATTGTCCGACATGTTGACGACGGACGGACAGACGGACAACGGACAGAAGGACAGACGAACGAACAACGGTATACCATAATACGTCCCGTAATCGGACGTATAAAAACTCATACACAATGCTAAAAACCAAACCAAAACTTGCAGACAGAGTTGGAATTTGATCCTAACAATAATTTGATCAACTCTTTGATTGTATATAGATTTAAGTCATAAATTCACAATTTTCATCCAACTCAATGATTATTTTTTGTTTAATTTGGGCTGGGACTATTATACTAACGTTAGTGCAATAGTCCCAGATTTGGGGTACAATTTGATAAATAGTACACGTAAGCAACAGTATGTAATCATTGGATTTCGATTGTATATTATAGAAGAATTAAGGAGAGATTTGATTGTTCAAGATTGAATTGACGAACTCTTAATTGATCAGAACAGAGACATATATACACATGTGTATATATGTCTCTGATCAGAACAATTGAATTCAACGACTTTTATTATATAAGATCAATTGAGTAGATGACTGAGTGAATTGAGAACATATGATAATATAAAAACCCTACAACAGTCGGATTGATCCTACAACCGTGTAGTATACCTTTTTCAGATAAGGGTGAAGGTTTGGTACCATTAAAACGTTTAAACCCGCTGCAATTGTTTGCAACTGTCCTAAGTCAGGAATCTGATGTTCAGTAGTTGTCGTCTGTTGATGTGGTTCATAAGTGTTTCTCGTTTCTCGTTTTTTATATAGATTAGACTGTTGGTTTTCCCGTTTGAATGGTTTTACACTAGTAATTTTGGGGGCCCTTTATAGCTTGCTGTTCGGTGTGAGCCAAGGCTCCGTGTTGAAGACCGTACTTTGACCTATAATGGTTTATTTGTATAAATTTTGACTTGGATGGAGAGTTATCTCATTGGCACTCATACCACATCTTCTTATATCTCTTTAGTACGAAGACTTCAAGTTATGAATATCTAGTCACCAATAGAATAATAAATATCTGTACATTATACAAGTTTGTCAATACATTCCTTCAACAGTATCACACATATACAGTCTTACTTATTTTACTTATAATTACTTTATTTGATATGCTATATTTATTTTTCGAATGTCTGAGTCCCCTACCGTGCTTAAGTAATTTAATGATGTCATTTCCGTAAACAAACTTCTCGTGTATTTCAACAGGATCCATTGTTCCAGCATTTTCTGGACCCTTCTGGTAAACCATAGAACTTTAGCCAATGAATTTATAATACTAATTTGTTCACACATTTTTTTTCATTAGAAAGCATTGAGTTTGAAGTGACACACGGTGAAACAAACCAATAGATATAGCTAGGACTAACAGACTAACTAACAGACTAAACAAAAATATTTGTCAGAGAGTTAGAAGGAGTTCTTTGAAGTTTTGTTGTTGTTAAAAGCGCATTTTTCTATTATTATAGGGTAAATATTTATAATTTTATCATACATCTTAAAATATTTTTTTCCAGAGGTGAATTTTAATAACCAAGAAAGATATTTTATATTCATATTCTGAAGCCAGTGAAGGGGCGGGGGTGGGGCTGGCAAATTTAAGGTTCATCATAACAAACGGACGAAAATGGCTGTATTAACATCTCAAAAACTACTCTGAGTACAGACTAACCTGTACAGTTGGAAAAGTTTTAAGGCCTGGCATCCACTAGATATATAAAAGTTAAATGCATTTTGTGTTTCAGAAAGAGAAAATCTATTTTGGATTTTGATGGGCATTTTTGCTTGTTTAGAGGGTCAGATGAGGTTTTACTGTCCATAGCAGTCACTATCCTATATGAATCATGTGAACCTTATATAGAAAAGAATACCATAATTCAAAATAAAATAAGAATTTAGAAGTTAATTGTGCAATATTTACAGTAGATTGCAATTCTTAAATAAATCCTCAAAATATTTAAAAACTTTTTAAAAGCAATAAAAAAAAATCTTGTGCAATACAGTATTTCTCCACTTTCAACAATTAAATTAAAACAATAGCTCAGCAAGCCTCCCATTATAAATATAAGAATTTAACTGTATGTTTAAGTTTTCCTCATTTGAATTTTATGAAGCTCATGCACAATGCTTAGAACCAAAACTTGCAGACCGAGTCTGAATTTGGGCAGTGAGTCACATCGATCTAGAGTTATGCCCCTTTGTAACTTGGAAAATTGCAAATTTTTTGTTACTGCACTCTATTTTAAGTTTTCTTCATGCAAATTTTATAAAACTCATACACAATGCTTGAAACCAAAACTTGCAGACAGAGTTGGAATTTTAGCAGTTAGTCACTCACCGTTCTAGAGTTATACCCCTTTATATCTTGGAAAATTGCAATTTTTTTTGTTTCCGCATTTAAACTTAAGTTTGCCTCATGCAAATTTTATAAAACTCATACAAAATGGTAAGAACCAAAACTCGCAGAAAGAGTTCAAATTTGGGCAGTGATTCACTTACTGTTCTAGAATAATGCCCCTTTATATCTTTGAAAATTGCAATTTATTTCATTTCCACACACTAACTTAAGTTTGCCTCTTTTAAAGTTTATGAAACTCATACACAATGCTAAGCACAATGCTCAGATTTAAACAAGTAGAGCTAACAAAGAGATTAGAAGTAAAACATTATTCAAGAACTGAGAAATTCACTGGACACAACAATGATAATATGAAAATAGCACACAGCACAAAAATACCTAAGACTAGAACAATAGAACTCTATAAAAATTAGCAGTGACATCAATTGCTCTCAAAAAGTATTTTAACTTATTTCAAGCAAGCTGGGGATTCTTGTCTTCAGACACTTTCTTCTTTTATTTATGGTATGAGTTTCCATCAATATAAATTTGCATTGATATGTGTTGACAAGTTGACTATTAGTGGTACAAGTTTACAATGGTACAGGTTTACATGTTTCCAACATATTGATCTATATAATTATATATTAAAATACATGGTATCTGAAAATTATATCATGTGTGAATGATTGATTCTTAAGTCAGTTTTCATGATGTTTATTTAAATTAAAACAATTTTTTTATTCAGGAAATTTTGTTATGGATGGTCAAGATGAAGATAAGTTAAACAATTCTATAGATGGTGAATTTACGTCTGAGCAAGATGAACTGAACAAGTCAACAGCAAGTACAAGCAGTGAACCAGAAGCTGAGAAGAAAAGACGAACACAGACCCCAAGTCCTCACAGATATCCACCATCTTTTGTGAATGTTCCAGGTAAAAGAAAAAATAAGATAATCTTATGGAATCTCTAATTCATATCATATGATTGACTGGAAAGGCCACACCAATTTAGTTTTTAGGTGTTACAATATGTGCAGCTCATCCCTATAAATGAAAAAAAATAATTGAAATAGAGAAGTGAAATCTGTATAAGAGATTATTTTGGAATAGCTGAATCTTCATTCAAAAGTAATAATAGTAAGTACATTGTTGTACATTAGTAATTTAAACAGTCTATCTATGATATCCAAGTTGCTAAAGCATTTAGTCTCTTTTTATGGTGGTAATGAATTAATGCTGGTTAAAGTCTTCATCTTGTTCTCAAAGAGTTGTCAATTTGTCACCTACCAGCCAGTAGACAGACAGAGGCACTCTGGATCCACAGTCCTGCAGCTATGTCCTCTTCAACAGCTTTGATGTAAAGTGATAATGTAATTGACATTTGTATTATTTAGATTAAGAGTTTATTAAGACAAATATAATCAATAATATAAAATAAGAATATGTGGTATGATTGCCATTGAGACAACTCTACACTAGAGACCAAATAACGTAGAAGTGAACAAGTATAGGTCGATGTACGGCAGTCAACAATGAGCAAAATTCATACAGCATAGTAAGCAATAATAAGTCTGAATCATGAAGATTTATTCTCAAGATTTAAATCCCATGCAATTATTTTGTTCATGCTAACAGGTAATGATTTGTACAGTGTTAACCTTTTTTTACATTGAAGTTAAAAGACTTTGTACAGCTTTAAGTTTATGCAAGTTTGTATTAATGACGGTCTGGATGGGGTTTACAGAAGAGAGAAAAAGGGATCAAGAAAATAAAGAATTGGGGGAAAACGGGCAAAAAATTTCAAAAAAATTGAGAACTCTTTAGTGATATCAAGTATAGAGAATGGTTAGCAAAAAACAAAAATAGAGAAATACGGCCTAAACAATTAAAGAATACACTGTTATTACAGAAATGAATACCCCATCCAGACCCTCATAACAAATATTTTTAGACTCCTTTGAAGTTTTATGGTCTGAAGAACTGACCTTGTGGTAAGTTTGCAGCTGTTTTAAGAATCTAGACAAACTAATATATTTGTCTCTCTTTGTGTTTGAATATGTAGTATACCACAAATTAAACATTACCATCTTTTTTCTATTTACAGCTTCCCCACCAAAGTTCATGAGTTTAGATGAGATAATGGCTGCAGCAGCGGGAGTGAAGAACATGTCATTGGCTCATGAAATAGCTGTTGATGCTAACTTTAAGTTGGAGAAATTAGAATCTTCAGAAAATAGGTACTGGTATAGTAATAATTTAATTTAATGACTGTTGTTGGTTGCATAATGTTTCTATCAAAAAGTCTTTGCAAAATCCAAGTTGGCATTTGCTATTAGTTGAAGCCAAATGGAAATATTAAACAATCAGTCATAAAAATATGGCATTTATTTTCAAAATTGGTCTGTTTGTTTACACTGTTTGGGGAGGATTTACATTACATTTGCATATAAAGGATTTGGAGTATACATGAAAAACTATGTGATAATTGAGTAAAATTTTATTACTTTTTAAATGAAATATAGTCTGTTAATTTTTCAGATGTACTGTTAGTTTACAATTCCCTAATGATATTCAATAAAAAAAAATGAGTAGATGTTATGTGATTGCCAATAAGACAACTACTCTCTTCAGTCCAAATGACATTTTAATTTTACAAATCTTTCTAGAGCTGTGTAATGTTTTGATAATTTTCTTTAATTAGTTTTGAAAAGAAAGTGAAGGAAGTTGTACACAAAGCATTTTGGGACGCATTCCAGGAAAAACTAAATGAAGATCCTCCAGAATTAGGACATGCTGTTGTGTTGATACAAGAAGTCAAAGAGGTAAGAATTGTAACTTATTTGTATTGAACTAAAACAACATATGCAATATTTTAATTACAGTACTAGATTCATTTCGTTTTTGTCTCGCTTGACGGAGTAAGCGAGACATAGGTATGCTGTTTCCGGCGTCGGCGTCAATAATGTATTAGTTTGTGATTAGGTCTAGTTTGTGGTGAACCACAAGTTGAAGGTCAATTATATTTGGAATACAGTTGTTTTAGCATTGGCACATCTCATTTCCATGGAGATTATTTGGCCCTGCCCCATCAGTCATGGTCTATTGACTTTGAAACTTTTGCTTATTTTACATGTATTAGTTTGTGATTAGATCAGTTTATGGGGAACCATTAGTGGTAGGTCAGTGATATTTGTTATACAGTTGTATTGGCATTGGCACATCTCATTTCCATGGAGATTATTTGGCCCTGCCCCCTCAGTCATGGTCTATTGACTTTGAAACTTTCCTTAGTTTACATGTATTAGTTTGTGATTAGGTCAGTTTATGGAGAACCATTAATGGTAGGTCAATGATATTTGGTATGCAGTTGTATAAGCATTGGCATATCTCATTTCCATGGAGATTATTTGGCTCAACCCCTTAGTCATGGTCTATTGACTTTGAAAATTTTGCTTAGTTAACATGTATTAGTTTGTGATTAGGTCAGTTCAAGGGGAACCATTAGTGGTAGGCCAATGTTAATTGGTATTCAGTTGTATAAGCATTAGCACATCTCATTTCCATGGAGAATATTTGGCCCCATCCCCTCAGTCATGGCCTATTGACTTTGAAACTTTTGCTTAGTTTACATGTATTAGTTTGTGATAAGATCAGTTTAAGATGAACTGCTAATGTTAAGTCAATGATATTTGGTATGCAAATTTATTGGCATTTGTAAGTATTCTTTCCATGCAGATTATATAGCTCCACCCCCTCTTCATGGTTCATTGACTTTGAAACTTTTACATAGTTTACAAGTTAATGTTTGTGTTTAGGTTTGTTTAAAGGAACAACTTATAATAAGTCAATTTTATTTGGTATGCAGTTGTATTGGCATTGGCACATCTCATTTACATGGAGATGGTTTAGCATGTACCTCAGTCATGGTACATTGACTTTGAATATTAGCCTAACTTGTTAAGTATTGCCATCTTAATTTCAACATTTGCATAATCAAAATTACAAAAAAGCAAGACATATCTCTGTGATAACAGTTTATTTTGTTCATCAATTTTTATTGATTTAAGGTTCTTTATTTCCATAGTTTGTTGTCGAGCCTGCGACCTCTGTCGCAAAAAGCTCGACTTAGGGATAGTGATCTGGCAGGGTCCGTGGCGGCGGTGTTAACTAACTACATAGAAGCTTAATATTTCAGAAGGTAGAAGACCTAGATGCTTCATACTTTGTATATGGATGCCTTATGTTATGAAGTTTATGTCTGTCATATGTCCATTGTTCTTACTCATTTTCATGGTTCAGTGACTACTTGAAAAATTAGTTTAGATTTTTTGTAATGTTAATTTCTCTCTTAGTCTCTCAGACAGTTTTCACTTGACCTCAACCTCATTTCATGGATCAGTGAACAAGGTTAAGTTTTTGTGGTCAAGTCCATATCTCAGATACTATAAGCAATAGGTCTACTTTATTTGGTATATGGAATGATTGTAAGGTGTACATGTCCAACTGGCAGGTGTCATCTGACATTGACCTCATTTTCATGGTACAGTGGTCAAAGTTTAGTTTTTATGTTTTGGTCTGTTTTTCTAATACTATATGCAACAGGTCAACTATATTTGGTGTATGGAAATATTTTATGATGTACAAGTCAATCTGGTAGGTTTTATTTGACCTTGACCTCATTTTCATGGTTAATTGCTAAATGTTAAGTTTTTGTGTTTTGGTCTGTTTTTCTTAAACCATAAGCAAGACGTCAACTATAATTGGTGTATTGAATGATTGTAAGGTGTATATGTCTGTCTGGCAGGTACCATATGACCTTGACCTCATTTTCATGGTTCATTGGTCAATGTTAAGTTTTCCTGTTTAGGTTTGTTTCTTAGATACTATATGCAATAGGTCAGCTATATTTGATCCATAGAATGATTGTAAGGTGTACATGTCTCTCTGGCATGGTTCATCTGACCTTGACCTCATTTTCATGGTTTATTGGTCAATATAACGTTTTCATGGTTTTGTCTGTTTCTTGTTTTCTATAAGCAATAGGTCAACTATATTCAGTGTATGGAATGATTGTAAGGTGTACATGTATTTCTGGCTTGGTTTATCTGACCTTGAACTCATTTTCTTGGATCATGTTAAGTTTATGTGATACTTGTAGTAAAACTTTATATTTAGGACTATCAACATAAAATCAATGGTAAGTAAAGCAGGGGAGACATTTCAGTGTGTGCATTCTTGTATTTCTAAACATCAACTCTTGTATATCAATGTGTAGGCAAGTTTGTGGTCTGCTTCATTCCATTAGATCAAAAATAACAAATTTCCTCAAGTTTCTCTAAAGGGAAAAAAGATACTTGCTAGTAATCCCAATATGATCTGCATATTTAACAGTTTACATGGAAATATACTCAAGGAAAATTTCTAATTTTTGTCTCACCTTGACACAGTCAAAAAGCGAGACATAGGTATGCTGTTACCGGCATCAGCGGCGTGGCAGTGGCAGCGTCAACAATGTATTAGTTTGTGATTAGGTCTAGTTCATGGTGAACCACTAGTGGTAGGTCAATGATATTTGGTATGCAGTTGTATTAGCATTGGCACATTTCATTACCATGGAGATTATTTGGCCCCGCCCCCTCATTCATGGTCTATTGACTTTGAAACTTTCCTTAGTTTACATGTATTAGTTTGTTATTATCATTGGCACATCTCATTTCCATGGAGATTGTTTAGCCCTGTACCTTCAGTCATTGACTTTGAATATTTGCATAACTTACATGTTAAAGTATTGCTATTTTAATTTCAACATTTGCATTATCAAAATAACAAATAGGAGAGACATATCTCTGTGTTAACAGTTTATTTGTAACATTGTTTATGTTTTTGGTAATTTATTGTTAAATTAATACTTGTCCTAAATATGCATTCACATCTGCCACTGGACATCAAGCAAACAGTCAATTAATTTGTACAAAATTCAACCGAAAGACCCTTTGCCAGTAATAGTACTTGTATTAAAGTGTGTTCAGAAGCTGTTAACATTCTGGATAACAAACTGCTGAATTTTCATAGAATACTCATATAGATTAAATATATATACCAATATATTAGTCAAATTACTCAACACTGAGCATATTTCAGGGCAAATGTTGCATTTTGTTATTTGTATAAACTTTAGATAATTTTGAAATACTAAAACCACATCTATATGTTTACTGCTGGGGAAACATCACATTAAAAAATACCGTAAATTCGAAAAATTTCTGATATTTTATAATTGCGACAGGATAGGTTTAAAAAGAGTTGCATTTTAAATTTTGATAGCATTATTTATATACAGCTTTTCCTGAAATGAAATAGTTTATCTTGCATTTTTGCACATTGCTCAATGATTGCAATGTTAAGTGGACACATAGATTTCAGAATTTACAGTAGTCTTGATGTATTAATACTACAGGTTTATGTATTGATACTACAGGTTTAATACAAAATAACTGTTGCTAATCAGAGAATATTTGTTCCAATAACTTATATATTTATTTTACAGAATTTACTAGCACTTCTTCTGCCACAACATGTGAGATTGAAAACTCAGATTGGTGAAGTCCTAGATATTGAACTTATACAACAGAAATTAGAGAATAATGCATTTGATATTTACTATTACTCTGACTATATAATTGGTATAATGGCAAAGCTATGTTCACCAGCTAGAGATGATAATATTGCCAAACTCAAAGAGATTAAAAACATTATACCTTTGTTTCAGTAAGTAACAAACTTTTTGGCCATGACGTTGAATGTCTAGTTAAAGAAAAGTTGTTTTGTATAATTAACCACCCATACTGTTTTCAACTCAGAGCCTTCATGTATTTTCTTTTATAAGATGAATATTGTTCATATTTTATCATTGCTATGGTATATGCAACAGGATGTTCATTCATTATCCGTCATGAAGACGCTTGATTATTTGTGCGCTTTTAAATGCTGATGTTTTTGCTAACATCTTGAAACAAAAGAATAATGAAATTAAATTTTGAATGTTTAATTCTACCATCTCTTAAAATTCAGGGCTATTAAACAGATTTCCTTTATAAAATGAACGAATAAAATAGTTACATTTCAATTGCTTTAAATTTGAATGAGCAATTTTTTGGCATATTTTGATATTTAAATTAGAAATTTGTTGGACATCTTCAGCTACTGGATAATGAAATATACCTATGGCTTAGAAAATCAAAACACATTTACATATAAAACACAGAATTTGAAGCACTGATAAATGAAACACCCTACCATAATTTGTTAGAAACACACACATATACATTTACTTAAATTCAATAAAGTTGTTTGAAAGAAGAAAATAGTTGTGACTTTATATTGTAGAGAAATATTTGCTATGTTAGACTTAATGAAGATGGATATGGCTAACTTTACTATTCAACAAATAAGACCATACCTCCAACAGCAGTCAATGGAATATGAAAAAACTAAATTTGAAGAGTTTTTGAAAACTCAGAAAGGTAAGAGGAAGGTACATTGTACATGAACTTAAAAAGAATGTAAATCATGTAGAAAAAGGATTATCTCTCAGTATTGAGTATAAAATTATCGACGTTAGTGCGTCTTCACTCTTATTCATGATATACCAATTTCATGGATTAATGAATAATTATTGAATCAAAGGATTCCACCTTAGCCTTATTCAAATTACAACCAAAATGTCTGTAGGTTTAGTAAGTAGTTACTGACAAGTGAAAAAAATATAATGATGTAACTATAAATGACAATATAAGATAAAAACTGAGACAACTGTGACTGTAATGGTATTCTCAGGCATGAAATAAAATCGGATTTGAACAAGACAAAAAGACTTCTATAGATAGGATACAAATGGCAAAACGTATCATTGAAAAACCAAACATTATAGCACCGCTAGTGAAAGACCACTTTTCTTTTAGTCTTTTTGCTTGTCCCTTTCAGTTTTAAAAAGAGAAGTGACTTCTCCCTATGATTATGATGTTGTGTGAGCCCTGTGTAATCACAGTCATAACCAATTCATGGACTTGTTTTCTAATTTATAGATAATATTAACATTTAATATTCAGTTTCAAACATAGACAAAAGTATTTAATGCTTGATGGAAAGCAAAGCTGACCTATTTGAGCTTGCCAAAATATTTGGAAACTACCTTGGATATTTTAAAGCAACCAAAAGTTAAGTGAGGTTCTGATACAACTGATTTGAAACTGACATTTTTCAATGTAGCAGAGGGGACATTAAGGTTTACCCTTGTCTGTCTGTACGTATGTCCCTAAATTGGTCTCTGTTCTCTAACTTTAATTTGCCTCAACTAAATTTTATGAAACTTATACACAATGCTTATTACTACAAAATTCAGATCAAGTACGAATTTGGGTGGCGTGGCTTTTACTGTTCTGGAGATGTCCCTTTATAACGCTATATGCAAGCGGGGGCATCATCTGTGTCCCATGGACACATTCTCAATTTTTTTTATTAAGTGTTTTCAGTTTTACATGAAACATTTGCCATTACTTTTTACAGAGAGTGGGATCGATGGTCTGGAACTTACAAAAATTTGGTTAAAGAGAAGCTTTGATGCATTAAAAGACCAAGCTGCAGAGGAGGGTGCTACATCACCAGCCATGCTTACCCCAGCAGCTATTGTTAATGAAGCTTATGTTTCTCTCCTGTCTTGGGATGAAAACCAATTATTTCCTGAGGTAATACATACCGAAGAAAAGGAACATTTAACCTTGTCATTGATTGCCTTTGTTCATATCTTAGTTGTTTGTCCTGTAAAGAAGTATTTGATGTTGGTGATAGGTTATTGTGGGTTTCTGTACAATTTAGTAGTAATTGCTTAGACTCAGTGTGATTTATAGCTGGACATATGGTAGACATTTCAAAATAAAAAAGAGAATAACAAGTAATATTGAGTAGGTGTTAAAGAGAACCAACAAAACTATAATTTCAGAAAAAGGCATCTAGAGGTCAAAATACAGTCTTCAACAATAGAACTTTGGTCAGACTTAAAGATTCAAAATGATAGATGTAGACATTTAATTCTTAATTTACAATAAAAGACATAGTAATAACATCATTACCATGTGGGTACTTCAAAGGGAATAAAAGATTAATTTTCAAAGTACCAGATTCAAGCGGCAAGGTATAAGAGAAGGGGGAGGCGTGGGAAACATGCCAACATTTAGAGTAAGCTGGAATATTGGATATGGTGTCTTCCTCAAATGCCAACATTTTATATGTTATCTATTCCTTGAACGCCAACAAAATATTTCAATTAATGTTTATATAATAACAATAGGTGTTTTTATAACTATTTAAATGTTTTTATAAGTATTAAACTATTAAAAATAATTAGTGAACTTGATAAAATTGCAACATTTTATCACTTTTCATAAGAAAAATAGTGGATTTCGGGTTAAAATTATTATGAATTTTAAAGAAATAAAGAAAATTAAAACATTTTTATTAGGAGCTACCATTTGATTTTTATGGGGGTCTAGGATGAAAATTTTGTCCTGCCTTTTTATTTTCACTCTATTCGGTCCTGCCTTTTTATTAGTTTATCCCGACTGTTTTTACATAAATTGTCATCCTGCCTTTTTTTTTGCAAAGTGTCTCATCCTGACAGTAAAAAGGGTGTTATATTATAACCAAGAAAAATATCCTAAAAACTGAACAAAATAAAACATAGTTAACTAACACGAGATACAAAGGTTCAAGAAATTCCATCAAGTAATATGGGAGGATATTACAGCACACACAACTATAGAAATATTGAAAAGAAACATCAAAGTCCAAAGAGTCTAATGTAGAATTTGTGCAAAATGGAATTCCTGACAATATGCACATGTTGACTTTGTGCTGCAACACCTTTCAAAGTTTCATTTTAAGAGAATCCATATTTGTTCAAGCAGTAACAGCAAAAAATGATTTTCAACAACTTGACAAACATGTACTAGATTTAGGTACCTGTAATTTACCTATCTGTTTAATTAGTATGATTGATTTGATAAGCATGCACTTTTGTTGTGATAACTACTTACACCTATTCCTCGAACGCCAACATAATTTTACAGGTAAATTGTCGGTAGATCAAAGGATGTTGGCATTCAAGGAATAAACCTTGGATATTTATATATTACAAAACTACAAATGTTTCCAAAATAAGGATAAGATTCTTATGCATGGTTGACCTAATAAAAAAATTGTGTGCAAAATGAAAGATGGGGAACATGGGATTTTGTTAAAAAAAAATTTTCTTTAATCTGCTTCCAAAATCTAATTGAAAGATATGTAGCATTTCCTGATGATATTAATGACATACTTTTATTAGCATTTCACAATGACTTAAATATATTAACCCTAGGAAAGAAAATGTTTTTGCTGTAAATTTATGCTGACTTATATTAATTGATTGGTAAATGATATAATTTTAGACATTAGTGATGGACCAAGGAAGGTTTACAGATGTAGGAGATAAGATACACAGTCTGACACTACTAGCTTCCATACTCTTGGTAACATACAGTACTGTGGGTGCTCCTATAGCAGGATTACAAAAACTAAAGGAGAAACTCAAGTCAGAAATTATGGTAATACTGGATGGTACTGAGCAAAAGTAAGTCATGTATATAAATTTTGGCTTCAGCATTTGAGTATTTAGTTTTTTTATGCTGCCATAATTACTTTGACAATCAAAAGTCCCTTTACCAATCACAATTGAATCTCATTTCAGACATCAGCAAATTTTAGATTTTTCTTCATAGAAAGGGATAAGAGATATTTGCCATTACAGGGCATCCATCATCGCGTAAAGTTTTTCAAAAATTCTCCCTTGAAACCAATGAACTAACTTAACAAAACTTTAAGTGAATATTCCTTGGGTATATAGTTCATTAATGCATCATAGATTTCAACTTGTTGAAAAACATGACTGACATTGTTAAAAATAGAATGTAGTCGTAAAACTGCAGTTTTTTGCTTAAATCTAAAAAACTAAAGCAGTTTAGCAAAATTTGGTAAACATCATAAGCTGGTCAAAATCCATCTACTTTGAAAGTTAAAAAAAGTAGGATAACCCATTTTGGTGTTTAATAGTTATAGCCACCTGAAATGTCAATTTGTAGCAAATTCCACAGTTTTTGGGCTATTATCTTGAAAACCATAGGTGCTAGATGAAAAATGTATATTTCTAAAATGATGAGCTGGACAAGATCTCCTTACCCTTAAGAATCAGACAATGTATTTTGAAGTTATTGCAAATATGACAAGCAGAACAAGATCTATCATGAAACTTCATTAAAAAGACAACACAGTTTGGAGTTAAGTCCCCTACAATGTCCATCCTCTTGTTTAATTTTTTCAAGTATCTGAAACAGCTAAAAAGATGTGAACCAAAATTAATGTGAATGTTTCTATAGGTATCTAGTTAATCTAGTCAAGAAAAATAACTGCTGTTGCTAAAAATAAAGCATAATGATCAAACTGCTGTCTTTGTCTAATATCTCAAAAGCTATAAATGACGACTTTAACATCATGAGCATATCAAATTCTGCAAATGGTTTCCGGACAATAACTGTAGTATAAGTAAATAGAAATCTATGAAATTTAAACACAAGGTTTGAAACCACAAAAGGAAGGTTGGGATTGATTTTGGGGGTTATAGTCCTAACAGTTTAGGAATTAGGGGTTAAAAAGGGGCACAAATAAGCATTTTTCTAGTTTCCAGACAATAACTTGTGGAACGGTGTATGGATCTCTCTGAAATTATACTACAAATTTCCATACCACAAAGGGATGGTTAGGATTGGCTTTGGGGGGTAAATGGCTCAAACTGTTTAGGAATTAGGGGCAAAAAAGGGGGAAAAACAAGGGTTTCCTTGTTAATGGACAATTACTTTTAAGTACAATGTTTTGTGTTTGGATTACCTCCTTTACACTGCTTTTAAATTATGAAAAACGGAAAGAATTTTTTTTGGAAAAAGGGGGTTAAAATAGAAATTGTTGTAATCTTCTTTTCTGAAACTGCAGTAGAAAATCAATATAGAAAACAATCTACTAATGAACTGGCAATAAAAATAATTGATAATTCTATAACATGAAAAAAAACCACATTAATACCTGATGATGGTGTTTCTTTCTTTACATTGAAAATGATGTCACAACTATAATCCCGAACAATTGGTCGAATGTCAGATATGTTTCAGTACTTTGGCTTCATTTTCTACAGATTCAAGTGCAAATGATGCTTGAATTCCTACACTAATTTATACAGACTTCATCCCTTTCACAGGTAATGCCTGCCTCATATTATATTTAAAACTTTAATAGAATATCAGAAATTTTGAGAGAAAATTAATCAACCATGCAAGATCTAAAACTTAATTAATATTGTTCAAATTATCAATTAACTATTAAAAAAAAATTCTCATTAAAAATAGTTCTTCATTTTATATTTTATTAGAAGTTTAGGAAAAAATTGAATTTAATTGTGTCCCTTGTTCTCATTTCCTGGGATAAATCCAATACAAATTAAAGTATTGGTATTGAATTAATATTTAAGAAATATTTCAAACCTTACCATTTTCTTCACAAGAATGAAGACCATATTTTCAGTGTCATGAGTATCAGTCATCATATTTGTTGTACTTTGTTGTTTAAAAGTTGAATACAAAAAAAGATCAACAAAGCAATTCAAAAACCACTTGAATTTTGCAACAACAAATGAGAGTTTTTAACAACCTAAGCTGGCTATACAACCCTTGCACAATCAACTGAATTTTGCAGAAATCATTAATAGGAAAGATTGCCCTTAAATGATAATTTTTTATTACCTTTTTTTTTTTTTTTTTGGAGGGGGGGGGTGTTGCACAACAACAAAACTTCACAACAAACTTTCTCATCACTTCGCATTTCTCGTTAGATAAATTTTACAAAAATTCTCCCCTGAAACTACTGTCAAATTAAACCAAACTTGGTTTAAATCACCACTAGGATATCCAGGGACCACTGTGTATGGGAGTCAATTTGCAACAGCATAGTGTATTGCACAAAAGCAAAAAAAAAGGGGGGTAAAATTTTAAAAATTTTTTTGGGGAGGGGTATAATTCGCAACAGCATAGTGTATTGCACAAAAGCAAAAAATTGAATATAAATTCAAATCATATAACCAATTCTAAGTTCTTTGACTACAGTTATTCTGTGTCAGAAACCTATCATGTGTCAAATATTTAATTACAATCCAAATTCAGACATGTATCAAGCGCGAATATTGTGTCCATTTTTGCCCCAACTGTTCAGGGTTGGACCTCTGCGGTCGTATCCAGCTGCGCTCGGTGAAGCAATTTATTACCTTTAATATCTAGAATATTATAAGAGCTAGAGCGAAAGTGTAAATTGCAAAAATGATCAGCACATCACCAACTACAAAAGTTGCAAGTATGTTGAAATTATCTGATAACTCATCAAAGAGTTGTTGCCCCTGAAATGTGATGGAAAGGTGTTACTTTGAAAAAAGTTATCAGTGCATCATGATATATTAAAGATTTCCTTGAAAAGTTACTGCCCTGAAACTTTTTTTTAAAGATTTGTTTTTTGGCAACAGTAAAGGGAGACAATTTTCTGATCTACTATGGTAAAGGTTTTGTAAGATACATAAGAAGTATTTTAGGTTAAATGGTGGCGTCATTAAATTATGTAACTAAATAAGTTTTAGTATTTATTGATAATTATATAAAACATTTCAGAGATTTACCAAGCATGATGAGTAATGTTGCTGAACAAGTGAACAAGAATGTTAATGAGTACATGTCTGAACATGGATTCCACCCTCGTGAAGAGGCCCAACAAACAGCTTTATCTGGTCAGATAACAAGTTTATCCACCAGAGAACACCCTGTTTATAAAGTCATGTGTAAGTGATTTTTTTCTTCTCTCATAGAGGTTGATTCACTATAAAGCTTATGTTCTAAATGGTTTAGTCACATAGCATATGCTTTCTTTTGTAAAAATACAGGACTTAGCCAAAGTAAAGTGGCAAATAACTTCTATAAAACAGGTTGTTAATAAAAATCAAGACAAGAAAATTTCAGGAATACTTTGCTTATATGTTACACAAAAAGTGCAATTTAAAAAAAAATCATTTTCTCTTTATACCAGGGCTTCCAAAACGGTCATATTTTCCGGACAAGTCTGATAAATTATATAAATGACTTGTTGTGCCAAGGCTGAAACGGACATTTTAATATAGTTCAGAAAAAAAATTGAAGTTTATGCGATCTTTTTGACCTGACCTTTTGCCTTAAACAGCCACACATTTCCTGTCGTATAAGTGACATAATTAATAATTACTATCAAAACAAACCCTACTATAATACCCTCTCATTACAATCAAGGTTAATTAGTTCTCTGACAGCCGATTTTACCTGTTCAGGCGACAGGTCAACTATTTTGTACCGGACATTGATCGATCTAGTATTTAAAGTTATTTTCTTAAATTTCAGCGGTTTACATCTCATTAATTTAGTCAACAAGATTCAGATTACCAGAAAACTTATAAATATGATATGATGAAAATTTAAAAAGGTAGTAATAAATGTTTTAAGTGAAAAATCATCAGAACCACGTTGTTTGAACTAGTACACTTGTGCGCATGTGCGCAGGTGTGAGATTAAATTATGCATTCAAATTTTCAAAAATACTAAAAATATCATTAATACCTATATCTAACGTTCATTTCGAGTCTTTTCCTGTAGAAATAACGCGGAGAGAGCTACTTAAACTCAATCGTGCTTTGTAAAAGTACACGGAATTTACTTTTATCTGTCTCTGGTCCGTGTTTTACCATTGTCAAGTCAACATCCGGTAATAGGAAAAGAACTTTTTGAAAACGAAGGTGAAGTTAGTGACAGCGTAATTTTGCACAAATAAAGAGTCTTAGACAGAAATTAATACCCTGATGTTGCACACTTCAAATGGTGCACTGTCAATTTAACAGTTAGCGCCAGAACATCAAATTTATATTAAAAATCAAGTCAAATACTGTTTTTGTGTCAATCATAATTCATATGATGCCCAACTGATTACTATGGTTGCTTTTGTTACTAAGTCTTAAGGGATTAAAATCGGGATGACAAAAAAAAAAATGTCTGGCTGGCTCAAACATATTGCTTTATACATGCTAGTTGTTAAGATATATGATAAATTAAATTAAGAATGGAAATGGGGAATATGTAATAGAGACAACAACCTGACCAAACAGCAGACAACAGCCGAAGGCCACCAATGGGTCTTCAACGCACCCAGAGGTGGTCCCAAGCTGGCCCCTAAATAAAATTGTGTACTAGTTCAGTGAAAATGGACGTCACACTAAACTCCAAAACAAATAAATGAACTTAAATTAAAAAACATACAAGACTAACAAGATAAAAGCTATAAAAAGAATTAAACAAGATTTTCATTTAATCCTGCATATTGATTTGTCAAAGGAAGATTAAGATTGTAAAAGGTCGCATTTAAAGTGATTTTCAGATAAATTGGGATTGACCAATCGTATTTTTCATTATATTTAAATTCAAGAGAATATTCAACAACATATCTTCTATATTCTAGAAAAAAGGAGTTTTGACGATGTGGTTTCAATCGGATCTAAGTACTTGCATATATTTATATACTGAGCAACACATATAAACCAGTTTGTAATAATTACAATTTATTTTTCAGACAAAAGGATACGAGACTTTATTTTACACATTATATCTCAAAGACATTCTGGCCCATTGAAAGTGCCACCAGGGTTTTCTGTGGTGGAAAATGAACTGGGTAAAATTTGTGGGCAATTCTTAAGACTGATATCACATAATAGGGCAACATTTAGTAGCTATTATACTGACATTGCCAATGAACTAATGCAAATACAAATGGAGGACTTATCCCCTCGAGGATGAAATGTTGTGATCAGTGAGTGTATTGTGTGCTGTCTATAGTAGATTGGAGGTGTATGATTATATAGGAATGCTACTAGTATTAGATATTGTAGTGTTATGTTATTGTCTCAGACAAAAACATGTATGTTGTTGTCAATATTAAATATTACTATTTATGGCTAGATTGCTGTTAAGTATGTGAATTTGAAAGGTATTGTATAATTGTGATATATAAGTCCTTAGAATTAATTGGTTAAGATTACCATATGTTATAGGCTATTTATACATTTCGCAATATTACGGTAAGCACCATTATTAGGTTTAAGCATTATCATTTTATCAAACAAAAATAACCAGTTGTTTAAAGTGCTGAAATATATAGCCTACCATGGACACACTATAGTTTCAACTTTGTTTCCTTACTTGATACCTCAGAATTTAAATACCTTGGAAAGCTTTCAAATATTTTCAGACTTATTATAAACAGTGGAGAAATGTAGTATCATCTTTGATGCATTGCTCTTTTGTTTTGATATTGTTTTATTATTTATTTTTTAGAAATAGTATAATTACCACAATAATGTCAATATTTGTTCCTCTATTGGAATTTCAATACCAGAATTAATCTAAATTGTTTTAACGTTTTGTACATTTTGAATTATGACTTTATTGAAATTTTTTAATTATATTTATTTTAATCACTTTTAGCACTTAAAAACCCACACTGCCATTGATTTTGAATAAAATTGTTTGTTGCATTATGGTTTAGATAGCAGACAAAATGTGGTTGTATTTATATGATATTAAAAACCTTGCATCAAAATGAATGCAATGAAGATATTGTTCTATGCATTATTTACAACAAAATACTATTTGAATATTTAAAATATTTATGTATTTTGATTTTTTGTAGTGTTTTTTCATTATTCAGAATTGTAAAACAGGTACAACTGCCTTTCCACACATAACATTATAAATTAACATGATTTTTTTCTAGTACTGTTATAGGTGAATTTCAGGAAAAGAACAATGATATTTAAATTTAAAGAGATGAAAACATTTTTTAAAAGGTTAATGGTAATGTGTATAATTGTACTGTTGTACTGTTGGGCTTTGAGCATATGCTATGTTTGACATTGAACACCCCTATACATAGATGGTATACTTGTATACTAGAATATGTATTGTTTTTTAAAGGATGTGTGATAATTAAATTTTTATTAAAAGTATGTATATAAGTGGTCATATATTAGATGCTATATATTTGTTTATGTTAAAAAACTAGCAATACTGGATAGATATTTTCAGTGAAATTAAAATGAAATAGAATATTTTGGTATTCATACCTTCAAACTTTATCCTTGCCATTCTAGTGAATAATGTTGAAATCTGCATAATCACTGCATAATTTAACACCATCCTATGTTTGATAGAGCCTAGTCAAAATAATGAAAACTATCTAAAACCCATACTTTTGCTTAATATGATAAAATAATGTACCAGAATGTTAGATTGATCTCAAACTATTTTTGTATTTCCTAATTTTTTGGTTAAATGTTTATATTTTTTATATTAAATTGGGAAGTATTCTGAGTTATTTATTTGTAACCTTGTAATGCATTTTTTGTGTTGTGTGTTTTATCATGTGCCATGATTAATCATTATGAAATAGTAATACTGGTTAAAAGCCATTCATTGTTATAACTTTTTGCCAAATTTAACATAGACATTTGAAATTCAAAGACAATTTTTCTCTGCACAATTGAAGACTAGCAGTGATTTGGGAATTCTTGCCCAACCTGTTTATGAAAAAGGGTAAAAAAAAAAAAAAGATCAACCACACAGTGTTTTCTAAATTTTTGTGAAAACATTTAGTTTCTTCAGATTTTGGTGAAGTTTTTATTTTTATTAAAGATGAAATTTCACTATCTAGAGAATGCCAACAGCTTTGATGTAGCAGTTAATTTTAATTTGTTTCTTCCTATACATTCCTTATAAAATTACCTGTCTATGTACACTTGTATAGCTTTCTTTTATTACATGCAGTTGTGGTAACATGGCTCTTCTTTTAGACAAAACCTTTTGGCTTTCTTATAATTACTGGTATTGATTTGTGTGACCGTCCGTTATATGATACTATTACATACAAAATAAACATTTTAATATATATTTATCTTCTTATTATCTTGCTGAACATACTTCAAAACAACATCAAGATCAGGGGCGGATCCAGCCATTTTTGAAAGGGGTTCCCAACCCAGGAGAAAGGGGGGGTTCCAACTATATGTCCCCATTCAAATGCATTGATCGTCCAAAACAAAGGTGGGGTTCCAACCCCCGGAACCCTCCCTCTGGATCCGCCACTGAAGAAGAATGCATAAAATGACCGTGGTCAATTATCTTGGTATATAGATTACGTCAGCGTATCACAAGGCCTACATACACAATCAATGGTGATTACAGTTCTACACAATAAGGTTTATTAGATTATGACACTATTAGCCAAGAAATGATGCAGTCAACAAGGGACTTTGTTTTACATTGGAAACAATTTAGAATAAATTGTTTTAAAAAAGATGTTTTTCTCAAAAGCCAATTATTCTGTTGAAACAATATATGACAAAAAATACCTCACAAAGTACTATTTGGGTATAACCCTACCACACTTTGTACCATTACTAAGTCTGTCTTTCATTTCTGGACCATGTGTTGTTCGTTGTTGTTTGCCTTTGTTTGTATATCTATTTTTTGTACAAGTCAGGTGTTGTTCATTGATTGACCATGTGTTGTTCATTGTTGTTTGCCTTTGTTTGTATATCTATTTTTTGTACAAGTCAGGTGTTGTTCATTGATGTGGTCATTTGTACTGTGCATTATTTTTGTCTCGCCTGCGACTTCTGTCCCAGAAAGGGAGACAAATGGGTAGTGATCTGGTGGCATTAACTAATTACTTAAAAGCTTAATATTTCAGAAGATAAAAGACCTGGATCCTTCATACTTTGTATATAGATGCCTTATGTTATGAAGTTTCCGTCTGTCATATGTCCCTTGTCCTTGACATCATTTTCATGGTTCAGTGACTGCTTGAAGAAAAAGTTGAAAGATTTTTTGTACTGGTATTTTCTATCTAATTATGAGTAATACATAACTATGTTTGGTATGTGTGTACCTGGCAACGTCCTAATGCATGTCAGACTGTTTTCCCTTGACCTTGACCTCATTTCTTGTATCAGTGAACAAGGTTAATTTTTAGTGGTCAAGTCCATATCTCACTGACCTTGACATCATTTTCATGGTTCATTGGACAATGTTTAGTTTTTGTGGTTTGGTCTATTTCTCAGATATTAAAAGCAATAGCTCAATTAAGGTTGGTGTATAGAACAATTGAAGGGTGTACATGTCTGTCTGGCAGGGTTCATATGACCTTGAACTCATTTGCATGGTTCATTGGTCAATGATAAGTTTTCTTAATTTTGTCAGTTTATCAGATACTATAAGCAATAGGTCAACTATATTTGGTGTATAGAATGATTGTAAGGTGTACATGTCTGTCTGGCAGGGTTCATATCACCTTGACCTCATTTTCATGGTTCATTGGTCAATGTTAAGATTTTGTGGTTGATCTATTTCTCAGGTACTATTAGTAATAGGACCACTATATTTGGTGTATGGAATGATTGAAAAGTGTACATGTCTGTCTGGCATGGTTCATCAGACTGTGACCTCATTTTTATAGAATATTGATAATGTTAAGTGTATATGATACCTGTAGTAAAACCTGCATATTATGTTTTTCAACATTTCAGCATGTGCACTCTTGTTGGAGATTTCTGTTATCCCTTTTTTATATTTTTCTACTTTTATGCTGAGCAGCCAACAAAATAGCTTTTAATTTGATATTTGACATTACAACATATAGACTAGGAAGTTAATACATGGATGAAGAAAATTCTTTTTGTAAAAAAATTCAGCACTATTATCAAAAGAAATAGAGGAAGAAGGTTCCTTGTGAAATTCAGCAGAGATTTTTCAACACACAAAAACATTGCTCTACACAGTTCACATGAACACTTGGTTTGATTAAAATTTTTAAAAATGTTCATAAAGTACCTTAAATAATGACAGATAGTTTGCTGAATGTCTTGAGTGTATGTAACCAAATATACAAAATGTGATGGTGTCAGAGTGCCACTTTTTCTTATGGTTTTGTTTATTGTTGAAGGCAATGAGGTTACCTGTAATTGTTCACATCTTTGTCTTTATTTATAGTTTCCAATTTGGCAATCATACCACATCTCCTTATTTTATATGTACATTTAATGTTAATTAAGATCAAATTTATCCATTATTTTTTTTAGAACATCGACATCCAGTATTCACATAAAAACTTCTATTTGGCTAACCTACTAATTGCCAGTACTTACAATATAACATAGGAGTAAAAACAAAAAGTTGACCTGTGGCCTATTGCTCACTAATAATACCCATGCTATTGCTATAAGAATTGGGTTAACAAAAAGTTGTTGAGTAATATAAAGGAAGATGGTAGAGCATGTTAAGATGAAGCTGAATACCAGGAAGCTTTGATTGGTAGTTCCTCAGAAGAAAAGTACAAAGAACAAAGTACAAAGTATTCTGTAGTACTCTGTACACTGTACTTTAAACAAATAGTTGAGCAACGAGCAATAAACAAAAAACAAAAAATCATCACATGGTATAACAAGATTACATGAAACTTAATACCAAATTTCATGAAGATTGCCAATAAACAATTAATTCCACCAAAGGTGACAATGGTAGCCTTTTTTCGAGATAGACTTCAGAAACCTTGCTAGAATCAACGAAAAATTATTCGGACAGTATTTTTTGGTCCAAAAAATATAGGTTCCCGTGGTTTTCGTAGGGTAATTTGTACTTACCTCCATTGCCTATCAATTTTGCACTTTAAAACATGTGTCTCAACCTAGCGTTTAAAAGACTTCTAAGTTCCGTTAGAGCTAAGAAAAATATTACAATTATTATGTTGAAACAATATAGGACAAAACTACCTCACAAAGTACTAATCAGGTATAACCCTACCACACTTTGTACCTTTACTAAGTCTGTTTTTCATTTCTGGACCATGTGTTGTTCGTTGTTGTTTGCCTTTGTTTGTATATCTATTTTTGTACAAGTCAGGTGTTGTTCATTGATGTGGTCTGTTGTACTGTGCATTATTTTTGTCTCGCCTCGACTTCTGTCCCAGAAAGAGAGACAAATGGGTAGTGATCTGGTGGCGTTAACTAATTACTTTAAAGCTTAATATTTCAGCAGGTAAAAGACCTGGATGCTTCATACTTTGTATATAGATGCCTTATGTTTTGAAGTTTCCGTCTGACATATGTCCATTGTCCTTGACATCATTTTCATGGTTCAGTGACTGCTTGAAGAAAAAGTAAAGATTTTTGTACTGGTATTTTCTATCTAATTATGAGTAATACATAACTATGTTTGGTATCGTGTACCTGGCAAGGTCCTAATGCATGTCAGACAGTTTTCACTTGACCTCGACCTCATTTCTTGTATCAGTGAACAAGGTTAATTTTAGTGGTAAAGTCCATATCTCAGACACTATAATCAATAGGTCTACTATATTTGGTGTATGTAATGATTATAAAGTGTACATGTCTAACTGGCAGGTGTCTTCTGACCTTAACCTCATTTTCATGGTTCATTGGACAAATGTTTAGTTTTGTGGTTTGGTCTATTTCTCAGATGTTAAAAGCAATAGCTCAATTATGGTTGGTGTATAGAACAATTGTAGGGTGTACATGTCTGTCTGGAGGGTTCATATGACCTTGAACTCATTTGCATGGTTCATTGGTCAATGATAAGTTTTCTTAATTTTGTCAGTTTATATCAGATACTATAAGCAATAGGTCAACTATATTTGGTGTATAGAATGATTGTAAGGTGAACATATTTGTCTGGCAGGGTTCATCTGACCTTGACCTGAATTTCATGGTTCATTGGTCAATGTTAATATTTTGCGGTTTCGTCTGTTTCTCGGGTACTATCAGTAATAGGACCACTATATTTAAGGTATGGAATGATTGTAAGGTGTACATGTTTGTCTGGCATGGTTCATCAGACTGTGACCTCATTTTCATAGAATATTGATAATGTTAAGTTTATATGATACTTGTAGTAAAACCTGCATATTATGACTTTCAACATGAAATCAATGATAACTAAAACATGGGACACATTTCAGCATGCATGTGCACTCTTGTTGGAGATTTCTGTTATCCCTTTTTATATTTTCTACTTTTATGCTGAGCAGCCAACAAATATAGCTTTTAATTTGGTATTTGAAATTACATCATATAGCCTAGGTAGTTAATACATTGATGAAGAAAATTCTTTTGTAAAAAATTCAGCACTATTATAAAAGAAATAGAGCAAGAAGGTTCCTTGTGAAATTCAGCAGAGATTTTAAACACACAAAACATTGCTCTACACAGTTCACATAAACATTTGGTTTGATTAAAATTTAAAAAATGTCCATAAAGTACCTTAAATAATGACAGATAGTTTGCTGAATGTCTTGAGTGTATGTAACCAAATATACAAAATGTGATGGTGTCAGAATGCCACTTTTATTATGGTTTTGTTTATTGTTAAAGGCAATGAGGTTACCTGTAATTGTTCAAATCTTTGTCTTTATTTATAGTTTCCAATTTGGCAATCATACCACATCTCCTTATTTTTATATGTACATTTAATGTTAATTAAGATCAAATTTATCCATTATTTTTTAGAACATCGACATCCAGTATTCACATAAAACTTCTATTTGGCTAACCTACTAGTTGTCAGTACTTACAATATAACATAGGAGTAAAATCAAAATGTTGACCTGTGGCCTATTGCTAACTAATAATACCCATGCTATAAGAATTGGGTTAACAAAAAGTTGTTGAGTAATATAAAGGAAGATGGTAGAGCATGTTTAGATGAAGCCTTGATTGGTAGTTCCTCAGAAGAAAATAAGTATTCTGTAGCTCTCTTTACACTGTACTTTAAACAAATAGTTGAGTAATGAGCAATAAACAAAAACAAAAATCATCACATGGTATAACAAAATTACATGAATTTGATACCAAATTTCATGAAGATTGCCAAAAACAATTAATTCCCCATAGGTGACAATGGTGGCCTTTTTCGAGATACAGACTTCAGAAACCTTGCTAGAATCAACGAAAACTTATTCGGACAGTATTTTTGGTCCAAAAAATATAGGTTCCCGTGGTTTTCGTAGGGTAATTTGTACTTACCTCCATTGCCTATCAATTTTGCACTTTAAAACATGTGTCTCAACCTAGCGTTTAAAAGACTTCTAAGTTCCGTTAGAGCTAAGAAAAAAATATTATTTTGCCTATGATATAATGCAGAGTGCACAAAGTCTACTAATAAAAATACTGTGTGCACACATTGACCAATACACCTTATCGCTATTCCCGCTTGACCGAGAATCTGTCCCGCTTGAACTTTTGACGTCATACAACAATCACTTTTCCTGTCTGATATTTTCTATTATGACGTCAAATTTTACGGAACTTTTGTGATGTCCAGTAATGGCGGACAATTAGTGATAAGGTGTATCAGGATTAGCCATACTCTTATTTCTAAATACCATGTTATTTTCATAAAATGGCTGCATCCATAATATTTAATGGTTGATTGTAACCTGAAGCTCTGATTTATAGTTCCTATAGAAATGAGACAACTCTTTTATTGGATGATAGGACAGAAATGGATAAACCAGTATACCACCTCCTCTTTTGAAGGAGGTATAATTAAAAAAAAAAAACAATTACAGGAAAAATCATGCATGTTTTAACCAATGTTCTTGGAACTTGTCAGTTAAAAGTGCAAAATCAACTTAGGAGCTAACAAATAAAAGTAAGGAATTGATATCAAGCAACTTGATTCAAGAGACTTAACATTAGATTTCAACCTGAGCAGATTGGATAACAACACCTGATGTATTTTCTAAATCATTCTTGATATAACTAGTTTTCATGTGTATGGTTATGTTGCAAGCTTACTTTTTTATGTGACTTCATCTTAAATATCCATTTAATCCATGATAAAATCAAATTGCAAGAAAACTGGTTAACACATTGATGGTTTTGTTTGTAGCTATGTGAAAACAGGAAATGATTGTTAATAGTATTTTTATTATTAATACTGGTTTCAAAGTACTAAAAATTTTACAATCTTGTACTGAAAGACTTTGGCAAGATAATATTAAATTCAACATCTAAAATCTCAGTCCTTACATAATCTATTTGTTTCAAATGAAAATTCACAATGTAACTACTGTTTTGGCACAAAGGAAATTAATATCACAGCTTATATCTATATCACAGTTACAGCTAATCTCTATATCACAGTTACAGCTAATCTCTATATCACTGTCACAGCTAATCTATACCACAGTCAAAGCTAATCTCTATATCACAGTTACAGCTAATGTCCATATCAGTCACAGCTATTTTGTATATCTATCGCTGTTAAGAAAATGAATTTGACTACCAAAGGCTGTTGGAATGAAATTGGATGAAAAATACATTGCTCTGAAAAAGATGCCTGTTCCTATAAATCTACTCATATGAACTAAAGCCAAATTCTCTCAGACAGCAGGAACTTTTCAGCAGTGATTTGGTTTGAATAATCGAATCATTCAGAATTAGGTGCTTGGAAATCTAAGATTCTAATTCTGTCCTTCAGTCCTCCTACGATCCTCAGTTCATCAAATTTGATTGATTTAACACTTCCCCCTTCTCTGCTAAGTTTGTATGTCTGTATACTCTGTGGCCTGGAATAATTAGGGTAATAAATATAACAGTATACATCTAACCTACAGAAACAGTAGTTTAGTGGTTCTAGTCTGTTGCTGTTTATCATATTTGTTTTTCGTTTATATAGTTTTGTACATAAATTAGGTCGTTATCTTTTTCGGTTGAATTGTTCTACCTTTGTCGCTTCAGAGCATTTCATAGCTTTTTGTGCGGTATGGATTAAATTGCTCATTATTGAATGCCGTACAGTGGCCTATAGTTGCTAACCTTCTACGTTTTTGTCTCTGGTGGAGACTTGTCTCATTGGCAATTATATCACATCTTCTTACATTTATATAGAATCACTGGTTTGATTGATTATTATAGGATTTAACGCCTTTTTAAAGGAATTTATTGGTGTATAAACTGGACCAATTCACTCACAAACAAATAAAAATCCAAAGGACTTTTATGACATGTTTGTGAGTGGCTTGGTCCAGTTTATACAATAACAAATTCCTTTGAAAATACATTTAATCCTTATAATTCTTTAAAATTGTGAAAAAGGAATTCAATTTTTCCATTTCCTCGTAAACCTCTATTACACGTAAATTGTAAATTTGTGTCATTGAATTGGCCTGGCGCATGAACATATATAAAAAATGTACTCCATGAAATTTGATATCTGAAAAAAAAAAAATCTTATTATCATTTAAATGTGTTTATTGTTTGATTTAACGATGAACGTGAAGTGAAAATAAATATTTTTAACGTTGAGCCGGTTTGTGTTATTTTTGCCGCCATCTTGTTTACATGGTTACAAAAAGTAGTTCAGTCAACGTCATCTATCGAAAAATAAATAACTTCATGAGCCACCCCGGGAAGCCCTCTCGACCAATCATATAAACGTATTCCCTAATATGGAAATCATATAAGAATTATTGGTGTTTAATGCCACTTTCAGCATACTTTGCTATATCAGGGCAGCCAGAGTTCCCTGAGGAAACCACCATCTGTCGGCATGAAAACTGGCAATCATAATCAATTAAGATTGGAGTCCAACATACCTCGCACTGGTTTGAGGATAGATGATTAAAATGATCAATTTATCATATTTATGATATGTAACAACATTTGCTTCAATTCTTTTCACTCATTAAATTTGGTTTCTGATCTTTACCTTCACTACTTAATACTTTATTGAATAACATTCAAAAATAAAATAAACAAAAGCCGAGACCTACTTTTTAGTATTCCATATTTTGACCAGTCCACCTTGTCCAGAACTTATGATTGCCCCTGTTATCTTTTCTGGATCTTCAATTTTCAGCTGAACAGATTCTACTCTGTAAACAATAAAAAAAAATAACCATTATCAAATTGATTTAAGGCATAGCATATGCATGCGTCATGATGAATCTGTTAGTGATGTGTATATAAATGTTCTGATGGCAAAGCTGCTTGAGAAAGAGGAAACAATTTGATTTTATTTAGCTTTTCTTAACATTTTATATTTACTATCAAGCTTTAAGTCTATTTTGCAATGTATTTCTTAATATCATAAATGCAATAATTTTCCTATATTTCAAATGACTTAATACACTTAAATTTATGGTATATATATTAAAAGTTACCGTTTCTCATGTTCATTGAAGGTTTTGATAAGTTTTCCTGTTTCTCTGTGAAGACAGACAACATTGTCGTATCCAGCAGCAATGAACCCTTTATGGTAGCTGACAGTCATGACAGAGGTTGTACTGCTCACCCATATGGTTTTCTTTAATTCACCAGTCTCCACTTCCCATATCTTTACAGTCTGTCATTATAATTAAAGTAAGTAGTTGATTAACAGCTATTACAAATTATCTCCCCTTATTTGATTTTCTACATATCTTGAATACTGTTATTAATGTGGATAATGTGACTTTGTGAGTATCATAAAAATAAGAACTTTGATATCAGGTACATATATAAGTATATAGATATCAGGTACATATATAAGTATATAGATATCAAGTACATATATAAGTATGTAGTTTTTCAATCCTGCAATCGCAATAATTAATAGCACAGTTTTTACCATTCTTTAAAAATTGCAATAATAAATGCATGCAATAATTTCTGATGTTACATCTCTCCAATTATTTTACCAACCACACAAGGCTTTCATGAGTATAACAGTTGTTGTTTAACAGCCCTGTAGTTTAGTACTTCATTTAAAAAAAAGAAAAAAGAAGGCAATTTCGGTAATTAAGATTGATGATTATGACATCAATGTTGAAAAAGTTTTTCCTAGCAACACATCATAAAAGCTATAAAACTAATATTTCCAGCTATAAAACTCATAAGTTTTAGAAAGGATTCTGGTAAAGGGGAATTATTTCATTTTAGTTATAAATATGGTGCCTTTATGATATGACTAGTGCAACTGGAATAAAAACTCACCCTGTCCGCAGATCCTGTTATAACTAATGTTCCATCTTCATTCATATCTACAGCAAATATAGGTTTATTATGTCCTGTCAGTGTCTTAAGCAGCAAGCAGCGTGAAATATCCCACACTTTGGCCTGAAAAAAAAGTAAACATGTATTAGTTTATATGTTACATGTACATTGATAATTAGACCATACTTCTAATTTGAGATTTATTTGTACATTTTACTGTTTTAACTTTTTATTTAAACTTGTAAGGCAGTATTTCTGGAATCAAAATTCTTTGCAAATTGATTTAAAATCTACATTTCTAAAATGGTAACTATTTATTTTTTGGAAGGAAGTTAATTTGGCTTACATGACTTAACTATTGATTATATACAATTAATTACATTTTCATAATTTCAAATGTATCTATGACTTAGCCTAGTTGTAGATGTATGTAGAACTTACAGTTTTGTCTTGTGATACACTAACTAGAGTTTTCTCATGTCTGACCATGGCCCATATTGGTCCATCATGAGCTAGAATAGATCTGGCCATTTTCCTCTCTTTCACATTCCAGATCTGTTAAACAAAATAATTATTTCATAAATTGTGTGATAAATACGAACTAAATGAGAGGAAGGATAAAAAAAATCCCAAAAAACATATCAAAGTATATTCAGGGTTGAAATCATATGAGTTATCCCCCCTATCAAAATTAGATGTTTTTGTTTTTGTTTGTTAAATTAAAAAAAATCATATAAATCACAGTCAATATTAGTTCATTTAATCAAGCAGTAGTTTCAGATCAGTTTTTTTTTCCGTATCCAATGTCATCACAATGCTCCCCTAATAAACCACCATAGAACATGTACAAATAATATAAAAATTGGAAAACAGGCAGGAAAAAAAAAATACCAGGTTTCTTAGATTAATAATGGAGGGAGGAAAATTATTTATCAATTGGATGAAGTTGGGTCAATACAGTTCCAAGATAATAGTCATTTCAATTACTACTGTATAAAATAAGATCATCTCAGAGAAAATATTTATCTCTGAACTTCTTTTTTACTAGTTGCAGTAAGATCATTGTTATTACCTTGATTGTTCCATCATGAGAACCACTAAGTATAAGGTTTGGGGTGAAGAAACTAAGACACCAAATTCCCCCTTGGTGTCCCTCAAATGTATGTGCACATCTTCCAGTCTTGATGTCCCAGATTTTGACTGTTTTGTCCTGACTTCCACTGACAAGTATATTTCTGTCAAAGATTACCGACTCAACCCTGTAATAAGACAACAATTTCTGTTACAATAGCTGGTGCAGGACGGATAGAAAAAGGAAAGGTTTTTACATGTGTAGCTAAGATCGAATGCATTACACACTTTTCAAAATTAACTAATTTTGGACTCTTATTACAATAGAGGTATTTAATCTTTTTGGTTTTTAACTGAATTGTCTCCAAATGATCCTAGATCTGTCTCTGAACAACCTTCTAACCTCATGCAACAATCAATTCTTAATTATGACGTCAAATGTTTTTAATTGTTATGCATTATTTTGTGGGAACTTTAACCAGAATAATTCAGTCATTATATTCCGCTGCTGTAAGATATCTATCACGAGTGGGAGAGTTGATCACGGGGAGGGACTGAATTATTCAGGTTATGGGAACTTGTGTGGTTTCAAGTAATGGCTGACAAATTTGCAGATAAGTGTAAATACGTCTATTACTAAGGCTACCATTCTATCCAATGACCTTGAAAAGAATACTCTTTCAGATAAGGTGTTAATTGTTATGTCATCAGACATCATGTATCCATTTTTTCCTGAATCCATGAAAATTGGTACCCATGAAAATAAACAAGTTCACAGTCATTTCAGTGGTATTCTGAAATATTTTACATATGACCATTCTCTGAGTGTGAAATATTTGTATGCTTGGAAGCAATATCAAATTAAAGTTGTAAAACTGGACTTAAAACTTGAAACAATAAATTATCTGCCAAGAAACCCACTGGTATAGCATGTACAGAAGAATATGTAATTGTGAATAAGGTCTTACAAACACTATTAAACCAAATTTATTTACAGTAAAGAGAATAAAGTAAATTATTCTTATTCATAAATTATGCATGGAGTTTTTTCAAAAAAGAACAAGAATAGTTTTAGTTTTTAAGATATATTTGTGAAAATTAAGCAGCTTTCCGTGAGTTTGGTGTGTCTACATCAGAGGAAGTTTAAAAAGCAGAGAATAATGTCTGAAAGATATGTAAATATATAGATATAAAAGAGTGAAATTCTAGAGTACATGTATATTAATGAAAAATGGATAAAAGTGTGTATAATAAAGCAGAAATATAATAATTCAAAAAGCACAAAACAAGTAAGGGCACAAAATAGGACAAAAAATAAAAATTAAAAAAAAGCTAATAATGCAATATACAATGTCTCAAACATATCTACCATAAAAATGGAAATATAAATCAATTAGTTTATGAAAAATGCTAAATAAAATACCCGACTGCTTCCTCCCATCTGGAAAAAGAATAGTCTTATAAGCTAAATGTTCATGAATACTAAATTTTTAGTAGATTTGTCTCACCATTGCTAGACAATAGTTTTGATGTTACCAATATCAGATTCATAGATCTTTTTCAAATTATATTAATGGTAAGAACTGTCATAAATTTTTCTCTGTTCAATTTGTTTCTTTGGTAGAAAGTGACTTTTTTATATCCTCATCGCTTGTGCATAGTTGTCTCATTGGCAACCATAGTTCACATCTCCTTATTCTTATTATAGCAGATAATTTTTTTAACTGTATCAGTGGCATTGTAATGCAAATAGCTAATTTCATTTTCTGTCAACTTTCTAATTATAACCATATGACAACATGTAGTTACTTACGGAGCTGTGTTGCCCTTCATGTCTACGGTCCTGTAAGTGCCATTATGCCAGTTCCGTTCCAGAATGATATTATCTCTGTAAACTTGTTTCCATACAGGGTCTGTTGGTATAGTAACTTTAATGTTGACAGCGTCACATTTCCATTTCCATAACTGGTTATTATATGCTAAACTGTACCATGATTTACTAACCTGAAAATTACAATAGAATCACTGAGATAAACGCTTTATGTTAGAAGTACAATGTTGAATATTGCTACCCTTGACATCAAAACTTTTACATGCGCTTGTTTATTCAAACCTTTGATAACTGAAGTACCACAATCATAAAATCTGAACTTGTACTTCATAAAACACAAAAAAGATTACTGGACTTCCCTATTTATGGGAGAGTACATCAGACCATGCCAAACACAATATCAGACTCAATCCAAAAAAGATAGACCAACAAATAAAAGGAACAACACATGGTCCAGATAGCCTGACATGGTACAGGCACAAAATGAGGTGGAGTAAAATTAGCTTTACTTGCACGAAAACCTCCCTCTTTATCTATATACCTATATAGATCATATGTCATTAAAACAGGTCTGAAACAAGCTATCTTCCTTTATTATATTAACACTGCATTTAATTTCATTAAAAGAAGAATAAACATTTCAATTTAATAATACTGGTATAACTTATAATTTACAGAGTTTTCATGCACTGCTAAACAATGCTAAAAAGTATTACCGGTACATTGAATTTCTCATTACCTCAGCACATTTACATAGTTCCTTTGGATCTAGAATGTTCAGTATACATAAAACTATTTTTTCTGGAAGTAAGGTTAAAAAGTCTCTATGTCGTCTGACCTGAAAAACATGTAGGAAATATGTCATGTAGGTATTTATAAAAATAATTATGACAGAACAATACTAAAAGATGACTGAGTTTTATTATGAATATATATAAATTCATTTATTTAACCAAGAATCTTTATATAAGAAATAGTGAATACACTTTTGTGCCATCAATTCACGTTCATTTACCATCATATCAGAAATTAAATTTAATCCCATTGTTAAAAATATGAAACCAGTCATACAATAAAACTTTTAAAAGGACTATATTCTTTAATGATATTCTAGTTTTATATATATTGATCAAATCATAAATATAAAATAACCATACATGGGTTCTGAATATAAATTTCATTTTGTAAGAAACAAGTAGTGTCTTGAATATAAGCTAATACACATAAATACATTTATCTAGTACTAAATGATATAATATTCACTATGAATCTGTGAAGTGTAAGCTTATATCCATCAGAATTAAATCTCAGATATTGACTAAACATGTGTTTTTACAAACCTTTACTTGACAATTTTTTAGTACTTAATGAAAGTATCTCAGTTACTCTTCTTTCGGGTTCAGTATAAATTAGTCTTAGATAATCTTTTAAGTTCCTAACAAGGTTTGCAAATAATTTGTAAAAGTTTCTTACAAATGCATCTCAGATAATTTTGTTTCAAGCTTGTCTAAATTTTTTAAATTTTATTTCTTTTTTTACAGGGATATATCGTGTGATTAGATGGAGTGTAAATAAGACCGATATCACAGTATAATATAATACTTACCAACATAAAACTTGATATAAAGTAATGTTGTCTGGGATCTAATTTTAATATCAGCTTATGTAGAAATTCATTTCTTTTACATCTGCCAATATAAGTAGAATTGTTTAACGCATTTACAAATACAATCAATTTAATTTGTTACCCTGTAATTTAAATATTTTATGTGTTTACATTTTAAGTAATTCAATGTTAAACAAACACAGAGAGTGAAAATCGAGAAGTTGTATTTGTTTTGATTATGAATTACTGTTTAAATAAAACTTTTCTAGTCAAAATTTAACTTATCTAATATTTCCTTTCAAGTATTTAAATTAATGTTTTAAATGATAACTTGAAATATTTGAACTCTGTAAACTATAATTTTTCAAGTTTTGCAAGTTCGTAAATAGATTTACAATTCAATAAAATATATGGTTTAGCTTAAGTAGTCATAATTTTTTCCACATTTTACATTTAATAACTTTTTCTGAAAATGTTATAGATTTAATTTTATTTACACAGGATATCTATAAAAACATTTTTGTAAGAAATACAAAAAATTAAAATCAAATCTACATAAAATTTCACTGGAATACAGGCAAAGCAAACAAGGTCGTGGAAACCTTCAGGATTAAAAAAAATTACATCATTTACCAGCATAAAACATTAAAAATAGTAGCTTTCCACAAGGGAAAATGTACCAGAATTTTTTTTTTGATTTTGTGCTATTTTAAACTATTTTTACCTGTCCAAAGGTCAGTGTACCAATGTACTACTGTACTGGCATTTGTACTGAGGTCAAATATCTGATCAGAGTCTGGCTTTGACTGGAAAATAAAAAATATATTATGAAACAATTAAAAGATAAGAATACTCATTGGTATCAAAAAGAAATGAGTTAATTAGTTTTCTTCTCTACACCATTAGGGTTTATGTCATTCTACCTGCATTCACCTGCTGGTGGTCATGAAATATTTAGTCATTCTACCTGCATTCACCAGCTGGTGGTCATGGAATATTTAGTCATTCTACCTGCATTCACCTGCTGGTGGTCATTGAATATTTAGTCTATACATGGAATATTTAGTCTATACATGGAATATCTGATATTTTTTCCTACTGAATAATATTTTACAAAAAAAAAAAAAAATTGTAAAGAGGGTTAGATTTGTACCAGATATGTTTATCTCAGTATTTTTACTGGTCACTTTAATTTTATTCTAAGCAAGAAATATGCAAAGAATTATAAGGCAATAAATCAACATTGATCAAGTTACTCCATCTTAGATCTACATCAGTTTGCTGAAGTTTGATATAAGCAGGTAATAAGGGGGGGGGGGGCATAAAACTGATTAACACATGTACAGCTATGGTTGAACTTAGTTCTGTGTAATTACCTCTGTAAATTTGGCAGTGGAAGGTGGTTTGGTTGAAGACATTGCACTTTTATCAGCTCTACTACTAGTATTCAAAACTGGAACACTTTGTGTCAACCTTTCATTCTGAATGTGTCGTTTTATTGGCATATCAACAAATCTAAAATGTTACAATAAAGAAAAAACTCAAAAAACTCAAAATCAACATTTTTTTCTTGAATTTTTCATCTAAATTGGATACACAAAATTTAAAATATAAAATATAAAACATAAAGACCATCAAAAACTGAAGAAGAACTATCCATCAGATTTAAAATGCATAGATGGCTCTAGCTAGCTGTACATAAATATACATGGGATGAATAAAAACTTTGAGAGACAGAGAAATTTTTAGGAGGTGCATTTAAACAAGTGCTTTTTTTGTTTGTTTCCTATATAGAATGATTGATTGATTGGTGTTTGCTTTACGCAAAGAACATTATAGAATGATGATGACTTGTATGCTGAAATTAGTTAGTGAGCTGAGAGAGTCATCATGAGCAGTCATTTGGAAATGGTCAAGGGTTTTGTAAGCATTCATACAAGTCACTTTGTAGGAAATTAACCTGTAAATGTTTGAATGTATGTATACCTTGTTTTTCAAGATGTCACAACAGCAATACATATCACAATAAATAGGCTATTAGTCCCTTAGATATGACTTTTTTTTATCTATTTTAATGCTTTATTACAAAGAGGTATTTGTATGAGTATTTTAATATCCTACATGATTCAGCAATATTTATTAATTTAAACTTGTTTTCATGACATAACAGCTTTTTTGGCTTAATACCATCAGAAAATATGAACCAATAAAAGATGCAATTAACGCTGGGACTATTATACTAACATAACTAGTATAATAGTCCCAGATTAATGGTACAAATGTACTACAATCTTAATTATTCTTGCCTTACAAAAACCTTTCTAATAAACTATATTTATAGACTGCAATTTAAACAGACTATTCTATTTCCTATCAAATGCATGTTTGTTATCCCTTGAACTTTTAAACTGATTTTATAGAAAAATATCCAGAAATCTTAATGACATATGCTTGTGAAAGTTTGTTTAACTTATGACTAATTCTGTCATGATCATATTCCTGACAGAAAGTAATTAAGTCATTAGTAAATAGCTGAAAATTTATTGTAAAGATTATGAAATTTTAATATACTTATATTACAGGTATTAAATATTTACAAAGAACTTAAAATGTGCACATAATTGTGTCAATGGCCTGACAATGAGTTATATAAATTTAGAGGATTTAAACAGGAACTATTCATAAAAAGTCTATAAACTGCTATAAATACACAGTTTATAATTACAATTTGAAGAGAAATGTTTAGAATCCCCCCTTAAACATGACCATGATTATTACCGGTACCCCTTTTAAGATATTTTCATTAAGTACCACAGTCTTTCTTACATAAGCTATGGAATAGTTAGTATAAAAATAAAAATAAGAAGATGTGGTATGATGACCAATGAGACAACTCTCCACCAGAGACCAAATGACATAGAAGTTTACAACTATAGGTCACCGGCTTATTCTTTCAAAGGAGAACTGATTTTCCCCTTTTAATTCAATGTTGAAGTCTATTCAAAATGTATGTAACCTTGGACAGGAAGTTATTAGAACAAGTAGAAGTGTTTGTTCCCTAATAGAAAAGCAGAATTTAACTTTGAGGGTAAAAGTACCATGCCATTTGCGTTTATAAATATTTGAGGTAAAAAAGATAAATTATTTTCTTATCAGGAGTGGACACATAAACATACGGTAACTTATGTACACTTTGGAGAAGTTTCTTGATAAAATATGACTAGAAAACATCACTTGAGGACTATATTTAACATTTTAAAGTGCACTTATACCTTTATAAATGTCACAATGTTACAGGTGCCAAACAGATAAGAGACTCTCTTAAACTTAGTGTAGGCCAAATTGTGGGTACATAATGTAAAAAAAAGAATTTGCTATCTGGGTCAAAAAAATGAATTATAGCCATCCTGTCTATCATACACATCTAAGATCTTTGATCTAAATTCTCAATTTTCCACTATTGTGCACTATCTAATGAAGACAGGGACTGTACAGCTTGGTGATACAATGAACCAAGAAAGTGACTACCAAACAAAAAATATTTAATACCTGTCAACAGCTGGACCATTGTATAGTTCTTCTTTACTGGTCTGTAACAATTTATACTTTCTTATACTCTTGTTTGATCTCCTCTTTGGAACTGTACACAGCTTTGGTAGACTGGCCATAGATTTGGTTCCAAAGCTTTAAAAAAAGGGTTTAAAGCATATTTTTAAAGTAATTATTGATAAGCCTTCACTTTGCTCTATAATAGAAAAACAATGTATATAAATTTAAAAGGAGAAAAGGATAGTTTCAAAGATGGAAATTTCACACATTACTGATAGGTAGCAGTCTGTCTGAAAATCGTGCAAACTGTGGTATATCCTGGTATACTGGAGATCTTGGATTTTGATCAAAATTTTCAGAAAATAAATACATTCATTATTGCAAAAGGGTTGCCTTAAATACCTGAAGTGCTTTTCCTAATATTGATATTCACAACCTTCAAGCACTCTCAGGCATGTCTTTGGTCAAAAGATATGAAATTTATGGAGTTATCTACCTTATAGAGATATTGATAGATATCAGATTATCTATATCTTTATTGTTTTATAAAGTTTCTTTAGTTATTAGGATTTCCCTAATGTTTTACTACTGCCTGAATCTTTGATAGAAGGGTATTATTGGATGAGCTTAAAATAGGCTGATAAATATTAATTGTAAATTTCAAATCCTGTTTAACAAACAAAATAATACCTGATACTGGTGTCATTTTTGTGAATAATGATGTGATTGTCTTGAAGAATTTCCGGTAATCTGACACCACGGATAACTTTGTTTTGTTCCTTCACTTCATCATCCAGGTGGAAATAAGCACTCTTAACTCTGTAATAATTGTCCTCTCTGTGGAGCTGTACTCGTCTCTACAATATAGTTAAAAAACATCATTTATGGTGATTTGAGGGAAAACTGTTTTTTTTATAAGGGTCACTGTTAATTATGGAATGCATGGTAAATAATAGTTTTTTCGGTTATCTTGTCTTTCTTGAATTTGTAATGATAAGTTAGTAAGCAAACTTGGGGTGAATGGCTAATTTTTTTAAGAGTGGTATTGTCTGAATATAATCATTTATCAGTATAATATTAAACCTGATCTGTTATTAAAAGGTTTTAATCTTTTACTTAAAGATCAAGACAATCAAAGAACTTGCTATCAGCTCCTTCATTGAAAAGCAGTAATATTGCCTCTGAGCAAAAGCCAAATTCATTGTGAAAAATCAAACTCAAAGTGTGTATACAGTTCACAGAATTTCTGCAAAAGTTAAGTGTAATTATGATCAAATCAAACTTCAGCTAATTATCATCCCTAAACTACTTTTTTTTATAATAAAGGATTGTTAGAGAGGAGAATATATGATTCATCATATTTTTTTCAGGATGCATAATAAAATCATTCTGTCTTTCCTGTGTTTAGTTGAGGGGATATGAACCTAAACCATATTTTATGGCCTTTCATGGAATGCTCACATTATACCTTAATTACTAATATATATTCTACATAGATTTATATTTACACCTGTGCTTAGGACCTATTTTGTTTTAAATATGTACTACTTTCCAGTATGATCTTTTTTGACCAGGCCCGATTTTGTTGTGTTATATCTTACAAAGTCTATCAGAATCATTTTGCAAAAAATTCCTATCAAGCCGGTGTTAGGGGCCGTCTTAAACTTGCAGTGAGGTGAGAGTTTTTTTGCTCCATGTTGAAGGCCTCACTGTGACTTTGAGATGAAGAACAGCAATAAGAGCACCGTTCCTTTGCTTTTTGTGTGTTTTGCTGTGCATGTACTGATTTTGTGTCATGGATGGATACCCCATATCCTTTGTTTTTCTATCACAAATCTAAATGGAATCCTACATACAAATCGCAACATCTGGTAGGAAGGTCCAGCAAAGATGGACCCATGATGTGATGCAAAAAATAATGCAATAGGCTTGAATGTCTGTAAATAACTCTTGAGGCCAGGTGATAATCCTATAAAATTTTAGATGTTGAGTTTTCAAGTGGGTAAATAAATTTGACCTTAAGAGGTTTGTTTAAAATAAGATAAAAACAGAATTATTTATCTATTCATTATTCATATTCATGTTTCTCTCTTCTATCCATTGAAGTCAAATTATGTTAATTTTTGTTTATTTTCCGTTGTAGCCAAAGCAATTTACAGTACATGCATGTATTCATATTTAATTACCAATTGAAGTGAAGTAAAAGTTATCATTTCTAAGGAAAGATAAAGTATGTTACAAAAAATCATGAAAAGATATAGAGATCCAATAATAGTAACTTGTGATTGAAGTTATATAAAGTTATTGAGCCATTTTTTTTTTTATCATTTTTTTTTAAGTATGAATCTAACTTATGGCTTTGTGACACAAATTTTTTTCTAATAATCAACTACTAAATGTTTGAATGAAGTGCAAACAATAATTAGATAAAATTACATCTTGATAATTTTCCAATGCCACTTTCATCAAATGTTCAAGGTTATATACCATTCCTATATTTTCCCACATCACCTTTCATTCATTATTCTAAATGTTACCGGTATAAAAACTTTAAATAGTTGGAGTCTTTTCATCATTTATATGCTGTTGAAATCAGTGTATAAGACATTCCCCCAATCTTTCCATCTTTTGTTGACAGAAAATAAAGAATTACATATTCATTATATATGTATCTGCATGTCTCTTAATAATCTGAAGTTTTATGCTAAATTCACAGCATGAAGGTTCATTTAAGTTGTCCATTTTTAAAATTTCATAAAATACTTTCCCTTCAATCATTCCATGTATGTAAATAAAATAAGTAGATTTCACAGTGGGCTAGTTCTAAACAGTTTTGTATACAAATGTGACACTTTTCTTAAACATTACAAATAAAATAAATAATGCGTTGATCCAAAGATAATCTGTGCAAAGTTCTAAACTGCTTTAGTAATGCCTTTTGTAAGATTTGAATCAAATAAAAGTGCAATGAAAGTAAAATCTGGATGAACACGATTAAATCTCAGACATAGATGAAAATATTTCAAACTCAAAATTGCCCAAAATTTGTATTCAAATTGACACTATATATAATAACCAAAATATTATGTGGAAAGTTCAAAACCTAAAAACTGAAAGATCCTTAGCTAATGTGAAATGTTCATTGGGAAATGAGTAAAACCTTTTGATTTCAGACGCAAAAATATTTTGACAATCTATACATTGTTATTAATTAAATACTTCAAGTAATCAATTTATGTTATTTTGTTATGAAAAGTCTAACCTCTCTTTTATGTCAGAAACTGATTGGCCTTAAGGAAACAACGAGAACTGCATAATTTTGAGAAGCATCACAACTTTTTAAGAAAACTAGCTGATTAATACTTGACAAATGTATTGGGCTTAAAAATATTTTGTCCTTTTCACCAATTTATTAACATTTCAGGAAAGACTGAGTACTGGGAATTAAATATCAAATGTTGGCCTTAGTTTAACCACATGGTATACTGACCTTGACCTCTCTTGTTGTATGTGTGCTGACAGGTGTGAACTCTGTTTCTGGGAACTGTTTCTGAGCTGTATACATGAAATCTCTATGTTGATGTGGCTGCATTACAGTATATAGAAACTGAAATTGTTGGTGATTACTTCTCCTTAAGAGGGCCTCTATCAACTGACATCTCTGAAAGAAAAGTATGTCAAGAATAACAACCTCTAAACTACATAAAAATAAGGAGATGTGGTATGATTGCCAATGAGACAAATCCACCATCTTCAAATGGCGAAGATATAAACAATTATAGGTCACTGTATGGCCTTCAACAACGAAAACGCATACAGTATTACCAGTCATCTTTAAAAGGCTCCCACATGAAAAATGTGAATCAATTCAAATGAGAAAACTATAAGCAGCCTGATTTATAACAATATGATTTATTAAAAACAAATATGACAGACATGAACTAATGGCAACCACTGAATTACAAATATGACAGACATGAACTAATGACAACCACTGAATTACAGGCTACACTACCCCATTGGTATTAACTGAAACAATCCAGTTGTTCTATTCTGCACCATCACTCCTCTCGTGGACACTAACTGACAGAAGGCACAGCAATTATCTTAATTACATGATAGTTAAATAATTACCTTTAGTTTATCTCCCCCCCACCCCCCCAAAAAAAGTTTGGAGTATAAAGGTTTGGTGTGAAGAGTTGAGGCTTGATGTAAAGTAAGTTAGAATGTCCAAAGTTTTTTCCTTCAAGCTGTTTATCTCCCCTCTTAATTATATAATGATAAAAGGCTAATTTTTGCTGATTTTATGGTTAAAAACAAACAAACAGACAAACAAATAAACGACCAGTATGTTCATATATTTCATACAGGAAATCACAAGAAGTAAAATATTTTTTATAAGGTCTTTGTGGTAGTTTATCATACCACAAAACTATGGTAGCCACTGTAAAACAATAAGAACTTAAAGGGAGGAGTATAATTTGGTGCGAGGATAAAATTACAATTGAATATATGTATGATACAACTCTGCCTATAACTACTGGGAAAAATAGTCTATCAAAGTAACAGAACTTGTATTGCTATTCAGCATTTAGATGGTCCTTGCATAGCATGGATTAATATTAGAGGTTCTCTTTGATACTCATTGATACCTGTTACATGTCATTTGATATGCTAGTTGGCGGCAGGTCTAGAGTTAAAGATAACACCACAAATAGTCTTATCCTTATGAATATTAATATATCATGGGAGATAACTCTTGTTACTGGAAGGTAAAAAATAGTCATGTTAGTGCTGTAGATGTAATATCTACCATGGAAGGAAGAATAAAGAAAAACTTACAAAATTTACCAAATTAATGAAAATTGTTAAAATTGACTATAAAGGGCAATAACTCCTTAAGGGTCAACTGATCATTTTGGTCATGTTGACTTATTTGAATCTTACTTTGCTGAACATTATTACTGTTTACAGTTTATCTCTATCTGTAATAATTTTCAAGATAATAACCAAAACGGCAAAATTTCCTTAAAATTACCAACTAGAGGCTCCAAGGACCTGTGTCGCTCACCTGATATTTTTATTTACAATTGATAAACAAGTTAATCCCTGTGATTTGCTTTAAATGCTTTGGTTTCAGAGTTACAAGCCAAAATCTACATTTACCCTATGTTCTATTTTTAGCCATGGCAGCCATCTTGGTTGGTTGGCTGGGTCACCCACACATTTTTAAACTAAATACCCTAATAATGATTGTGGCTAAGTTTGGTTGAATTTGGTCCAGTAGTTTCAGAGGAGAAGATTTTGTAAAACTAGAGGCTCCAAGGACCCTGTGTCGCTCACCTGATATTTTTATTTACAATTGATGCATGATAAATGCAACTGTTGTACTGTCATTTAGTTTCAGAGATATAAGACTAAAAAGTGCGTTTATTTCAGCCATGTGTGCCATGTTGGCGGACGACGACGGACGACGGACGCCAAGTGATGAAAAAGCTCACTTGGCCCTTTGGGCCAGGTGAGCTAAAAATATGATATAACATGATTTTAAGGGTTTTTGATAAATGTATAGACATTATTGAGCTCTTCAGTCATGTAGTTTTATACAAACAAAATCTTTACTTGTTGCAAAATAATTGATCTTAGAATTCAATTATGATATATTTTATCACCATGTATAAAGTGAGTAAATATTTGAACTTATTGATTGCAAAATGAAATTACATTATTAAATTCTTCATAACACCAAACAGATTAATGTGCCAAATTCTTATATTTAATGCAGTAATAAAGAAAAACTAAATATATGTATTAAAGATATTAAATATTCTCTGTGCCTGTAATTTTAATGATTATTATGTCTTAATACCCATTAGCATACAAAATAATACTTAAATTGTTGTCTCTAAGTGATCTGAGGTACAATTGACAAATACATTTTAACAAAACATTGTTTTATCAAATTAATACTGGTATTTTCATATCTAACTTTTAATAGAAAGCATAAAAATAGCCAACACTGTCTGCAAATCAATCCCAATGATGATTTCTTTGATAAAATTTCCCAACAAATATTATCAATAGCATATAATTGCATCGTGTATTACATTTTAAAATTATCTATGATTCTATAATCCTTATGTTGAGCCTAAAATTATACTTGATGATGAGAATTCAAAGGTTGTGCAGAAAATTCAAGAACTATGAGAACATATTTAAGAGTTGTGCTGACCAATTCAAGGTTGGAGGCTTATCAAGGCTGAAGTAATCTTTAAATTGATTGATTTGGGTTTCAGCACTTGTATTGTGCTATGTTGGCAGTCAGTTTTTATTGGTGGAGGAAGCCAGATTGCCCAGAGAACCATCGCCTTCCATAGGAAAACCGACAATCCTAGTCAATTAAGATTGAGTCGAGTGCACCTGCCATGTGCAGGATTCAAACTCACAACCTCAGTCAGGCAGGGTCATCATACACAGTGGTCCCTGGATATCCTAGTGGTGATTTAAACCAAGTTTGGTTTAATTTGACAGTAGTTTCAGGGAGAATTTTGTAAAATTTATCTAACGAGAAATGCGAAGTGATGAGAAAGTTTGTTGTGAAGTTTTGTTGTTGCACACACACACACACCTCCCAAAAAAAACCAAAAGGTAATAAAAATTATCATTTAAGGGCAATCTTTCCTATTAATGATATCTGCAAAATTCAGTTGATTGTGCAAGGGTTGTATAGCCAGCTGAGGTCGTTAAAACTCTCATTTGTTGTTGCAAAATTCAAGTGGTTTTGAATTGCTTTGTTGATCTTTTTGTATTCAACTTTTAAACAACAAAGTACAACAAATATGATGACTGATACTCATGACACTGAAAATATGGTCTTCATTCTTGTGAAGAAAATGGTAAGGTTTGAAATATTTCTTAAATATTAATTCAATACCAATACTTTAATTTGTATTGGATTTATCCCAGGAAATGAGAACAAGGGACACAATTAAATTCAATTTTTTCCTTAAATTTCTGATAAAATATAAAATGAAGAACTATATTTTTAATGAGAATTTTTTTAATAGTTAATTGATAATTTGAACAATATTAATTAAGTTTTAGATCTTGCATGGTTGATTAATTTTCTCTCAAAATTTCTGATATTCTATTAAAGTTTTAAATATAATATGAGGCAGGCATTACCTGTGAAAGGGATGAAGTCTGTATAAATTAGTGTAGGAATTCAAGCATCATTTGCACTTGAATCTGTAGAAAATGAAGCCAAAGTACTGAAACATATCTGACATTCGACCTATTGTTCCGGATTATAGTTGTGACATCATTTTCAATGTAAAGAAAGAAACACCATCATCAGGTATTAATGTGTTTTTTTTCATGTTATAGAATTATCAATTATTTTTATTGCCAGTACATTAGTAGATTGTTTTCTATATTCATTTTCTACTGCAGTTTCAGAAAAGAAGATTACAAAAGAAAACATTTTGTAAAACTTACCAAAATTTACCAAATTAATGAAAATTGTTAAAATTGACTATAAAGGGCAATAACTCCTTAAGGGTCAACTGATCATTTTGGTCATGTTGACTTATTTGAAGATCTTACTTTGCTGAACATTATTACTGTTTACAGTTTATCTCTATCTGTAATAATTTTCAAGATAATAACCAAAACGGCAAAATTTCCTTAAAATTACCAATTCAGGGCAGCAACCCAACAACCAGTTGTCCAATTCATCTGAAAATTTGAGAGCAGATAGATATTTACTTGATAAACAAGTTAATCCCTGTAAGATTTGCTTTAAATGCTTTGGTTTCAGAGTTACAAGCCAAAATCTACATTTTACCCTATGTTCTATTTTTAGCCATGGCAGCCATCTTGGTTGGTTGGCTGGGTCACCGCACACATTTTTAAACTAAATACCCTAATAATGATTGTGGCTAAGTTTGGTTGAATTTGGTCCAGTAGTTTCAGAGGAGAAGATTTTGTAAAGATTACAAAATTTACAAAAATTGGTAAAAATTACTTTAAAGGGCAATAACTCCTTAAGGGTCAACTGACCATTTTGATCATGTTGACTTATTTGTAGATCTTACTTTGCTGAACATTATTGCTATTTACAGTTTATCTCTATCTATAATAATTTTCAAGATAATAACCGAAAACGGAAAAAATCCTTAAAATTACTAATTCAGGGCAGCAACCCAACAACCCATTGTCCGATTCATCTGAAAATTTCAGGGCAGATAGATCTTGACTTGATCAACAATTTTACCCCATGTCAGATTTGCTCTAAATGCTTTGGTTTCAGAGATATAAGCCAAAATCTACATTTACCCTATGTTCTATTTTTAGCCATGGTGGCCATCTTGGTTGGTTGGCGGGTCACCGGACACAATTTTAAACTAGATACCCCTAATGATGATTGTGGCCAAGTTTGGTTAAATTTGGCCAAGTAGTTTCAGAGGAGAAGATTTTGTAAAGTTAACGGACAACGGACTGACGACGGACGACGGACGCCAAGTGATGAGAAAAGCTCACTTGGCCCTTTGGGCCAGGTGAGCTAAAAAGGTATGATATAACATGATTTTAAGGGTTTTTTGATAAATGTATAGACATTATTGAGCTCTTCAGTCATGTAGTTTTATACAAACAAAATCTTTACTTGTTGCAAAATAATTGATCTTAGAATTCAATTATGATATATTTTATCACCATGTATAAAGTGAGTAAATATTTGAACTTATTGATTGCAAAATGAAATTACATTATTAAATTCTTCATAACACCAAACAGATTAATGTGCCAAATTCTTATATTTAATGCAGTAATAAAGAAAAACTAAATATATGTATTAAAGATATTAAATATTCTCTGTGCCTGTAATTTTAATGATTATTATGTCTTAATACCCATTAGCATACAAAATAATACTTAAATTGTTGTCTCTAAGTGATCTGAGGGTACAATTGACAAATACATTTTAACAAAACATTGTTTTATCAAATTAATACTGGTATTTTCATATCTAACTTTTAATAGAAAGCTTATAAAATAGCCAACACTGTCTGCAAATCAATCCCAATGATGATTTCTTTGATAAAATTTCCCAACAAATATTATCAATAGCATATAATTGCATCGTGTATTACATTTTAAAATTATCTATGATTCTATAATCCTTATGTTGAGCCTAAAATCATACTTGATGATGAGAATTCAAAGGTTGTGCAGAAAATTCAAGAACTATGAGAACATATTTAAGAGTTGTGCTGACCAATTCAAGGTTGGAGGCTTATCAAGGCTGAAGTAATCTTTAAATTGATTGATTTGGGTTTCAGCACTATTGTGCTATTTCGTGGCAGTCAGTTTTTATTGGTGGAGGAAGCCAGATTGCCCAGAGAGAACCATCGCCTTCCATAGGAAAACCGACAATCCTAGTCAATTAAGATTGGAGTCGAGTGCACCTGCCATGTGCAGGATTCAAACTCACAACCTCAGTGTTGACAGGCTAGTGATACAGTAGTTTGACTACTTAGACCACTCCTTCACCAAGGTCTCCTGAGGTATCAATCTTTAAAAGATAAATGTTGAATATAATTCTGATGATCGTAGTTTATATGAAACGAGTTTCTTGAAATTTTAATGTTATTCAAATTATTGAACTAATGCATTCATATATACTAAACTAACTCCTGCATTCACGTTTTTTTATATCCATTACGAATCTATGACGTATTTTTATATCCATTACGAATCTATGACGTATTATCAACAAATAATATTTCAAAAGCATGTAGGAATTATAACACACAGTAATTCAAGGTTTTATTAAAAAACAATGTTTCAGTGAAATTCTATCTTTTTGTTTTCAAAAATATGCCTCAGCTGTTAAGCTAGACTGATATCAATATTTTAATTAAGTTTCTACAAAACAAGTGTCATTCTACATCTTGTTGTAACGACAAAAAATCAATGTTTATCCGTGCTACGCTGAAAATAAAACAGCCAGAAAAACATATTTAATTCTACAAAATTGCTAACTTAAAACAGCAGTAAAATGGTTGTTTATTGATTAAGTCATTTACTTAGGTTAATTGGAATCATATATCTCTATTCTAAGTTTAACATAAAGATTTGAAACATAAATTGGTTTTAACCTATTTAGTGTTGGTACAAACTGGTTGTAAAAGAATTATTTGTACCTGTAAACTGAAAAAGGACATCTAAAAGAAAAAGTATTCTGTTGTCTCATACTTTAAAGATGCAAGCAACAGGTGATTTTAAAAAAAAAAAAATAAAAACTTGACTTTGTCACAAATTGTGTTTCATGTTAAAACTACACATAAATTCATAATAATTCCTACTTCACAATCACTTATATTGTAAAGGAAAAGGCCACAGTGAACAAGTAGACAATCTAGAGCTTGACATATTGTAAAGATACTTATTTTCAGTCATTCTTTGGGGGTAGGTTTGCTGTCTCATTGAGGTATACAACCCACTTCTCCTTCTATGCATATCTGTGGTTTGTAAATCTATACCAGTTCAGATATACCAGTTCAGATCACCATATCTGTGGTTTGTAAATCTATACCAGTTCAGATCACCTTATCTGTGGTTTGTAAATCTACACCAGTTCAGATCACCATATCTGTGGTTTGTAAATCTATACCAGTTCAGATCACCATATCTGTGGTTTGTAAATCTATACCAGTTCAGATCACCATATCTGTGGTTTGTAAATCTATACCAGTTCAGATCACCTTATCTGTGGTTTGTAAATCTATACCAGTTCAGATATACCAGTTCAGATCACCATATCTGTGGTTTGTAAATCTACACCAATTCAGATCACCTTATCTGTGGTTTGTAAATCTATACCAGTTCAGATCACCATATCTGTGGTTTGTAAATCTATACCAGTTCAGATCACCTTATCTGTGGTTTGTAAATCTATACCAGTTCAGATCACCATATCTGTGGTTTGTAAATCTATACCAGTTCAGATCATCTTATCTGGGTTTTTAAATCTATACCAGTTCAGATCACCATATCTGTGGTTTGTAAATCTATACCAGTTCAAATCACCTTATCTGTGGTTTGTAAATCTACACCAGTTCAGATCACCATATCTGTGGTTTGTAAATCTACACCAGTTCAGATCACCATATCTGTGGTTTGTAAATCTATACCAGTTCAGATAACCATATCTGTGGTTTGTAAATCTATACCAGTTCAGATCACCTTATCTGTTGATTGTAAATCTATACCAGTTCAGATATACCAGTTCAGATCACCATATCTGTGGTTTGTAAATCTATACCAGTTCAGATCACCATATCTGTGGTTTGTAAATCTATACCAGTTCAGATCACCTTATCTGTGGTTTGTAAATCTACACCAGTTCAGATCACCTTATCTGTGGTTTGTAAATCTACACCAGTTCAGATCACCATATCTGTGGTTTTTAAATATATACCAGTTCAGATCACCATATCTGTGGTTTGTAAATCTACACCAGTTCAGATCACCTTATCTGTGGTTTGTAAATCTACACCAGTTCAGATCACCTTATCTGTGGTTTGTAAATCTACACCAGTTCAGATCACCTTATCTGTGGTTTATAAATCTATACCACTTCAGATCACCATATCTGTGGTTTGTAAATCTACACCAGTTCAGATCACCATATCTGTGGTTTGTAAATCTACACCAGTTCAGATCACCTTATCAGTGGTTTGTAAATCTATACCAGTTCAGATCACCTTATCTGTGGTTTGTAAATCTACACCAGTTCAGATCACCTTATCTGTGGTTTGTAAATCTATACCAGTTCAGATCACCATATCTGTGGTTTGTAAATCTATACCAGTTCAGATCACCATATCTGTGGTTTGTAAATCTATACCAGTTCAGATCACCATATCTGTGGTTTGTAAATCTACACCAGTTCAGATCACCTTATCTGTGGTTTATAAATCTATACCACTTCAGATCACCATATCTGTGGTTTGTAAATCTACACCAGTTCAGATCACCATATCTGTGGTTTGTAAATCTACACCAGTTCAGATCATCTTATCAGTGGTTTGTAAATCTATACCAGTTCAGATCACCTTATCTGTGGTTTGTAAATCTACACCAGTTCAGATCACCTTATCTGTGGTTTGTAAATCTATACCAGTTCAGATCACCATATCTGTGGTTTGTAAATCTACACCAGTTCAGATCACCTTATCTGTGGTTTGTAAATCTACACCAGTTCAGATCACCATATCTGTGGTTTGTAAATCTATACCAGTTCAGATCACCATATCTGTGGTTTGTAAATCTATACCAGTTCAGATCACCTTATCTGTGGTTTGTAAATCTATACCAGTACAGATCACCATATCTGTGGTTTGTAAATCTATACCAGTTCAGATCACCATATCTGTGGTTTGTAAATCTATACCAATTCAGATCACCATATCTGTGGTTTGTAAATCTATACCAGTTCAGATATACCAGTTCAGATCACCTTATCTGTGGTTTGTAAATCTATACCAGTTCAGATCACCATATCTGTGGTTTGTAAATCTATACCAGTTCAGATCACCATATCTGTGGTTTGTAAATCTATACCAGTTCAGATCACCTTATCTGTGGTTTGTAAATCTATACCAGTTCAGATCACCTTATCAGTTTTGTTAAAATATTGGTATTTAATGCCACTTTCTGATCATCCTGATCCCTATGGAAGAATGTTCATAGAGAAAAGTGGAAAGATGGACCTGATCGATCATGACACAATGGAATTTATCGAGAACCTGCTGAAAAGCATGATTCATCCTGTATACTCCTGTATCCTTCTCTAATTAAATCGGACAGCAATGAAATTGTTGAAATGAATAAAAAGTGCCATAAATCCCTTATTAAACAAACAACAGTTCCAACAGACAAAATTGTCAAAAAGAGGGAAAAATCAAACAATAGAGTATATTATTCTTTGTAAACTATAAAGTGACCTATAATTGCTTATATCCACGTCATTTGAACTCTGGTGGATAGTTTTCTCATCTAAAAATCACACCACATCTCCTTACTTTATATAGATATGCCAATAGCTCATGATCTTTTTCTACAACTTATATCTCAAAAAGTGTAGCGTTTTGTACACAAAAAAATATTTATTTGTCTGTATTAACATGGAAATTCCACATGGTCGTTCTTGAAAAAAGCCAGACAAAGTCACAATCTGAGCAAATATGACCATTACACAACTACACACCTTAAATCAGCTTAAACTAAGTGATTATCTGATGATTCTTTACAATCCAAAATAAATCAGTTGAGACAATCAAACTAGATGATCGATTGTAAAATTTCACAATCAAAACTGACAGCAAACCTGTAACTCTTGAACTACAAAAGTGAATATCGTCAATATGGAACTTGACCTCTATTTTGACATCAGAAACAACATATTAAGAATTGATAAGCATTGGTTGAATGGTTCATAATTATTGCATGGAAACAACATAACATGTCATTTTCCAATATATTAAGTACCATAACTCCTGAACTGTAAAAGTGAAAATTGCCAATATCAAACTTGATCTCAATTTTTTCACCAGGAACAACATATATCATTTTTTTTAGAAAACCCCTGATATAAAGGTTCACAAGTTATTGCACAGAAATGATATAAAGTGCCATTTTTCGATATATCAAGGACCATAACTATAGACCAAGAAAAGTGAAAATCTTCACAACTGTCATCAGTAACAACTGTTGGCAGCACTCTGCCACCTGCCATACTTCACCATTTTAATAAAAGAACAGAGTTCCAATGTCCCCTGCATTGCACATATTTTATCTTTTTGGGGTTCTTAAAAACATTTTTAAATATCTTAAAGAAATGAAGGCTTGAGAATTGTTTTACATTTGTGATTCTGGGCCTTTTATAGCTGACTATGCGGTATGGGCTTTGCTCATTGTTGAAGGCCATATGATGACCTATAGCTGTTAATTTCTGTGTCATTTGGTCTCTTGTGGAGAGTTGTCTCATTGGCGATCATACCACATCTTCTTTTTATATTGAGAGCAAATGCAATGCAATATCTCATATAATTAATATTTCCAAGGGACATAACTCATTAAAAATATTTGATTTGCACTATTTTCAAAATTGTCAGAGACATTGCTGATATATACCTATGATATAAGTTTCATAAAAATCTGGCAAGAATTGTTCACTTGAGAGCACGTACAATGTAATTTTCCATACAATTAATGTTTCCAAGGGCCATAACTCTTTTAAAAATATTTAGTCTGCACTGATTTTGAAATTTGTCCAAGACATTGCAGATGTAAACCTATGATATAAATTTCATAACAATCTGGCAAGAAATGCTCACATGAGAGTGCTCACAATGTAATTTTCCATATAATTAATGTTTCCAAGGTGCATAACTCTTTTAAAAATGATTGATCATCACTGATTTTCGAACTCGTCCAAGACATTGTTGATATAAACCTAAACAATGCAATTTGCCATATAATTAATGTTTCCAAGGGGTATAACTCTTTTAAAAAAGATTCATCAGTACTGATTTTCAAACTCCTCCAAGACAGTGCTGAAATAAATCTATAATATAAGTTTTATAAAAATCTGGAAAGAAATGTACACAGGAGAGCGCTAACAAGACCAGATGGTTGGACGGATGGACGCCCAATATTTCTATGTCCCCCAACATGTCACGCGGGGGACAATAACTGGATTTTTCCTTCTGAAAACCTGGTTAATAAAGAACATTTATGGTCAACCCAAGGCATATCACCCATGGCAGTCAAAGGTACACCTACATGTATAAGCTTGGTCACATAATAGCATGGGCATAGTAAAAACTGAATCTAAAAGAGAAAATTTCATGAATGATATATGTTTACTAACAATTTAATTTTTATGTCAATGAATATTTCATTGATTTAAATCTGAAATGATTCTTGGAAAACCTTTTGCACTAAAACAGGCCTTTTTCGAGTGGAAATCAGAAGGCAGGCATAAATTTTTTTTATTTATACTTTAAGGATGTACTCAGGTCAGGCTAGCCTGGGATCCTGGCTCACTGCTCGACGAAGTATTAGATTGGGTCAGGATGCCAGGCTAAGGTCAGGCTTATGAAATTTTGTCAGATGTTCGGACTTCTTGGGTTTTTTCCTACTATACAGGGTAAAATATTTTGCTCCATATCACCCACTTTTCTTTTCATAGAAGACTTCAATAGCTCATAAAAAGGTCATTACCAAAATTCAAGCAGATTGTAGATTTTTTTTCTTATGATTTGAGACCCAAATAATGCCAATGCTAAGTATATGGTAAAAGTTTGAGTCAACCTTTTCCCGCCATTTTAAAAAAATCAAATATCGCAAAAAGGAGTTCCATAACCTATCAACATTTTTAGCTTATTTTGTTCCTTTACTAATGCTTTTCTGATTTTAAAGTATCAATTTTAAATTCTTGATTTTTTTAATTTCACCAAACTACATCCTTAATTTACGGAAGTAAGTAAATATTTGATTTCTTATTAATCCTTCAGAAATTTAAACAGGATACCCATTAAATCATATGGCAATTAAAATTGTAGCTTGTTATTCAATCTATACTTACCACTGCATTAATTTCATTTACAGGTAAACAAGATTTGTGAATTGTCTTTATATAAATTTAATCATTAAAGTTTTGTCAAAGATTATAAAGTACATTTAATCTTTAAATCAAGGATTTGTATAGTGTACAAATCCTTGTTTTAATCAATAGTTTTTCGGAAATACTTTGTTTGCACTTAGTACTGTCATTTCTTTTAATTTCAATGAATTTATACTAAGCCAACAGTTTCATTCAGAGTTGATTTTCATCTTATTCTGAGGTTCTAAGAATTTTATTGCTACAATATAATGTCATATCATATATATGTATATATTCAAATCACTCCTTTTACTATTATACAACACTTCATATTTCAATGATTCAAAATTAAATCAACTGGCAAAAAATAAATCCTTTGAACAATTCATTTGTTAAATTTGCACTTAAATCCATTGAACATTTAAAGAGTTGAACTTAATAATAGACTTATTTAGTATTTAATAGAACAATTAATACATTTCTTTTCAATTCTTTAATCAACATTTACTAATTACTTAGGAATATGAAATTGGGTCGGAACAAAAGTGATTGCATTATAGTTTTCTAATCTACCATTAAATATATCTGTCAGTTACCAGGAAAAATGTAAACAAATTAAACATGTATTGTCATTTGAAATGGGATATTTCTTTATTTTATTATTTTGTTTGACAAAAGAGAGTGACACTTATCGAAAAATGATCTCTTAAAAGTTTTAAAATTCTTTCATTTCTATTACAGAGGCTTGATCTTTATACATATATGGAATTTAACATTTGAATTATTTGATGTTATATAAATAAATAAATATGAAGGGTAACTATTTTTAAATGTTTGCATATTTATTATAAATAAAACTTTATAAAATATAAGTTCAAAGGATAGCTTTGATAATTTGCTTTATAAGTTTTAGCATATGTGAAAATGTTTTAGCTTTTTTTCTTTTAAAAAAAAAGTGAGCCAAAAGTTGCAAAATTTTTCCTTTAATATGGTACCCTTTTATTTCATTGTATTTGTCAACAATTAATATTTAAAAGAAAAAAGAATAGTCTTTAATTATTTATACAATTGACAAAATATATTCATTCTTTCTTAAATTTTTGGTTGTGATAAGGATGAATGTAACAGAAGTACGATGACATCTTCTCAAATTATTGAATAGTATTTTGTTGAACTGATTCTGATACCGTATTATCATAAATAAGTAATATTGTTGATTCTTTCAGAGGTGGGGTTCAGGTACAGTATGGAATATAACATAGAACCGGAGATTACTATAATATATGTATGTGTTATAGTAGTCTCGGATAGAACCTAGAACTTATGTATTTATAGATTATCGTTGATCATCTCAACGAGATTGATTTTCTCGCTTGAGCCGGGACGGCGAAAGCGAGAAATGCAATCGAGTTGAGATGACCAATGATAATCTGTTTATCGCTATTTTACCTATGACGACGTTGTCACTTTCATGTCAATTTCATTAGCAACGCCACGTGCCTGCATAGTTTCTAGCGATAATTTTCCATCTCAAGCGAGTAGCATGATATGAAAATTATCACAAAAAGATCAAAGGAAAATGCACAAAATAGCGATAATGTAGTATATTGTATATTACAGTATTAGCGCAGATCATTCAATACCAGTTGAAATAAAAACAGTGACATTATGTGTTGTTGTTAGATGATTACCTGTTCGTGGTTCCATTCTTCAATCCAAAGAGAAATTTTGTCCAGTTGTCTGTCAAACTCTACACTACTATGGGTCGGATGTCTCCCTCCATGACCCCTCCAGTTTGGCACATAGCTGGTGAAAGTGGACATTTTATCCCCCCGTTTCACATCTCCATCCTTTCGCAAAATTGATAGAGAGACGGGTGCACGTTCCATTGTTTGCATGTCTATTATTTTATCCAAGTTGATTGCTTTTTTACCACCTATAATGCATCCTGTTGGTTTTTAAACCGTTCCCTATAATTAAAGATCATTAAATGAAAATTTTACAGGTAAATTAAATGCCCGGTATGAAATTGATTGGTATAGCGTACCTAGTTACTAATACTTTCATTGCTATAGTCTATTTCGATTATGAAACGTGACGTCAGGTAACACGGAACGTAAGTTATGATCGCAAATTATATAGTCAATCGTTAAAACTCGGTTTACTGAGAAATCCTTACATTATCAAGGTGTGGATGGGGGTTTACAGAATAGAGAATAATGGACAAAAAATATAAAGAATAGAGACAAATGGATAAAAAAATAAAGAATAGAGAATAATGAGGTGTTAAAATATGAAGAATAGAGAATAATGAGGTGTTAAAATATGAAGAATAGAGATTGATGGGCAAAAAGTATAAAGAATAGAGAAAAATGGCCTAAAAAATTACAAACTGCAGAAATGCAGGACCCCCATCCAGACCCTCTATCAAGTATCCACCCGTTCACATGTGACCAATGATGGGTTCTGACTTGCTCAATCTCCAAGGGTCGTGCTCTCAGAAACCGCTGGTTGAAATCGATTGTTTTTTTTTTTTTTTTTTTTTTTTAATTTAATTCCACAGGTACAAGACGAGATTTTTTTAATATATGTTTTTATACTGAATGCACTTACTGTACTCAGTTTATATACATATATTAATAAATCTCGTCCTGTACCTGTCTGTGTTAAATTTCACTATTGGGTTCTCTAAGTTAGACTTGCGATTGAGATCAATTCCGATCCACGAGCAGATGACTGAGAACTTCATGCGAACATCTTTATTAAGCACTGCTTGACAGCGAACTATAAACACAGTATTGTTCATGTGACAAGCATGGGTAAAGTTTTGAACAAACATCAAAGGATAGGATTAACTTTTCTCTAAGTCTTGAATTTGTTTCACTCAAAGATTCAAAATCCAAATGCTCCAAGTGAAACTCAGGTGAAACTCATTGAGTTTTAAAATTAAAATGTATGAACACTATACTTAAAGGACTTTACAACATTTTCATACATCCATAAAATTAAAGAAAGAGATGAAACTCAAAGTTTAAACTCGTAAGTCAGGCGAAGCAAACTGACATTGCCATATGATGTAGTAATATTCTTCTAATTTATTTAATAAAAAAGTCTATAGTTGTCAAAATCTGGGCAAAATTGCAGTTTAGAGGCATATTTTTGTTACAACCTTAAGGACTACATAGAAAACAACGATACTGTAAAGATTGAACAACGTCTAGGACCCTAGATTGTGATCTCAGGGGAAATCAGACTACCTCTTTGTAATTTGATGCCGATACATATAGAATAATGGCATTTTTGTTTTTGATACTGACTTTATCAGCAAGAATATCAAGCGAGCCCGCTAGGGCGAGCTGATATTCGAGCTGATGAAGTCAGTATCAAAAAATTAAATGCCATTATTCTTTTTATCGGCAATCTGTCTTAACTCTATGTTTTTTTGTAAAGAATAAGAAGTAAAATGAAATAATAAGTAAAACTACTTTTACGCGTACAAAACGTTGGGTTCGTTGTTCGGTTGTATGAATGAAGTCGCGTGCATTTCATTGATAAATTGAAGCGGATGGACAAGAACATGTGACGTTACTGCACTAATACATGACGTCATTGCCTAATATTTTCGAGTATCAAGTCCTGTCCATGATATTGAAAATATTAGGCAGCAAGATCAAAGGGGAAATGTTCTAATTGCCGATACAAAGAAAATATTACCACTATTGGAATTTGACGCTGAAAATAGAGGATATAAATAAACACTACTCCTCTAGAAGAAATTAGGGACTTATATCATACTGAAATAAAATAACCAGGATAGTCAAGTCATTTTACTCCTCTAGAAGAAATTAGGGACTTACATCATACTGAAATAAGATAACCAGGATAGTCAAGTCATTTTACTCCTCTAGAAGAAATTAGGGACTTACATCATACTGAAATAAGATAACCAGGATAGTCAAGTCATTTTACTCCTCTAGAAGAAATTAGGGACTTACATCATACTGAAATAAGATAACCAGGATAGTCAAGTCATTTTACTCCTCTAGAAGAAATTAGGGACTTACATCATACTGAAATAAGATAACCAGGATAGTCAAGTCATTAACTTTGGTTTCATTCCTATACAACAGGATGACTACCAATAGTTAAGTGCAGTAAATTCATACAAGGTATTTGTAACCACTCAATATAACTTCTATCGTGCTTAAACCAGTAGAAACCATCTTGAACTATAAATGAGTTGCGATCCTCTTGTTCATGTTGAAGGCATCATTGCAATTTAATTAAATGCATAAGATCTATCGTAACATATGCTCCTAACGGTTCCTTGATCTAGATTTTAATTTGAAGACAACACGGCAACATAAGGACTAGACTTAATTGTTTCCGTGTAAAAGACAAGATGAGAAACATTATAAATCACAACCACGCAGATTACATTTTCAGCGTACACGACACATGTTTCTGGGATAAATTTCTTCACGAACGGCCAAGACGAGAATTTTAAGAAACCTTACGCAAAAATTAAAACGGTTAACAATGAAATAAGAATAAACTGTCAATTGCATTTGAATTTTAACGGATGACTTAATAACATCTTTCATTTAATTGAGTCTGAGCAATATGATATCAGGTCTAAAAATGTTAACATGATGCCAAGAAAGCAATCAATGTCATAATTGGAAGGGGGAAAAAAACAGAAAAAAAAAGAAAAGAAAACTCTAAGGCCTACTAAAGACGAAAACACAAACATTATACACAGCAAACTAAAAACCGAGGAAAATGAACTCTACCAAAAACTGGACCGAACCCATGCACCGCACGTGTAAATAATTCCAGTTACTGTGACTATTAAAACTCTCTCTTTCTATTGTTTTAAAGGAGAAAAAATACTAAACTACCTCATCTTTATCTATAATTCATAGTTTCCAGGAAAACTAAAACAAAAACTAAAATAGTAACCATTGATATCGGAAAGACAGAACACACCATGGTCAATAGTCAATACTGCCTGAGTAGTCAAGTCCTGCCTGTAGAAACTGACTAGCTGGACTAAGTCAAGAGTAAAAAGACAACAACAATCAGCAAGTTAAGACTATAAGAAAGCTAAAGACTGAGCAAGCAAAATCCTGTATAAAAAAAACACGACTCGAAAAATCTGAGTGAACAACTCGAGTGGTCCGAAAAGCTTAGCAGTCTTGCTAAATTACTACTACCAGTAGTTAACGTTATGCTATACTCCTTAGTCGTAATCAGGATTGATGCATCATATTGTAGCTGACTGGAAGATGTCGTTTGATATTTTCCAAAGTTACAGTGACGTAAATTTTCGAACCATATATATTACTAAGAGGTGCAGAACCGACTAATATGTGACTGTGACATGAATTCCTATATTCACATCATTCCAGATAAAATCGCAGTGTTTCAGACTTTCGGATGTATTCAGTGGAACCTTTATCTTTGTAGAGTATCCGTGAAGTGATCTTCCTTTATCTTTATTGGGTCTCAATTTCAAATGTTGCCCCTCTTGGATGGTAAAAGGCTTCAATTAACCATCCAAGAGGGGCAATATTTGAAATTGAGACCCAATTAAGATCAATTGTTGAATGAAGTAAAACTTCATGGTGGACTGCTTTTACAAATTTTAAATTATCCATAAATGATTGAATTGTGACATCATGGGAATCAACATTAAGAAGCTAATATTTCATATAATTAAACGCAAAGTAAGTTATCAAAATTAACCGTATATGCCACTATAAAAAAGGGACCATTGAAGCTAGAACATAATTATTATATAGTCAGTGCACTATTCCAGATTGAAGGCATTCTGATACTCAAAACGCGGACGTCTAAGAAGACACTCGACACAAGAATAAAAAACACCTTTGTGAACATGTATAAAGAAGAGTCTTTATAGATAAAGATTAAAAAGTCAGCATCTAAAATGCTGTTAAACGATAAATGATTGATTGCTGAAATCAACTATAACTTTAAAGTGAAAGTGAAAGTGAATTTATTTATATATCTGTAACCACGATCTACACGTGTTTTTACGTAATTTTGAGGCGTTAAATCTACAATTATATATTATATAAACAAGGTCTTTCCTTCCAATTGGACAAGATCAGTAAAATTTACAGGTACATAGGATTCAGAAATTTGAAAATTTCACAAACAAAACAACAATAAACAAACAGCTAAAAATAGGTTGCACATGGCTATCAAAATGGCGACCGTAGTTTTGGATAACGGCGCCGGTTTAGCAAAAGTTGGATATTCTACAGACAAAAACCCTAGGTAATAATAAACAATTCCATGTGACCCTCACTACTTGAAATGTTTTACATCAGTAGACACAAATGCAAGATTTTGTTTGAATATCTAAAATATCGCCTAAAATATTAAAAAGGGGCACACTTATTTACAACGTAATAACGATATTCGCCCTACGAAATTGGAAACACTGGAAAAAATACTATTTCCCAGTCGTACCATTCTCATGTAGTAGGGACAAATTCTGAATTGTTGATTTTATGACACATTTCTGAACAGACAATAGACTATATTTATTTGGACAAACGCATTTACATTAAATGGTTATGGCATTAGTAAATACAAACAATTAAACAGAAAATTGTACAACGATAAGGGAGACAAATGTGTTGATGTTGAAATTAATTGACTGGTTGACAAAATCAACACTAGGGATATCATGGTATCGGGTCTATTTGCTCTCTTATTTTGTTCACACCTACATTTTCGCACCCTAGTTTAATAAGCCCTTCACGGTTAGTGCAGCCATGTTGAATAGGGGCACATTTTCATAATGGAGGTAAAATGGTTTGAAAAATACGGAAAACATAATTAAAGAGGACAGTTGCTTGGAAACATGCATAGGATTTTTACTATCATACTATTTCCACCTCTATCCAAAAATCTGCACCCTATTCAATATGGCGAACTAAACCGTGAAGTGGCCTATTCAAATACAGGATGAATTATTAGATGTGTTTTTAAACGTATATAACTAAATACTTATATTTTTATGAATACAAATTCGTAAAATTACGTTATTGTGATTACTTGGTTAATTATTGATGGTGACTGTTAATTGGTATTTACAAAGCTAATTTGGTATTATTGTTATGTGTTTGAAAATGATGATAACTAGCTTTGGTTTAAAGTATTATCTTTATTTAGATTTTCACTATTTTAGTTCACTATGGATGATAATTTTAAGTGATAAGATCTGTTTAAAATCATTAAATGAATTATAGTCATTTCATACCCTAACCTTATGGAAGATTTATATGAATGCTATTTTGTAATTCATGGAATATTTATTTGTATGCAATTTTTTACCTTATGGAATATTTACATGTATACCATTTTGTACCTTACGGAGGATTTATATGTGTGCCATTGCGTACCTCATGGAATATTTATATGTGTACCATTTCGTACCTCACGGAAATTTATATGTGTGCCATTAAGTACCTCATGGAATATTTATATGTATATATCTGCTATTTCATACAAGAATTTCTCAAATTGAAAAGCCGTAGCAAGTTCTTTGATTGGTCATATAAGGTGCAAATTCTTATGCAAACATTTTTTTTCATGGCTTTGTTCTCGAGTGAATATCCCATTTCACTGCATTTCATGACAAAACAGCTGTTAATAACTATAAAAACAGTTGCAGACAATAATGCCTTTGTTTTTAGTTAACCTCATATTTTTAGAGTTGAAAAATTAGTTAAGGATAAACCCTGCAAACAAATAAAGTGTAATTAAAATTATCAAAGTTTCCATGCAATTCAAACAATCATAGGTCTTTAGAAATTTTCTAATTTTGGAAGCATTTTATCGATGTTATTATATTTTTTTTTAAATTAAAATTGTTTCAAAAGGTTTTATTACATATTTTACCTATCTATGAGGTATGAAATGGTTAATGCAGTTGGCCCACAGGGTACGAAATGGTTTTGATCATAGGTACAAAATGGTAAATGTTGGGTACAAAATGACTTGCTACCTTTAAAATGATGCATTACAAAAAATAGATATAGAGCACATGAAATTAAATACTAATTAAATACAAATTCTTTATTAACTTTGAGCCTTAAGGCTCATCAGTGTATTCAAATACAGTATATACATATGGCATATTTCAAACAATATTAACAATATGTATAAATAACAATAAGTGACATAAAATTTCATGTTTACAAAATATCTTTACAATAAACTGTTACTTAATTTTAAAGAGAAATGAATATATTTTCCTAAGTTACAGAGCTGTTTTGTGTTTTCACCAGACAATTATTCTATTAACTTAAAAGTTGATGGCCTAGACCAGTAATATTTTCATGCCCCGCCATAGTGGAGGGGCATTAAGTTTACCCTTGTCCGTCTGTACGTCCGTCCGTACGTCCGTACGTCCCGAAATTGGTTTCCGTTCTCTAACTTTAGTTTGCCTCAACCAAATGTTATGAAACTTATACACAATGCTTATTACCACAAAACACAGATCAAGTTTGAATTTTGGTGGCGTCACTTTTACCGTTCTAGAGTTATGCCCTTTACAAGTGGAAAAATCGCTAAATTTTTGTTTCTGTTCTCTAACTTAAGTTTGCCTCAAACAAATGTTATGAAACTTATACACAATGCTTACTACCACAAAACACAGATCAAGTTTGAATTTTGGTTGCCTCACTTTTACCCTTCTAGAGTTATGCCCTTTACAAATGGACAAATTGCTAAATTTGTTGTTTCCGTTCTCTAACTTTAGTTTGCCTCAACCAAATGTTATGAAAATTATACACAATGCTTATTACCACAAAACACAGATCAAGTTTGAATTTTGGTGGCGTCACTTTTACCGTTCTAGAGTTATGCCCTTTACAAATGGAAAAATTGCTGGATTTTTCGTTTCCGTTCTCTAACTTAAGTTTGCCTCAACCAAATGTTATGAAACGTATACACAATGCTTATTACCACAAAACTCAGATCAAGTACAAATTTGGGTAGTGTCACTTTTACAGTTCTTGAGTTATGTCCCTTTATAATATTATATGCAAGCGGGGGCATCATCTGTGTCCCATGGACACATTCTCCATTTATTTAATATATTTTTACGCAAATCAGTATATCTGCTACATTGTAGGATGTAATGAAATTCATCCTCTATCACTCTTAAATCACAAAAAATACAATTTCTTTCATTTCTAATAGTACCAACATGACGTCCTGTTTCAATACAAAGGTTATGTGAAGACAAACAGATCCTTGTTATACATTTGCGAAAAAGTACAGGAATGCATTTCTGTAAATAAAATTGCAAAACTACATTTGTTACCACATACTTGTATAATCTACACTTTGAAAAAGAGTCTAATCAAAAATATAACTTTTGGTTAGCTTGATCAAACAAACGTTGTCTAATTAAAGGTAAATATGAACTGTCTACATTCAACAACCACTGATTATCCCACAGATTATTCATACCAAGACTATATAACAATCTTTTTTCATTTGTTGCCCAATTCATACATTTTGAACAATTTAAAGCAAGCTCTTTAGGTGTAATACCACTATTGATTTTCCCTATTAGTCTTTGTTAAATTTGCACTTTTCAAAAATTGTGCAGAATTTATCTTTGTTTCAAATAAAGAAATACTTGGCATGAGTAAAGTTTTATCATGTCCAGTACTATAGAAAAATTTCACATAACATTTCATTGCATATAAGAAAATAACCATCACTGGAAGTTAACCAATCAAATTTTCCCTTTTATTAACCTGTGTACAAGCTTTAGTAACCATGTAACCTCAGGTTTCCAAAATATTCTATAGAAACCCCAAATAAAAAATAATGGTGCTTTTAAATACCCAAGATATATGTTTATGACTCAGAAATTTTTACTGCAATAAAATGTAGGATTAATTTCCTACAACTGTCAAATTCAAGGAATATTTTTTCAACCTATTTTCGTATGCAACCGGATGTGACGTACTATGATTTGGTTGTATTACACCTTTATAACAAGACCTTAATATTGAATACCAAGTGTATATTAAGACACTTGTAATTCAAGTATTCTAAAATTTAGAAAAGTAGAATACATGGTTAGTTAGCTTTGTATAAGTAAAACACTATTTTTATTTATTAAATGTTAATTAAACGAACAAACTGAAAAAGGTATCTTCCACCTTTCTTTTACAAGTCTTATATGAATGCACTTCACCTTTTATTATCATGTATGACAATATTCATTTCGTTAAAGTAATTCACAAAGCACTCAAGGAAACCTGTTTTTTCTTAGAATGACACTTTATTTTAAAACAATAAAAAAAAAAACATTATTATCTTTATTTGATAGCATCACACTAACTAAAACATGATTAAACAAATATTGAATCCAAAACCTTTATAAAGGGTACTAACCTGTAGGGTGGGAATGTGAAAGGAGCGAACATGATCTTGGGCAAATTGACCAAGATTCAGATATGACATGCCTTCTGCAAAGTCTGCAGTAGAGACTTCTAAAATTACTTTGGTTGTCTAAATGAGTTTTCAAAGCAGAACTGTTCTTCATTAGGAATTCTTCCAGGCTCAGAACACTTTATCTTCTGACAAAGATTGTGAATGTATGTTCTCAGGGTAAAGAAGATACAGACAGACACTAAGTTATCTTTAGACTATTCAACCTTTAGTTAACCTTTCTCCTTACTTTGAAAAACAACAACACCAAAAATGTTTACAACTTCCTTTCCTATTAGGAGCAGCTAAAGACAGCCAAGCAAGCTTGTTACCATGGTTACAGTAACAAAAAGCACTGATCATTAACCATTTTGTTGTTATTTGAAAATTAAAATAATTTGTCTTATAGTTCTTTAAATGTGTAAGTTGAATTAGTTTATGGGTTAAAATTAGTCAACAGTAATTTATTCCTACTACATAGAAAAGATCTTGCTGGTAATCCATTTTTTGCTTCTGACTTTTTATTTGAGTTATTGCCCTTTAAGGTGGTATGGTAGTATAAACAAAAATTTCATACTTTGCCAAACTGCAGTATAAATTGTTATATGTTAAAAAACAAAATAAAATTGATAGGTCACTGATCATGTTTTCAAGCTACGGGTTGTGAAAAATTGACACATTTTAAAATTGAGAATGGAAATGGGGAATGTGTCAAAGAGACAACAACCCGACCACAGAACAGACAACAACAGAAGGTCACCAATAGGTCTTCAATGCAGCGAGAAATTCCGCACCCGAGGCGTCCTTAAGCTGGCCCTAAACAAATATATATACTAGTTCAGTGATAATGGACGTCATACTAAACTCCAAATTATACACAAGAAACTAAAAGTAAAAATAATACAAGACTAACAAAGGCCAGAGGCTCCTGACTTGGGACAGGCGCAAAAATGCGTGAGGTTAAACATGTTTATGAGATCTCAACCTCCCCTATACCTCTAGCCAATGTAGAAAAGTAAACGCATAACAATACGCACATTAAAAGTCAGTTAAAGAGAAGTCCGAGTCCGATGTCAGAAGATGTAACAAAAGAAAATAAACAAAATGACAATAATACATAAATAACAACAGACTACTAGCAGTTAACTGACATGCCAGCTCCAGACCTCAATTAAACTGATTGAAAGATTATGTCTTCATCATATGAATATCAGGCACAATCCCTCCGTTAGGGTTTAGTATCATACCATCATAAAATATATGAGAAGAGCATAACCCGTGTCATGCCAGCAACTGGTTTTAAATAAATGTGTTTAGTTCGATGCAAAGACCCTATAAGTGAATCAATATTAAAGCCAAAATATGCAATCTTTAATGACCTGACAACAGTATCGTAACTATATCCCTTCTTAATAAGTCTATTTAAAGGTTTTGTTAGCTTCTGAGGTGAATACTGACATTTTAGTGCTTTATAAAGAATATTACCATAAAAGATTGGATGTGAAATACCTGAACGTATAAGAAGTCTGCATGTTGAGCTATATTTACGAATGATGTCCTTGTACTGATGATAAAATTTAGTAAATGTTTTGACTAGTTTGTGATATCGAAAACCCTGGTGTAATAATTTTTCAGTAATACATAAATTTCTTTCGTTAAAATCTGAAACGTTGTTATATACACGAGCGAATCGTACAAGTTGAGATATATAAACACCGTAAGATGGTGACAAGGAACGTCACCATCTAAAATGGATAATTAACGATAGGAAATGAAAAATCGTCTCTTTTATCATAAATTTTGTATTAAGCTTTCCGTTAATGATATGGATATCAAGATCGAGGAAAGGGCAGTGGTCATTGTTAGTATTAGCTTTATTTAAAGTAAGTTCAACAGGATAAATTTCTTTAGTATACATACTGAAGTCGTCATTATTGAGAGCCAATATATCATCCAAATATCTAAAAGTATTATTAAATTTTGTATCAGATGTTGTTTCGATGGGTCTTTGCTGATTTTAGTCATAAATTGTAACTCATAGCAATACAAAAACAGGTCCATAATAAGTGGATTATACAGAGAAAAAGCATTATAATGTGAAAAGAAGTTAAGCTAAATGATAGAATTTTGATATAAAGTATGAGAAGATATCTCTTATAAAATGCTTTCAGAATATCAAAAGAAAAAAAGTTTTTTCCTGCTATAACATAGAAATAGAAAAGTTTCCTGAAGATTCCTCTATAAATTATATTCTGACTTACCTCCCCTTAATACACACACTGTTTAATAAAAACTTGAAATCAAGCAAAAATATTATTCTTTTGTAAAAATATGAGTGATTATAACTTAAGATCATAAAAATTTGTTCATTTAAATGAAAGTTATTAGTAAAATGCATTTCTGCATCGAAATTTGCTGACCTACATGTAAATATGTTCTGATATTTTACTGCCAAGATGGCAGAAGACACCCAAACCACCTTCAAATAAATATTTATTAAAGTTCTAGCATTATTTGGATATTATCTTTCAAAACTGGGGCCTCGGTGGCGAGTGGTCTAAGTAGTTACTACTGTAATCACTAGCCAGTCAACACTGAGGTTGTGAGTTCGAACCCGCTTGTGCGGGTGCACTCGACTCAATCTTAATTGACTAGGATTGTCAGTTTTCCTATCGAAGGTCGTGGTTTTCTCCGGGCACTCCGGCTTCCTCCACCAATAAAACTGACCGCCACGAAATAGCCCAAAAGTGGTGCTTAAAAGTGGCGTTAAAACACCAAAATCAAATCAAATCTTTCAAAACTAAAATGGTATAAGAGAAAAACGTAAAGAGCACAATTGATATTTAAATAGTGTGATGAATGCTAAGTAAAGGATGGTCGATTTGGGGTGAGGGTCTTGAAAATTAAATTTTTTATCCCTTTTTTTTTTAAGAATAATGTTGTTGTGAGTGACACTTTCAGAAAAAAACTCTCTCAAAGTTATGTATTTGAAAATGTATTATAATTTTGAAAAAGTTTTAAGATAGAAAAAAAAAGAATGGAAATAAATTTCAAAATAGCAAATTTTTGAAAGTTGAGCAATTAAGACTCTTAGGACTGGTGCTTTGCTTATGTGCCAATTGACATTTTCATTTGCCTGAAATCAGTCATCATAACCATAGTGAAATCACTGATTAGTTCTTAAAAGAGACTTTTCATAATAATGTTAAAACACAGTTCTGTTATACATTGTAAATTAACGTGATCATTAATCTTAAACTAGAGGCTCTAAAGAGCCTGTGTCGCTCACCTTGGTCTATGTGCATATTAAACAAAGGACACAGATGGATTCATGACAAAATTGTGTTTTGGTGATGGTGATGTGTTTGTAGATCTTACTTTACTGAACATTCTTGCTTGCTACAATTATCTCTATCTATAATGAACTGGGCCCAGTAGTTACAGTGGAAAATATTTTGTAAAATTTACAAAATTTACAAAATTTATGAAAATTGTAAAAATTGACTATAAAGGGCAATAACTCCTTAAGGGTCAACTGACCATTTTGGTCATGTCAACTTTTGTAGATCTTACTCTGCTGAACATTATTGCTGTTTACAGTTTATCTCTATCTATAATAATATTCAAGATAATAACCAAAAGCGGCAAAATTTCCTTAAAATTACCAATGCAGGGGCAGCAACCCAGCAACGGGTTGTCCGATTCATCTGAAAATTTCAGAATAGATAGATCTTGACCTGATAAACAATTCTATCCCATGTCAGATTTGCTCTAAATGCTTTGGTTTTAGAGATATAAGCCAAAATCTACATTTTACCCTATGTTCTATTTTTAGCCATGGCGGCCTTCTTGGTTGGTTGGCTTGGTCACGGACACAATTTTTAAACTAGATACCCCAATGATGATTGTGGCCAAGTTTGTTTAAATTTGGCCCAGTAGTTTCAGAGGAGAAGATTTTTGTAAAGTTAACGACGCGGACGACGGACACCAAGTGATGAGAAAGCTCACTTGGCCCTTTGGGCCAGGTGAGCTAAAAGAAAGCACTTTACACTGGTGTAAAATTATGAGTCTGTTCTAAGCACTATACACTGAAGTCAAACCAAAAGTTTGTTCTGGCACAAGACTTGTAAGCAACGGTCCGGATGTACTCATGTACAATGTACATTAGATAACCTATATGTGTGGTCATAAAAAATGACAGACTTATTTCCTCTATATAAAAATAAGATGTGGTATGGTAACCAATGAGACAACTATCCGCCAAAATTCAAATGAAGGGGATGTAAGCAGTTATAGGCAACCGTACGGCCTTCAACAATGAGAAAAACCCATACCGTATAGTTGGCAATAAACAGCCTGACATGAAAAATATGAAACAATTCAATTGAGAAAACAAACAGCCTGTTTATCTCAGAATTGACAATGTCTATCTTGATATCTCAAACATGTGAACACTATAATTTCAAACCTTAATGACGCTCACTTTTATATTAGAAATGAGTCATGGTGAACACACTTAATCAACCAGGGGGAATATTCTAAAAAAATCATTCATGATATAGCAATGAATAATCTTTTCCTTTATGTGTTACCTGTAAAATGTCGCAAATGTGGTTTTTATTTTTTGATGCAAACGAAATATAACCTTGTGGCGCAAATGAAAGATTGTATTTTGTTAAAATCGTCAGAAATGCAATGCGCCCTTAGGACTTGTTAGAGCCTCTAGATCATACTTTAATGTTTGCTAGGAGTGTGTGAATTAACTTAGTAAAAGTAAGAAACCAAAATATACTTGCCTTGAAATTGAAAGCATTTAACTTCTGAGGAAAAGAAGTTTTGCTGCATATTCAGTTATGTAATGTCCATTGTCACGACACTATAATATAAGAATGATGAAAAGAGATTTAATACTAAACATTAAGCCAAGTATACTCAAGTAGGCATTGTTTATTAGGTTAAAACAGATCCACACTTAGATAATTATCAAAGTTTTAATCATGTCAATGTATATTTTTGTACAATACCCTGATACCAGGATTATGTTCATTGATATATATAACAATTGTACTAGGATTTCAAATGATTTATATATATTATAACTTTCTGTAAATTAATACAATTGATTATTCCACAAAACCCAATGAAATTAGATAAGGCAAAAGGTAAAAACAGAAATTGAAAAAAAATAGAATATTTTTAAAGTAATCAAGATTTTTTAACACATTGTTTTTTTTTTATCAAATCATAGATCATATCTTTTGCAATTGGAAAATTGAAGTGATCAGAGATTTCTGATATTGTCTACTATTGCAACTTTTTGAACTGTTTACACCTTTAATAGAACATAATAAATCTCAATATTGAACTACTAAGGGTGAATAGCTTCATGTTTCATGCTGAATTAATTAGCTTTAAATACAAATTCAACTATAAGGTCAGAATTATGGGATTGGTAATTGTTTTTAAGAAGATTTCTTTGTACACATAATTATTGGACATTTTGTAATGAACCTTGATGAAAAGTTTACCAGAGAAGCAGGGTTTGAAATGTATTGATACTTGGGAAATTCAAAATTTCCTAGACCTGGCAACAGATTCCTGGCCTCGTGGTCATAAATCTTTTCTCAGTACTTGATGGTTGGTTCCTGAGTCTAGTACAGAAATGTTACTTGAAAAGTTTTTGCAGTTATAAAAATTTGAAGTACAATTATTATACTTAAACTCAGAATTTAAACTAATCAAAATGCTGGAATTGGTGCTTCAAATTTTGTACTCCTAGTACTGAGTAAAGTTTTATGACCGAGGGCTCTCAGTCGTAAAACTTTACTCAATACTTGGAGTACAAAATTTGTACAGCTCTCAAGGCCTGGTCTTGAAAATAACGATATTTTCTCTTAAAATGATGTCAAATTGAAGAGTTCTTAAAATATTTTTTCCCTGGTGGTCCTTGAAGAAATTTTGCTGGTCCTCACTTTTATTTCTATTGCAAAACACAAAACTTGTGTCGTCCTTTGTAAATTTCGGTGATCAAAACATTCTGAACACCACTTTTTGAGAACTCTGGTCAAAGACAAAATGATGCAGCAGCAGTTTCATCATATGTTCATAGGAAATTAATATTTAGTAACCTATGTCAACATAAATTTTAAGAAATTGTTTTTTTTTTTCTTTCTTTTTTGTCAGATTTCCATCAGCCATCCCACTGGACCCCAACCATTCAATTAATTAATCCTTAAGCCATCACATAATACATCACCAAGTATTAGACATTGATGTTGATCATGCCTCAGTTCTCTCAGTAACTATACAATATCAAGTGTTTTAATGACATGCTGGAAATTAGAATTGTCAAATGAAAATTCTATAACGTCAAGGTCCAGAGTAAGATAGTTGGGACTTTAAATATGCATGAAAATTGAAAATTTAGCTGATTATAATTTTCAGTTGGGAAAAAAAAGATAGAAGGAAAGAAATGTATTAGTTGAATAAATTTTTATTTAAAATGAAGAAAATAGCTGCCTTTAGTTGAATAACATCCTTGCTCTATGGTCTTTGAATAGTTGTCTCACTTGCAATCATGCAACATTTTCTTATTTTTTAATGTGAATGCAGATTATCAATTTGTATTGTGCTATTATAATATGTTATGAAAACAATTGTCTCCATGCAAAAATACCATTCAAAATTAAGAGGTGTGGTATAAACCAGCTATCCACCAGAGACCAAAGAATATATATGCCCTTATTTTATCCATTCAAATTCAGATATGGTACCCATGAAAATTTTGACAATGAATTGCATGAAAATAAATCTTTTGTTCAAGAAAGATAACTCTAGGTCTGTAAATTATTCAAACTGTATACAGTGTTCAAAGTTAAAAGATAATTTAATATAATTTGAAGGGCATTAGCTGTCAAATTCATGTTCACCAATTTGACTAAAATTCTCATTTATAACATACTAAAACATATATATCCAAATACAATACGTCTGAAATAAACAATTAACAATGCATGGACTCAATAAATAATATATTTCAACATTTGTGTGTATTTTAGTCTAGACGCCATCTAATTAACCATCGAGATGACCTCTGTAGACTGCTGACGGTCACAAATCCCGATATAAACATAAGCATAAATATAAATAGATAGCGACCTCGTGCAATTGGACTTTTCTAGGTCTGTTTGATTTCATGTTATTGGTTAAAAATAATTTAAATATCGTTTCACCTGTACAAATGTATAAGAATAAATTTTGTGAATCGAATAAGTCAACGAAATGGTTCACCTTTGTTTCACGTTCAATGTTGACATTCCTTTCCTTTTAATGGCTGAACACAGCTAATACATGTAACCAATCTCTAGTTAATGGGTTAAATTGAAGGTCACATGAATATGGATTCATTATGAGGTCAAATTATTCACTTGAAAGTGAATAATTCATCAGCGATGTTTCTTAGCTTAATTTGACAAAATTGAACTAAACTGGCTGCTAAAAGCGAATTAATATTTCACTATTTCACTTTCATTAATGATTGAACAAAAAAAAATCATATCTAATTTTTATATCTCGTAGCTAGTGCCCCTTTAAAATGATCTGCAGATGCCATTGAAAACAAGCGGAGACATTAGATTATTTTTTCTATTTCCTTCAAACCTATACCAAATTGTGTAACCAAGGCCAGGAATTGAAGGACAAGTACACTTTATTAAAGGGGCATTAGCTACGAGATATAATATAACTTGCAAATTTTTTCATACACTTTCCAAATTCATTTCTTTATATTTTATGCATGAAATATTAAGTAAGGGATGAAATTACATGTTAAAAAATTTGGGTGCTGAATCTTTAGGTAAAGTAGTGATTTGGTCCAGTTAAAAGGTCAAAACTAGTATGCCTGAAGCTGTCAAACTGAATTTTAGACCCCCTTAACATAGAATTGTCAATATTTTGAGTTAGAGCTGGTAGACTTTTCTATAATTTTGATATTATTTGTCCCAATAGTAGTACACTACACTGTAAAAATCTTTTTGAGATAGAGCAGGTGCGATTTTTTTAATTTGACTTTATTGTCTAAAAGAAATGCACTATGAAATAACTGTGATCTCGGGCCATATGGTACCCATGAAAATTTTGACAATGAAGTGCATGAAAAATAAATCTCTTTGTTCGAAGAAAGATAACTCTAGGTCTGTAAATTATTCAAACTGTATACAGTGTTCAAAGTTAAAAGATAATTTAATATAATAGTTTAAAATGGTCTGCACATGCCATTGAAAACAAGAGGAGACATTTGATCATTTTTTTCTATTTCCTTCCAACCTATACCAAATTATGTAACCAAGGCCAGGAATTGAAGGACAAGTACACTTTATTAAATCAGGTAGAGAAGACTGTCAAGGCATGGTAAATATTAAATTTAATTATTTTCTTATTATTTTCAGACTAATGCCAAATTGTATTACTAAGGCAAAAAGTGTGAGAACAAGAACATTTATAGGAGATCAGATAGACGATTGTAAAGATCTGTCTGGATTGTTTTATTTGTTGCCATTTCAAAAGGTAAGTCTTCAGAACATATATATATACCAAGTCAGGAATATGACAGTTGTTTTCCATTCATTCTGTTGGCTGATATAGTCTAACGTTTGATTTTGTCACGTTTTTATGGACTTCCTCCTTTTTAGAATTGTTTTTGTTACATGAAATTTGTTTGTGGATTATTTTTTATCATGTTTTACTTATCTTGTTTGTTTTTATCATGTTTTACTTATCTTGTTATTATACGACCGCAAAAATTTTTGCGGTCGTATATTGGTATGACGTTGGCGTTGGCGTCGTCGTCCCAAGACACATTGGTTTTCGCACTCTAAATTTAGTAGTTTAAGTGAATGGATCTCTATGAAATTTTACCATAAGGTTCAATACCACAAAGGAAGGTTGGGATTGATTTTGGGGTTATGGTACCAACAGTTAAGGAATTAGGGGCCAAAAGGGCCAAAATAAGCATTTTGTAACTTCCAGACAATAACTTGTGTGTTAGTGTATGGATCTCTCTGACATTGTACCACAAGGTTCCATATCACAAAGGGAATGCTGGGATTGATTTTGGGGGTATTTGCCTCAAAATTTTAGGAATTAGGGGCAAAAAAAGGGGCAAAAAACAAGCAATTTTCTAGTTTCATGACAATAACTTGTGTTTAAGTGTATGAATCTTTCTAAAATTGTACTACAAGGTTCCATATCACAAAGGGAAAGCTAGAATTTAGTTTTGGGGTAATTGCCCAAAACGTTTAGGAATATTAGGGCCAAAAATAAGCATTTTTCTAGTTTCCAGACAATAACTTGTGTTCAGTGTATGGATCTCTCTGAAATTGTACTGCAAGGTACCATACCACAAAGGGAAGGCTGGGATGGATTTTGGGGGTAATTGCCTCAAAATTTTAGGAATTAGGGGCCAAAAAGGGGCAAAAAACAAGCATTTTTCTAGTTTCAGGACAATAACTTATGTGTAAGTGTATGGATCTTTATGAAATTGTACTACAAGGTTTTATATCACAAAGGGAAAGCTGGGTTTGAGTTTGGGGGTAATTGCCGTAAATGTTTAGGAATTTGGGGCCAAAAAGGGGCCAAAAAACAAGCATTTTTCTAGTTTCCAGACAATAACTTGTGTTCAAGTGTATGGATCTCTCTGAAATTGTACTGCAAGGTACCATACCACAAAGGGAAGGCTGGGATGGATTTTGGGGGTTCAAAACATTTGGGGGTTTTTTTTCTATTTTAAGACTTTTATGATGTATTTAAATTGGTAATTATGGTTGCAAACTCCATTGGAAATTTGAATTGAGATTATGACCATATCTTGAGGGAAAGAATTTTTTTTAAAAAGGGGGTAAAAAATTTAGGGGTGAGGAGGTAAAAAGAAATTGTGGGGCAATTTTTTTCATTTCGATTTCAGAAATTAAAAGAAAATTTCTTCAAATATTATTTCTTTTGCAAAAAAGGGGATTTTTTTGGGGGTGGGGGTCAATATGCAACAGCATAGTGTATTTCACAAAAGCAAAAAAGGGGTAAATTTTTTTTTTGGGGGTTCAATTTCGCAATAGCATAGTGTATTGCACAAAAGCAAAAAATTGAATATAAATTCAAATCATATAACCAATTCTAAGTTCTTTGACTACAGTTATTCGGTGTCAGAAACCTATTATGTGTCAAATATTTGTTTACAATCCAAATTCAGACCTGTAGCAAGCACGAATATTGTGTCCATTTTTGCCTCAACTGTTCAGGGTTGGACCTCTGCGGTCGTATCCAGCTGCACTCAGCGAAGCATTTTATTTTTTATCATGTTTTACATATCTTGTTTGTTTTTATCATGTTTTACTTATCTTGTTTGTTTTTATCATGTTTTACTTATCTTGTTTGTTTTTATCATACTTTTCTTGTTAGTTTTTATCATGTTTTACTTATCTTGTTTGTTTTTATCATGTTTTACTTTTCTTGTTAGTTTTTATCATGTTTTACTTATCTTGTGCATTACTAGATATTTTATTATGGAGGCAAAATAAAGTGTAAATTGTAATGGCAATTACCAAAAAAAAGAAAACTGACCATGAAAAAGAAAAAGACATGTTTTTGAGATGTTGTTTTTTTTTATTTATTATTCAACAGAACAGTATTTCCTTAAAAATATATTCAGATACATGTCTTATATTATTTAATTAAAGTTGTTATACTTTATATCTGGCATACAAAATTTCAATCCTGGTACCTATGATGAGTTTATTATATGTTTTGTTTTAGGGTTATTTAGTGAACTGGGAAATTCAGAGACAAATATGGGATTACATGTTTGGGAAAGATTGTTTAAAGGTTTGTGTGTCATGTTATAAATTCTTGTCAGTTCACTTCAACTAATAGATCAGTTTTCAAATATTTTGCAGTTTGTATACATTATTTTTTCTTTTTGCATAAATTTGTTTTCTAATAAAATAAACAAAGAAAGGAGCCTGAGTTCACTTGCATAACTAGTTCTGCACAAAGAGATTTATACTGGCAAACCAAACTTCTTCTTACTAAAGTCTAGTATTAGTCTGTGTCTCAACTGATGACGTGTAATAATCTGATAGGCAGTTCAAAGAGAATTTTACCATAAGCGCATAAGTCCTGATAATTGAATATTGCTTGATGTCATCTCTCTTTATTTATATTCAATGATAATGATAAACTTTGTGTAATAAAATCCTCTATATGCAAGTAAGGAACAGAAAACTTTAACTTTAGAATAAACAGTTCATAAGAAAAAAACTTTTAGATATAAGTAGATGTCATCTGTTAACTTGATTGTGTGAAAATTGTAGATTGCATAAAATATGTTTTCTGCATAAATCTGCAAAATAATTTCTATGTTTGATACAAGTTAGAATGCACTTTACTACTTACACTAATGAGCTATTCTATATTTTTTCAGTGCTTGATTTTTATACGACCGCAAAAAAATTTTGCGGTCGTATATTGGTATGACGTTGGCGTCATCGTCGTCGTCTTCATCGTCTGAAGACACATTGGTTTTCGCACAATAACTTTAGTTAAAGTGAATGGATCTCTATGAAATTTTACCATAAGGTTCAATACCACAAAAGGAAGGTTGGGATTGATTTTGGGGGTTATGGTACCAACAGTTAAGGAATTAGGGGCCAAAATAAGCATTTTGTAACTTCTAGACAATAACTTGTGTGTTAGTGTATGGATCTCTCTGACATTGTACCACAAGGTTCTGTATCACAAAGGGAATGCTGGGATTGATTTTGGGGGTAATTGCCTCAAAATTTTAGGAATTAGGGGCCAAAAACGGGGCAAAAAACAAGCATTTTTCTAGTTTCATGACAATAACTTGTATGTAAGTGTATGGATCTTTCTGAAATTGTACTACAAGGTTCTATATCACAAAGGGAAAGCTGGAATTGAGTTTGGGGTAATTGCCCAACACGTTTAGGAAAAAGGGGCCAAAAGGGGCCAAAAATAAGCATTTTTCTAGTTTCCAGACAATAACTTGTGTTCAAGTGTATGGATCTCTCTGAAATTGTACTGCAAGGTACCATACCACAAAGGGAAGGCTGGGATTGAGTTTGGGGTAGATGAATCATAAGGGATTTCAAAAAATTGGGGGAGGGATTTTTTTCCTTTTTTTTCTTTAAAATTTTCCATTATAAGTTGGTTATTTTTGATTTATATATAAAAGCAAATAATAATGATATGGTTTGATTTCATCAAAAATTGAAATATTGGGGTTCTTTGATATGCTGAATCTAACCGTGTATTTAGATTCTTAATTTTTGGTCCCGTTTTGAATTGGTCTACATTAAGGTCCAAAGGGTCCAAAATTAAACTTAGTTTGATTTTAACGAAAATTGAATTCTTGGGGTTCTTTCATATGCTGAATCTAACCGTGTATGTATTTAGATTTTGGATATTGGACCATAATATGTAAATTAAAAATTTTTAAGTTCTTAGACCACATTCATTCTGTGTCAGAATCCTATTCTGTGTCAAATATTTAATCATAATCCAAATTCAGAGCTGTATCAAGCTTGAATGTTGTGTACATACTTGCCCCAACTGTTCAGGGTTGGACCTCTGCGGTCGTATCAAGCTGCGTCCAGCGGAGCATTTTATTATGTTTTTTTGTATTATAATTGACAGGTAGATTTACATGACAGTAATATCATTGTAACTGAACCATATTTTAATTTCAACTCTGTACAAGAGGCTATGGATGAAATCTTCTTTGAAGAATACCAGTTTAACTCCGTATTTAGATGCAATCGTAAGTAAACTGTTTAGTTTTTTTTTATGTAATAGTAACTTACATGTAATCCCATACTTATATGCTTCTATGCTTCCACAAAAATCTAAATAAATTATGATAAAATGTGTACCTTAAAGTCATATGAAACGAGTTTCTTGTAATTTTAATGTTATCGAAACTATTGAACCAATGCATGTATATATACTAAACTAAGTCCTGTATGCACATTTTTTATATTTATTACAAATCTATAATATATTATCGACAAATAATACATCATTCAGTGATTATTGATGCAAGCCAATTAACTTCAGAGATTGTTGCCCACATTTACCGGATCGTTACATTGATAAACAATCAAAACAGAGCAGATGGAGCACGTGACAAAGAAGTGAATTGATAGAGCCATAATATTTTTTTATATGTTCAATATGTTCCCGTTTGTTAATTTAAATCATATTTGTTTATATTCTTTCATCACTGTTTTCCCCTCGCACTTGCGCTGTGTAGTGGCCAAAGTTCTAACGAGAGGTCTCGTAGTTAAGGTCACTGCATATGGGAAAATATCAGCGAATTAGTGTATGGGAAGACAATATAATTCAATAGCATTACATTTATGAAGATTTTGATAATATATAGAATGTTTTTTTACAAGAAAGTTCATATACATAATTTAATAGTAAAATGTATTCATTCAAGTATATAAAACATATTCAATTTTTTTTTAAATTTGAAGGTTTATATGACTTTAATAAAGTAAAATTACAACTTGAAAAATAAATGGACATACGATAGGGTTATATTTCTTGTCAGAAGAATCAGTTGTATGTTTCTTTCAGTTTCATTTCAATATTTTGATACAATTTAAGGTTAAGTTAAAACTGAAACTGGCTTGAAAATCAGATAAATATAGATTCTACCACTGCATTGAGTGTAATACGATATTTATCCACTCGAGACAGTTAAATTTTCAAATTTAAAACGCGAGGCTTGCGGAGCATTTTAAATATTGAAAATTTAACTGTCGAGAGTGGATAAATATCGTGTTACACGAGATTTGGTGGTGGAATCTGTTTCTAATGATTTTCAAACAATATGCAGGCAAACTTATTCCTTCTTTTCGACTGATCTGCAAAATGATGTGTTCTTTCTATGTGACGTCATCAGGCATGGTCACCTTTTTCATGCCGTCACAATAAGAAATTCAGAGGAAAGCAAGAAAATTCGACGTCATAATCGGATTTTAACCAATGAAGAACTGAGATCAAACGGACCACACGTTGATTAAATTTTTTTATACAATGGGTGCAGAAAGGGATAAATTGATGAAGAATTAGAGAAAGGGTGATACCACAATTTTTTATATTCATTTTGTCTGTTAGTACTTTGATACCTTTGAACATAAAATTCTTTTCCAGCTTCATTTTTATCCCAGTACAAGCACTGTAAAGAGAAAGATCAGAAACCATTGTGTTCAATAGTACTAGATGCTGGGTACTCATTCACACATATTATACCATATTGTAAGGGGAAGAAACTGTCACATTGTACAAAAAGGTGAGAACAATTCACATGTCATATCATATTGTAATGGAAGAAAAGTTTTAAAATGTTTTAAAATGTGAGAACATTTCACACATTTACTATATTGTAAGGGGCAGAAACTGGCAGAATGTACAAAAAAGTATGACCAATTCATCATTTCATACCATATGGTAAAGCCCAGAGACTCTTCGAGTCTAAAAAATGAAAAAGCAACTGGATGACTAACTCGAATAATTCAGTCGTTATATTCCACTGTTCTACGATGGCTACATTAACGCCTGAAGGCCTTGTCAATAAAAATCGTCAAATAACCATTCGGAATTAGCTCGGGATTTACCTATCTCGATAGCATAAAGCTATTAGCTGATTGGCTCTCCTCACAGAGAGCACCTATCAAAATCCTGGATTCGTGTGACGCTTTTATTATATAAAGAATTCAGGCCCTCGCGAGTGGGAGAGTCGATCACGGGAGGGACTGAATTATTCTGGTTACTGGATGACACAAATAACCAAAAGACATTTAGATCCTGGTGACCCCATATAAGTTAGATAACATAAAAAAAGAAATGTTCTGAGCAATAACATATCATTTAAAAATGAAAATGTGTGGGCAGGTTTTCAAGAAATCACTGTTTAAATTAAAAAAAATTGTATAGTTACGATGTATTTTATACACACAATTTATTGACTTTTATATCGATTTCACACTTTTTTAATGGATTTTATCACTAGAAGTATAAATGCTACATATATTATTATTTTTATGTTCAAGATGCAGTTCAACAAGATACAAATGCAAAAATGAATAAAGATCTGAAATACTACCAAATTACATATACTTGGCTTTTATAGAATTCATAAATCAACCAACTTTTGATGATTGGAATTAATATTGAATGCATTGATTTATACCTGCCAGTCTTTATGCTAGAAGTCATATAATCAACAATGTTTTTGAGAGAACCTATTTTTTTCAGGATAGATGTTGGTGGTAAAGTGTTGACCAATCATTTGAAGGAAGTGATCTCATACAGGTAACAATACTGTATTACTTACCTGTAGAATAACTCATTTTATAACATCATATAGTGTACTAACTAATGAAACAAGTCAACCAGAGGACAATTCTTTACTTTACTATACAGTAACATCATTTTTGTTGCCAGGATTTTAAGAAATTCTGCCCCCCTGTTCAAAATCAAGATAAATTAAATATTCATGTTGTTAAGGCTCGGACTTGAGGATGACATATTGGAGTAAGAAGTAGTCCTCTGAGTGGTGATGTGCAAAGGTATTCAAGGATAAAAACTCTTTTTAAATGAAGTTGTGTAACAGTAAACTGTATTTTCAAAGGCAATAATAAAATTTGATCTCTGGTATGAAAAGAATCACTAAAGAAGTGTGTTAAAACCACCCATTATCATAAGAAAAATCTTTGATTTAATATGCTTTATTCCAATTGTGATCTTTCTGTCAAAGTGGTTGGTATATGGCAACGTTAAATTATCTTACTTGTGTGTTTGTTAGGCATAAAATATACATCAGTACATTCAGGAAAGGGATGAATATTTTGAATTCGATAATTTCCATTTCGCTACTTAGATAAAGGGTTAAATGAAAAAAAGTATATATTTCTGTAGGTTAGTTTGAACACCGTAAATAACATGAGAATACAGACGGATGCTTGAAAAATTCCAAGCTTGGCCATAAAACATTTTAGGGATGTCAGAAATCAACTTGTAGTTCATAAAGTTTTTCAGGTAATGATAATAATATGAATTAAACGTATTGCATTTGAAATTTCAGACAGTTAATGGTAATGGATGAAACGTATGTCCTAAATCAGTTAAAGGAAGATGTCTGCTATGTTTCTCAAGATTTTATGAAAGATATGGAGATTGGAAGGTATTATATATAGCATAATATGTTTCATCAGTAAGTAACTTATCTGATTATTTATGAAAAGAAGTCATTATTTTGTGAACATTTGAAAAAAGAGGCTTCTTCAAGCATTTTCTTGTTAACTCACCAGGTCCAAAGTCCTCCACATGTCAGGTATTAAATTTTCATATTTTGTTAATTTCTCTTAAACTAAATGTCCATTTGAACCAAACTTCTTTAGAATTAATGTGAATTCAGAAATTATTGCGAAAAATGCGACAGGGTTATAATCGCAATAATTTTAACTCGCATTTTGAAATTTTTTTTATGAATTAAACAGGATTTTTCTCAATATCAAAAAAAATTAAAATCGCATTTTTGTCTAAAATGACAAAATCGCAATAATAAATGCACACAATAATTTCTGAATTTACAGTAATGTTTTTATTTTCAAGACCAATATGTTCAAAATCTGGCTGTTTCATTTTGATAGGAAGAAAGGTAAAGAAAACACAATAGCCAGGGACTATGTGCTACCAGACTACACACACATAAAGAGAGGTTATGTTAAACCAATAGAGGAGACAACAGGCAGAGCTAAGGATGGTGAACAGGTGTGAAATTAGGCAAACATGGTCATATTGAAGAAAAAATTAAGACAAAAGTGTAACAAGGACAAACAGCATCAGTGAAACTATCATAAGCATGTTGAGGTTTTAGCAGCACATGTACAAAATTGCTGTTTGAACCAAAAAGTTTAATCTTCCTTTGTTCAAGGGAAGAGGCTTTTTTAAAGTCATATTAAAACTGTGCCTACTCATGTCAAAACTGGTACCCATTATATTTGTGCTAAGTGCTATTCCTAAAACTGGTTTACCCATTATATTTGTGCTAAGTGTTATTCCTATAATTTAGTATCAAGCTTCATGTGACTTTTTATTCCTTGTGATGCATTTTCACATTCACCCTTCATCAAATTACTGTTTACTAAAAACTTATGGCAGTGGTATCTTTAAAGCTCATCTAGCTGTCGAGCCTGTGAAATTTATCTCGCTAAAGTGAGACATGACAACCTTAGATTTTGTCGTTGGCTGCGGTGTTGGCGTTGGCGGCGTCAACATTTAGGTTCAGTCTGTGATTAAAGATCTTTTAAGGCATTAATAACTTTGTCAAACCTACATGGAATTTTATGAAATTTGGACAGAAGCTTGTTTATGACCATACTACAGTATTCATAGCAAAATTTTGAAAATATTTATTTTCATTTTTCCATATTTCACTGATAAATGGACTTAGTTTTTTTTTACAGTTAACATTCAGATTTAGTCTGAGGTTAAAATTTTTCAGTCATCAATAACTTTGTCATATCTTCATGGAATTTTATGAAACTTGGACAGAATCTTGTTTATGACCAAAAGACAGTATCTAGAGAGAAATTGAGAAAATACTCATTTCATTTTTCCATATTTTTCTGATAAATGGACTTAGTTTTTCTTACAGTCAACATTCAGATTTAGTCTAAGGTTAAAGTTTTTCAGTTATCAAGAACTTTGTCAATGGTCATGGTAATTTGTGAAATTTGGACAGAAGCTTGTTTATGACCAAGAAACAATGTACAGAGCAAAATTTTGAAACTATTTATTTTCATTTTTCTGTATTTTACTGATAAATGGACTTCGTTTTTATAGTTAACAAGTAGATACAGTCTAGGATTAAACTTTTTTGACATGATTAATTTGTAAACCTTCATGGATTGTTATAAAACTTAGACAGAAGCTAATCTTCAAGACCATGAAATAGCATCTAAAGAAAAAGTTTAAATTTTGTTTAAATTCTGTATTTTACTGATAAATGGTCTCACTTTTTAAGTCAACATAACACTTTTACACTGACAGCAGCAATTGCAGGCGAGACACAGGTTTCCTCGGAACCCCTTACAAATTTTTTATATGAAAATTTAGCTTTTTCAACTGATGTTCTTTTTGAGCATGCACTCATAAATAGGAGGAGGTCAGCTGAACCCTATCTGAAGGACATGTAAACCTTGTAAGGAACCCATACATCAAATAAAGTTATCCTACTACTCATAATAAGTGAGTATTTCACATGACAAAAAAATTATTAAATTGAAAAAATGAAGAAAAGGATTTACAAGGGTTTCAAAAATTCACAATTATGGGATTCTTGTATATTAATGACATTTATAACATCATTTATTTTTTTTCAGATTATTAGAATGAATAATGAAAGATTTGCCATACCAGAACTATTATTTCACCCCTCAGATGTTGGTATCCATGAAATGGGTGTGGCTGAAGCTGTGGTGCATACCATTCAGTCTCTACCTGAAGGTCAGTTTTCTGTGTAAGATAGGGAAATTTCATCATAGTTCAAAAAGATTTCTTTATGTTTTTAGTTTTCTTTCTCATATAATTGAAATACTTTATTTGATATATAACACTCCCCCCAAAAAAATCAAAATCATGCAGACATTAGAATTTTTCCCTTTTCTCTGAGTGAGACCTATTATTGATGAATCTGAGTTGAACAAGACATTTCTGATAGAATTGTGAAAATTAAATTTAATTCCAGTCCAAGACCAGCATGGACAATGATTGGGATTCTTGTTTTATAAATATTCCATAGATTATGTGTCTTATGTTTGAGAGGTTCAATAGAGGTAAACAGTTAACCTTTAGATGTGTTTTGGTTTGTGTGTCTTTGATGTATATTGGTATAATAGAGAATGGAAACGGGGAATGTGCCATTGGTATAATAGAGAATGGAAACGGGGAATGTGCCAAAGTGACAACAAACCGACCAAAGAGCATAAAACAGCCAAAGGCCACCTTTGAGTCTTCAACGTAGTGAGACAATCCTGAACCTGTAGGCGGGCTCTAGCTGGTCCCTCTTTTTATTCATGGTAAATTTATATTTTATTGTAATGTTTTACAGAAATGCAGCCCCATATGTACAGTAATGTAATACTGACAGGAGGGAACTGTAGGATTCCAGGCTTTTACAGTAGAATGTAAGTTTTTTTAACGGTGTATTTGAAAATAAAATAATAAAACTCTTTGTGTAAATACAGATAAGTGTACATAGGGAATATATTATACATATAGTGAATAAAGTGTGTGTAGTCAACAAGTCATATATAATTACCCTGAGTAATTATTTCAGCCAATTTTGGTCACTGAAAATTTTAAGATTAAACTATCAAAACATTAAGTGGGGTAAAGTGTATTCAAAATTTAATAAAACATTCTTTTAAAAATCAAGGGGCAGATAATTACATTGAATTTGATAGGAAAATTTGGGTTTTTTTGATTTTTCAAGAAAATAAGGCCCATGACTCCCAATTTATATTTGATATTTGGGAAGTATTTATGAAAAGCAATTATCTCATTCATTTTTAACCAATTATATGGTTTAATGTTTCCTCAATTCAGAAAAATCAGTTTCCCTATATAACCCATATAAAATAATTTATTTCGTTTATTTCAATATAATTTAATTTTGGATGTAACACATCTTCTGATTTGCTGAAAGTTTTTTTATCTATCAGCTCATAGACATAATTTTGTCATGTGACCGTGACGTCATCAACGGTTTTTCATAATTTACTCCTTAAAAATGAAATTTAGAATTAAATTATAAGGAATGAATGTAATATTTTTTCTGTCTATTCGAAATAACCTCGAAAATGTGGCGCTACGCGGGTTATTCAGTGTGCATCACATTTTTGATTTTATTACTCATAGACAGAAAAAATATTACAGTCATTCCTTAAGTATTTTAAGGAAAAAAACAAGGTCCATGACCCCAAGTTTTTATATTGAAATTTGCAAGTACATTGACCCAGAAGTCTTTTCCAGACATTTAAGAAAAATCTATCGTTTAACATTTAGGCACCCTAGCTACCTTTGGTTGAAATGCAGATAATTTTGTCAAATTTTAAACAAAATCATTATTTTTGGACTAATAGGGGTGTAAATTTTAACATTTCTTTAGAAAATTTTGACAACAATCCTATTTCACATTCTAGCATGTTTTTATATCAACTTGAATCACTTTTCATAATGGACTTCATTTTGTGGGCAAATGAGACCCTTACCGCATCTACCCCTTTGACTCTTTCCAGATAATGTAAAGGCACCTTTCTTGACTATTGTCAGTTTCTGAATAAATTATTTTGAAATGAAATTTACTAATTGATTCATATGACTTAAAGGTCACTCAAGGTATTAACAGAGATAGTTTACTGTAAGGAATATATTGCATTCAAGTTTTTGTCTTTATAATGATGTTATTTATTTTAGGGAGAGTGAGACCAGAAGCATGACCCCAGCTGAGTATGACCTTTGTATGAAAAAGCCAGAAAAGTAAGTAGGACAAAGGATATATGATAACAATGAATGTTACATTAACCCAGCAATTACTAAAAATTCTAAAATGATTACTGTGAAAGTACTTTTAATCATGGGGTACCAATTTTCGTGGATGGCTTTATCCACGAATAACTAAATATAACAGCTGTTGTCCGAATCAAGACATGGAAAGATTCCCTGTAGGTTTGACTACATGGATACAGGCATATAATTTAGAGAAAACATCTAATAACAGCAAACGAAATATGAAATATATACAGTGGCGTAGCACCAGTGCAGCAGGTAAAACTTCAGACAGGATTTTAATCTTTAAATAACCAAAGTTGTACAACTTTTAACATTTAAATTTTCATGAAAAATTACTTTTAAAAGATGAAAGTCAGACTTCCTGTGAAGATATATGACGATGAAGTGTTCCTTTTATCTTCTCATAATTTTCTCACGAAAAAAAATATTAATTTCATATTGGGCTTGCTTTTTATGCCCCCGCCGTAGCGGAGGGGGCATTAAGTTTTACCCTTGTCTGTCTGTACGTCCGTATGTCCGTACGTCCCTACATCCAAAAATTGGTTTCCGTTCTCTAACTTGAGTTTGCCTCAACCAAATGTTATGAAACTTATACACAATGCTAATTACCACAAAACACAGATCAAGCTTGAATTTTGGTGGCCTCACTTTAACCGTTCTAGAGTTGTGCCCCTTAAGAAATGGAAAAATTGCAAAATTTTTTTAGTTTCACTTCTCCAACTTAAGTTTGCCTCAACCAAATGTTATGAAACTTATACACAATGCTTATTACCACAAAACACAGATCAAGATTGAATTTTGGTGTCATCACTTTAACCGTTCTAGAGTTATGCCCTTTTATAAATGGAAAAATTGCAAAATTTTTAGTTTCACTTCTCCAACTTAAGTTTGCCTCAACCAAATGTTATGAAACTTATACACAATGCTTATTACCACAAAACAGATCAAGATTGAATTTTGGTGTCATCACTTTAACTGTTCTAGAGTTATGCCCTTTTATAAATGGAAAAATTGCAAAATTTTTAGTTTCCGTTCTCTAACTTAAGTTTGCCTCAACCAAATTTTATGAAACATATACACAATGCTTATTACCACAAAATAAAGATCAAGTTTGAATTTTGGTGGGGTCACTTTAACCATTCTCGAGTTATGCCCCTTTATAAATGGAAAAAACTGCAAAATTTTTAGTTTCCATTCTCTAACTTAGTTGCCTCAACCAAATGTTATGAAACTTATACACAATGCTTTTTACCACAAAACACAGATCAAGTTGAATTTTGGTAGCTTCACTTTAATCATTATTGAGTTATGCCCCTTTGTAAATTGAATTGCGAAATGTTTAGTTTCCTTTTTCTGTAACTTAAGTTTGCCCCAACCAAACATATGAAACCTATACACAATACTAATAACCTTAAAACTCAGATCAAGTACAAATTTGGGTAGCGTCACTTTTATCGTTCTTGAGTTATGTCCCTTTATAATGTTGTATGCAAGGGGTGGCATCATCTGTGTCCATGGGGACACATTCTCCATTTATTATTTCATAAGATTATTTCATAAGTTTTAATTCAAAGTACATTTGTAGCATTTTTTATGCAACCTTCTTCATTATATGACATATTTATGGCCCAATGAACACCTTTGATGATCGTTAATCTGTTGATCATTAGCACCACTTTTGATTACAATGTGCAACAATTAAAATGTTTACTTTGCAATTTCCTTCAGTGAGACAATTTGTATTCAGAGATTAATCAGCTTATTTCTGAAAGCAATTATTTGATTAAAAATTTGATGAATGTTGTCAGAAATGAACACCATATGATTATTTTCAAGGATCTTCGTTTCTGATGGGTTCAAATTCTTCACCTGAATTTTTTCTTCAGAAAAACAAAATCCATGAATTTAAGAACCCACGAACATGTAACTTTTGTTCAATCCACAAAAATTGATAACCACGATTAAAAGTACTTTCACAGTATATAACCACTAAAAATGAACAGACACCATTTTTGTCTTGAGATATAGGGTTTACTTTCCAACGGCAGTGATCTAAACTATTTGTATAAAGCTTTATATTTCAGAAGGTATAACATCTAGATGCTTCATACCTTGTATGCAGATACCTTATGTTACAAAGTTTCTGTCTGTCATATGTCCACCGTCCATGACCACATTTTTGTCTCGCCTTGTCGTAGTCAAAAAGCAAGACATAGGTATGCACTTTCAGGTGTTGGCTCCGTCGTCAACAATGTATTAGTTTGTGATTAGGCTTGTTTATGGTGAACCACAAGTGGTAGGTCAATCATATTTTTGTCTTGCCTTGACGGAGTCAAAAAGCGAGACATAGGTATGCTGTTTCCGGCGTTGGCAGCGTTGTCAACAATGTATTAGTTTGTGATTAGGTCTAGTTTATGGTGAACCACAAGTGGTAGGTCAATTGTATTTGGTATGCAGTTGTATTAGCTTTGGCACATCTCATTTCCATGGAGATTATTTGGCCCTGCTCCCTCAGTCATGGTCTATTGACTTTGAAACTTTTGTGTATTTTACGTGTATTAGTTTGTGATTAGGTCAGTTTATGGGGAACCACTAGTGGTAGTTCAATGATATTTGGTATGCTGTTGTATAAGCATTGGTATATCTCATTTCCATGGAGATTATTTGGCTGCGCCCCCTTAGTCATGGTCTATTGACTTTGAAAATTTTGCTAAGTTAACATGTATTAGTTTGTGATTAGGTCAGTTCAAGGGAACCATTTAGGGTAGGCAAATGTTAATTGGTATTTAGTTGTATAAGCAGTAGCACACCTCATTACCTTGGAGAATATTTGGCCCCGCCCCTCAGTCATGGTCTATTGACTTAGAAACTTTTGCTTAGTTTACATGTATTAGTTTGTGATTAGATCAGTTTAAGATGAACTGCTAATGTTAAGTCAATGATATTTGGTATGGAAATTTATTGGCATTTGCAAGTATCGTTTCTATGGAGATTATTTAGCCCCACCCCCTCTTCATGGTTCATTGACTTTGAAACTCTTACATAGTTTACAAGTTAATGTTTGTGTTTAGGCTTGTTTAAAGGGAACAGCTTATAATAAGTCAATGGTATTTGGTATGCAGTTGTATTAGCTTTGGCACATCTCATTTACATGGAGATTGTTTAGCCATGTACCTCAGTCATGGTTCATTGACTTTGAATATTTGCATACCTTATGAAACATGTTAAAGTATTGCTATTTTAATTTCAACATTTGCATAATCAAAATTACAAAAGGGCGAGACATATCTCTATGATAACAGTTTATTATGGTTTAGCAACTGCTTGAAAAAATATTAAAGTTTTTTGTTGCTTGAATTTCTCACTTATAATGAGTAATAGGATAACAATATTTGAAATATGGGTTCCTTGCAACATCTGCATGTCCGTCAGACAGGGTTCATCTGACCTTGACCTCATTTCATGAATCAGTGATCAAGGTTAAAGTGACATGATTTAGGTCCATTTCTCAGATACTATTAGCAAAAGGTCAAGTATATGTGGTGTATGGAATGATTGTAAGGGGTACTTGTCAGTCTGGCATGTTTCGTCTGACCTTGACAACATTTTCATGGTTCATTGGTCAATGTTAAGTTTTTTGTGTTTTGGTCTGTTTTTCAAGTATTAGAAGTATTATGTCAACTATATTTGGTGTATGGAATGATTGTAAGGTGTTTATGGCAGGTATCATATGACCTTGACCTCATTTTCATCACTCATTGTTCAGTGTTAAGTTTTTGTGTTTTGGTCTGTTTTTCAAGTACTATAAGCAATAGGTCAATTATATTTGGTGTATGGAATCATAGTAAGGTGTATAAATCTATATGGCAGGTATCATGTGACCTTGATCTCATTTTCATGGTTTATTGGTCAATGTTCAGTTTTTGTGTTTTGGTTCGTTATTCAAGTGCTATAAGCAATAGGTCAACTATATTTGGTGTATGGAATGATTGTAAGGTGCACATGTCTGTCTGACAGGATTTATCTGACCGTGACCTCATTGTCATGGATTTTTAAAGATGTTGAGTTTATGTGATACTTGTAGTTAAACCTTTATCTTTAAGACTTTCAACATAAAATCAATCATCAGTAAAGCAGGCAAGACATTTCTGCATGTGCACTCTTGTTTAAAAGGCAGAGGAAAAGGAATAAAACTTTTAATTTAGACTGGAAGGATTGTGAAGCATTTAAATGTTTCAGCAGAAACCAGCTCATTAAAAGCCCCAAAGAAAATATGTTATGAAACAACCCCCCCCCCCAAAAAAATGTTTTGAAACCGCAATTATTAAATATAGACTGGAAGGATTGTCAAACACTGAACATTTTTCACAATTAACAATAAAGAGATGCTATATTTAGTAATAGAATCTATTTCTCAGAACAATTTTAGATTATATATGATCTAAAATTTACATCATTTTATGTGATTTCTGGTTATTAAATCTTTCTTTTAGCCGTAAGTTTGACAGTCTTTTTTTATTGCATCTCACAAGCAGTATTATTATAACCAGTAAAAAGTACAAAGTACAAAAATCTTTAAAAAAATAATGGTTCAACGAGAAAAGTACAATTCGTTGAGTTAGGGTAAATTAATGAGGTATTCAAGAAGATATGATAATTTCTCAAGAATTTTTCTCATTTCTCTTTCCTAGTCCTAGTACATATGCATGGGAAGGAGGAACCTTGTTGGCCAAAGATCCACAGATGAAAAAAATGTCAGTCAGTCGAGAGGAATATGAGGAGAATGGACATAACATTTGTTTTGAGAAGTTTGACGTATGAAATATAGACTCATCAATATGGAACAAGATTTTTGTACAATGTATGAGCGCAGATTTTTGTTATTTAAAGGAGACTGTTATGACTTGACAACATCGACTAAGCTTTTTGTCAAAGTGGATTTTAAGCAGATTAAAAAAGAGACAGACTGTTGCTAAGAATCTTTGAGATTAATATGAGACCAGAAATGAACAGTTTGACGAGAGACAATGAAACTTGCATTTAATGTTTATATGTGTAAAACTACCAAATGCAATAAATATATGAAAATTTGTTTTCAATTTAAAAAAAAAATGATTGGAAAATAAAATTGAGAATGGAAATGGGGAATATGTCAAAGAGACAACAACCTGACCAAAGAGCAGACAACAGCCGAAGGCAACCAATGGGTCTTCAATGCAGCGAGAAAATCCTGCACCCGGAGGTGGTCCTCAGCTGGCCCCTAACTAAAATATACTTGACTTACTTGACTTAATCCTCTTCATTCCTTTTGGAACATAGGGCTGCCACAGTTGCTTTCCACCATACTCTATTTTGGGCTATTCTTTTTGCTTCGCTCCAGGTATATCCAATCTCCTCCAGCTCCTTGATCTTCTCCAGCTGTGAAATGGTCTCCCCGGTCTCTGATGTCCTTGCGGGTTCCATTCTAATGCCTGTCTAGTGATGGTACCTACAGGTTTCCTCAAAGTGTGCCCAATCCATTGCCATGTTCTTCTCTTTAGCTGTTTAATTGCTGGTTCCTGGTTGGTTCTTTCCCATAAGCATTTGTTACTAATTGTTTCTGGCCACCAAAATTTACAAATTTGGCGCAGGCATTTGTTGATAAAAACCTGGATTTGATGTTGTACCCCTGCTGTAAGTCTCCAGGTTTCTGCTCCATAAAAAAGGATTGATTTTACATTTGTGTTGAAAATTCGAATTATGGAGTTTTCTGTAAATGCTGTCTGCATCAGTCCCACCAGTTCTATCCATGATGCTTCCTAAATAAGTAAATTGGTCTACTTCTTCAATTCATACATCAGAGGTATAATAATGTGTGCATTTCTCTTATGTTCACAAAGACTGATCATCACTCTTTTGTAGTAAAAGTCTTGTATAAACAGAAGATGGCAATCAATAAGACAGCAACATAACACAGTACACAATTTTATTTAGAACTCAAAGGACAAGTTCACTATAATGCTTTGTACAATGAGTAGGCTAGATACAAGTATTTGCTTCATTAGATGTCGGGTTAGGGTCTATCCTTCATAACCTCTCATCATAGTTGTGAAGGGGTGATAGTGGTATGTTTATAACTTTATCTGTCCATAGCAATACCGTAAACACAATATTTGAGTGTTAAAAGGCAATAATTTTGTATCATTAGATCTAGTACTTTGATCTTGCTTATGACACTGGTGCCACATATAGAGTGGGATCAATATTCCTTTCTGGAGCAGCTGAGATCACTCCAAGGTTTTTGATAAAATTAGGTTGCTGAGTGATCTAGTTTTCTATGTATTGTTTGTGGACTATTGTCTTGTTGTTTTTTGCTATGGTATTGTCAGTTTTTATTTTACTTATGACTTATGTCACTTTGGTGTATTCTGCCCTTTTGTTCCCTACGCAATGCCAATCAATCAATTTTAACTGGATTTCCGAAGGAAAAATCAGTTATTGATTTGGGGATGTACGTCAGGCGTGCGGCTGCCAAACAGTGTCCGTGCATTTACTCTTTCACCGTTCAACCAAAGCTTTCCAAATTTTGATATATATGTTGTTACTGATGACAAAATGGAGGTCAAGTTCAATATTGACGATTTTCACTTTCACCGTTCAGGAGTTGTGGTTCCTGAAAGATTGAAAAAATGGTGTTTCCAGTCGTGTCCGTGCTATAACTCATGGACCGTTCAATCAAAGCTTTTCAAATTTTAAAAGGTTGTTACTGATGACAAAATGGAGGTCATGTTCAATATTGATAATTGTCACTTCTACCGTTCAGGAGTTATGGTCCTTGTGATATTGAAAAATGCCAGGACACAAATAAATGTTAAAAAATCCAGTTTAAATATTCTGACAGCTTTACCGGATTTCCGAAGGAAAAATTGGTTATTGATTTGGGGTGTCTGCAGGCGGCTGCCAAACATTGTCCTTTCATTAACTTGAAAACGCTTTGACGAAATCTTTTCAAATTTAGATATGTTCTTTCCTGTGACTAAATGAAGGTCTAAATTGATTTTCATGATTTTAGCTTTTATTGATTTTGAGTTGTACAGCTTTATGTAGGGAAAAGTGATACTTAGATTTTGGCCTTTCCATTTCTGAACCCTACAAAAAATCATTTTTTTTTTTCACTAGATCCTGTTTGGGACTTAGATTTGGGCCTTTCCATTTCTGAACCCTACAAAAAATCATTTTTTTTTTTCACTAGATCCTGTTTGGGGGTCCAGATTTGCAAATATCATTTTCATGCAGGAAAATCCGGTTTGCTGTCACTCTGACAGCCTCTTGTTGAAAGAGTTCTGCTCCTTAGAAATATTAATTATTAGGAATATTGCAATGTTAGTGCTCTCATGTGTACAATTCTTGCCAGATTTTTATGAAATTTATATCATAGGATTATATCAGCAATGTCTTGGAGGAGTTCGAAAATGGGTGCAGATCAAGAATTATGCCCCCGCCGTAGCGGAGGGGGCATTTAGTTTTACCCTTGTCCGTCTGTACGTACGTACTTCCCAAAATTGGTTTCCGTTCTGTAACTTGAATTTGCCTCAACCAAATGTTATGAAACTTATACACAATGCTTATTACCACAAAACACAGATCAAGTTTGAATTTTGGTGGCATCATTTAAACCGTTTTAGAGTTATGCCCCTTTATAAATGGAAAAATTGCAAAATTTTTAGTTTCCGTTCTCTTACTTAAGTTTGCCTCAACAAAATGTTATGAAACTTACACACAATGCTTATTACCACTAAATATAGATCAAGTTTGAATTTTGGTAGCATCACTCTAACCATGCTAGAGTTATGCCCCTTTATAAATGGAAAAATTGCAAAATTTTTAGTTTCCGTTCTCTAACTTACGGTAAGTTTGCCTCAACAAAATGTTATGAAACTTACACACAATGCTTATTACCACTAAATATAGATCAAGTTTGAATTTTGGTAGCATCACTCTAACCATGCTAGAGTTATGCCCCTTTATAATGGAAAAATTGCAAAATCTTTAGTTTCCGTTCTCTAACTTAAGTTTGACTCAACCAAATGTTATGAAACTTATACACAATGCTTATTATCACAAAATACAGATCAAGGGTGAATTTTGGTGGCGTCACTCAAACTGTTCTAGAGTAATGCCCCTTTATAAATGGAAAAATTGCAAAACTTTTAGTTTTGGTTCTCTAACTTAAGTTTGCCTCAACCAAATGTTATGAAACTTATACACAATGCTTATTACCACAAAACACAGATCAAGTTAGAATTTTGGTAGTGTCACTCAAACTGTTCTCGAGTTATGCCCCTTTATAAATGGAAAAATTGCAAAATTTTTAGTTTCCGTTCTCTAACTTAAGTTTGCCTCAACCAAATGTTATGAAACTTATACACAATGCTAATTACCACAAAACACAGATCAAGTGTAAATTTTGGTGGCATCACTGTAACCGTTCTAGAGTTATGCCCCTTTATAAATGGAAAAATTGCAAAACTTTTAGTTTCCATTCTCTAACTTAAGTTTGCCTCCACCAAATGTTATGAAACTTATACACAATGCTTATTACCACAAAACACAGATCAAGTTTGAATTTTGGTGGTGTCACTCGAACCGTTCTAGAGTAATGCCCCTTTATAAATGGAAAAATTGCAAAATTTTTAGTTTCCGTTCTCTAACTTGAGTTTACCTCAACCAAATGTTATGAGACTTACACACAATGCTAATTACCACAAAACTCGGATCAAGTTCAAATTTGAGTAGCGTCACTTTTTCCGTTCTTCAGTTATGTCCCTTTATAACTATATGATATGCAAGCGGGGGCATCATCTGTGTCCACATGTGTCCACAATCCACATTTATTTTTTAAAAGTTATGCCCCTTGGAAACATTAATTATATGGAAAATTGCATCGTTAGCGCTCTCGTGTACAATTCTTGCCAGGTTTTTATGAAACTTATATTGTAGTTTTATATCAGCGATGTCTCCGACGAGTTTGAAAATCAGTACCGATCAATCATTTCTAAAAGAGTTCTTCCCCTTAGAAATATTAATTATTTGGAATATTGCAATGTTAGTGCTCTTGTGTACAATTCTTGCGGGATTCTTATGAAACGTATATCATAGGTTTATAACAGCGATGACTAGGACGAGTTTGAAAATCAGTGACGATCAATTATTTTTAAAAGAGTTAAGCCCTTAGAAATCTTATTTATATGGAAACTTGCATTGTTAGCGCTTTGACATGTAAAGTTTTTGCCAGATTTTTATCAAATTCATATCAAAGGTTAATATCCGCAGTAATTGCCGATGAAATATTTTTAATGAGTTATGGCTCTTGGAAATATTAAAATATATCAAAATTGCTCTTTAGTTTAACTCTATAAGATAATTTTAAAGTTTAAAAAAAAAATAAAAAATTTTGAACAGATAAAATATGTGTAACGCAGGGGACATTGGAAATGGCTTCTTTTATTAAAGTAAATATTATGTGACTAAATGGTAATGTGTAGTATACATTGATGAGGCATCATGGATTCCTACCTATTATAAGAGATTAATTATTACTATGATCATTGGGTGGGAAACAAATGGATGACTAGACAAGAAGAGCTCACTTGGAATTTTATATGTAGATCTTGCATCAATGATTTTTTTGCTGTTTAATGTATATTTTCAAGAGCATAAGTGGTAATTACTACAAAAAGGGATCTATTGATTTTCGTCATGTTGACTTATTTGTAGGTCTTACTTTGCTGCTCAAAGTTTCTCTCTATCCATGATAGTTTCTGCAAAAAAATGGTCATTCAAGGGCATTAACTCCTATAAGGGATCAATTGACGAATTCTGTCTTTTGACTTATTGGTAGATGTCACTTTGCTGATCATTTTTTTGTTTAAAATTTCTATCTATGATAGTTTTAAGATAATAACCAAAACTTGAGAAAATGTTCATAAAAATTATTTCAGGGGCAATAACTCAATCTGAAAATTTCATAGCAAATTAAAGAACCTTAGTGTGTGCGCTCACATACCCCACGTCTCCACATTGTCATTGGAGAAATAAAATAAGTGCAAGAAAAAAAAATTGAATCATAATTTCCTGTCAATATGCACATCTACATAGTATGTCCTTATTATCTACAAAGTTTCATGAAATTCTGTTGTGTGGTTTCAGGGGAGTTGCGATGACAAACTGTTGCAGTAGTACATTGAAGCAAATAAGTTCAAAGGGGCGCAACTCCTAGAAAAAAAATTGAATCGTAATTTCCTGTCGATATGCACAACTACATAGTATGTCCTTATTATCTAAAAAGGTTTCATGAAATTCTGTTGTGTAGTTTGAGAGGAGTTGCGATGACAAGAAACAGGACTGACGGACGGACAGACGGAGGGGTCAATAACATTATACCCTCCGCAACTTCGTTGCGTGGGGTATAATAAATCTTGACCTACTGATCATATTGATCCCATTTCAGTTTTGGTCTAACTGCTTTAGTTTTTAAGATATAACCCCAAAACTGCATTTCACCCTTATGTTCTTTTTTAGCCATGGTGGCCATGTTTGTTTATTGACTAGAATAAAAAAACACAAAACTTTATACTAGATACCATAAGGATCATTCACCCAAAGTTTGGTTTAAATTGGTTATGAAGTTTCAGAGATGTTTGTAAAAGTTTACATGGGAGGTTGACGAAAACCATTACTGATACCTAGTGATAACAACAGCTCACATGGCCCTACAATTAGCTAACCTCCTCAATCTTTTCATTGGTTATTGCTGTCATTTTATGTTTCATTGTCTACTGAGACATTTTGTTGAAGGATATTTGTCCATTTTACTAAATTTTAGCATTGATAGCTTGCTGTCCAACTTTTCAAATTTGTTTTGGTCAATGCTTTTAAACTGTAGTTGATTTGGGCTCCATTGACAAGTCTTATGTAGATGAAATATTTCTCTGGCATATTAAATGATATGCCTGGTATATATAATAAGCTTTACAACCTCTGGATCAATGCACTCCTGGTGGATATTTTGTACCAAAGGGTTTCATCAGCCAAGTAGTCTGTACTCCTGTGCTGACATCAATTATCATTGATGCAGTTATTTTCTGTAAATTTACTTTTAATAAAATATTAAAACCATTCAAAACACTAAGGTTTTGCTACCCACACGGCCACAGGCAGGAAGAGTTGACCATGGCCAGATTTGACACAACTTTTCGGAACTATCTCGACCAGATGATATAAAAGTTAAGCACAATAAAAATTCTGCAATGAACAGCTACCAACAGGATGACCACTATCTTGAACAAAGGAATAAAAAATGGCACATAATAGGAAAGCCTGGTCAAATGTGATGTTTTAGTAAATGAAAACAAGCTACCATTTCATAAAATTCCTCTGACAAATCTTCTCAAAAGATTTCTTCAAAGAAGATATATTTTTAGTGTTATTTATTAACAACAAGATCAACAACTGTTTACCTGTAAGTTTATGTTGGCAGTTAGAGTAACTTCACATCAGATTAAAAAAATGCCCTGCAAAAGTCTATTGAGGACAGTAAGATAACCTTTAATTAGGATGTCTTTTTTTTTAATTAATGTTGATGGAGTCTGTATCCTGGTAAATAGGGTATTTGGATATACAATCATATGAAATACATCTATATATCATCATATAATAATTATTACTATGATGCTGAAAGGCCCTGGGAGAACAGCGACATCTTTTATTGATATTTCTTTTGTACATTTGGTGCAATCACTTCTGTATCATAAAAAAGGAGATGCAATTTAAAAATGGAATTTTTATTTTGTACAATGTAAAAAGACATAATGAAATTTGAATCATATGAGCTATTCAAAACATGTTGAAAGAATGTGTGTTAATGTGTATTTTTAGTTCTAATTCAACAGATTTATTTCCATTTTGATTTAACATTACCTTACTTTATACTGAAATAGACAAAATATAGCTAATATGAACACTGTCATACATATCATAGGATTGAATATTACATGTTAGTACATGTACATGAATGTTCAAGAATAATTCTTTCATTTTGTCCACGATTTACACATTTTCCTTTTATTACCACATCAGCACAATTTTACATGATGGAAAAAAAAAAATTTGATAACTAACATATCCATTTTCAACAAAGATATATAATTTGAGATTTTTTATCGAGTACTATAAATGTAACTTTTTCCCTTTAAAATGATATTAGAAATTAAATTCAAGTCTACTGTTATTTAAAAAAAATATCTGTTATATAAATTTTTTCCCCAACACTGCATATTTGATATGAGAATTTGAACTCCTTTTATTTATATTTCAGCTGCCTTCCTCTGACCTGTTTTCTCTGTTGACCATTCTTTTCTCAACTTAAGTCAATATACAAATCAAGTATAAAATATCTTTACATTAAATTCAAAATGGCCGACCACCTCTTCTCATTGGAAGACCACTTCTTGGTGGTGTTACTGCTATGTCAATATAATCTCCTGTCTGAAATCTTTTGGATGCTAAAGTAACATTATCATCTTGACCTCTATGACCAGAACAGGTTGTACCGATTTCCCGAAGTCTGTACACTGGTGTTCTTAAATCTGGATAAACTATGCCAAAATCAAAAAATGTTCCTTTTCTTCTAGAATCTGGATTTACTTCTTTTACTAAACTTGTTAATTCCTTCAATGTTGCATCTTTCCTGAAAATATAGAATATTAATAATGTAAAACTGTTATTGTAAGCTAGTACACTTGGAATAATAATGTCAAATTTTCAGAGTACTTAGATAGATCTTGTCATGCTGATCATTTTTGCAATTTACACTTTTGACTAATCCTACAGTTTTATAGATACCCCGTAACATGTTAAATAAAATGCTTCGCAGGGCGCAGCTAGATACGACCGCAGAGGTCGAACCCTGAACAGTTGGGGCAAGTATGGACACAACATTCAAGCTTGATACAGCTCTGAATTTGGATTGTGATTAAATATTTGACACAGCATAGGTTTCTGACACAGAATGAATGTGGTCTAAGAACTTAAAAATTTTAAATTGGACATTTACCTATTATGGTCCAATATCCAAATATAATACATGGTGAAATTCAGCATATCAAAGAACCCCAAGAATTCAATTTTTGTGAAAATCAAACTAAGTTTAATTTTGGACCCTTTGGACCTTAATGTAGACCAATTTGAAAACAGGACAATACTGTGCAATTGAATATTTCTTGCTATTGCGCAATACTGTGCAATTAAAAATTTTTTGCTATTGTGCAATACTGTGCAATTGGATATTTTTCTTGTTATTGTGCAATACTGTGCAATTGAAGATTTCTTGCTATTGTGCAATACTGTGCAATTGAAAATTTCTTGCTATTGTACAATACTTAATACAATAATTTTCAAATCCTGTTTGGTGTGTATCTCTTGCCTTATCATTATTATTTGCTTTTATATATAAATCAGAAATTTAATAATAAAGTTTTTGGCAAATTTCCAATATACATAATTTAAAAGCAGGTTAGGTGAGATAAATAAAAAAGCTTCATCAGCAATATTTCATATTGGCAAATTTCCAATGAAGTTCTTTAATTAAAGTTATTGGCAAATTTTGTGGTATGGTACCTTGCAGTACAATTTCAGAGAGATCCATACACTTGAACACAAGTTATTGTCTGGAAACTAGAAAAATGCTTGTTTTTTTACCCCTTTTTGGCCCCAAATTTCTAAACTTTTAAGGCAATTACCCCCAAACTCAAACCCAGCTTTCCCTTTGTGACATGGAACCGGAACAATTTCATAAAGATCCATACACTTACACACAAGTTATTGTCCTGAAACTAGAAAAATGCTTGTTTTTTGCCCCTTTTTGGCCCCTCATTCCTAAAATTTTGAGGCAATTACCTCCAAAATCAATCCCAGCCTTCCCTTTGTGGGATGGTACCTTGCAGTACAATTTCAGAGAGATCCATACACTTGAACACAAGTTATTGTCTGGAAACTAGAAAAATGCTTTTTTTTGGCCCCTTATTCCTAAACGTTTTGGGCAATTACCCCCAAACTCAATTCCAGCTTTCCCATTGTGATATGGAACCTTGTAGTACAATTTCAGAAAGATCCATACACTTTCACACAAGTTATTGTCTGAAACTAGAATAAAATGCTCCAGGGCGCAGCTTGATACGACCGCAGAGGTCGAACCCTGAATAGTTGGGGCAAGTATGGACACAACATTCAAGCTTGATACAGCTCTGAATTTGGATTGTGATTAAATATTTGACACAGACTAGGTTTCTGACACAGAATGAATGTGGTCTAAGAACTTAAAATTTTAAATTGGACATTCACCTATTATGGTCCAATATCCAAAATCTAAATACATGGTTAGATTCAGCATATCAAAGAACCCCAATAATTCAATTTTGATGAAATCAAACAAAGTTTAATTTTGGACCCTTTTGACCTCAATGTGGACGAAGTTGATAACGGGCCCAAAAATAAAAAATCTAAATACATGGTTTTAGATTCAGCATATCAAAGAACCCCATATCTTCAATTTTTGTTGAAATCAAACAAAGTTTAATTTTGGACCCGATTTGGACCAACTTGAAAACTGGGCCCATAATAAAAATCTAAATACATGTTTAGATTCAGCATATCAAAGAACCCTAAGAATTCAATTTTGTTAAAATCAAACTAAGTTTAATTTTGGACCCTTTGGACCTTAATGTAGACCAATTTGAAAACGAGACCAAAAATTAAGAATCTAAATACATGGTTAGATTCGGCATATCAAAGAACCCCAATAACTCAATTTTGATGAAATCAAACAAAGTTTAATTTTGGACCCTTTGACCTCAAAGTGGACAAAGTTGATAACGGGCCCAAAATCAAAAATCTAAATACATGGTTAGATTCAGCATATGAAAAACCCCATATATTCAATTTTGTTGAAATCAAACAAAGTTTAATTTTGGACCCGATTTGGACCAACTTGAAAACTGGGCCCATAATCAAAATCTAAATTCATAGATATAGGAAGATGTGGTGTGAGTGCCAATGAGACAACTCTCCATCCAAATAACAATTTATAAAAGTAAACCATTATAGGTCAATGTACGGCCTTCAACACGGAGCCTTGGCTCACACGAACAACAAGCTATAAAGGGCCCCAAAAGTACTAGTGTAAAACCATTCAAACGGTAAAACCAACGGTCTAGTCTATATAAAAACGAAACGAGAAACACGTATAAATTACATAAACAAACGACAACTACTGTACATCAGATTCCTGACTTAGGACAGGTGCAAACATTTGCAGCGGGATTAAACGCTTTAATGGTACCAAACCTTCTCCCTTTTTCTGAAACAATAGTATAACATCACAACATAGAAAACACACGATAAAACATCAATTGGAAGGCTTAACTCAATCAAAACGTAAATTAACACACTATGAACGAATAAATTCGATCTGTGATACCTGAAAGTAAATACATAGTTAATAAAATATTAGGGACAAACATTCAAGGCCAAAAGCAAACAAACAAGTCCAAATAAAGCCATGGCAATACACCACCGCAAAATATTTAACCCTTAGAAAAAATCACTATTGAAAAACCGGTTTTCATGTTTAGATTCAGCATATCAAAGAACCCTAAGAATTCAATTTTGTTAAAATCAAACTAAGTTTAATTTTGGACCCTTTGGACCTTAATGTAGACCAATTTGAAAACGGTACCAAAAATTAAGAATCTAAATACATGGTTAGATTCGCATATCAAAGAACCCAAATAACTCAATTTTGATGAAATCAAACAAAGTTTAATTTTGGACCCTTTTGACCTCAATGTGGACAAAGTTGATAACGGGACCCAAAATCAAAAATCTAAATACATGGTTCGATTCAGCATATCAAAGAACCCCATATATTCAATTTTGTTGAAATCAAACAAAGTTTAATTTTGGACCCGATTTGGACCAACTTGAAAACTGGGCCCATAATCAAAAATCTAAATACATGTTTAGATTCAGCATATCAAAGAACCCTAAGAATTCAATTTTGTTAAAATCAAACTAAGTTTAATTTTGGACCCTTTGGACCTTAATGTAGACCAATTTGAAAACGGGACCAAAAATTAAGAATCTAAATACATGTTTAGATTCGCATATCAAAGAACCCCAATAACTCAATTTTGATGAAATCAAACAAAGTTTAATTTTGACCCTTTTGACCTCAATGTGGACAAAGTTGATAACGGGCCCAAAAATCAAAAATCTAAATACATGTTTAGATTCAGCATATCAAAGAACCCCATATATTCAATTTTGTTGAAATCAAACAAAGTTTAATTTTGGACCCCGATTTGGACCAACTTGAAAACTGGGCCCATAATCGAAAATCTAAATACATGTTTAGATTCAGCATATCAAAGAACCCTAATAATTCAATTTTGTTAAAATCAAACTAAGTTTAATTTTGGACCCTTTGGACCTTTATGTAGACCAATTTGAAAACGGGACCAAAAATTAAGAATCTAAATACACGGTTAGATTCGCATATCAAAGAACCCCAATAATTCAATTTTGATGAAATCAAACAAAGTTTAATTTTGGACCCTTTTGACCTCAATGTGGACAAAGTTGATAACAGGGCCCAAAATCAAAATACATGGTTAGATTCAGCATATCAAAGAACCCCATATATTCAATTTTGTTGAAATCAAACAAAGTTTAATTTTGGACCCGATTTGGACCAACTTGAAAACTGGGCCCATAATCAAAAATCTAAATACATGTTTAGATTCAGCATATCAAAGAACCCTAAGAATTCATTTTTGTTGAAATCAAACTAAGTTTAATTTTGGACCCTTTGGACCTTAATGTAGACCAATTTGAAAACGGGACCAAAAATTAAGAATCTAAATACACTGTTAGATTCGCATATCAAAGAACCCCAATAATTCAATTTTGATGAAATCAAACAAAGTTTAATTTTGGACCCTTTTGACCTCAATGTGGACCAATTTAAAACGGGCCCAAAATCCAAAAACTTAATACACGGTTAGATTCAGCATATTAAAGAACCCCAAGAGTTCAAGAATAAAACCCCATTGAAATTGGTCAAGAAATAAGCAATTTATACAAAGTATCTTCTTTTGCACAATACTGTGCAATTGAATATTTCTTGCAATTGCGCAATACTGTGCAATTGAATATTTCTTGCTATTGCGCAATACTGTACAATTGACAATTTCTTGCTATTGCGCAATATTGTGCTATTGGATATTTCTTGCTATTGCACAATACTGTGCAATTGAAGATTTCTTGCTATTGCGCAATACTGTGCAATTGAAAATTTCTTGCTATTGCACAATACTTATTATATAATAATTTACACATCCTGTTTGGTGTGTATCTCCTGCCATATCATTATTATTTGCTTTTAAATATAAATCAGAAATAACCAACTTAAAATGGAAAATTTTAAAGAAAAAAAGGAAAATAGGAAAAAAAATCCCCCAAATTTTTGAACCCCTTATGATTCATCACCCCCAAACTCAATCCCAGCCTTCCCTTTGAGGTATGGTACCTTGCAGTACAATTTCAGAGAGATCCATACACTTGAACACAAGTTATTGTCATGAAACTAGAAAAATGCTTATTTTTGGCCCCTTTTTGGCCCCTAATTCCTAAACGTTTCAGGCAATTACCCCCAAACTCAATTCCAGCTTTCCTTTTGTGATATGGAACCTTGTAGTACAATTTCAGAAAGATCCATACACTTACACACAAGTTATTGTCATGAAACTAGAAAAATGCTTGTTTTTTGCCCCTTTTTTGGCCCCTAATTCCTAAACGTTTCAGGCAATTACCCCCAAACTCAATTCCAGCTTTCCCTTTGTGATATGGAACCTTGTAGTACAATTTCAGAAAGATCCATACACTTACACACAAGTTATTGTCATGAAACTAGAAAAATGCTTGTTTTTTGCCCCTTTTTTGGCCCCTAATTCCTAAAATTTGGAGGCAATTACCCCAAAATTAATCCCAGCATTCCCTATGTGATATGGAACCTTGTGGTACAATGTCAGAGAGATCCATACACTAACACACAAGTTATGTCTGGAAGTTACAAAATGCTTATTTTGGCCCTTTTGGCCCCTAATTCCTTAACTGTTGGTACCATAACCCCAAAATCAATCCCAACCTTCCTTTTGTGATATTGAACCTTATGGTAAAATTTCATAGAGATCCATTCACTTAAACTAAAGTTAGAGTGCGAAACCAATGCATCTTCGGACGACGACGACGACGACGACGACGACGACGACGACAACGTCATACCAATATACGACCACAAAATTTTTTGCGGTCATATAAAATGCTTATTTTTGGCCCTTATTCCTAAATGTTTTGGGCAATTACCCCAAAACTCAATTCCAGCCTTCCTTTGTGATATGGAACCTTGTAGTACAATTTCATAAAGATCCATACACTAACACACAAGTTATTGTCCTGAAACAAGAAATATGCTTGTTTTTTGACCCTTTTGGCCCCTAATTCCTAAACTTTTGAGTACCATTACCCCAAAATCAATCCCAGCCTTCCCTTTGTGGTATTGTACCTTGCAGTACAATTTCAGAGAGATCCATTTACTTGAACACAAGTTAGAGTGTGAAACCAATGTGTTCATTGACGACGCCACGACAACGCCAACGTCATACCAATATCGACCGCAAAATTTTTTTGCGGTCGTTTAAAAACAGTAAAAACTTACATTTCAGGGGCAATAACTCCATACAAGTTTTTTTTCTTAAACAAGAAGATGTGGTATGATTGCCAATGAGACAACTCTCCACCAGAGACTAAATGACATAGAAGTTAAAGTCTTCAATTTTTTCTGAAATGTTACAGGTAAATAGACATGTTCACAATAAGCCAATACCGAAACCGAAACCAAAACCGATAACAAAACCAAAAATAGAAGTGAGGTAAATGTTAAATGTTAATGTTATGTCAATTAACTCAAACCTTTCACTCCATTACATTGTTTGAAATAAGAATACACTAGAATACACTAGATGAAATATTACTTCAATTCATCAATTCACATGAATCTATCAATAAAATGCTCCGCAGGACCCAGCTTCATACGACCGCAGAGGTCCAACCCTGAACAGTTGGGGCAAGTATGGACACAACATTCAAGCTTGATACAGCTCTGAATTTGGATTGTGATTAAATATTTGACACGGCATAGGTTTCTGACACAGAATGAATGTGGTCTAAGAACTTAAAAATTTTAAATTGGACATTTACCTATTATGGTCCAATATCCAAAATCTAAATACATGGTGAGATTCAGCAAATCAAAGAACCCCAAGAATTCAATTTTGTGAAAATCAAACTAAGTTTAATTTTGGACCCTTTGGACCTTAATGTAGACCAATTTGAAAACGGACAATACTGTGCAATTGAATATTTCTTGCTATTGCTAATACTGTGCAATTAAAATTTCTTGCTATTGTGCAATACTGTGCAATTGATATTTTCTTGCTATTGCACAATACTGTGCAACTGAAGATTTCTTACTATTGCACAATACTGTGCAATTGAAGATTTCTTGCTATTGCGCAATACTGTGCAATTGAAAATTTCTTGCTATTGCACAATACTTAATACAATAATTTTCAAATCCTGTTTGTGTGTATCTCCTGCCATATCATTATTATTTGCTTTTAAATATAAATCAGAAATTACCAACTTAAAATGGAAAATTTTAAAGAAAAAAAAGGAAAAAAGGGAAAAAAGGAAAAAATATAAAATCCCCAATTTTTGAACCCCTTATGATTCATCACCCCAAACTCAATCCAAGCCTTCCCTTTGTGGTATGGTACCTTGCAGTACAATTTCAGAGATCCATACACTTGAACACAAGTTATTGTCTGAAACTAGAAAATGCTTGTTTTTGGCCCCTTTTGACCCCAAATTCCTAAACTTTTAAGGCAATTTTACCCCAAACTCAAACCCAGCTTTCCTTTGTGATATGAAACCTTGTAGTACAATTTCATAAAGATCCATACACTTACACACAAGTTATTGTCCTGAAACAAGAAAATGCTTGTTTTTTGCCCTTTTGGCCCCTAATTCCTAAAATTTTGAGGCAATTACCTCCAAAATCAATCCCAGCCTTTCCTTTGTGGTATGGTACCTTGCAGTACAATTTCAGAGAGATCCATACACTTGAACACAAGTTATTGTCTGAAACTAGAAAATGCTTATTTTGGCCCCTTATTCCTAAATGTTTTGGGCAATTACCCCAAACTCAATTCCAGCTTTCCTTTGTGATATGAAACCTTGTAGTACAATTTCATAAAGATCCATACACTTACACACAAGTTATTGTCCTGAAACAAGAAAATGCTTGTTTTTGGCCCTTTGACCCCTAATTCCTAAAATTTTGAGGCAATTACCTCCAAAATCAATCCCAGCCTTCCTTTGTGGTATGGTACCTTGCAGTACAATTTCAGAGAGATCCATACACTTGAACACAAGTTATTGTCTGAAACTAGAAAATGCTTATTTTGGCCCCTTATTCCTAAACGTTTTGGGCAATTATCCCCAAACTCAATTCCAGCTTTCCTTTGTGATATGAAACCTTGTAGTACAATTTCAGAAAGATCCATACACTTTCACACAAGTTATTGTCTGGAAACTAGAAAAATGCTTGTTTTTGCCCTGTTTTGGCCCCTAATTCCTAAAATTTGGAAGTAATTACCCCAAAATCAATCCCAGCATTCCTTTGTGATATGGAACCTTGTAGTACAATGTCAGTGAGATCCATACACTAACACACAAGTTATGTCTGGAAGTTACAAAATGCTTATTTTGACCCCTTTTGGCCCCTAATTCCTTAACTGTTGGTACCATAACCCCAAAATCAATCCCAACCTTCTTTTTGTGGTATTGAACCTTATATGGTAAAATTTCATAGAGATCCATTCACTTAACTAAAGTTAGAGTGCGAAAACCAATGTGTCTTGGGACGACGACGATGACGACGTCAACGTCATACCAATATACGACAACAAAATTTTTTTGCGGTCGTATAAAAAGCTGAGTTTAATTCAATAATTATTAGTAATAATAATAATAAATACACTGATGCAAGTTATAGACAATTTATTTATCATTAAATTCTATCATAAAGCAGGTTTGGTCGTAGGTAAAGAGCTGCACATAGTTCTACAATAGCTGCAATATCATTCCGACTATGTCTATAAAAATAACCTAATATTTAATAAATTTTCATACGTCTTATGGAATGCTCTACATAAACTCTTCTTGCACGAATCTTTTCATTGACAATTTTGCGTTGATCACGGATTATTGCATTTTGATTGTGTAGATGCCTTACAGTATATGGTGTTGCAATCGGATGTTCTGAAGAGTATAGGGTGTCGCCAATTAAGTAACAATCACGAGGAAATGGTAATATCTCGTGTAGACCGATCGCATCTATCAATCTGTAAGTCATCGCGTCATTGTTATGACCTAGGAAACCAGAATTGATGTATCTTATTTTCTTTCCTGTGTCTATTATGACTTGCGTATGAATACAGTGTATATGAACATGTCCACTATAAAACAATGCCTGGTTTTGGGTTGGGCCATTTATTCTATGGGAGGTGCCATCAATATATCCAACTGATTCTACCAATTTTGGCCAATCACCCTTCATAGATTCCAATTCCTCAGATTAATGCCATGTTAGCATTGATCTGAAAGCTTGATGAAGAGATTGGCCCAATTTAATGGATAGCTTTGTGAACAAAAGTATTGCTAACATCAAACATCAAAGCCATTTGTTCAAATGTAGGTTAACAAATCAAAACCATAAAAAGTTTTATTTTGTCAGCTTATAAGTACCACTTCTTTATTCCTTTGACTTATTCTGCTTAGCGCTCTCATGAATATCAAATATATACTTCATTAAAATTATGTACTGTTGATTGATAAATGGATAGAGGAAGCAACTGGAATGTTAAGAATTTCGTTTATTTATACTGACATAAAAATGTTTACCTTTATAAGTATTTGTTTTGGTTCGTCTGTAAATTAAAGGTTTTCTTTTTTTTTTACATATAGTCGGAACAATATTGCAGAACTTTGCACTGTTCATTCCATTCGACGAAACTTGCTTCATTAACATCATTAATAAATTTTTATCCACATTTTAATTGTATATAACTTGCATTAGTGTATTTAATACTCGTTGAATTCAACTTTGTTTTTTTTTTGTTTTTTTTTTGTTTTTTTTGCTAGATTAATGCAAATTGTTGAATTTAAGTTATACTCCATATAGTGTATTCAAATGTCAACAATATAATGGAGTAAAAAGGGTCGAGTTAATTAAACATTATATTTTTTTACCATTAACCTCACTACTATTTTTGGTTTCGGTATCGGTTTCGGTATCGGCTTATGGTGAACATTTCTAATAGTACTTGTCATGCTGATCATTTTTGAATGTTTGCTTTTAACAAACCTATTGTTTTTGAAAAAAATTGTCAAGAAATGCCAAAATAAGTTAAAAATTAACAATTCAGGGCAATTACTCCAAAACAGGTAGACAGATTTAACAAACAAAAAAACCCAGGGTGGATAGAGCTTGTTGTGCTGACTATTTCAAATCTTGTCGGTTTTTTTTAATTGGTAAGTTTTTGAGATATTAGCCACACTGGTCATGTTGGTTGATCAACCTGGACGAAAATCACACACTTTATAGTTGACGATATCCTATAGATGAAACACACAAACTTTGGTTTCAATCTATTGAGCTGTTCTTGAAAGAAAAGTTTATGGACAACCAATGCAAAGTGATTGCAAAAGCGAACATGGCCCTTCATGCAAGGTGAGCTAAAAACCACATTACATCTAATTCAAAGAATATTGCTTTTTCCAAAATGAGCATGAAAAACCTGAGTCACAACTTTGCAGTCATTTGAAATAATGTTCATTTCTAACATGTTTAATACAGTTTGTATGAATGCTCTAAAATTAAAGGCAAACTGAAAGTTACTACTATTTAAATCCATGACAAGCTAGTCATTATCATATCCAACTCTAAGGATTGAACAAAAATGTAACTCTGAGACTGTTATCATCAAACATAACAAAGTCTTTTTGTAAATAAACAATAATCAAGAACTACAATCAGTAACAGCAAAAACCAAAGAATAACATTTAAAAGAGATAAATTTCTTTTATAAAAATATCAAAACAATTAGATCATGATGTGCAAGAAAACTAATTTCTACAACTCTATAACAGAAAATAAAAGTTATCGAGATCAAAAGAAGCTTCAAATTGTTTCATTTTGTCATACTCTCATTACCCTGTTCTTTTATTACATGTATAGCTTGGTGTGTTATGCAGATATATGTATATGGTCTTTGATAATAGTTCAAGCCATACAGTGACCAGTAATAGTTTACAGACAGACGGACAGAGTGCAAACGTAAATTCCCCTTCGACTTCGTCGATAGGGGACTAATAAAGGATCTGTTTTACTTTCAAATAAAACTTACCATGTATAAATTTGAAGTTCATTACTTGGTGTCTGTCCCCTCTGGAAATCACCCAACTGATGGTGTCTACCCTGGTTACAAAATACCCTCAGTAACAAAGGACATGTCTGAAATGATGGGAAAAATTTATATTATAAATGAATTAACAATAAACAGATCTGTCTTTTTATTACATATTTTACTCATTTTTTTGTGTATTGCCTTCAGTGTTCCAGCTTTCAATTGAATGTGAACCTTTATTGCGTATATTACTAGAGCTCATATGTTTATAATGGAGCAGTAGGATGTTTGACAATCTATCAGAAACAATCAATTTCATTCAATTAACAAAGAAAAACACTCTTTCATACATTATTTCTGAGGTAATAAAATATCAAAATAACATACAAGTTTCATAGTCATGATAGTAAAACTTTTTTATTTTGAAGGAGGAGATTAAAATCAAAGTTTTAGTGTAGACCACTTATATGGTCTGGATAAGGATAGTCTTGTAATGAGAAAATGTGGAGTCATTCTAGGTGCCAATATTGTGTATTATTATGATGAGAACCATTGTTTTGAGTTCGAATTATTTAAAACTTAAACATAAAAGTATTTTGTATCATGTTTTATATACATTGTACTTACTAACCGCTGACTTAAATTTATGCACTTTTGTACAATTATTCTTTATCAACATGATCAAGACAAGGTATATAGGTACAAAATGTATCCCTCAATGATATATAGCATGGACAGAGTGAGAAGAAATGGTATTGGTATATATATTCATCCTCAATTTCTTGCCTATTACATTGCATTTTTTTTTTTTCAATATTGGTATAACGCCCCCTTTCAATTGCTTGGGAATGGGCACTGAGTTTAAATTCACTGAAAACTGATCTGTCAGTTTTTAATTTACATATATAAATATATACAGGGGCCTTTTTCCAATTTCTTGAGTCTTACAAAAGAAATTTAGTTTTTCACATTTAAGGATAGAACAATTCATAATTTGATTAGCCTGGTCAACGATTCTTTGTTGGAATTAATCATTTACTGCGAGTTTTGTGTTTCCAATTTGGCGTCGGTAGACGAAATAATTACGATTGACATACCTGGGTAGGATTGCTACGGATGATTCCGACAACAAAATAAGCGTGTTATACACCATTGTGTAGATAAACCAATTTAGATTTACGACATAACTAGTTTTAGTGGGGTTGACAACCGAGAAATCGGCATATAACAGAGTTCGCGAAATGGTCAGTCCTGTCGGTCCTGTCGGTCAAAATGAGGCTCGGACCAGTCTTTTGAAAGCTAGTGCGGTCCTGATGACCGATGTAAACGCCGTTGCAGTGCCTTTTTCATCGGTAATTAGTTGTACCGCAACTAATTCCAATACGCGCTTACATTGGTCATCAGATGTACCTGCTGCTAATTTCGGTACTGGTTTCCCATTATAAACAAACGGAAACGCACGTAAACCAAAGCGCCGATCTACACGTGGCCTACTAAATTTGTTCATGTTATTGTAGCCATCCCAGGCAAACAATCGGCAATTGAACCCTTCGATGTCGATAACAAAGACTGAGAGAGTGATTCAAATGATGAAATGGAGAGTGAAGATTACTTTAAATAAGAACAATCAGAAGAAAAGAACTGGTTATTCATTGTTTATTTGTCCGTGGCTGTGAAAAATAAAACTAATAATAATAAAGTTATTTTCGATAAAATATGTTATTATTTTTATTTCAGAATAGAATTGACAGATTTTTAGGACTGGCTAAAATTTTGTAGGACTGACAAATAATCTTGCTTTGTCGGTCCCATGACCGACGGGTCAAAACAAGTTTTCGCGAACTCTGATATAACGGAATTTCGCATTTTCAAAAATGCGAGTTAAGTACCTTGTGTTATATTAAGGTATATATATAAAAAAAAATTCTGAGACAAGTGCCTGTGGTGGTGTTCGGTGGTGAAAAGAACGACCCCCAAAAGGACTACTTTGAACTTGCTTTGCTTTTTTGTACCTTTTCTCTGTCCACTGGAGCTTCTGTCTCCTTCTGTTGTTCTTCCACAACGGATTCGACAGGCATTGTAAACTAAAAATTCTATATCGACTCTGAATTCAAAGGAAATCGTTATTGCTCACACCGGCAAGCTTTTTTATAAGGGAAACAACTTTTGTATGTAAATAGTGTAATGTTCATTTAAATAAAAATTTTGGTAAGTACATTAACATAAAGTCTGGGTTTGTTTAACAATTAATATTTCATTAAATCTATTGAATAAATATATCTCAAGAAGAAAACAAATAAACAAGAATATATTATGATAATTAGAAAAATATAATCAGGTTTAGAAAAAAACAGAATCTTCGCTGAATTTCAACACTTTACTGTATATTAATGTTAAGGGAAGTCACTCTAAACCCCGCGAATTTTCATGATTTGATTTAAATACAGTACATAATGATTTAAAGACATACTGGTATTAGAAGATACAGTACAGGTCACTGGTCAGAAATTCTGTTGTAATCAGGGAAAAGTTGACTCAACAGACATAATGAAATTGTCAGGATAAAGTTACAACTTGGATTAAAATATCCTTTATAATTATTATATTATCCCAAGATTTATGACCCTTGGCTTCTGATCCATCGTAGGCTATCAAACAACAAAAATACTGAATACAAGAGACGTGTCATTTTGTACATATACATATAAACGTCTTTAACAGTAATAATATTTATCGTTTGTTTCATTGTATTTAATAGAAAATGGAGATTATGTCATGTATGTGGCAAATCAAGCCTAGTTTTATACTGAAAATCTACATACTTTATTACAGAGGATTTTGTTATCACATTTTAAACATAGATTACTCACTTGATTTGATGTTGTGCTAGCGTTTATTATTTTCAAAAAGTCCTAAACAACCTGTACAATCCAAAAAAAGCTTGTGCATACTTGCTTTTAAAAGTCAAGTGCACCCTACAAGCGCCAATGGTGTGCTTGAATAGATTCATATTTGTACTTGTTTTTATCTAAATATCTGTATTTGAAAACTTGTTTTAGGGAAATCATTGCTAGCACTGCATGCAGACAGCAGTAATCTATTAAGTCTCCAAATGTCAAATATTTGACAATGTTTGAAAGGGAAAAGGGGGTGGATTTTTTATAAAATTTCCATATGTTTAACATTGAAACTACAAAAAGGTACATAACTCTTAATTTTTAACCAGCACACACAAGCTCTATGAATACTTTATATTGTATTTATCAGTGAAACATTTTAAATTGGTGAAAAGAAACAACCAAAAATTTGAAAAATGTATTTCAACTCAACTTCTATTGTTGTGATACAGAGGAGGGACTACATTCTGCACACAACACACACATTTGTCTTATATTATTGATCAGGGACAGTGATGATGTGTCATTAATTACAAGCAATAAGTGGTGTGAACATCACCTGGGCATTCTGAATTTGTTGAATGTGATTACAAATATAAGCAGTAATATACAGTAGTAATAATTACATAATTTACATTGTATACATATAAAACAAATTTGGTAATTGTCTTTTTTTGCTGGGAATATACATATTTATGCCCATATTGAACTTATTTTCTTGGGGGCTTATTTTGTACTATTTCGGTATGGACATTCATTAAATACCAAAAACCAAAAACCAAAACACACATCAACTCCAAAGAAAGAAAAGCAAGAAACTAGGAATCAACCTTTTATACCATTAAGGATCCTAAATGTGAATTGTCAGTCCATCAGAAACAAACAACACCAAGTCCAAAATCTTATAGATAGTACAAAGCCATACGTCATGATAATGACAGAAACTTGGTTGGATTCATCAATCACCAACAGCCAAATATTCCCACCAGAATATAACAGTGATCGCAAGGATAGAAAGGAAAATAAAACTGGGGGTGGAGTCCTTATCGCCATACACAACAAGTTTCTAAGCACTGAAATACCAGAACTAGACACTAACTGTGAAATAATATGGGCACGAATACAGCTAAAAGGCACAAAAGACCTCTGCATATGTTCATATTATAATCCAAAAACATCTAACAAAGAGAGCCTCTCAGAATTTGAAACAGCTGTATCTTTAGCTTCACAAAACAATGCATCCTTAATGATTGGGGGTGACTTCACCCTACCAGGATGGAATTGGACAAACAAAACAGTCTGCCAAGGAACTCAACATGCAGAACAATATTACCAGCTTACACATATTATTGATGACAAGGGATTAACTCAATTAGTACAAGAGCCAACTAGAAATAAAAACACTTTGGACCTACTTATCACCAACTGTCCTAGTAAAATGATGAGACTTGATGTCATCCCAGGAATTTCAGACCATGATATTGTGTATGCAGAAATGAACACCAATCCAATGACAAACAAACAAAAGCCAAGAAAAATCCAACTGTATAAAAGAGCTAAATGGGACAGCATAAAAGAGGATATGAATTTGCTTTATATCAAAATTCAAAAAGAAAGCCTGAACAAGAAGACAAACATCAATATACTCTGGAACATGTTCCAAGAAGACCTAGAAAGCAGTACTAACCAGCGTATACCTTCCAAATTATGCAAGACTAAGGACAAAAACCCATGGATAACCCAGGAAATAAAAAAACTTAAGAGGCGAAGAGACTGAGCCTATAAAAAGAAAAAGAAATCAAACCATGCTACTGATGTTAAAAGATTTAAACAAGGATCAGTATTAGGACCCAGTCTCTTTTTGTTTTACATCAACGACCTACCAGAAGGCCTACACTCCACAGAGAGCCTGTGCGGACAATACCGTGGTCTATTTGACCATTTCATCAGACAGTGACTGCTGTAAACTCCAAGAAGACCTGGACAAACTGGCAAAATGGGAAGAACTCTGGAAAAAATGGATTTCCATCCTGAAAAATGCAGTGTCCTCACAGTCACAAAAAAGAAAAAGTCAATCAAGTGGGACTATAAACTCCACGGCCACACTCTGGTGCACGAAACATCAACTAAATACCTAGGCTGCAACATTGCAAATGATCTAGATTGGGGAGAACATATGAACAACATCACAGGAAAAGTCAGCCAAAGCCTTGGTTTCCTACATCGAAACCTCCACATTAGCTCAAAATCCATCAAAGAGCATTCCTATGAAATATTAGTAAGACCGCAAATGGAATACGTCACGACAGTATGGGACCCGTACCAGCAAACCACATAGATAAAATTGAAAAGGTACAAAGACGAGCTGCACAATATGTAACCAGCAGACATAGAAATAGATCAAGTTTCAGCAACATGATAACTGAATTAGAGTGGAAAAGCTTCAAACAAGACGAAAAAGAAGCTCAACTCATCATGTGCGACAAAATAACAAACGATCTTGTAGCCATAGACAAGAATAAATATCTACAAAAACCAACAAGAAGCTCAAACCAGACAGGACAACTTACTTACCTATTACAGCCAGCCACCAAAGACTGTAGGAAATGGTCCTTCTTCAAAAACACCGTCAAGGATTGGAACAAACTGCCACCTCATACCTCCACAGCAAAGTCTCTTGGATATTCAAGTCTCAAGTGACCAAAACAACAAACTAGATCAACAGAACAATTTGTTTTTATCCTGTTTTTGACCTGTTTTAATCATGCACAACTTGCCAGAATATTCATCATGTTGAATGTGGGCAGTATTTGGAAGAAGAAGAAGCAGAAGAAAAAGGAAAAGGAAGGAAGAGGAGGAGAATACTCCTTATTTAATTTTCAGTTTTATTCTGTTAACATTTTATTGAATATTTGTTAACAAAATTATAAATATTGGTCTCTTTCGTTGTTAATTCTCAGTACACAATATCTGGATACACAAGCTGTCCAATACACAAGTCGTGCACAATGCAAACTCAAAAAGCAATTTTATATGGATTATGGGAGTTATATTGCCCATAAAATGTACGTTTTGTGTCAATATCAAATGAAACCATCAATTCATTGGATCGAGGATTTATTTCCCTTGAATGAAAGATTTTTTTTACCAATCTTACATTCCATTTTCTTATTATCTTGAAAACACTGAAAGACAGAAACTAAAGAGCAAACATTATCAGCAATACAAGATCTTTTCGAAGAGGTTGCCCAAAAAGAAGAAAGAGTATTTGCATCTTTGCTTATTATCTTGTATATATGTACATAATGTATAATAGAAAGACTAAATAATGTAAGCAGCAAAAATGATTAGTAATACATTGCCTAAATAATGCTGATGTGACTGAACCAGACAATTGACCCAATACAAGAGTTTTTGTGCTTCAATGTTGATTTTTTTGATATTTTTATGATTTTGGATATTAACTTAACAACAGTAATGGTTACACAGAGCTGATAAACTATAAAAATAATTTGAACCAAGGAAAGTATGATCTAAAAAAGATTTCAGTTCTGTTTGATATTGTAATGATTACATAGTGGATGAGTGGAGTTGGAAGGCTGGGAGGATTTTGCAAGAAAACTCAAAAAAACCTGAACCCGATTCATCTTCGTAAATAACTAATGTGATCCTGGTACTGAATAAAATAATTTATTCCCCTTGATAAAACATCAATGCATTTGAAAAGCTGTATATTCATTTTGATATTAGAAAATAAGAAATTTGATGCTAAAAACATTCTATGATTGCAAAAAAGGTTAAAAAAAAGAATATCAGATTGTCCTTTTTTAGCTGGTTGAGCAATTTAGGCTTTTATGAGCCTCTTTTGTTGATCAGTATTCATTTTTGTATGAAAAGAATATAAAATATAAATAGATAAAATTAATTAAGGAATGATAAATGTCTAATTTTGTTTGCAGGAATTCCTTGGTGAGATGTAATGCTGATGATTGATGGAACTGTAGGCTATATTGTTAAAAATCATATAACAAGACTGCTAGGTAAATATTCTGTAAAATGTGAACATATGTAAATGACACAAGATTAAATATTCATACAACATGTATTTATAGATTGCACTTCTGTAAATTTAGAGCATGCAATTTCCCATAGAAATTCCTTTTATGGCTATAACTGTACCACTTTTACTATGAAATTTCGTAAAAAATTATATACTGGAATTGAAAGTTCACATGCACTACTATTATTTGCAAAGGCCAATACCTAGGGCTGTGCAGCATATTTTCTATATTCATATGCCTTGAACATCTAAGAGTTTAAGCTTATACTTAAATTCTGTACTTCCCCTCCCTTTACTTTGATTCTTCCTTATAATTCAATTTGACAGCTATCAGACAGTATTTATACTGGTAAAATTCATATGTTGTGTGTCTAACCGATGAAACATAATATCTGGGAATCAGTAGGTAAACAAAACAAAATATCTATGAATATTAAGTATCTCCCCAAAAGAGGTGTGCTTTACGTACAGTTATATTTACAAAGTGCAACCTTATAAACTTTGGCTGTCTACATATTTGGTATCCCCACATCCCCTTATATTTTATACAGTTTATATATGAATAAAATATGTCAGGCTTAATAACATCATTGAGACTTCAAACCAAAGATAAATATAACCAAAGAAATCTACAGGAATCAAATGTGACAGGTGTCCGTTGACACAATGTAAAACAAGTTCTTGCATACATTTTTCAAATAACCTGAAAAATACAGACGACTGAAGAAATATTGAATGATGTATCATCATTTTGGACAGATTATGATATAAACAGAAAGCACATTTTGATACATGTAGTTTTGAAAGCCACCAAAGCTAAAATTGGGTCATCTCGACCTGTATTGTGGGTGTTTGATCTTGTTGAAGGTTAAGTTAAAGAGAATCAAAATGTAAATGAATGCCTTTTATATCAGTTGGCACATCTAAGTATGTAAGAAAGTTCTTGGATTTACATACCTTTTTTGTCTGTGATGAAAATTGCTGAAGGCAAGATGTAAATGTTGACCTGACAGGGTGCATGACTTATACACTTTTTGTATGAAACTTTGTACGCATGCATATGTATTCCAGAAAGAAGAAGACCTGGATAATCTATATCTATAATATAGTTGATTCTGCTTTCCAGATCATGTGACATGTTTTATATCCTATTCAGGTTAGTGGTCATCCTATTGGTTAAGCACTACTGTGCAGGTTTTATTGCCTGTTTTACTTTAACGACATTTGGTCTAGATAGGCAATGGGGGCAGTTTGTTCTCATGACATTTGGTCTAGATAGGCAATGGGCGCAGTTTGTTCTCACGTAATAATAGTCTTTTGTTCAAAAGCAATACAGCTTATAGAATTTACATATACAAATATATTCCCAACACATTTTGTGCATGTACCAATTCAGGCAATCTGAAGAGAGGAGTAATTGATTGATTGTTGGTTGCTTAAACAGAGGAGTAAGGTGTTGATGGTTGGTGTGCATAGTCTGTTGTACTCTCAACTATTTTTGTTCTTTCTTTTTATACTTTTTGTAAAGCATGAAAGGATAATAGGAATTACCAAAAATACTGACCAGTATAACAGATCAAATAAACCGCCAACACCTGACGTATCCTAAAATTACAAAAAACAATAAACAACACATGATAGTCTCTCTATGCTGTGATGATATTTTTAATGTGTATTTTTTTTTTATGTTTTTATATATTATATGAACAAATTATTGGATAGAGAAAACTTTTAACAGCAAAAATGATAAACAAGCAAATTGAGATGTTCAAATCTTTTTATCTTTATTTTCAAGTAAAGAAATCATGATCCTGGTAACAAAACAAAAAACAAATACAATTACTGGCCTTGACTTTACTTGATAACAATTAAAAGGCTGTTAATTTGAAAATAAATAACTTCAGGAAATTGCTCTGAATATTGTAAATTGGGAAATTTTGGCGTCAGGATATTTTTGCGGTTTTCTCTCGAAAGGCTTGTGTTTTATTTTGGTGTGTGTAATTTTGGTGCTTCGTCCAATTGATATGTTTAATTTTGGAACAACAGTAGTGAGCAAGCTCATTCATATTTGCACTTATTTACTCGTTTATTGACAAAATATCATAGAATTTCTCAAACTAGAAACACGACAATTTAACTTAATGAAGGAATCGGATACCGATGCAATTGCAAATAATTTCGTATATTGTGGTTCAAAGCTGAAGAAAATATGAAATAAAATCTTTAACTTTAAAATCACTTTTTAAATAGATTTTTTTTTTTACAAATATCATATCAAATAAATTTTAATCATCTCTATTGCAGTACATGTTAATCTATTGACAATCTAGGATTTAAATTTTAATCCTTATGCCTCTGGCGGTACATGTTAATTAATTGAAGATAAAGTATTGCAAGGAGTTTTGATATTCTAATTACCAATAACGGCGTCTGAACAGCAATAGCCTGGCATATTTATGACGTGTGAATAAAAATTCATGTTGTGTTTTCTTAACAATTTCAGAAAATTGTTAATTAAGTAAAAATTATATAGTGTTGCTGTCAAATTATACCAGGTATTTATTTGCAGATTTGGCTATGTCTAGAGTTGTAGGAAACAAACACAGGGGAGGGTTAAGCACTCACAAACATATTCAACCCCCACATCCAATAAGTGCCTGTCCCAAGTCAGGAGCCTATTATTCTATGGTTGTCGTTGGTTGCTGTCCATTTTTATTTTAGCTTATTGTTTTGTACATTAACCAGGCCATTAGTTTTTTCAGGAACATATATATTGACGGGACTTGACACTACCTAATTGTAGCCAATTTTATCGTCGTTTCATAGGTAATAAAGATACGATACGGAAATGGACATGTGTTAAAAACGTACTCGCTATTATCCTAATAATTTCTGATAATATCAATAAAATGTCATTCAAACTAGTTTTACAGTGATGCCAGTGTATCAAACTTGTATTCTGTCACTTCAAATTTGTTATAATCGCATTCATTTTATCACAGAATGGTACAGAATGCAAACAGGGTAATAAAAAAATGGCGCCGATTGCATTCCCAAATTCAAAAACATTATAAAACACTTCACATGAAATAAATCACACTTATTTTGGTCATTTTATATGACAAAATATATCTACTTTATGATAAAACTTGTATTTATTTACGATTAGAATTATGTGGTTACTTCATTGAGCAGTTCCGATAGTTTTTCAGTCAGACGCCACCAAAATCCATAAATCTCGCGAAGTCTCGAGGAGTCCGAGATTTTATCAATTTTATACTGAAAAGCCTATCAGATTCATTTCCCGTTAGATATACTGTTCCCAGGTTTTTTCATTTGAATTTGTTCATTTCAGGGCCATATATAGCTTGTACTATATAATTTGGGTTTTGCTCATTGTTGAAACATGTATGCAGACCTGTTAGTGCTTAAATCTATGTCATTTGGTCTGTAGTTGATAGTTGTCTCATTGGCAAGCATATTGCATCTTCTTTCTTTTTTTTCAGTATCTAAATGCCATATTTTGCTAGGTGATTTATTCAAGGTTTTAGGAGCCTCTAGTTTTTTAATTGGAACCCAAAAGTGTATTTTACAAACATATTGGTTGCAAGTAACATGAAATATTCCAGCAGTACTATTTCAACTGTGGAAATATTCAAGAAGAAATATAACTATCAATTTATGAATCAAAATGCAAACTAGACATTTTATCAATGAAAGTTTAATACCGTAGTAAATATTTTCATCACAATTAAAAGTATTTGTTCCTAATTTAGCATGATGGGCTAACAGTATGGTATATATACATAGTGGGTTATATATATGAATGTCATTGTTATATTTGTACATATTGTATTTTATTTCAATGTCACTGTGCTTAAACGGCTGAAAGTAACTTAAGTTACCCACAGCCAAGATGGCCGACTCTTAAACTCGTTGATATATAATTGATACAAAATCTACTTTTTGCGACGTTTTTCGTGCACTTTGAAAATATTTATTGGATTCTTAAATAAAGAAAACACTTACCATTACCAAAAATTTGTTAAATTTGAGTTCACTTAAGGGCAAGGCCAACTTTAAAAAATGCATAAGAGGTCCGTAACTTTTTGTTCAAAACTAATCAGACTGTCCGTAACTTTATTTTTTGAATGTGGGTAACTTTTATTTTTAAAATTGTAGGATTGATAATTTCAACAGTTAAGGGACAATAAACACTATCAAACCCCTTATTACCTAGTTTTATGCATTTACGATATGAGTCAAAATAACCAAGAGAAAAGAGAACATATTAAAAATCAGACCAGAGTTTTACGGATAGATAAATCCAGTAAGCCTGGTTTAGCAGCGTCCAAAGTATACTTGCAGAGTGTTTACATAAAACGGGATCTGATGGTACTGCAAAATTGATCTTACATTCTTCTGGCTTTATAGATTGTTCACTGAACTGTTGAATCCTTGGCCTTTGTAGCCGCGCAAAAAAATTGATACCCTTTCCTTTGAACAATTTCTGAATTGTTAGCCAAAAAAAGTATGGTCTCTTCATTATACCTAGTGTAATGTATTGTGGAATGTGAAAAAAAATGCCAACATCTAAGAGTAAATGGAAGGCTATCTTGTTGAACAGGTGTCCATTTCTTACAGCGTTTAAGGTAGATTTAAAATCGTCTAATTGTTTCAGTGATTCAATAACATCTGGTTTCAAAGCGTAAATTTCTTCTTCAGGGGTCTGGACATCTGCGTCTATGTTTTTTTCACTCAGGATTGACATTTGAATTTGTTCTCTGAAAGGTGATTTTCATATGTTTACTATTAATATAAAACGGTATCTAAATTTTAACTTCATAATGTGTTTACTCCATTGTCTTTGTTGTTCCTGGTTACCAATGTATGAATGAAATGAAATGAAAAAAATACAAATGTATGTACATAAAGGTAGTAAATTAAAAAATAAAAATATGTGTATCATGAATGTAAGTACAATGTCAGTGTACAGTTTGTATAAAGTTTCTTCCTAAAAGTGTTGTCCAAATTAGGAAGAAACTTTATACAAACTGTTTTGTGACCAGAATCACTTTACGGCATTCCCGATGCGATTGAAGTAGTACCTCTGGCCAAAGGGAAGCCAGTCGAAGTGGTAGGGTGTGCCCTAAAAGTGTTGTCCAAATTAGGAAGAAACTTTATACAAACTGTACACTGACATTGTACAGTACAACCTGTGACTTCCTCTACTGGGGTGTTTAACGACCTTGACTGGCTATTAAGCCCTCGACAGTCGGTTCGGTGCCCAGGCGATTGGTGGCGTTTAAATAATTTTTGCCATCGGTCAGGAACAGGTGGAGGACGCCATTTTGGTAGGCCGCCATCTTGGTTTTGTGAGTTGTTTTGGTTTTCTTTGTTTACTATTTTGGTGTTAATTCTTCACAACGGCTGCTTTCAGGGCCAGATTGGTCAGCTTGGCAGCCCGCTAACCTCGATGATGGAGCACTGGTAGATGAGTCTCGGACGTAGTATTAAAGATGACAGGAAGCATTATCAGGACCAAAGTCGTGAGACAGTGAAATGAAGGTCAATTATCTAACACCTAGGATACAGCCCTCGGACGTCAGTCGGCATAACACTCCCCCATCCACAATGGGTTTTGGAGTGCATGTTGACGCTGGAATTTACGCACAAAACAAGCGTTTACTGTACAGCGTTGGATTGGTTTCTGTCATCTAAAGTAGTAAGTCGTTGATCCATCTAACAGTAAACCCTCATCGAAGATAGCGGGTAAAGAGAGCTGACCCAGCACGTCCGTTCAGCTGTAATGACTGAGACGTGACCTGATGTGATGTGATGAATGATGATGACTTCCTCTTAGTTATGTCCACCCTCTTGTATGGTCACCATCAAATGTTGGCCATTTATTGGGGTATTCAATCTTGAGATGTTGGCCATTTATTGGGGTCATAAAACATAGGTTGATGTTTTATCTAATTATGTTACCTGTTGAAATCAATCAGGGTTGAAATTTTCAGCTTATATGTTTCATTAAAATTTGCCTGTACAGGTAACTCAGGTTTCTTCTTAAATTGACATTTCACCTTTTCTTGAAAATGTAGAATAGAATGTTTGTTTTAGTCTTTGTTAATTCATATCATTTGTTGATTTTTCTGTCTTCAAAATTTACATATTTTCCTTTTTTCTAATGTTTTTATTTTTTAATTTATTATTATTTTTATTTGTTTTTGCTTCTTATTCTTTTAATTTCTTCTTGGAAAGAATCTTGAGTAGAAATGACAAACATTCAAAGATAAATTATTGACTAGCATTTGAAAACAAAAGAGAGAATCTTTTAAATAATTATTCTTTCAGTAAAATAAAGTTATTGTACATGATGTACATGGTATTCTATTGTTCGTTTGCATTATTAAATGAATTATTATTAATTATAACTTATAATCATGCAAATGATATGTTCAGAGGAACCATGAAGCAAGTAATTTAACAGGCCAGTTTATTCACAAAATTAAATTATCAATATCATGAATATCAATCCTTTTACAATAAATTTTGTTAACAAAGTTGTACAATCTATTATCATGATTTATATTATTCAGGAAAACTACAAAAATCATTATATGGTATAGGAATAAACTATTTTTGTTTATCTTTGATATTTTTCAAATCTCAAAAGGAGTTTTGCATGAAGAATCATTAAAGAGACTAACAAATCAATTCTTTATAGAAAAAATTGTCTTGCTTTTTGAAACAAATGTAAACTTATCACATATGTTATCTTCAGTTTGGCTAATTTTGTCATTTAACAGGCAAAATTTGTCTCCAGAAAAATAAAGTACACTTCTATATAGATTGTGACATTTTTATGGTCTGTTAATTAAATCACTTTTTGTTCTGTGTATTATATTGTCGAAACTGCAGGACTGGCATATGCATGATACATATTCTTGGTATACATTTGCAAAGAATATTTCACTCAACTCAGGCCTTTTAGATAAAGTTAATAATTGCAGGGACTTGAATGAATTAGATTCTTTAAAGCCCTTGATTAAAAATGAATTTTAAGAAAAAAAATAAGAATATTTTTGAAAATAAAATAAAAACTTATGATGAAAACAATAAACTCAAATGCTTCGCTAAGTAAAGAATTAGTGGTCATAATTTAGAAATAGAAAATGGTGAATAAAAATTCCTATAAAGGAAAGAATTGTTTGTAAAATTAACATAACAACTTAGAGATAATCTATTTGAAAATTGTTTACCTTCTCATCATAATGTCTCTGACCAGTTTATGAATAAAATCTTGACCAAGAACAAAAAGTAAAAGAAATGCTAAACCTCTATTACATGGAACATGTTAAAATTATTAGCTCCTTTATAAAGAAAAGTCATTAGAACTGAGGGCAGAAACCTAATAACTTTTTCCATGTGTTTTGATTTCTTATAGAATTGTTATTTCTTTGCATTATAATGTTTGATTTGGTTTTTTTGTCAGAAACTTGATTAAATTGTAATATGTTTATATGACAATAAAAAATTATCAAATTTTTCTGTAATGAATATTTTGAATATACATGTATTTATTCAATATAGTAATAATGAATTGCCTAAATTTTATTTAGAATAAGTCCTAAAGATAATCTTAAACATTTGTTAAACAATGTTAAATGCAGTAAGTATAAACAATTTTGATTTTAGAAAATTAATTTGAGAAACACCTTTTCAATGGAAAAAGGCAGGCGTTGTGAAAGTTTGCATTATATTAGAAGATGATATTCATTTATTATTCACTTGCCAAAAAATACATGTAAAAATAACTTAAATTGATAGAATTATTTAAAAGTTATAACATCAAAACAAACATTTGCAAACAGTCATGAGAAAATTTTTACAAAAAAAGATAGGAAACTATATGTTCAACTAGTTTTATTATTACATTTTATTTTAGAATTTTCTTGTCATAATCACAGTTATTGAATTTAACAAACACAAAAAGTCATATATTTTCCCTGAGACACTTTACCTGTAAGTTATGTAATTTTAACACTTCAATGCAGTCATGATTTCTCTTTATCCTTGACTAGTTTTGATTAATACCTTGTGTATTAATTAAGCAGCAGGGGTATAATGATGGACATTTAGGGCCATCATGGTGACCATATTTTAATGGCCACCATTAATAAGATAATGTCACAGGTAGTACTGTACTTACATTCATGATACACATATTTTTAATTTTTAATTTACTACCTTTATGTACATACATTTGTATTTTTTCATTTCATTCATACATTGGTAACCAGGAACAACAAAGACAATGGAATAAACACATTATGACGTTAAAATTTAGATACCGTTTTTATACTTGTCAGGTTACTGTAGGAATTTTTTTTTGGGAGAAATTATAGTTTTGGTTATTTCCTTGAAAGATTTATTTTCACAATTTTCTTCTTGAATCATTACTTTTCTCAGAAACTACAAGACTTAATTCAACTCCTTTTCACTAGGTTTACTTATAGATAATAGATCAACTTAGAATTTTGTTCCAATACAATGATTTTTAACCAATATGGGATTATGTATTGCCATGCAATACTCACAGAATTCTTGTTATATTTCATCTCTTAAGCACTAAGAACATACCGGTAACTTAGATATATATTTTGAGGCATATATGACCCCCCCCCAAAAAAAAGGTGCATTTTTAAGCAAACACCGATATACATTATTACTCAAAAACATAAATCATGATTGATGAATGAATTAAGCTTTAACAAATCAGGTGAGCGATTCAGGCTCTTGAGAGCCTCTTGTTTGTTAAAATTTTGGTGGATAAAGAAAAACTGTAAACAGCAAAAATTATTTACATAGCCTTAGCCCTAAAATGGTCAGTTGCTCCTTGTAGGACTTATTTTCATTCTGGGAAAAAATAGAAGATAGATAGAAACAGTAAAAATGTTCAGCAGAACATGACCAACCAAGAAAAGATGTTACAGTAGTCATCAATTATTTTCTAGTCTGTAGTGTTCTAGGGTGCTCATTGTTGAAGATGCACATAGATCTAGGTGAGTGTATGGAGGGGAGTCGTAGATTTGTCTGGCAGTCTTAAACCAATATACTCTCCCACCTAGGTTATTGTAATGATATTGCTATATCATCTTATCAATCTATTTACATTTATAGAAACTCCGCCTATCTTATCTTGACTGACAATATGAACAGTTACACGTGCTTAAAGTTCATTGACTTTATCTATATATAACACACTGGGGTTTTATATCATGGGCAGTTCTATATCATGTAGTCTTACAATAAACATGTATTAATTATATGGATTAACTCAATTGGCCTCTAACAATGGTAACATAACATGGTGTCAGATGTAAAACGACTTTAAAATAGTTAATAGCAAATGCTATCGTTATTGTTTGGTGGGGAAAAGATAAAAGAAAGAATGGATGGTCATTTTAAGCAACCGCCAGAAATGGATTTTCCCATGAAGACAACCTATCTGAGAAATGGAAAAGGTGGAAACAAACAATGAACTTATACCTAGAAGTAGCGATGGGTGAAAAACAGAAAAGGAACAGTGCAGAGCTGTCTTATATGTCATTGGATTAGAAGGCGAGAAATTTACAATACATTCAATTTTGGTGAAAATGAAGCTGATAAACTTGAAGTACTGCTGAAAAATTCGAGGACTATTGCATCCCGAAGAAAAATGTTACAGTAATCAGACATCGTTTCAACACACGCGTTCAAAATTCGAGTGAAAGTATTGATCAGTATTTAACAGACCTGAAATTAATTGCCAAGAACTGCGAATTTGAACACTTAAAGGATGGACTCATTCGTGATAGAATAGTTTGTGGCACGAACTCTTCCAGAGTAAAAACGTTTACTTGAGAGGATGGGTTGACACTGGACAAAGCTGTTGGTATTTGTCGCGCCGACGAAGAATCTAGAAAACAGATGAAAACGTTAAGCGAGGAAGAACAAGTACACGCTTTGAGGAGGAAAACTCAAAATCAAAGAACCAACCGCAATAAAGGCTACGCAAAGAAAGGTCCGAGCAGGCGAGATCATGAGAAGCGAGAGTCGAATTCGAGTTTCATTTGTGGAAAGTGCGGAACAACTCACGAGAGAAGAAACTGTCCCCATACGGTAAAAGTGCCATAAATGCAAAAGCGAATCACTATCAGAAGTTTTGTAAATCAAAGTTTTCGAAAAGTGTTCACGGATTAGATGAATATTCTTCATGCGAATCGGACGGAGAAAATTACTTCAGAGGAGCAGTAAACAGAAAACGGAAATCAAAGAAAATGCTTGCTTTTCATCATTCAAATTGCAAGGTAAGACAGTACAATTTAAAATCGATACTGGTGCTCAAGTCAACATCTTACCGCTTTCAATTTACAAGAAATTGTCAAACGTCAAATTAAGCAAAACTTCCACTTCTCTTACTAGCTATTCAGGAGATAAACTCAAAGTTGTAGGAAAATGTTCGTTGCATTTAAAAGACAAAAACTGTGAATTCTTTGTGACGGAAACAAATCAATCTCCGCTATTAGGATTCAAGGCATCAAATGAGTTAGGTCTAATTCATGTTATCATGACGGTACAAACAGGCGTTGACGATCCTGTGAAATCGTTTCCGAAAGTCTTTACAGGCTTAGGATGTCTAGAAAAACCGTACCATATTAAAATAGACTCAGCGTCGATCCTGTAATAAACCCCCGAGAAAGATACCAGCCGCGCTTCGAGAAAAGCTTAAAGGTACATTAAAAGAAATGGAAGACAAAGAAGTAATCCGAAAGGTCGATGAACCGACAGACTGGGTGAATTCGTTGGTTGTTGTAGAAAAGCCGAAAACAGGAAAGTTGAGGATTTGTTTAGATCAAGAAATTTGAATAAAGCGATAAAAGAGAACATTTTGCGCTACCAACAATAGAGGACATAACCACACGACTGACAGGTGCTAAGTATCTGAGTAAACTAGATTGTAATAATGGATATTGGCAGTTACGCATGGATAAAGAGAGCCAACTCCTTACTACGTTTAACTCTCCATTCGGGAGGTACTGCTTCTTGCGAATGCCTTTTGGAATTAAATCGGCTCAAGAAGTCTTTCAAAAACGAGTGTCACAATTGTTTGAAAACTTAAAAGGAGTTGAAACTGATATCGACGACATTCTAGTGTGGGGAACAACGCGAAAGGAACACGATGATAGACTTCGCTCAGTTCTTAACAGATGTCAAGAGGTTGGACTTACGTTAAATGCCGAAAAATGCAAGTTTCGAGTCAAAGAGGTGACGTACATAGGACACACTCTAAGCGCAGATGGAGTAAGACCCGATCAGGAAAAAATACGGGCTATCAAAGAAATGCCGGCTCCAACAGACAAAAAAGGAGTACAACGACTACTAGGGACTATTAATTACTTAGCAAAGTTTGTTCCGAACATGTCAGCGGTTACAGAGCCTATCAGAAAGCTATTGAAAGAAGAACACGAATTCATTTGGACATATGAACAGCAACAAGCATTTGAGAAATTGAAAGACATTATAACAAAGAATCCAGTATTAAGTTTCTACGATGTGTCAAAACCAGTAACTGTAAGTTGTGATGCATCCCAATGCGGTCTTGGGGCAATGTTGATACAAGACAATAAACCTGTTGCATATGCATCAAGATCATTGACAGATGCGAAAGCAGATATGCCAACATAGAAAGAGAATTGCTTGGTGTGCTATTTGGATTGGAAAGATTTAATGATTATCGTATGGTAAACACATAAATGTTGAATCTGACCACAAACCGTTAGAGATGATCGTGAGAAAATCTCTAGGGTGTGCTCCGCCACGACTACAGAGGATGTTATTGAGGTTACAAAATACGATTTCTCACTGAAGTATATACCAGGGAAAGATTTAATAGTTCCAGACATGTTATCGCGGCGCCGATAAAGATCAACACAAATAATGAAGTGGAAAATGATATAGAGTGTTTCGTGAACATGGTCACAAGAAATACATCAATGTCTGATAGAAATCTAGAACAAATAACGGAAGAAACTTCAAAGGATGATACATTACAAACATTGACCAGGCTAATAATAGACGGCTGGCCATATGAGAAAAATGAGGTTCCCAAGGAGGTTTTGAGTACTGGAATTTCCGGATGAATTATCCAACGTAAATGGAATTATTCTAAAAGGAGAAAAGATAATTATTCCAACGAGTATGAGAAAGAATATGCTCAACAAACTACACGAAGGACATTTGGGAATAGAAAAACCAGAAAATTAGCAAGAGACTCTATCTTTTGGCCAGGAATCAATGCACAGATTACTGACTTTATTTCAAAATGTAGTGTGTGCTTAGAAAGCAGAAGATCAAACACAAAAGAGCCAATGGCAGAAAGTGAAACTCCAGAACTACCGTGGATGACAGTTGGTACTGATATTTTTATTGGAACAATAACAATTACCTAATCATTGTCGACTACTACTCAAGATATTTTGAAATTGCGAAATTAGAGAACATCGTCGTCATGCGTTATAACACACATGAAATCCGTTTTTGCGAGACACGGCATACCGTCAAAAGTCCGAAGTGATTCAGGATCACAACACGTATCCGCTGAATTTCGACAATTTGCAGAATCATGGGATTCACACACAGTGTCTAGTCCACACTATCAACAATCCAATGGACTAGCCGAAAGATTCGTTCAAAGCGTTAAGAAAATGCTAAGCAAATCTAAACAGGACGGAAAAGATCCGTATATTGCTATGTTAAAATACAGAAATACGCCGTTGGAAAATATTGACTCACCAGCTCAACTCTTAATGAATAGAAGACTTAGGACAACTATTCCAACAATAAAGAACCGTTTGAAACCAAAATGCGGTAATTTAAAGAACACGCAAAGAAAAATGAAACAACAAAAAATGAATCAAAAACAGTATTACGATAAAAGTTCAAAACCATTACCGGAACTACAACCTAATGACACTATACGATTCCAGCACAATCCTAAAGGAAAATGGGACCAAGGAACTGTCGTAAGAAATAATAACACTCGAACTCATACGTCATTGAAACACCAGAAGGACAAATTTTCAAACGAAACAGAAAACATTTATTGAAAACAAAAGAAGACAAAATCGAACAAACATCTCTAGAAGAAGCAAATGAAAACAATCACAACGATTTTGACAATATAACTGATGAACAATCTTTAGAAACATCGTTTGTTAGGAGAAGTGAGAGATCCGTCAAAAACCTACTCGACTAATAGAGGTGTTAAATTCAAAAGGAAATCTGAGTAGTGCCGTGAGGACAGAATAATGCCCTTGCTCAGATTTTGCGAGTAGGAAAAGGCAGGATAGTCTATCCTGACCTTACGTTTGTATGAAATTATTTAAATAGATAATCACAATTTATTAAAACTTGTCCGTCAAAATTATTTAATTTAGTATACGTTTTCTATTCTTTGGAGAAAACATTTTCTCTATTTTCTTTATTGATCAACATGTGATTTTCTAAAGTAATTTCGTATGATCGTTAAATTTCATGCTTGTCTGTAAATTTTATCGTAGTTAATTAGATTCAACATACAACACAAACTGGCTAGACTTTCAATGCGACTTAATGAACTGTGTCAAATTTAATTGCTTGTCTCAAGAGGGGGGTTGTAATGATATTGCTATATCATCTTATCAATCTATTTACATTTATAGAAACTCCGCCTATCTTATCTTGACTGACAATATGAACAGTTACACGTGCTTAAAGTTCATTGACTTTATCTATATATAACACACTGGGGTTTTATATCATGGGCAGTTCTATATCATGTAGTCTTACAATAAACATGTATTAATTATATGGATTAACTCAATTGGCCTCTAACAATGGTAACATAACAGTTATACTATTGATGTAAAATTTTACTCGAAAGCTACATTACTATGGTCTCGTGGAAAGTTGTCTCATAGACAATCAAACCACATCTTCATATTTTTATATGGTTTAGTTTGGGAAATCCATGTACATGATAGATCTGCCATTATTGGTATGTATATCACTTGTAAATGTAAAAAATAAGAAGATGTGGTATGATTGCCAATGAGACAACTGTCCACCAGAGACCAATTAACATAGAAGTTAACAACTATAGGTCACTGTACAGCCTTCAAGTATATTTACATCTAACATGTTTCACATGACCTATATGCTTAGTACAGAGGCTACTTAATGGATTAGGTATATTTTCTAATAGATATACATGATGGCTCAAAAATATTTTTTGCATTGCTTTGAATAATGGGGAATATCATGATATCTAATCTGTGTGCTCGTCTGTTCATTCATCATGTCCCTTCACTCTGCATCAGCTTAAAGATTTAGTTTAAGGTACCAGTAGTTTTCCAGTTTTTGCCCAGATTTTGCAATTGACTGAAAATGGTGCAAGCAAAGCATGGTGTCTTATGTACACATATTTTTGTTAATGTGTATATTTTTTGTGAGAAATTTATGAACCCTACCCTTGATAGGTGTTGACCTTGTTTTTTATTTGATAGGTTCAGGAATACTTTTAGATACACTCCTAGTTAATTGTACTCTACTCCGAAGGAGGAGAGGGTATACTGGTTAATCTCTGTTCATCTCTCTGTCCATGCACTCCTAGTTAATTGTACCCCTACTCCACAGGAGGGAAGGGTATACTGGTTAACCTCTACATCTGTACATTTCTCTGTCCATACACTCCTAGTTAATTGTACCCCTACTCCACAGGAGGGAAGGGTATACTGGTTAATCTCTGTACATCTGTACATCTCTCTGTCCATACACTCCTAGTTAATTGTACCCCTACTCCACAGGAGGGAAGGGTATACTGGTTAATCTCTGTACATCTGTACATCTCTCTGTCCATACACTCCTAGTTAATTGTACCCCTACTCCACAGGAGGGAAGGGTATACTGGTTAACCTCTACATCTGTACATCTCTCTGTCCATACACTCCTAGTTAATTGTACCCCTACTCCACAGGAGGGAAGGGTATACTGGTTAACCTCTACATCTGTACATCTCTCTGTACATACACTCCTAGTTAATTGTACCCCTACTCCACAGGAAGGAAGGGTATACTGGTTAATCTCTGTACATTTCTCTGTCCATACACTCCTAGTTATTTGTACCCCTACTCCACAGGAGGGAAGGGTATACTGGTTAACCTCTGTACATCTGTATATCTCTGTCTGTGACACATTTATGTTACATTTTTCTAAGCAACTACAAGTCATAGCTTCTTGATATGTAGTGCCTTTTAAACATCATTTTGTTTTGCCATTAATTGTGACACATTTTCAGTTACTTCAATGTTCTACTTTCTGTTTGACAAAAAAAAACTTTTATCATTTCTTTAAACTGTCATGCAATTACTGTAAATTCAGAAATTATTGCGTGCATTTATTATTGCGATTTTTGAAGAATGAACAAACATGAGAGATTTATTATTGCGATTTCAAGAAGATCTGCATGAAGACATTTGTACCAGATTTTAAAATGCAAGTTCTAATTATTGCGATCCTCACCCAGTCGCACTATTCGCAATGATAAAAACCTCGCAATAATTTCTGAATTTACAGTATCCAATTTTCAAAGCAACTACTTATATATAAATAGCTTCTTGACATAATGCACCAAGCTTCATCTGGCTTTACCAAAAATTTGATAGTTTTTCAGATCCTAAGATGTTCTGCTTCCTGTGTTCTAAAATTTGTGTCTTTAAACTGTTGTGCACAAAAATGTTACCAGTGTCTGAAAAATGTTGTGCACAAACATGTTACTTTTATCATATTTTTGGTAGCAATGAGCAATTTAACTCATAGCATATCTTGTTGTTTGTGATAAGTTTGTAATATTTCAGATATGCTGCAGATATGTCACTGAATATGTGGAAAGTGTCATATGACTTTGACCCAATCATAACACATCAGTGATCAGATAAAAGTTTTTAAATAAGATATACAATAGATATCACCTGAATTGATCTAAACAAGTTCAATTTCATTTGACAGATGTCAAATCATTTTTGTGCTCTAGTGATTAGTTTAAAGATTTTTAATTACCAGCTTTTTCTCCATACCATTACATGCAATATTTGGTATTTAGAATTTGACTTCATTATCTTACCCTAGTGGTCAGATTAGAACTTGTTTATTATTTCTTGTAGTGTTATAGGAAATGATGTGTGTGAATAACATGTTAAATGAAATGATTGATTGATTGATTGTTGGTGTATAATGCCACTTTCAGCACACTTCGGTAGGAAAACTGGTAATCCTTAACAAATAGGATAACTGCTCACCTGGGTTGACAACCTGAGTGTTGACAGGCTGGTGGTCACTGAACTACTTAGATAACTTGACCACAGACTAGACCCCTTGTATGAACACAGAGACTAAACCCCTTGTATGAAGCAAATTGATTTTCTTTTCCAGTGAATAGTTTATATTTCTTCAATAATTTCTAGATCATATGCCAGAATTTGTTGTGAGTTTCATATAATGGAATATCATTATTATTTTTTTTTATTAGATATGAATAAAAGGACACTGTTTCCCTTACAAGTTCATTTGATTTTATCTCCTGGGGATTCAACCAAATTTCTGCTCCAAAATGATGAATTTGCTATTTCTGATGTCTTGTAATAGTACAATAAAAATGCAATTTTTGTGTAGTGTATCAGTCAATTTTTTTCTGCTAAAACCTTTTCAGACTTCAAAAGTATATATTGTAAAACATTTAAAAAATCGATGTTTATAATCTTCAATTTAAATCAAAAGAATAAAATCTTTATGACATTAGATACACTTTATAGAGATCTGATAATATTTACATATAACCTTCAACAACAAACTACAGAATATTAATTGTGCCTTTATGTCTTCTTTATGAGTAAGGTGTGTTGTTGTCTGATTTCAATGTGCTGATAATGGATTACCTAACACCATGTTTTATTAAAATCATTCATAATTCAATTGCAAGATATTTTCATCTTCTGGGACTGATATCAATACTCTTATTTGCATTTTGAATTTTTCCCTGTGATGTTTTGAATTAATATTGGTATTGATTTTAAAGAGATTTTTATGTTATTTGGTAGAGTAGTTGTCTTGTAAACAGTGAATTTTCAAGCAGATTCATTAGTTCGTGTGTAACTGCAGGATGTATTAAAACTTAATTTCTTCGACAAACGCCAGATTTTGAGTTTCTTCAGCAAAATAGCCAGAACATTAACCAATTAACAGCTTATTGATAAATCATTTATTCAAACACTTGTTTATTTGTCTTCACAGCAGGAAATCTTCTGATTACCACAATATTTAAGATGATTGACCAGAAATTACCACATGTGTACTATAGATTGTAAAAGTATTGTTCCACATAAATAGATTGTTATCAGAATCAGCTAGTGGCAAACTCTTCTGACTTTTGAATTTTATATACACAAAGACCCCCTCCCCTCCTTTTTATACGACCGCAAAAATTTTTGTGGTCGTATATTGGTATGACGTTAGGCGTCGTCGTCGTCGTCGTCGTCGTCGTCGTCGTCGTCGTCCGGCGTCGTCGTCGTCGTCCGAAGACACATTGGTTTTCGCACTCTAACTTTAGTTTAAGTAAATGGATCTCTAGGAAATTTTACCATAAGGTTCAATACCACAAAAGGAAGGTTGGGATTGATTTTGGGGGTTATGGTACCAACAGTTAAGGAATTAGGGGCCAAAAAGGGGCCAAAAATAAGCATTTTTGTAACTTCCAGACAATAACTTGTGTGTAAGTGTATGGATCTCTCTGACATTGTACCACAAGGTTCCATATCACAAAGGGAATGCTGGGATTGATTTTGGGGGTAATTGCCTCAAAATTTTAGGAATTAGGGGCCAAAAAAGGGGCAAAAAATAAGCATTTTTCTAGTTTCAGGACAATAACTTGTGTGTAAGTGTATGGATCTTTCTGAAATTGTACTACAAGGTTCCATATCACAAAGGGAAAGCTGGAATTGAGTTTGGGAGGTAATTGCCCCAAACGTTTAGGAATTAGGGGCCAAAAAGGGGTCAAAAATAAGCATTTTCTAGTTTCCAGACAATAACTTGTGTTTAAGTGTATGGATCTCTCTGAAATTGTACTGCAAGGTACCATACCTCATTGAAGGCTGGGATTGAGTTTGGGGGTGATGAATCATAAGGGGGTTCAAAAATTGGGGGATTTTTTCCCCTTTTCTTCCTTTTTTCCTTTTTTTTTTTTCTTTAAAATTTTCCATTTTAAGTTGGTTATTTCTGATTTATATTTAAAAGCAAATAATAATGATATGGCAGGAGATACACACCAAACAGGATATGTAAATTATTATATAATAAGTATTGTGCAATAGCAAGAAATTTTCAATTGCACAGTATTGCGCAATAGCAAGAAATCTTCAATTGCACAGTATTGCGCAATAGCAAGAAATATCCAATAGCACAATATTGCACAATAGGAAGAAATTGTCAATTGTACAGTATTGCACAATAGCAAGAAATATTCAATTGCACAGTATTGCGCAATTGCAAGAAATATTTAATTGCACAGTATTGTGCAAAGAAGATTCTTTGTATAAATTGCTTATTTCTTGACCAATTTCAATGGGGTTTTATTCTTGAATTCTTGGGGTTCTTTAATATGCTGAATCTAACCGTGTATTAAGTTTTTGGATTTTGGGCCCGTTTTAAATTGGTCCACATTGAGGTCCAAAGGGTCCAAAATTAAACTTTGTTTGATTTCATCAAAATTGAATTATTGGGGTTCTTTGATATGCCGAATCTAACCGTGTATTTAGATTCTTAATTTTTGGTCCCGTTTTCAAATTGGTCTACATTAAGGTCCAAAGGGTCCAAAATTAAACTTAGTTTGATTTTAACAAAAATTGAATTCTTAGGGTTCTTTGATATGCTGAATCTAATCATGTATTTAGATTTTTGATTATGGGCCCAGTTTTCAAGTTGGTCCAAATTGGGGTCCAAAATTAAACTTTGTTTGATTTCAACAAAATTGAATATATGGGGTTCTTTGATATGCTGAATCTAACCATGTATTTAGATTCTTAATTTTTGGTCCTGTTTTCAAATTGGTCTACATTAAGGTCCAAAGGGTCCAAAATTAAACTTAATTTGATTTTAACAAAATTGAATTCTTAGGGTTCTTTGATATGCTGAATCTAAGCATGTCTTTCAATTTTGATTATGGGCCCAGTTTTCAAGTTGGTCCAAATCGGGTCCAAAATTAAACTTTGTTTGATTTCAACAAAATTGAATATATTGGGTTCTTTGATATGCTGAATCTAACCATGTATTTAGATTTTTGATTTTGGGCCCCATTATCAACTTTGTCCACATTGAGGTCAAAGGGTCCAAAATTAAACTTTGTTTGATTTCAACAAAAATTGAATATATGGGGTTCTTTGATATGCTGAATCTAACCGTGTATTTAGATTCTTAATTTTTGGTCCCGTTTTCAAATTGGTATACATTAAGGTCCAAAGGGTCCAAAATTAAACTTAGTTTGATTTTAACAAAAATTGAATTCTTAGGGTTCTTTGATATGCTGAATCTAATCATGTATTTAGATTTTTGATTATGGGCCCAGTTTTCAAGTTGGTCCAAATTGGGGTCCAAAATTAAACTTTGTTTGATTTCAACAAAATTGAATATATGGGGTTCTTTGATATGCTGAATCTAACCATGTATTTAGATTCTTAATTTTTGGTCCTGTTTTCAAATTGGTCTACATTAAGGTCCAAAGGGTTCAAAATTAAACTTAATTTGATTTTAACAAAATTGAATTCTTAGGGTTCTTTGATATGCTGAGTCTAAACATGTCTTTAAATTTTTGATTATGGGCCCAGTTTTCAAGTTGGTCCAAATCGGGTCCAAAATTAAACTTTGTTTGATTTCAACAAAATTGAATATATGGGGTTCTTTGATATGCTGAATCTAACCATGTATTTAGATTTTTGATTTTTGGGCCACGTTATCAACTTTGTCCACATTGAGGTCAAAAGGGTCCAAAATTAAACTTTGTTTGATTTCAACAAAAATTGAATATATGGGGTTCTTTGATATGCTGAATCTAACCATGTATTTAGATTTTTGATTTTTGGGCCCGTTATCAACTTTGTCCACATTGAGGTCAAAAGGGTCCAAAATTAAACTTTGTTTGATTTCATCAAAATTGAACTCTTAGGGTTCTTTGATATGCTGAATCTAACCATGTATTTAGATTTTGGATATTGGACCATAATAGGTGAATGTCCAATTTAAAATTTTTAAGTTCTTAGACCACATTCATTCTGTGTCAGAAACCTATGCTGTGTCAAATAGTCAATCACAATCCAAATTCAGAGCTGTATCAAGCTTGAATGTTGTGTCCATACTTGCCCCAACTGTTCAGGGTTCGACCTCTGCGGTCGTATCAAGCTGCGCCCTGGAGCATTTTATTTTGTTAAAGTTAATACAAGGCAATGCAAACATTTGAAAACAGAGTATTTGTGTTTAGTATTTTATTTTTATATTTAAGCGTATAACTAAATCTACAATATAAATATGAATAAGAAATGACTGATTTTGTAAAATATTTTTTGTATACTGGAATGAAACTTGAGAAATTATCGAATTTAATGTTCTCGTACCACCGGCACACTTTGAAAATGTTTTCTCTAATTAATGTTGTAAAAATCCAACATAAGTTTTAAAAATTTATAAAGTAGTTCAAAATTCATTACAAATATGTGTTTCACCAAAAGAAATCTTGACATTTTCAATATTTCCAGTTTTACAATTTACTATTTGTCTAGCCTGCAAGTAAAGTCGCCAAAGCTATACATAAGGTGTAATACCACTATTGTTTTCCCCTCTTAGTCTTTGTTAAATTTGCATTTTTCAAAAAAATTGTGCAGAATCTTTGTTTCAAATAAAGAAATACTTGGCATGAGTAAAGATTTATCCTGTCCAGCACTACAGACAAAATTTCACATAACCTTTCATTGCATATAAGAAACTAACCATCACTGGACGTTAACCAATCAAATTTTCACCCCTTTTTTCCCTGTGTACAAGCTTTAGTAACCATGTAACCTCAAGTTTCCAGAATATTCTATAGAAACACCAAATAAAAAATAATGGTTCTCTGAAACACCCAAGATACAACATAAAATTGAGAATGGAAATGGGGAATATGTCAAAGAGACAACAACCCGACCAAAAAGCAGACAACAGCCGAAGGCCACCAATGGGTCTTCAACGCAGCGAAAAAATCCCGCACCCGGAGGTGGTCCTTAGCTGGCCCCAAAATAAAATTTTGTACTAGTTCAGTGAAAATGGACGTCACACTTAACTCAAAAACATATAAATGAACTAAAATTAAAAAACATACAAGACTAACAAAGGCCAGAGGCTCCTGACTTAGGACAGGCGCAAAAATGCGGGGGTTAAACATGTTTTGTGAGATCTCAACCCTCCCTTATACCTCTAGCCTATGTAGAATAAAGAAACACATAGCTATACGCACAGTAAAACTCAGTTCAAAGAAGTCCGAGTCCGATGTCAGAATAGGTAACAAAAGAAACTAAGCAAAATGACAATGATACATAAATAAACAAAGGACTACTAGCAGTTACTGACATACCAGCTCCAGACCTCAATTAAACTGATTGAAAGATTATGTCTTCATCATATGAAAATCAAGTACAATCCCTCCCGTTAGGGGTTTAGTATCATACCATCATAAAACAAAATGTATATGTTTATGACTCATAATTTTTTTTTATATAGAATTAATTTCCTACAACTGTCAAATTCAAGGGAATATTTTTGTTCGACCTTCTTTCGATGTTTGTACTATGATTTTGTGGTATTACACCATAACAATCCTTCTATGGGAAAAGGATTTATATAAGTTCTTCTTGTTTCCAAATCCCTGTATTTCTATTGTAAAATTGTAATTTGTGCACTTGTGAAAAATAAAATATTGTTTTGAAACTAAACTTATCCTTCTCTAGTCATGTCATCAACATTTAGATTCATTCTTTGGTTATTTTCTTTTTTAAAATGTCATCATTTTTGTCAAACCTTCACAGAATTTATTAAATGACAGACGCTTCTTTTATACAATGACAGCATCCAGAGAATTTTTTTTTCTTTTTTCCATATTTTACTATTATAAGTTTTTTTTTTTGCTCTAATTTTATTGTAAATTAACTGTTTACAAAACTTTGAATTTTTCTAAATACTAAGGATTTTTTATTTCTGGAATAGATTACCTGAGATGTATTTTGTAAAACTTTTTGGAATCTTGGGTTCCCAATACTCTTCAATTTTGTACTTTATTTTGGCCTTTCAACTTTTTTTATTCGAGCGATTTTGAATTATTTTTTTAAATAATGATGTAAATAAAAAATATTTTCAAATAATTTAAATTCAAGACTTAAACAGGTTCACATTCAGATGTAGATACTCCGAACGATGCCTTGGTGCCTCCCCTTTTCAAAATCCTTGAATCGCAATTGACATGCTTGTGTCACGATTAATTTAGTAATTAATTTCTGTAACTAATTATTTCAAATATATATACATACAAAGAACTCCTTAAAAATATATATATATATATATATTATACACATATGTTGTATTCCTGGAACAGATATCACTCTTTAAGGTTCTATAAAATAGTGTTCTTCTACAATTCTGAATTATACACTAATATATTGTTTCCGACATAATCTATTTGTCTCTATGGTCAGTGGTCTGATTACAATGGTCACAGATAAAAGTTTCATCCCCATTCATCTGACTTTCTAATCTCTACCAGCAGGGAGTCTGATAAGAGGTTGTAATATGTTGAATGGATTAATTAACATCAATAAATTGTGCAATTTGATATCTCCTAAATTTTAGGATGAAATTTGGCGTTTGTCCTATAACTGGGTAGACATTATATTTGTCAATATCTTTACACTTAGCATAAGCAAGGTGTAAAATGTTTACAGATATGATGGTATCCGATGTTAAATGAGCACAAAGCATGAAATGAAAGAATTATTTCAATTCTAAAAGAAAAATTCGAACTTTTGAACTTAAAAGCATACCAATAAGACATTTTAGAAAGACAACAATTTTGAATTGACAAAGGAAAAACTTTCTGATGTAATTTTAATTGTAACGTCAAGCATGTACTCCCAATGTTTAATGTATTGGAATAAAAACATGGCTTTGTTTGTTTACAAAATGAAAGAGTGTCATTTTAAATCTATGATCATAAAAGTACTTTTTGAATTAAATCACCCTTAATTTTAATTCAAAATGGTGGAAAATGCTAGATCTTTTATAGTAGGAAGATCATTCAGTGAATTTTTAACATTGATTAAAATGTTTACTGTTGTCTACAATTAGAAAACATATTCCTATATAAGTCTGTTGTCTAGGATTATAAAAGGTTACCTATATAAAAATAAGGAGATGAGGTATGATTGCCAATGAGACAACTATCCATGTTTGTTGTCTATCATTAGAAAAGGTTACCTATATAAATCTGATGTCTAGCATTAGAAAAGGTTGCCTTTATAAGTCTGTGGTCACGAGCATTAGAGAAGGTTACCTTTGTAAGTCTAGTCTATCATTAGAGAAGGTTTCCTGTATAAGTCTTTTGTCTAGCATCAGAAAAGGTTGCCTTTATAAGTCTATGGTCACGAGCATTAGAGAAGGTTACCTTTGTAAGTCTAGTCTAGCATTAGAGAAGGTTTCCTGTATAAGTCTGTTGTCTAGCATCAGAAAAAGTTACCTTTATAAGTCTGTGGTCACGAGCATTAGAGAAGGTTACCTTTGTAAGTCTAGTTTAGCATTAGAGAAGGTTTCCTGTATAAGTCATTTGTCTAGCATTAGAGAAGGTTACCTTTATAAGTCTAGTCTAGCATTAGAGAAGGTTTCCTATATAAGTCTGTTGTCTAGCATCAGAAAAAGTTACCTTTATAAGTGTGTTGTATTATATAGGGATTTGCCAGTTTGTATTTATCCTTAGTTAGAGGTTAAAATGAAAGTTATTCTCTCTAAAATGTCTGAAAAGATATGCCTTTTCTCTGACCTTTTGACACAAATGTTGAAATTTTGTCTCCATTTTGATTCATGAATAATTTGATTTAATTTGTTTAAATATGACTAGAATGTTTGAACAAGACTGTACTTAAAAGGCTGTTACAAAAGAAGTACATGTTAATTTTATTTTAAGAAGTCAAGAAGCTTTTAACCATTATTTAGGTAAATATCATATTTAATCACAATGAATTTCGTACTGTTACTAGTTGTAAGGGATTTTACCGTAACTCAAGGAGTCTTTTCTCATAACTTCATAATACACTGCTCAAGTGAGAGTGAAAAAAAGAATGGATTGAATTTTGATGCCAAGAAGTCCCAAATAATGTATTATATAGGAAAACCAATATATGAACCTAGAACTCTTGTTCAGCATTTATGAAACATCAGGAGTAAACAGCCCAGACCCAATAATGATCTTATTAAATTTTTTTTTAGATTTTTTGATAAGTTATGATATTAAAAATATATTAGGCTGCATAGTGTAAACAGTGAAATGTTTTACCTCTTGTTCTTTCTACAATTGTGACCAACAGGTATTCAGTCAAGTTAACGCTATAGTAGGCCAATGTTCAGTTGAATAAATTATAATTATATTTGTTTTTATTATTCCATGAATTATATAGGGAAAAATGCAAAATGTCATGTCTGGAATATTTTTATAGACTTATTCTATGTATTAGGTCTCATTGTTCAAAATAATCCAAAATATTTAAAATCATCTTTAAGTCTTGTAATCAGAAGCCAATTACACCAATACGTCATATTTTAAACTGACACTGAATTAAAACACAATACCTAAAATTGGTTTGATTTAAAACTGCATTAATCTAGTCTTTGAATAGCAACCCTGTACAAATCATCCGGTGATTAACTTCATTTAATGCTTGTATGTTGGATTAGCCTAAGGGGGTATCTGAACGTGAATGGCTGCTGAACGGTGACAATACCGACAGTAATTTGTTGTTTTAATTGATTTCAGAGGAAGACGTAGTTTTGTATCCTGTCAAAACCAAGCTTGACCCCTGTAGGAAGGTAGGAATTTTCTCTTATTTTTTTTAGGAAATGGCAAAAAGAACGGAAAATAGTCCTGGAAAATTTAATTATTAAATTACATGCTGGAAATTGTTGTTGTGTGCATGAAAAAATATTACTTAAAGGTTTGACACTTATAGTACATCAGTTGTCACCTAAATACAAATACAATGGTGGGTGGCCTGTCACTTCTATTGTTAGTATTTGGTACAAAATTTTGAAATGTCTTTTAAGCCTAAATTTTATTTTAAATGTTGGCAAAAAGCTCTACTGTATTCAGGATTTTTAGAGATAATGTCATGGCTGATGACACAATAAATATATTAGAACTCTATTGACTTTGCTTAATGTTACAAATATACTCCTGCAGCTGTATATAGTCTGACCTGAACTCACATTGTGGTAGTTTTTTTTTAATAATCTGCATTTAGAATATTTAAATCAAAATGAAACTTGTAAAATTTGCAGAAAGTTTGTTGCTGAAGGATACAAGGTAAGAAAATAGAAAAAACAAATATTCACTAAGTCACTCAAAAATAAGAGGAACATCTAACCCCATCCTCTGGAAAATGGGTAACGACCGTGACTAGATATTTAAGTTTTATTATTACTTGAAGCAGAAATAAAAATGCACTTATACCTGTAGTTGTCACAGTATAAACAAAAAAATTAGCATTTAGGTTATTTTTACAAGGATTCATCTATTATCGTTTCCCCGCCCACCATGAATAAATCATGAGATAAAACCACACTAAATCATAACTGTTTTTCTGTTGTGGAATAGTTAAATAGACAGGATATAGAAATTACGATTTGGATCCACTGTTTACTCTGTGAATTATACCACTTTAGTTTTGCTGTATCCGGCTGAATATGCTTTTCATAAACATTCAACATGTTTGAGGATTGTAGTTTGTTATTCATGCATGTTTTCAAAGTTTGATATTTTCATCACATGATGAAAATTTCTTCATATTAGTTCAAATCATTTATATCCTTTTTAATTGACAAATAGATTAAAGAAAATGATCATGAGGCCCCAAATTTTTAGAAATAATTGAATGCATCTCCCTAAAATGAAAGTTGCCAAAAGTTTGAATTATGTAGAATAGCGTCTGTGACTTCCATTGGGCTTTGATAAATTTGTTGTAGCATTTAGTCCAAGAATATCATTTTACCCCCAATTAGTAATATAGGGAGTAATCATTGTGTCTATTCTTTGGTTTTTACTTAAGCATACCAGTCATCTTATGGTTAAAAGGAAGTAAATAAAGATGACTGGCGCCACCTAGATTTTACATCCAAGATAATAGGTAGAAGTAAATTTATTTTCTGCTTCCCTTGTAATTAGAAATCAAAATTGAAATAGTGAGAAATGAGTGTTGGCCATTAATGTAAAAATATCGAGAAATTTAGAGAAAACTCTCTGTGACGAGCAACATTTTATGTGCCAAATTTAGGAAGGGTATTCTTCATTTATACTATTTGAAAATTCGGAACCGTTGAGTACCCTTAAAAATGCAATTTTTCTATCAAAAAGCTATGCACCATATGTGTTTTGCAGTTTCAATTACACCCAAAGGTGTTGATAATTCAGAATTCAACATTTTTTTCTATGGATCTTTGATAGTGAAAACGCAGGACCAAAAAAGGCTACCATTGTCGCCTATGTAAATAATTACTTCCTTGTAACCTAAAATCTGCAACTTAACTGCTCCTAAACCACTGGATGAAAAGGAAACTCTTTCATACATATGGTCATTGCACATACTAAAGTTTATATTTTCATCTAATGATCTTTGCATTAAAAGGGATGAATTCGTGAACTGTGATAAGTTTTTCTAAAGTAATTCTTTTCAGGTCATTGCTATGTTTGATGTCTATCTTGTTTTAGATCTTTATCGGCATTTGTTTAAATTGATAAAGGATTACATTAAACCTCTGGTCAATTCTTTAAAACTTTACAAAAGGGACTGACCTAATATGAATAGTATCAGGATACCAACAACACAACCTTTTTCAATCAATATATTCAGTTGAGAGGAAAACAAATAAAATGTTGCAGAAAAAATACTTGATGGAAAATTTATGAGTTTTTATTGCAAATGACATGAATAATGCAAGAGAACATTCCACTTGAAGACCTGACAGCAGCTTTATTACCATTAATATGTAAAGGTTTTCAATTTTTACAACTTTGCCATACAGTATTATTAATATTATTTTCTAAACAAGAAAAAAATCAGTTCTTGATTTTTGTTGATTTTCTTTGTAACAAATATTTTCTTTGAGTTAAATATTTGTTTAAGATAAAATAAAGTCATGGAAAATTAGCCTAAATATCAGCAGGAAAATAATGTTTAGATAGTTGATGGGAGCAATGATATGAAAACTACATAATGTAAAAGAATAATGAGAATAGTAGAACATTTTGTCAGATGTGCATGTAAGATGTATGGTGTTTTAAATTTTTTAGTAAAATTATAACATGAATAATTGACGTAGTTGTTGTTTTCAGTATAATTAATTGTAATTATTTAGTCCTGGTATGATCACTGATTTGGTGGTCTTGTGGTATTTTCAAAGCTTGCCTCCAGTGAAGGAGGTCATGGGTTCCAAAGACTCTGAACTTAGCATTTGCTGCTTCACCACCAAGTACATGTCTATGAGGGTCAGCTCTCAGCTGAAATAACATATCTTGGTTTGGTACCTGGTATATATCTTCCTGCAGCTTGTTATGATGTTAGTTTAAATATCATAAATGTGACTTAGCATGTCAGTATGATTGATTGATTGATTGCTTTACATCCAGTGGCAAATATTTCATGTATGTTCAGGACGAGAACATACCAACAACAAGCACACTAGGAAAATCCTATAATAGCGGCGGACCTGGGATTAAGGGCTGAATTTGGACTGCCACTGGAAAATGAGGGTGTATTGGATAGGAACAGAAATTTAGCCTTGCAACAGGCCACCAACTGACCCCTCGAAGAGTTATTGCAAGGGTTCTTAAGATGCTGAGAGCATGGCACTCTCTCTGCATGAGGCATGGTATTTAACATCCCCATTCTGTCACCTGACATGGCTGTGTATTTATACATCCTGCACAGTCAACGACAAGTGTTTTACTGCTGGTCTGAAGAAGGCCAAAGGTGACCGTATTTCTATACACCAGTCACCCTTGGGATAGCATGTCAGTATGTCTAATACAAAGCAGGGTATATTCATATCACATTATAATGTTATTTTCATGAATATGCAAGTAACTTTTGCTGCTGGATGTTTATCAGTCATCCAGCAATGGATTAAAGTGTGATCAAGTTTTTAGATATTAGATAAATGAATAGCTTCTTTCAGAATTGCAATTCTTCCAAGAAATGAAGTACGTTGCAATAAAAATCAAAAGGTAAAACCATATTGGTTTTTTATGGAATAGCAGCAAAAATAATTGATATTTCGATTCTTAATGACTCCAAATTTTGTATCTCTTAAAAAATTGGTAGGGAGTTTATTTCTTATATCCATCTTTGTAGTGATGGCAACCATGAAGAATTTATGGTGATTGCAAAAAAAAATGTTTCTGTTAAAGGCTATCATAAAAATAGTGTTGTGATGACAACCATGAAAGGTGTATTATATTTGAAGTCATAAAAACGTTTGTAGTGATGGCAACCAGTAACCCATCAATTGGTTGTGGTAATGGAATTGTAGTGAATGGCAACCATAAAATGTTTGTAGTGATGGTAACAATGGTTGTAGCAATGGAGTAGTAGTGAATGGCAACAATAAAATGTTTGTAGTGATGGCAACAATGGTTGTAGTAATGGAGTAGTAGTGAATGGCAACAATAAAATGTTTGTAGTGATGGCAACAATAAAATAGTTCTAATAATGGCAACATAAAATGTTTGTAGTGATGGTAAATATGAAATTTTGATGAGAATGCAACCTGTATATGTTTTTGATAATGGCAACAACAAAATAGTGTAGTGACAACAACTTTAGAATATTGGTGATGATGGCATTGGAGGCTTTTATACCTCTTCAGAATTACTTTATTTTATCAATACTTTTATAGACATACCATGTTTTACCTTTCTGTTAAAGTCAACATTGTGTATTTTTAGTATATTCCAATACACCTTTTATAATGCTTTTACTGAATCTTTTCATTTCTTGAATAGAAATTTGAAAATCAATATTTGAAATGAACAGCTTGCAAAGATCATAATAGGACTAAAAAGAGTCTTTTTACAATATTAATTCAGATATTGTGTTTAATGTTTCTCTTTATTGAAAAGGTTGTTTTATTCACTGATAACAATCAATATTTGTAATTGACATGTTTGATATATTTATATTTGATTTTAGATATATCAAAGGTATTTACATAATTAAGAAGGAAGGTAAGAAATATTGCAGGATTATTTTGTACACTGAATGTAATCAAAAACTAGGTAAAATTGTATAAAAATAAAATTTTATAAAATAAAAGTAAAGGTTAAAACATAATGATGTGCTTGAAATGCATACCCTCTTCCATAATGAGATAAAAAAAAAGTTAAAAAATAAACCTACAAGAGGAATTATTATCAGTATTCCAAGTTTCAAGCATGTTCTGTCTTTAACACTTGTTGAATCATTAATTTAATACCTGTAGAATATGCAGATGATTTAAGTTTTATATAGTGTATTGTAGTAAATCAGAACATGTAGTTGTTTTTGCTCTTTAAAATAGGTTAGATACCATAGTAACATTGTAAACTTGTGTAAATCAAAAGGAGACCAAGTTACACCCATGACCACAGATTGATTATTGTTGTCATTGTGGGTCAGCTCTCCAGAGGTGAAATTTTTCTGTCCATTAAAGGTCACTGAACCTTCCCTGTTATTCCTTACAAATCTTCCATTGTTCATAAAAACTGAGTAGAACTAACATCTAACACATACAGTATAGTATTACTATGTACAGTATATTAGTTTAATTTATTTTCATTCAAAAAATTTAAATTACTGTAAAGATTAGAAGACAACCATTGCAAAATGTCAATTTATTTCTATGCCCTGCCTACTATGGTTGATTAGCATTATGTTTTTCGGTCTGTGCATCTTTCTGTTGGTCATTCTATACTTTCATCCAACTGTCTTGTTTAAGGTTAAAGTTTTTGGTCAAGGTGGCATGCATTTGTAGTCACATCAACTTGAAAATTAGTACACATGTTCATTATGATATGACCTTTTTAAATGATATGTCAAATTATGGTTTTGACCCCAATTTCATGGTTCACTGAACATGGAAATATGATAGTGTGAAAACAGTACACTTTTAGGCTTAAGTATTTGGTTATTAAAGATAGTGTACCCCGAAGATGTGGTCAGATCCACTTGAAACTTTGTTTACTTGTTCATTTTGATGTGAACTTTTAGAATTATATGCCAAATTATGGTTTTACCCTGATTTCATGGTTCACTGAACAAGGAAAAGTGGGAGAAAGGGAGGGTGTCCTATGGACTCTTTTTTGGTGCTTTTTAAATGTTGAACCTACATCTATTTAACTCCTTCTTGTATATAGTAAACTGGCTGTAATTGTTATAAATTAAGTCCTCCAAGTTTTTTGTCAGTTCTAAACTCAAAAACTTAAGATTTTGAAAAGCTGAACTACATAATGAACATTTATAGAATGAGTTCATATTTGAATAATGTCTTAGTTACCATGTCTGATAGTTTGACAGATATGTTAGACAATCACATTCCACTGGAGTCATTTTAGCTATGAAAATTGTCACTTTTATTTAAACTTGATGGATTCTTCTGCTATCATTAGTTTTACATTTAGATAAAACTTTAACAGAAAATGTCTTAATGATCATCTTTTTTTAAAGTCATGATCAAGTCATGATCATTCATTTCACTCAAAATATCCTCAATCTTTTGTCTTTATCATGACATGTAATCTATTATTGTTTATTTAAAAGTAAAGAAAATAAATTAAAGTAAAAAAGAAAAGAATTGTTGTCTGATAGCTTCCATTTAATTTTGTTGAAGTCATCTACATGTTGGCTGCTATTTACATTTTTGGATTTGACAAAGAATCTGAGAGAATATATAACTGTCAACTCTTTTAACAAGAGTGCAAAAAAGCTGAAGGTACATATGTACTGAAACAGATTCATGGTTTTCCAGCTATTAGTGTCAATCTTCTTTATACATAGACTAACAGGACAATTTATAGCTTGATATTTTGTGTAAACACTTGCCTATTATTGAAGACTGTATGTTGCCCTCTAGATGTCTTTTGGTCATTTAGTTGCTGTCTCATTGATGAAGACTGTATGTTGGCCTCTAGATGTCTTTTGGTCATTGGGTTGCTGTCTCATTGATGAAGACTGTATATTGGCCTCTAGATGTCTTTTGGTCATTGGGTTGCTGTCTCATTGATGAAGACTGTATGTTGCCCTCTAGATGTCTTTTGGTCATTGAGTTGCTGTCTCATTGATGAAGACTGTATATTGCCCTCTAGATGTCTTTTGGTCATTGGGTTGCTGTCTCATTGATGAAGACTGTATGTTGCCCTCTAGATGTCTTTTGGTCATTGGGTTGCTGTCTCATTGATGAAGACTGTATGTTGCCCTCTAGATGTCTTTTGGTCATTGGGTTGCTGTCTCACTGATGTAATACTAACATCTCCTTTTATTCATATGGAAAGAACAACCCAATGAACTAAACAAATAGTTTTCCTTGGAATACATGATACTGGTGTCATATTATATATACACAGGGGTCAACAATTCTTTGCAGAAAACCTGAATCAGTTTATATACATCAAAAAGAGATTTTTTTACTGCAATTGAGTAGATTAAGAAGGGAGAACAAAACTTAAGGTTCCTTAGTAAACTGTTATATATCTAAAATAATATTTGCACAACCAATAACCAATATTTTTGCAATATTGAAGTAAATAAACCCTTTTCTATAAATTTGTTTTTTGTCAAAGTATTGGTGTGAATAACTGAAAAACTCAAACGTTTCAAAAGAATCGATCATTGTTTTTCTAATGATCGTCTTCTAGAGAAAATAATTAGTGTGTCAGTGATGTGATTGACTCGCGGCAAAATAATTATATCGTTTAGATAGCTAAGGATGAAGTTAGCATACAGTAATAAGGGGCGCTGTGTGTTATTATCTTTAAATCTAATTTAGCTTTCTTTAAATGAACGGAACATTTGAGTAGAAATCTTCAGCAGACTTTAAATGGTAAATAATTAAAGCCATCGTAATTTGATGATCGTCATTGTCAAACACTCTGTTTCATTATTTATCTTCACGTTTATTAGAATGAAATTGATCTGATAGTGTAGATACCAATAATAACTAGATCTATCAGCAAGTTTTGCCTTAGTGCACAAGAAAATTGTTTCTTCTCCGAGAAGTCTTGAGTGATTGCAGAATTATTATGCTGTCTTCAATGCAATATTAACAGATTGATATTTAAGCGAATAAAAAAAGTTGAACTTGTACTGAATATGAAAGACTAGTTTGGTAGTATTCTGTACTGTTATTGCTTTATAATCAGGTGTCTGTGAAGACAAATGAAATAGAATGCAGCAGGATGTTGATGTATATTTGAAACTTTCTCCAGGGAATATTATTCTGTCATCTTTTCCTTTAAGTCAGGTGTTAAAGTGGTACCTAACACGACAGGGAGATAACTCTGTAAAAATCAGCTAAACGTTTTAATCACGTTGTTTTGTTAAGGAAATATTAAGCTTCTCAATGATCAAAATTAGTGTTTGTCAAACTGCTATATAACCAACGAAATTTTTCTGATAAAGTGGTTGGTTCAAATTTTTTGAAATTTTTATATTTTTGTCAAAGGGTCAAAGTAAACATTTTGTCAAAATTTTATGAAAATTAAACGAGCCAAATTAATATTAGTCAAGGTGTTGGGTACCACCTTAATCCTTCATCAAAACAAATTAAGGCATTGCTAATTTGGCCTTTCTATAACTGAAGAGTATTTGTATCATTCTATGGATGAGGTGCCTGTGGTATCATTATTGCACATCATTTTACACATTGTTTCTATTGCATAGCTTTTGTTAAAATAGACTAATGGTCATACAATTATAAGACAATGTTCTTGGACACTAAACAGACTTTGATTTTGATATAAAGATTTGATCTTCTTAAAGAATTAACCAAATCTGTACTTACTTGTCAACCTTTAAATGCAAGTGAAGCACTTATTATTTCTGGCATTTTGTCATCTTTATTGCTTAAACTTTTTTTTTTATTTTGAGGTCAATATGTCAAAGGTCAAGTTACCTAAAGACTAGAATTGTGGCCAAAATTTTGTTTTTAATGTTATCGTTCGCATCCAACCTTCACTAAACTTAGCTTGAAAACACCTCTTGGATAGAAGGAGATCCTATTAATTTTCTAGTCAGTAGGTCAAAGATCAAGGTCACAGATCCTATGAATACATTGACACTTTTGAGTCATAAATCAGATCTTTCCTTATCTGGGGTAGATAATGCATTTTGGGGAGAAAAGGCTGCCTTCAATTTTTATGTCAAAGATCAAGGTTACAGCAGTTATAAATAGATTGAAATTTGGGCTTGAGTTCCTAAGAATAATCTTTATTACACTGTACTTGCTTCATACTAACAACCTTTCACTGAAGCAAAGAGCTTGAATATTTTACCAGTTGATCAGTTTGTACACATGAATTCAAGCAGCAATTGAGTAAAACATTTTAGCAAATTGATATTTTTATGTTGAAAGGACAAAGCCCTTTGAATATGTACATTAAAATTTGTTAAATTGTTATTGTGGCCTTTAAAACTTGACATTAAAATTTTGAAGCACAGGAAATGTTTATCTATTTATTCAGTCCTATATTTAAATTTATCAGGTCATTCCATTGAAAAGTTGTAATACATTTAATAATTTTTTTTTAATGCTGAATGTCAGTTTGTTGTCATATTTAATTTGAAAATTGCATTGATGTGGAGCTTTCTGATCTCAGTAAAGTGTTAATTCTAAGCTTGGTTCATCAGATCTATATTATCACTCTCTGTGGGAATCACAGACAATACTACATCAAAAATATAGTAATAAGTATTACATAGTAATCAAATCTTCATCCTGAACTGAAAATAAATATATCAAAACAATTTGAGGTGCAATATCTCTCAAAGACAGCAATTTTGTATTGAGTATCATTCACATAAATCTGTGGCTTTAAAGTGTCGATGAAAAATTTCTCAGGAGAAATCTCTCCTGATTAAAACTGAAACCACAAGTTATTTTAGAGATCACTTTGCACTTTTGGATCATTATTCTGTAACAAACGAGACAAAAACCTGCCCTGTATATTGATTTGGAGAAGAAAAGTGAATTTTATTTAATAATATTTCTATCATGAAAGTGATATTTTGTCTGTGGTGTAATTAAGTTATTACATGATATTTGAATGTTGTTTTGTGTTTTTGATATTCTTGTCAAACTTTGGTGCCAATTTCTTTAGCATGAAAAAGGTGATTGACATCAAGATTGGAATTTGTTTATTGTGACTTTAAAGTTAAATCATCTAGACTGAAGATCTTATTCTTGAAAGGCAGATGGTTGGTTACTTTTTATTAACACTGAAGAGAATTCCGGTGAAGAATATGTTTTTTTATGCATATACTAGGTATTGAAAAGATTGCAGATGACCACCAAATATTTTCCCCTATCTACTACACTAAGTATATTTTTTTATTAAATGATTAAAATTAACAACTGATCATATACCTAGTTAAATTGGAAACACAAATGTTCTCTTTGTCTTGAACTGATGTCGATTTGATAAAAATTGGAATAAAATTGAGAATAGAAACGGGGAATGCGCCAAAGAGACCTCAACCTGACCAAAGAGCAGAAAAAAGCCCAAGGCCACCAATGGGTCGAGAAAACCCGCACCCGGAGGCAGGCTTCAGCTGGCCCCTAAACAAAAATGTATACTAGTTCAGCAAAACTACGTCACACTAAACTCGAAACAATTATAAATGAACCAAAATTTAAAAAACATACAAGACTAACAAAGGCTAGAGGTTCCTGACTTGGGACAGGCCCAAAAATGCGGCGGGGTTAAACATGGCTGACATGCCAGTTCTAGACCTCAATTAAACTGATTGAAAGATTAGGTCTTCATCATATGAAGATCAAGCACTATCCCTCCCATTAGGGGTTTAATATCATACCATCATAAAATATATGAGAAGAACATAACCCGTATCATGCCAACAACTTGTTTTTAGAATAAATGTGTTTATTTCTGATGAAAAGACCCTATGAGAATACATTTTTGTACTTGATAATTATGAAGTTAATGAAATTTCACCATATTTGAAATAAAAAAAATATTAACATTCAATTAATCATTTAGAACAATTTATTCATGTGCACAAACCAAAGTTGGTGATGCTAAAAAGAATTAAATTTACACCTAATGTAATATTAGGAAGGTGTGGTATGAAAACCCCAGTATGAAGGATGAGGACCTTATATATTGGACCATTTTGTTTAATTTACAAGAGAAAACTTGTGATTAGAATATCTCTTTCGTAATTTAGGTTTATGAAAGAAGTACACACACACAAAATTGTATAACCTTGTATTATTAATTGAAGTATAAAAGCAACAAATTAAGGCATGCCCCTGACAGAGTGAACAAACCATAACAAATTACTACAATATATAGAAACTGTCACAGTGTCCTCCCCAGGTATGCATCTGTTGACAGGTACAAACTATTACGTTTATTTATGGCCATTTCAACTTTGTTATTACAATAAATAATTTTATTTGGGTCCCTGGTTAATTATATATATATGTATGGTTCATTGCTAGGCCATTGAAATTGAAAAATTTTCATGATTACGGCCAAATCATGATCAAGAAATTATTACTGGTAAATAATTTCCGGTTGAAATAATTATAGGTCAGTTTCTCATGGATATACCTGCTATAGGGCAATTTTAATTTAAAAAATTAGTAAAATCTAATGATTTTTATGTTTCAAAATTTTCTCAGCTTGAAAATGTTGATAAAAGACCTCTTTTTTCAACAATTTGACCTGGTATTTTCTTGCCTTTCAGAGCTTTGACTATCAGATGAGATATTGTTTATTATTACCTAATGTTACCTAATGTAACCATTTGGTCCTCTATAGGCAGCTCTTTATTTTTTCTTCTCCTCTTTAATATTTCGTCTTCCTTCTGGGTATCGGCCCATATTGTTCATTATAATCATATAATTTAGTTGTTCATTTTTCCATTGTTTATCTGTTCTCAAATTGATGTACTGTAAATGCAGAAATTATTGTGTGCATTTATTATTTCGATTTTTGAAGAATGGACAAAAATGCGAGATTAAAATGATTGCGATGTCAGGATACATACAGCATACAGCTATGGCATGGTAACCCACCCAGCATAGCTTATAGTTGATTGGTTAACAAACTTTGTGAAGTATTTAAGTACTTGTACTTTCAAATTCTGTCAAAATTAGTCTGCAGATTACTGTAATGTGTTATGCAGGATTTTTATGTATGGGTTTTCTCATTCTTGAAAGGCGGTGACCTATAGTTGTTTTCATATGTATCATTGGTCTCTGTTGAATAGTTGTCTCATTGGCAATCATACCATGTCTCCTTTATAAGTATTATGAATGACTCTATTGCTGAATGTATGTACCCATTTGTTGAGGTAGCTGTAAACTTATGCTACACATAGTGGAAATAATGATGTGCACTTAAAACTTGATGGATTCTTATGTGACACATGCCAGTAGAAATTGTTTGTTGACATTGTCAGATGATTCACCTGTGATTTACCTGTAATTTCATAATACCTGCTGTGTTTTTATATTGACATTGGTATAGTCCAATGAGCTAAAAGCTGTTTTTCAACAGAGACTAAGTGTCAGATATCTCAGTAACCTGATCAAGGTAAATAACTGATATTCCTTGGTGTATTGCTGGTTTTGTTTACAAAAAACCTTTTTTAATAGCAAGAAAGCATATACTGAGAGGAGATTTTATCTGTATTTGTGATAGTAATATAGAAATGAGGAGATGTGGTATGAGTGTCAATGAGATCAGAGACAAAAGGACAAGGATGTAAACCAGTATAGGTCACCATGGGACCATCAACAATGAGCAAAAACAATACTGTATAGTGATGTTCTTTCAATTAAGTATTGTCCAAGCTGACCCTCTTTACTGAAAAACAGTTCTGAAATTTCTTTGCAGACACATTTTTATAACCATGCATTGCATGGTCTTATTTAAATTACTCTTAATCTTATAGTCATACTTCTTGCTAATGGTTAGATGCGTTCTAATTTTGATAAAAGCTTTATTAAAAAAAAAAGGACTTTGAAATCAAAATTGCTCAAACCAAACTTTTGATTTCACATCTCAGTTTTACCTGCGTTTATTAAATTTGTTTACTTGTATTTCAGCAGCTAGAAAAATTTGAGTTTGACACGCTGTAGAAAAACTGCATTTAATAAAATTGAGAATGGAAATGGGGAATGTGTCAAAGAGACAACAACCCGACCAAAGAGCATTTAAGAATGCATCCTTTACTGTCAATAGATTTGTTTATCTAATTGTGTATTTTTTTCAATTTGATCTGAAATTTTAATTAAAAAAGAGTGAAGAAGCAGCTACAAATATTCAACACACTACAACATCCGTACTTGAGTTTAATGCTTATTTCTGATCCTGAACAATATCCCAACTTTATCTGCAAAAAGTGATGTATTATGGGAAGGAAAGGAAAATAATTAAAGATTTATGGGGTTAGAACAGTATTGTAATTAGTAGATAATGAGCTGAAATGACAAAGAATCTCCCGATAGCCAGCTGAGATCTTTGTCAGCTTAAATGATACCATAATATACATGTACGCCTTTGACATTTGATTTCCGCATGGAAATATTTTTCTGTAGTCAGTAATGACTTCCTACATGAAAATTTCCCCATTATTTATCACTTTTTGATCGTATGTTAATCTTTTTCAAATGCCATTAGAGTACTTATACCAGTAGATTTGAAATTATTGCTCTCACAGAGATTTATTTTTCCAACTTATGTGCTAGTATCATGATTATGCTGTACCAGTAGACAATATTGTACCAATATATCATTTATTTATTATTACATTAATATCTAATGCTAGCTATATTACATGTAATTTACAGCTTCATAATTGATTAACTTCCTAATAGAATTGGAATCAGAGACATTTTTTATATTCAGTTTAACACTTGCTTATTCTACATGGTATTAGACTCTGTCTGAGAAACTGTTGTAATGATAGACTTTAGCATGACATACATTTACTCTGTGACAAAATTACCATTTAAAGTGAAATGGGTATTATACTGTCATATCCGTTTGGTAATTCAACATTTTTATTTTAATTCTATTTTGATTGTCACGTAGCTCAGTTTACAGAATTTTGAAATTTTTTCGAAAATCTAAAAGTGATGGGACTTCTTAGGACCCTAACACAGACTAAGGATGATAGCTCTTTATGTGTTTATAAAATACTGCTCAGAACTTAACTGTTACAAATTCTGTAATTCTGACCTCATTATAAGGCATAATTACCAAACTCTTATTCCTTTATTTATCTATAAATTGAATGCTTCTTTTTATAATTTTATTGGGGTGTAAAAGTTTTGACAAAAACACATTCTTTATGTTGTCACAGAGAGCACATGCAGTCAAAGATGTTGCATTTTGTAATTTTTGGAATTCCTCGGCCAATCTTAATTACAGAATTGTATAAAACATCTATGTAAAATAACTTGATGAGATTTAAATAATAATAAATTTAGGTGTAAAACTTTGTACTAAATCCCCTGTAAATTGAGAGCTTACATTTATTTTAGTGAATAAACATTTCATTCTGTTCATGAGATTAAAAATTAGATGAAAATATTATTTTATTTGCTACAGATTTGTTGTTGAACTGTACACCTTTTCAGGCTTTGAAGTTCATAAATTGAACAACAACATTGTAAAGAAAAAGGATTTGATAATCTCAGATTACTAATGATTGGCTTATATCTTTTTAATAATGTTGATATTGCACATCACATGTAGTCAGATAAATAATAAAGGCAAAATCAAAACTATTTAGTTTCCCAGGCCCTCCCTTGTCTACTCATAACCTAATTTATGGACCATAAGCAAAGTCAGAAAATAATCAAATTGTGTACATGTATAAGTAACAGATATTTCAGATGATTTTTGGTCAGAAATATAAAAAAAAAAGTACCACCCTGCCTCATGTGAAGGTAAAGATTTATTTTGTATGGCCCTATATGTTCTGTTTGGAAAATATGACAAAATATTCGGTGACCTTTTTTTAAATTAAATATTTGTGGAAATCTTATCAAATATTTCATTATGTTGTTTATATGCTTGTTTCTTGTAAAATGTCAGCTTTAAATTCAGAACAAATATGTAAGTAAATGATGATGAATTGGTGTTAAACCTCCAGTGGCAAATATTACATGCATATCAGGATGAGAATGTGTTAATTAGTAATGAATATGTACTCTGCTTTAATGTACAAGACTGACACACTTAGCTCGATTTTAACATGCTAGTTTTCAAAATAACACATTATTCACACTCCAAGCTAATCAGTCTTATCTGTAACTCCTAAATGTTGCATGCATAGGAGCAAATACAAATTTTCAAGTCTATGGTTTTACTGGATCAAATATCAAATCAACCACCTCCTGCACTCAAGAAAGCATGTAGCCATGAGACCCCAGAGACATGAAGTTGTGTTAGAAAATTAAAATCTGTGATTCCTTCATTTTGAAATGATCTAGCACTAAGCAAGACTTGTTATCTCTACATAAGTTGTCAGAAGCTGTTAAACGAGATAAATCTGGTGAAAATATGGTTGAGAGAACAGGCCATTAATTTTCAGCAAGGCTGATAAAATTAAGCAATACTTAGATCTTTATCCACTCTTTTAGAATAATGAAAGTATGATCACAGGGACAAATAAATAATGTGGACTAAAGTAACATATAATGTTTGTGAAATGATAAATATCTGACAATCTATATGTTACTTATCAATATGCCAACCGAAATTTTAGAAATCTAAAAATTTTGCATGTTGTTGGAAGCAATTTTAACATTGTTTCCATAACAAGAGGATAAATGACATGTAATCGTTGACTTTGTAGTTGTTTACTGATTTGTACTTTATAATGTACTTAACACCCTTGATACACCAAAATAAATGGCTTTGTCAAACTTAACAACCAAATTCATCTTTGACTTGGAATAATCCTCTCTTGTTAGTCCTCTACATTCTGTTGAACATCAACATGTTTATGGATGTATTCTCTAAACCCTTATGGGACAGTTCTCCTACAGAGTTAACAACAGAATAATTAAAAGTGCTTATCTGGGAAGTCATTATGCCATTAAGTGATTTTCACTGTTCTGTAGTAATGTTTTCAGTTGTCTGCAAGTTGTAAACAGGTCATGTCCTCAAACAGGCAGATAAATTCTCCAAGGAACATCCATAAAATGTAAACAACTTTGAATGGATTGAGAGAGTTATCCCAGAGAACTTTTAGTCAATATTATGGACTCTTGCTTGTGATTTATGTGCAGAGATATTAGTTACAGTTCGAAAGATTTACTGAAACAGACAGTTCAAGTTGCCCCTAGGTGGCAGTTTATGTACTGGTTGTTATTGGGAAATTATTAACTGATTGAGACCAATATTAGTTCCTCCATACAGCGTTATCAACTCTTAAGACTTGATGTATTATCACTGTCTAAGAGTCTATTGTATTCGCTATCTTGATGTATCACTAGAACTAGTGATAAGTATTGTAGATCGGTCATTTGTCTTTTACAATGAAGTCAGGATTAATGTCTGTCAAAGTATTCTGGTAGTTCTTTTGTTCACTGAAAGAGATTATTGTAAGACTTCAGATTGTATGTTTCCTTGCAATGATCTTCTCTGAACTTTGCTCTCATTGCTGTGTAGAGAGATTATTGTAATGTTTCATGTGTAGCAATCAGATCTGTTCATGTGTAAGAAAGAATATTGTAAGTGTTCAGATATCTTTCTGTTCAGTGATCTGATCTGCTCATGTGTAGAGAGATTATTATGTTTCAGTACAATAATCTGATGTCCTTGTGTATAGAAAAATATGGTAATTCTTAAGATAATATGTTTCAATTACTTAATCTGATCATGTGTAGAGAAATTATTGTAAGTCTTCAGGTAATTTAATTGTTTCTGTGCCATAATCTGATCTGATCATGTGTAGAGAGATTTTGTAAGTCTTCAGGTAATTTGTTTCTGTGCCATAATCTGATCTGATCATGTGTAGAGATTACTGTAAGTCTTCAGGTAATTTGTTTCTGTGCCATAATCTGATCTGCTCATGTGTAGAGATTATTGTAAGTCTTTAGGTAATTTGTTTCTGTGCCATGATCTGATCTGATCATGTGTAGAGAGATTATTGTAAGTCTTCAGGTAATTTCTTTCTTTGTCATAATCTGATCTGATCATGTGTAGAGATTATTGTAAGTCTTTAGGTAATTTTTTCTGTGCCATAATTTGATCTGATCATGTGTAGAGAGATTATTGTAAATCTTCAGGTAATTTGTTTCTGTACCATAATCTGATCTGCTCATGTGTAGAGATTATTATAAGTTTTCAGCTAATTTGTTTCTGTGCCATAATCTGATCTGATCATGTGTAGAGAGATTATTGTAAATCTTCAGGTTATTTGTTTCTGTGCCATAATCTGATCTGCTTATGTGTAGAGAGATTATTATAAGTCTCAGGTAATTTGTTTCTGTGCCATAATCTGATCTGATCATGTGTAGAGAGATTATTGTAAATCTTCAGGTAAATTGTTTCTGTGCCATAAACTGATCTGATCATGTGTAGAGAGATTATTGTAAGTTTTCAGGTAATTTAATTGTTTCTTTGCCATAATCTGATCTGATCATGTGAAGAGAGATTATTTGTAAATCTTCAGGTAATTTGTTTCTGTGCCATAAACTGATCTGATCATGTGTAGAGAGATTATTGTAAGTTTTCAGGTAATTTAATTGTTTCTTTGCCATAATCTGATCTGATCATGTGAAGAGAGATTATTTGTAAATCTTCAGGTAATTTGTTTCTGTGCCATAATCTGATCTGATCATGTGTAGAGAGATTATTGTAAATCTTCAGGTAAACTGTTTCTGTGCCATAAACTGATCTGATCATGTGTAGAGAGATTATTGTAAGTTTTCAGGTAATTTAATTGTTTCTTTGCCATAATCTGATCTGATCATGTGAAGAGAGATTATTTGTAAATCTTCAGGTAATTTGTTTCTGTGCCATAATTTGATCTGCTCATGTGTAGAGAGATTGTTGTCTTCAGATGATACAATCAGACTAAAATACTCACATGAGTTCATATAAATGAAACAAAAATATAACAACAGACATTAAACAGTTACATTATTATCTGACCCAAAGGGTCCGTGTGAGCTTTTATCATCACTTGGCATCCTCCATCTTCATCCAAAACTGGCAGACAATTCCTTACAGAAGTTATTGACCTTAAATGATAATTTTTACCATTTTTTGACTGGGGAATTTGGCTTTTTGTCTTTAAAACTGTAATAGATAAAAAGAATACTACATGTAAACAGCAAAAGATCAGCAAGATAAGATCTACAAATAAGTGGAGTTTTCAATGATGATAGCAGATGCTTATCAATCAGTTGTTTGTTGATGTGGATAGATTGACATAAATTGTATAGTATGTTTGTTGATGTGGACAGAATGACATAGATTTATATAGATATAAGAAGATGTGGTATGAGTGCCAATGAGACAACTCTCCATCCAAGTCAAAATTTATAAATGTAAACCATTATAGGTCAAAGTACGGTCTTCAACAGAGCCTAGGCTCACACCGAACAGAGCTATAAAGGGCCCCAAAATACTGTGTAAAACCATTACGGTCTAATCTATATGTTGAGAAACACTTATGAACCACATACGACAACTACTGACATCAGATTCCTGACTTAGGACAGGTGCAAACAAATGCAGCGGGTTTAAACGTTTTAATGGTACCAAACCTTCACCCTTTTTCTGAAACAATATGTAACATCACAACATAGAAAGACACACTATAAAATATCAACTGAAATAGCTTAACTCAATCAAAGGACATAGTAACACCATTGAACATACACTGAACAAATAAATTTGACCTATGATACAATGTAAATTCAAAATAAATAAACTGATGGAAGAATAATAAAAGTATATGTTATATGTTATGAAATGTTAAACAATTTAAGAAAAACAATAGTATGTTTGTTGAAAATATCAGCCATTTGCAATAACTTTAAACACAGGTGGAATAAAATAATTTTGTTGTTAGGTATATGTTACAGTTACAATAGAGAAAGGAAATATTATAGTATGTTTGTTGATGTGGATAGATTGACATAGATTGTGTAGTATGTTGTGGATAGATTGACATAGATTGTATAGTATGTTTGTTGATGTGGATAGATTGACATAGATTGTATAGTATGTTTGTTGATGTGGATAGATTGACATAGATTGTAGTATGTTGTGGATAGATTGACATAGATTGTATAGTATGTTTGTTGATGTTGATAGATTGACATAGATTGTATAGTATGTTTGTTGGTGTGGATAGATTGACAGACTATAGTATGTTTGTTGACGTTGATAGATTGACATAGATTGTATAGCATGTTTGTTGATGTGGATAGATTGACATAGATTGTAGTATGTTGTGGATAGATTGACATAGATTGTAGGGTATGTTTGTAGATGTTGATAGATTGACATAGATTGTATAGTATATTTGTTGATGTGGATAGATTGACAGACAATAGTATGTTTGTTGATGTGGATAGATTGACAGATTGTATAGCATGTTTGTTGATGTGGATAGATTGACATAAATTGTAGTATGTTGTGGATAGATTGAGATAGATTGTATAGTATGTTTGTTGGTGTTGATAGATTGACATAGATTGTAAAGTATGTTTGTTGATGTGGATAGATTGACAGACTATAGTATGTTTGTTGATGTGGATAGATTGACATAGATTGTTTAGCATGTTTGTTGATGTGGATAGATTGACATAGATTGTATAGTATTTTTGTTGATGTTGATAGATTGACATAGATTGTATAGTATGTTTGTTGATGTGGATAGATTGACAGACTATAGTATGTTTGTTGATGTGGATAGATTGACATAGATTCTTTTAAGTATTGGATTATAAAATCTGTGCTTGTTCTTAACCCACTTAACCTAATCATGTTTAGTTGCTGCAAGTTACTGGGTGATCTAAATGACTGACAAGGGAAGGCTCTGGCAACATTAACTAGTGTCCTTACTGTACTTAATACATTGCTTTGTATTAGCTATTTTTTATAAAAAAGCTCCTTGGAATTTATGTTATACATAATGTAATTATTTTGAAAATTTCACAAAAAAATAAAGATATCTATGTCTGTATGGTATGAAAACTGTACCTGTTTTTTGTGCTTAGTAGCAATCTGATGAGTCAAGCCTTTTCCAACCAATTTTTACAGTCTGTAATTGTCCTTGGTTGCTGAGTCTGTCATAATTGTTTTAGTGTATTGCTGTTGTATAAATCAGGCCACTGTTCTTCTCCTGAATTGTTTCACATTTTGTCATCACATTGCCTATTATGTAACCCATACAGTATCTATCTATGTATGTTTGTTAATGAGATTGTCATCACATTGCCTATTATGTAACCCATACAGTATCTATCTATGTATGTTTGTTAATGAGATTGTCATCACATTGCCTATTATGTAACCCATACAGTATCTATCTATGTATGTTTGTTAATGAGATTGTCATCACATTGCCTATTATGTAACCCATACAGTATCTATCTATGTATGTTTGTTAATGAGATTGTCATCACATTGCCTATTATGTAACCCATACAGTATCTATCTATGTATGTTTGTTAATGAGATTGTCATCACATTGCCTATTATGTAACCCATACAGTATCTATCTATGTATGTTTGTTAATGAGATTGTCATCACATTGCCTATTATGTAACCCATACAGTATCTATCTATGTATGTTTGTTAATGAGATTGTCACCACATTGCCTATTATGTAACCCATACAGTATCTATCTATGTATGTTTGTTAATGAGATTGTCATCACATTGCCTATTATGTAACCCATACAGTATCTATCTATGTATGTTTGTTAATGAGATTGTCATCACATTGCCTATTATGTAACCCATACAGTATCTATCTATGTATGTTTGTTAATGAGATTGTCATCACATTGCCTATTATGTAACCCATACAGTATCTATCTATGTATGTTTGTTAATGAGATTGTCATCACATTGCCTATTATGTAACCCATACAGTATCTATCTATGTATGTTTGTTAATGAGATTGTCATCACATTGCCTATTATGTAACCATACAGTATCTATCTATGTATGTTTGTTGAATACTGTATCTTGACATATACCTTTGGTCTTAATGATGGCAATCATACCACCACATCTAGTTATTTTATATATATAAACATCCAATCTCATTACCCAAATGTATTTAAATTTTAATTGATTGTTACAAACAAATGCTGTCAACATCATTTTGTAGCAATGTTACTTTAAACAGGTAAAAATTTCCATTTTTGTGTGCTGAATATCCACTTGAGTCATTGTCATTTGTATATATGCAATATGAATAAAATCTATACCAGTTTTAAGGACAAAGTAAAAAAAAACTCCCATCAAGTAAGTAAATGGAAATCAGCCTCTAAATGACTTTCCAATTGATTCATAGATCTGTTTGTTCTCATTGTCTTATTTGCTCTGATGCTTAGAAATGGCATAAACCTGGATTAACCCACTTCAATAGACTCTGCCATCATTTATCTTTCCTTGTTTTTCAGTTGATTATACTTGTATTATCATTATGGTTCTTTTTTTTACCAGGCATGAAAAATATTGGATGCAATATGTCCATTCTTATATGAATTAACTCATTTCTTTTGAAAGTAATAACAACATTTTTTTCAATACCAAAGAGTATTAAAATGTTTGACTCATAAATAACTTTGCCCGTTTTGACTTGAAAAGAATTCAGTATTTTACAATGGTGAAATAATAAAGTTGATTGAAGTAGAATTGAAACTTATACTATAGTAGATAAAAAAAAAATGCTTGGTATTGGCTAATCATCTTATTATACAAGTATAATAGTTTCTTTATACAATTGACTATATCTATACTTCAATTTACTTAAGGCAAGCAAATTGACATAATTAAAATAAGACATTGCATCAATTCCCATGGAAACTTAAATGTAATGCCTTCAGATTCATCAAAGGTCTCAAGGGAGTTGACTGGTGTACAGAGCTTTGGTCACCTGGGTTTTTTCATTATTGAAGCAAGACCTGTACTGGTGGGTTGTGATATCTATTCTCTTGAAAAAATAATGACTTTGATAAATCAATGAATTAGAATATTAATTTCTGCATTATTTCTGTAAATACTGGAGAGAGCAAAAATGATCTCACATACATATCAACCTTCTTTTAATAACCCTTAACTTAAGAAAATTTATAATTGGTGTACTAGCTAGCTCCAGTTCATTATATTTGATAAAAAAAGAGTAAATATGTTAGAAATTGGACATCACAGGACAACAATCAGCTTTAGGATTCTTTAAAATAGTTAATTGTTGTTTGCAAACCTTCCTGTGGCAAATATTTCATACATGACGAGAGATTCTGAAAAACTCAAAGATATAATTGTTGTTTGCAAACCTTCCTGTGGCAAATATTTCATACATGACGAGAGATTCTGAAAAACTCAAAGATATACTGAGCTGTATGTCTTCATTTTGTACGGGAAAAAAAAGAGAGCAGATAATTTGGTTGATTTCTTTGCTGCAAAAAGAATTACAGCTTAATGGAATATGAGGTGAACTCCTTGAGACAACTCTCAGACTACTGTGGTTGACAAGTCCTCTTTTAGGTAAACCCTTCTTGACATTTATGTTGCTCAGTATATCACATCAGTTGGTTTGTATAATTTCCAGAAAAATTCTATGTTTGGAATCCATTAATAAAAAGACTATGTGCAATTTAACACGCTGCTTCTGTTTTTGACACCAGTTTGACTTAATTTAATTTTTTTGTAATTATGTTTAACCTTGTTATTTTACTCATTATCTACAACATCATGTATTCTAATTCAATTCTTTTGAGTAAATTGATGAAGTTTATTCAATTAGATAAACTATTTTAAGTAGCAAATGATTTTTTCTTTGCTGTAACCTTGAAACAATGTCTGAAAAGTTCAAAGTTTCATATGAAATAATTGCTAGTTGCATTTCAAAGCTTTTTGTTGAGCCTGCGACTTTTGTCGCAAAAGCGAGACATAGCGATCCTATATTCCATCGGCGGCGGCAGCATCCACAAATATTCACTCTGTGGTTAAAGTTTTTGAAATTTTAATAACTTTCTTAAACTATCTTGGATTTCTACCAAACTTGGACAGAAGCTTGTTTATGATCATAAGATAGTATCCAGAAGTAAATTTTGTTAAAAAAAATCCTATTTATCCGTATTTTACTTATAAAAGACTTAGTTTTTCTGCCAGTTAACATTACATTCACTCTGTGGTTAAACTTAAACTATCCTTGATTTGTACCAAACTTGGACAGAAGCTTGTTTATGATCATAAGATAGTATCCTGAAGTAAATTTTGTAAAAAAAATATCCTATTTATCCGTATTTTACTTATTAATGGACTTAGTTTTTCTGCCAGTTAACATTACATTCACTCTGTGGTTAAAGTTTTAAAAATTTTAATAACTTTCTTAAACTATCCTGGATTTGTACCAAACTTGGACAGAAGCTTGTTTATGATCAAAAGTTTAGTATCTAGAAGGAAATTTTGAAAAAATATATTTCCTGTTTTTCAGTATATTACTTATAAATGGACTTAGTTTTTCTTCCAGTTAACATTACATACAGTCTGTAGTTAAAGTTTTTAAAACATTTATTAGATTCATAAACCATTTTGGATTTTTACCAAACTTGGACAGAAGCTTCTTACATTCAAAAGATAGTATCTATAGGAAAATTTTTAATAATTTTTTCCCCATTTTTTTTAGCCTGTTACTAGCAGCAAAAGTAGGTGAGACACTGGGTTCAACAGAACCCTTACGAATTTTTACATAAAGTATTTAAAAAATTTATATGTATTCAAGCCCTTTTTATGACTGAATTTTTCTAACAAACTATAAATACTAACATAGTAATCTTAACTATCTAAAACATCCCTGTATTTCAAAAGCAGCTTGTTCAATGATTGATATTCATGATCCAGTGAAAGTTTGAGTATTTCTAATTGTTCAGTTTTCATTGCTTGTTGCCATATTTGAATGAAAATCATTTTATAATATTGCTGCTAATCATCTTGACAGTTACTGAGGTTTGACGATAACCTGAGCAACTTACGGTACATCTAACTGTTACAGTAAACTACAGCTAACTTAAGAGTTACATAGCTTTCAATGTCTAATGCAGTTTATCTAAATACAAAATGTATTTCAATTTTTCAAAATTCTGTACTGAATTCATATGAACTGGTAAAAAATATTGAAGGTGAACAAGATTTTCATTAAATATTGGACAATGAAATAGGTTTCAGTGGTCTGTTTGTAGGTCTTCTAGACATGTAATCATCATTTCAGGAAATCTTACCAATATATTGAAGAGTTGTATAGAATTAATTAGGATTTACCAGGCTTTATAAAAGATCATTAGAAAGTTGTTAAACAGATTCCTATTTGGCCTTATTCTCACACCAAACAGCCGAACAAATCCATAAAAAAGCTTCTGCAATTTCAATCTTACATTAATTGCAATTTCAGTGGAGTTTAGGCTACGTCAGTTTAACTTTCACTTCATTAAATTTAGCAAATCATTGTTTTTATAAAAAAAATATTTTTTGATGGCAAATTAGTCGTAATTGCTCATTTATAACCATAAGTCCTTTCACCCACACTGTACAACTGAAGTGTATCATTCTTTCAAAACATGAAGAATGTGATCATGCATGGCTTTCATTGACGACAGCATGAAACAAAATTTTCATGAAATGTTGGTGCCACTAGTGTTCAAAAGTACCTGAGTTAACTCTTGGTTTTTAAGAGTGTTCATGGTAGTCAATCATAAGTTTTCTGTGTAATGTAATGGGTACTTTAGTTGTTTTTGTTTTTTATGGCCCTGCTGACTTTGGTCAGGGCAATATAATTTTACCCTTATCCGTCATTCCGTCATTCTGCAACGAACAATTATACAGACTTTTTTATGCCCCCGCCAAAGCGGAGGTGGCTTTAAGTTTTACCCTTGTCCGTCTGTACATACATACATCCATCCGTACATCTGTACATCCCAAAGTTTGTTTCGTTCTCTAACTTAAGTTTGCCTCAACCAAATTACACAATGCTTATTACCACAAAACACAGATCAAGTTTGAAATTGGGTGCCTTCACGATAAAGGTTCTTGAGTTATGCCCCTTTATAAACATAAAAATTGCTGATTTTTTTGTTTCCGTTCTCTAACTTTAGTTTGCCTCAACCAAATGTTATGAAACTTATACACAATGCTTATTACCACATAATACAGATCAAGTTCGAAATTGGGTGGCGTCACTTTTACCGTTCTTTAGTTATACTCCTTTATAAACATAAAAATTGCTGAATATTTTGTTTCCGTTCTCTAACTTTAGGTTGACTCAAACAAATGTTTTGAAACTTATACACAATGCTTATTACCACATAATACAGATCAAGTTTGAAATTAGGTGGCGTCACTTTTACTGTTCTTGAGTTATGCCCCTTTATAAACATAAAAATTGCTGAATTTTTCTAAACGCCTTCACATATTGAACTGATTTTTAGTATGTTAGTCAACTATGATGAGTTACAGATTAAGTTTATGTTTGGTTCCACTCTACTGATTTTTGCCAAAAATTACAGGCTTTGAAAATTTCCACTCCTTAAAATAGCTTCAAGCTTTTTTTGCCAGCTTGGCCATTCCTATTGTTCCGACACATCTAGTTTAAACTTTCTTTTTCTTTGGAATAAGCATTGTTGTTTTTTCTTCTGTGACTTGGTTGAAAACAAAAAATTATGACAAAAGAGATGATTTCAGCTTCCCAATTGTGAACTTTCCATTTCTATGTAGCAACATTCCAGCAGTGACTGCATACAGAGTATAAATCTCCCAAGTTGATACATAATTCCAGGGCTTGTACTTTTTATCATGATTTCCTCGATATAGGGTTGCTGCTAACAAGGAAGCTATTAAACCAAGAGTTCAAAGTGGTGAAATTGAAATCATCCCTTCTTAAATTTAAGTTACGCCAGCACGAGTTGGTAGACCGTTATGGAATATCTGTTTTACAGATGATGATGGATATGTTCCAATTGTCGTGACTACAATCCTGTCCCCTTTCCCCAAATGTGATCTATCAAATTAGACTTATCAGTGGGTTTGTACTTACATAAGAAACACAATGGGTGCCACATGTAGAGCAGGATCTGCTTACCCTTACGGAGCACCTGAGATCACCCCTAGTTTTTGGTGGGGTTCGTGTTGCTCAGTCTTTAGTTTTCTATGTTGTGTTTTGTTTAGGCACTGTTGTTTGTCTGTTGGTCTTTTTCTTTTTAGCCATGGTGTTGTCAGTTTATTGTCGACTAATGAATTTGTGAATGTCCCTTTGGTATCTTTTGCCTCTCTTTTGTAAATATATAAGAAAAAAATTAATATCAAAAACCTATTATACGAACAACATGATACCTAGCCTGAACATAGATCTTCCTGAACTTCAGTTGAATAAAGAAGCGATAGTGTTTACAAATTTTGAACACTAGTAAGTCAAATTATGTATTACTGTTCACAGCAGACAGAAAAAAATTTGTTGATCACAAGTTGATATAGCTTACGATGGATTAGATTATTAGCATCAAGTGACAAATATTACATGCATATCAAGACAAAAATATTGAAATTGTGATATGCATATGAATCCTGCTTTGTACTGGACCAACATGCTGAGCTGGATTCTTTAAACATACTAGTTTACAAGTAAACAGTCTGCGGGTAGACATGTCATCTTATCCAGACACTTTATCTGACTCCAAGTCATCTGAGTCTTTGCTCTTACTCCTAAGTGCTGCTTGCTTGGCAGAGAAGCAGCAAATAACAGTTTTCAAGTCTGGTTTGACCAAGATGGGGTTCAAACCCATAACCTCACACATTTAAGTTGAACACAAGAAAAAAAGGTAGTCACATGGTTTATATCTTTCTCTTTGAATATTTGTCAATAATTTGGGTTTGGGAGGGGTGGGATATGTTCTCTGAGAAATGTAAAAGAAGTGCAATTTCATAACAAACAAACAAAATAATTATAAGACTTTAAACTTGCCTATTTCCACCAAACATCTGTCATGAAAACTAAGAGTTTGTCCCCTATACATACATAGTGATAGTCAAGTAGTTATTGGAACAATCTGTTTGGTGCTATGTTTACTCAGTCAAGTTCACTTTATTAAATGCATTTAGAATTTTATGATTAAAAACACCTTATATAAGAATGCCGGAATTTGATTGATTGGTAGCCAGTGTATTTTTCGCATTATTCTAACCTCTTTTCCTCATTTTAAACGAATTTGCCTGTTTTTAACCACTGCTGGTGAATATGCCTCAAATTCCCCTTTCTGTGCCGTGGTATTTGCCATTTTGGATATTCCTTTTTTACACTCGCAAGCCTCTTCCCGCCAAAATTATTCAGAACCTTTCTCACCTTATCCCGATTATTAAGGCAACATGATTAAGCAATATTGATTAATAGAGGTAATCTGAAAACTGTAAACAAGAATGTCAGACAACACAACTGCGCGGCACCAATCCTGTGATCGTATATTGAAGAAAGCTTTGTGTATATAAAGTGGAAAAAGACGTCTATACAATTGAACGATTTAATGATGGAATGACAATGACGTTTACACATAGATACCATGACATTACATAAAGACAGCGCTGACGCGTATAAGGGGATACATGTATAATTCCCGCGGTACTATGATAGTCTCTACTTATCCTCAAAATTATGCATAAACATGTTTATGGATTACAGCTTACTAGTAAAAAAAGATTTCCCTTCACCTGTACAGAGAGTTTCAATCAAAATCTATTCGGTGTAATTAAACAGATATATCATGTTATGGAGGGGTATTTGCGAAAAATACTAGTCTTGGGACCAAATTTCCCTCGCCTAGCGGCTTGGGAAATTTCACCGTCCCTTGACTGGTATTTTTTTCGCAAATACCCCTCCATAACATGATATATCTGTTCAAAATTCTATAAATTTTGACATTCTAACACAACCAACGAGAATCTTAGCTAACAAAAAACACCTAGTGGTAGAGATAAAGATACCTGACTTAGTTACTAAGGCACATAAAAGTGTAGGGGAAAAGATGATAAGCTAAATGTTATATTGAGTACCAAACACATAATATCTTCTACATTAGCATATTTACAAATGATACAGTAAAAAATATAAAGTAGAAAAGTACTTAACTGATCTATATCATTATTACAGAAGACTTGTGATAAATTATATTTGAAAATGACTTTGTTAAAGCACTTGGGATTATTAAGTATTTATATTAATATAAAAGTAAGAAAATGTGGTTTGATTGCCAATGAGGCCAAAAAAAAAAAATGTGTGTTTCCAGTGACCCAACCCACCCTATTTTTTTTGCGCCAAAATCCCGACATTAAACTTTTTTTTGACGATTTCAGAAAAAATCCGGAAAAACTATGTGCTTTTTCCGTAACCATCTGTTTTATTATAAAATCGTAATGGCTACACACTTGTTTTCAGCAACAAGTTTGTTGGCCGTACGGATAAATAAGTCAAAATTTTGTTAAAAACTAGGAATTTCACAAAATTTTATTTGTCTGCAAATCCCGGTTTCAATTATAACCCATTGGTTTCTACTCGCACAAAATCGTGTACTCCCATCTTCCATGAACATAGGTATCCTCGGGGTTTACCCATTCCCATTTATTTACATTGTCTCCAATCACATGGTTGAACAAGTCAAACATCCTATGACCAGGTTTCTTCAAGTTGAAAATTAAAAATTGTATGCAAAGTATTCTATAAATGCAAATGTTTGACTGTACCTTAAATTGAATATCTATATCCAAATAATTTTTTGAAAAATCCTGCAAACAAATCATGGTCACATGCAAAATTTGTATGTTTACATTTGTTGGGAGCCATGTGCTTTTTGGCGGGAAAATATGGGAAATCCCTAAATTAATGACTACACTGTAACTGGTTATTTATAGCCAGCAAAGAATTTCAATTCAAGAATTTAAATAATGCATACTATCTGGGGAACAGAGTGAAACTGCAAATATTTGTATATGCTTAATACTTTACAAACATTTATGTTTTATACTTATTTTTTATTGGATGGGGGGTTTTATAACATTGTCATTTTATATTAATATGAATTGTACTAGTCTGAACAGACTTGTTTGAAATGACACCTACCTACCCTATTTTAAAATTCCATGTAATAGGAAACACACATATTTTTTTTTTTAGCCTGAGACAACTCTCAACAAGAGACCAAATGATATAATATATTTGAGATTAAGATTTTTTCAAATAAAAAAGTATTAAATCATGTAAATTATATACATTTACATTAATGATTATCTCAGGTTATGAGTTTGGAGCAAAATGCAACTTTATTTGCATGCAACATTTATTTTTTGCCATATCACTTGTGAACTTTAGAAAAATCTTCTCTGATACATTGAGGTGTAGAGAGCAATTCTGAACAATCTTTGTCTGAAGCATTGTTGGAAGTTTCCTTTAATAGATGTCTGACCTCTCAATCTAATGTATAAACATGGCTGATTTGACCTATATATGGTTAAAAAGTAAAGAAAATAGTCATGAATAATCCTACAAACTGAAGGTCAAAGTTTATGATTGTTGATGTCAACTGGTCTAAACAAAAAAGCCATAAAAATCAGAATACTAAAATAATTGCATATTATTAAGTATTTAGTTTGCATTAATAATTCGACATAAAAATTTAACATCAGAATTAACTTAACAAACAGATTCCTTATAGACCCTCTTTTTCCATAAAAATGAAATAAACATAAATCACTGAAATTTAATGTATTTTTTGTGAACATTTCTTTTTCAAGCATAAAGCATAAAATTGGATGTAATTCTGCAGAAGAAAATGGAGAGAAAAGTCTATAAATTTGCATTGTTATAGTAAATAACAGCTCTATCCTTAGATTTAAGTAAGTAGGCTGATAGGATTTTCTGCTTGGTTTTTCTGTAGTTTTCTACAACTTATTGTGATTGTCATTAGGATCAAGGTTTTAATTGATTTCTTTTCATAAAACATAAGAAGATGTGATTGAATTTATGGATGTAAGCCTATCTTCATATAAGGCATGCATCAGGGATAAATTGACTCATGAATGTGATTTTTTCCATTGACCTTTGGTTGTTTTAAATCACTAGGTCAAAGGCCATTAAATTTTTGGGGCATCTCTTGTTTCTGTCCACTATTGCGATATTTAATCCATATTTCCATTGTTAAAAAGAGAGAATCAAAACTCATAAGTTGTAGAGAAGCGGACAAAAAACTTCTCAAAAAACAAAAATAGATGAAAAAGACAAACAACAGTCTACAAAATCTTACATAAAAAACTAAACACTGAATAACATGAACCCAACTAAATAACTATCCTTAATAATGACAGTTATATAAAAGGTTGTCACTTTGGTTCTATAGCTAAAATTGGCACTTCAAACAAATGTACTTTTCTAATTGGGTGAAGCATCAAAGATCTTATAGTTAACCACTTTAACAAAGTTGAAAGATAATACTTGACATTATAAGGATTTTATCAAAATCTTTGTGGTGTTCTTATTGACAAAGGTTTTTATTGGCGGCTGCAACAAAGCTGAGAAAAATCAGTTACATGCAGGTAATAATTCAAAACCAGGAATAAAAATGTCAGCTTGGAATCTTTTTGCCTTTATGAATTTTTTACACTTTGGTGAATTATGTTGAAATCCATCAATTTGTTTGTATGGAGCTACAAGATAGTGTAATGTTAATGAAACAAATATCTACAGAATTGCTTAACCAATTGAAACCAGATTTGTGTTGTTCTTATCAAGTAATGTGCAATGCTTGATTCTGAAATTACTGCCAGAAATTTACTGTACACAAGTTTTTTTTTTAAGATATTAACAAATTTCGGTATCAGTTGAAACTTGTCGTAGCACAATTATCAATTGAAAGCATAATGTTCTTTGTGTGGTACTTACAGAGTGCTGTTACTTTGCTGTCTTAATTGAGAAATATTGTGTCAAAATAGAACACTTTTATATAGATTTGCAGGCAATAGAAGCTTTAATTACTTTATCAATAATTTATAAATACCAGATGATTTATTTTCTTTATGATCTCTGTAATACATTTAATAGCTAAACATTTATAATTAAAAAATAAGGCTCTAATAAATAATTGACATTTACCCTTTGCATCCTCATTTGTTAATTAATTTTTGATTGTAGATAATCACATTTCACACAGATAGTTATATTGATTTTCACTACTAAATGTTTTTTTTCACCTGCGATCTTTAATCCTATTTGAAATCCATTAAAATTTTGAAAAAGCTGTTACAATGTTAGTAAACACAAGATTGGTTTTAATTTATTCTATTTTTAGCATGCATGCCGAATTTCAACCTTGAGTGTAATGGTGTCATATAAACCAGAAACAGATGCTGTTATTTTGTCGTGTGTTTTTATTGATCTTTTATTTTATCATTACAGACTCTCAGGATCTCTAAGTCTCACGGAAGTTATACAGAGTTAGAGAGTAAGGTAAGTCAGAAAATTTGATAAAACATTTTAATGAAACAATAAGCATCATCCGAAATTGATTAATTTTATTAGAAAGTATTCCACAGTAGAATTATATTATTCATTTTGTCAGTAGTTTATTATGCTTGTAATCATAAAAAAATTATAAAAATTCTGGTCTTTGTTTGTTTAATCAAAAACATGTGTCTGTTTATGCCAGTAATTTTTAATCATTCTGAATGGATTAAATATCTGATAAAGTTGATGCAAAAGTGAGGACAGTCATGCAGTATTTTTAGAAGAGTTGATAGAAACATTAATTGTATGTACTGAAGTAAAATGAAATAATGCATGTTTAAGTGTTGCAGTGTACAATGAACAAAGAGTAACAAAAAGTAGTTATTTTCAAACTTCTTGTAAACAATTTATTTCAACCAGCTATATTGGAAATCTGTAAGAACTATACATAATAAATAAAACCATGATTCTTTAAAAAGGTTGGAGAATGTAAACACAATGGACAATGTTAATGTATAAATATTGAATATGCATAGCTTCTATGCTATGCTTTAATATGTGCACCTTTCATTATACTTCAAGCTATGTGACATCAGTCATAGGAAAAATGGCCATTGAATATTTTGGACTCATCCACCCACACTTTTTAAATTTTGTTGTATTAAAACTGAGCTCAAATATTACCTAATACTGTAAAAAGTAAATAATCTACATTTTTTTCTGAAAATTTTAAAGTATTTGAGTTTTTTGTTTTTCTTCTCTCCTGACATTTCCAACAATAATAGTATGATGATTTATTACAATTATCCCTGATTGATGATCACCTGATAGTAATGACTTCTCACAATTCTCAAGGGAAAATTGTAATGTAATGTCTTCTCCTGCCACATGTGCAAACATTTCAACTAAGTAAATATTTATTCTTCTCAGAATACTATTTCCTTTTCTGAGTAGTTAATTTAAATCTCCTTACTTACTGGTCTCTTCTATTAAAAGCAAGTAATGATAAACCAGACTTTTTTCAAGGAATACTTGATAAAAGAACATGAAAGAATCTTTTCAATGGCAGTCTTCAGTCTTTTCTAAAATGTAATTTGATTTAGTGGAATTTTGAATTTGTGGTTTTACATTTTGCACATTTATCAGTTGAAAATATAAATTTTAGTAGGTATAAAAATTCATGGCTTTGATTAACTTTGAAATCCACAAAAGCTAGTCATTAGGAATAAACAGGAAATACTGATATATGTAACAGTCTTTATATAGCAATCACTTTGACCAAAAAGTTTTCTTTTAAAATTGCAAGAATTGCCACAAATGAATAAAGGGACTAAAGAAAACAAGTTAACAACAGGACTGTACTCAATTTATAGCTGTATTACCCACTTCCCCATCTAGATTGAAGTCCTGTGTGAAACTTGATCCAAATATGTGGAAACTTAGGAATTCGGTATCAACTGAACTTTAGTGATGTCATTATGTTATTAAGTCTGTCCATTTAATCAAGTGACCGTCTGCTTGTCAGAATTGAACAAAAATAACCAATATTTAGTATTTGTATGGAATGTCCTTCATGATTAAGTGACCAACGTTTATTAATATTAGACCATTGTAATTACTGGTCATTACAGATTGATTGAGGAAATGATGGGTATAATTGAATGTCAGCAAATATAATTATTGAATTAACACTGATGGAATTTATCCATTGTCTGTGATTTAGAACAGAGCTTTAGTCAACCGATAGTAAGATATTTACTGGAAATAGGGGCATAATGAACTTGGGCTCTTGCAGTGAGAAATACAATTTGAAATGAAACTGGCATTTTGATATAAATTGTGGTTTAAATAGTGTTTTAAAGAATTGGAACAGGAAATAAGTCAAGTGGTTTAAAGAATTGGAATAGGAAATAATAAAGTCATGTTCATTCAACTATTCCCTTTGTTAAATTTAATACTGTTTAGACACTTTGCTTGCAACCATTTAGTGCAGGCAGTCACAAAAATGAACATAATATATATTTTTAGCTCACCTTGCCCGAAGGGGCAAGTGAGCTTTTCTCATCACTTGGTGTCCGTCGTCGTTGTTGTCCGTCCGTTGTCTTTGTTAACTTTTTACATTTTGAACTTCTTCTAGAGAACCTATGAACGGAATGAAACCAAACATGGCATGAGTGTCCTTGTGAGGTGCTGACCAAGTATTGTTACTTTGTAGCTGATCCATCATCAAAGATGGCCACCAGCGTGGAACTTGTTTAACATACAAATGTCTTCTTTTAGAGAACCACTGAATGGAATGAAACCAAACATGGCATGCATGTTTCTTATGAGGTGCTGACCAAGTGTTGTTACTTTGAAGCTGATCCATCATCCAAGATGGCAGCCAGAGGGGGACTTAGTTTAACATAGGACCCTATGGGAAATACATACAAATGTCTTCTTTTAGAGAACCACTAAATGGAATGAAATAAAACATGGCATGAATGTTCCTTATGAGGTGCTGATCAAGTGTTGTAACTTTGTAGGCGATCCATCATCCAAGATGTCTGCCAGCGGGGGACTTTGTTTAACATAGGACCCTATGGACAATACATACAAAAATCTTCTTTAGAGAACCACTGAATGGAATGAAACCAAACATAGCATGAATGTTCCTTATGAGGTTCTGATCAAGTGTTGTTACTTTGAAGGCGATCCATCATCCAAGATGTCTGCCAGAGGGGACTTAGTTTAACATAGGACCCTAAACATACAAAATCTTCTTTAGAGAACCACTAAATGGAATGAATAAAACATAGCAAGAATGTTTCTTATGAGGTTCTGACCAAGTGTTGTAACTTTGTAGGCAATCCATCATCCAAGATGGCCAGCGGCAACTAAGAGAGGACTTAGGAAATACATACAAATGTTTTCTTTTAGAGAACCACTGAATGAAATGAAACCAAACATGACATGAAAATTCCTAATGAGGTGCTGGCCAAGTGTTGTTACTTTGTAGCCAATCAATCATCCAAGAAGGCTGCCAGCGGGGAACTTAGTTTAACAAAGGACCCTATGTGAAATACATGCAAAAGTCTTCTTTTGAAGAACCACTGAATGAAATGAAACCAAACATGGCATGAATGTTCCTTTTTGAGGTGCTGACCAAGTGTTACTACTTTGTAGCAAATCCATCAACCAAGATGGCTGCTAACGGGGGACTTAGTTTAACAAAGCACCCTATGGGAAATATATACAAATGTCTTCTTCTAGAAAACCGCTTAATTGATTGAAACCAAACATGGTGTGAATGTTTCTTTTGAGGTGCTGACCAAGTGTTGTTACTTTGTAGCTGATTTGTCATTGTCCTTATAAAGTCATTTTCTACAATTTCAATGAATTTATTGGTAATTTCTGTAAACTTTACAAAATCTTCTGCTTTTGATTAAATTGTGAGGCCAATAATAAACCAAATTTGGCCTCAATCATTATTAGGATATCTGTTATGATTTTAATCTATTTTTACATGATTTCCAAAACCAAAGTAGAATCAGGTGAGTGACACAGGTTCTTGGGTGCCTCTAGTTCTTTTATTTAAATTTTGCAAGAACCTTTACACTTAAACAATGTCCTTGTTGGTATCTTATGTTAAAACACATAAGATACCAACTAGGAAAATAAACTAAAGTAAACTATAATGGGTAAAGTGAACAAACACCCTGAAGTGGTCGACGTGTGGTAGCGGCAGGGTAAAATTGGATGGTGCAGTCAATCTACGGAAAGATCAATAGCTGTTACCTTCTTTAGCATACTAAATTTCCCTTTTCAATGGGACTGAATAAATCTATATTGGTTTAAAACCAAACACATCTGAAAATAGATTAAAATTTGAATTTTGTGATGTTGTCAGATGTTGTCAGAATATTGATGTTACCTGTTTATTTTATTTTTACTTTCAGTTTTGCAGACTCTGGGCAATTTAGAGCTTGACATATTGTTTAGACACCTGTCTGTTGTTGACTTTTAGATGTCTTTTCTATTTTGTATTGTCTAGTTGCTGTCTCGATTGAGATAAAGCCCAAACCTACTTGTACTCTTTATCAAGAATTTAAGTCTTTATAGTTAAACATTTTGGATTGTGATAGTGTGTAGGTCAAAATTGTTGTTTAAAATGGAATATAGACCAAAATACCTGAGTAGGCCAAAACTTGTTCCTTTTTACTCCCTTTGATCAATGGTTTAATGTTGAATTATATTAAAAAAATTATTGATAAAGCAATTAATGTTCTTATAAAATGGATTGACACCTATAGGTGCATAAGTATGCTGTTTAACACATTGATCTTAAAAATCATCATTGTTTGATTGACAAAAAATGTGATAAAATGCTTTTGAAAAAAGTTTGCTTGAAGGAAGCTTTTCTTGTTGAGTAAAGATGAATTATTACCACGGAGACAAAACATCTTGAGAAAATAATTACTGTTTTTTGTATCGATTTTCTGCAGCTAATGTGATTCCCTATTATGCGACAACAATTACTCAATTTAAGGAAAATTTATAATACCCAGTGATTAGCTTTAACATCTTGAATGACTTGCCTTCCAGTTGTTTTTTAAAACTCAGAACAGGAAATAAATCTCTGTGAAAAAAGGAAATGACAACAGAAATGTTTTAAGCTTTGATATAGCTGCATGACCATGAAGCACGCAACAATGTACAGTGAAAACAAAATAAAATGTTAGACATTTATAGAGGATTAATGTATTTTATGAGTCCTAGTTGAAATGCTTGAGTTTTTCTAGATTTCAAGTAATTCCATCTTTTCCCTTGTGGAAATTCCTAAGACTAAAATCAATTTTGAATGATTACATGAATCTATGTTTTTCAAAGAATGCAGACCTCTCATAGTCAGTTTACTTCTCAAAATTATAGTAAAGTAAATCTGCATTAAAGGTCACCTGGGGTGCATTTTATATCATAGCTGCTACAGCTAGGTAGGGCTAATAGATTTTAACTACTGAACGTGTAGCTAGCCTAGCCGCTAAATAGATCTAGATAGCCCCAAAAATGTATGATATCTAGAGAATCCAAAATAGTGTTGGAAAGGTTATTACTCATGAGGTCATTTTGATAGGCTAGCTACATAGCATATCGTTCAACATAGATAGATATCTAAGACATAGGGGCTATACTAGCTGCTACGATATCGAATGCAACCTTGTATTAAAGGAAAACCTGTCTTGGCTGGTCACCGTCTTCTTGTCCTGCTTTTATAATGCCTTTGCATTTTGAACCTCAATTTACAGGGCATTTGTCTTACTAGGTCTGTTTCCTCTGGTTCAGGGGATTCCTTCTATATACAGGTTTGACTGTACTCTACAGACCTAGATAAAATAATAAGGTTCATAAAATTACATCACTTTTCTTGTAATTATAACAATTGTTTCCTGGAATATTTCATTCAGGTTTAATCATGATTAGAGCAATAATGCTTGATTAATCAGTTTTATTATGATTCTACTTGAATTATTTTAGAGTTATAGAAAAACTGTTTAATTTGACAGTGAACAAAAATAGTGTTCTCCCCGTATAATATTCTCTTATTTGTAATTTAAAGATTATTTAATTCCAACATATCATATGCATCCAATGATCCACACATTGTTTCTCACAAAACTTTTTTCCTTTTCTCTTTTGATCATTGTTATTTTTTTTTCAATGTTCAATGTGTTATCATATTGTCTTTAACTGGCTTTATTAAATCCCATTGACAACTACACCAAAGATATCTTACATTTTTTTGTTTCATCAGGAAAAGAATCTGCCATTATATTGCTTGTTAATTATGATATACATGAGTTATATGTTATCAGTGCTTATCCTCAGTAATTGATCACCCATGTTGAAAAGGAAGCATCTGCAGCAAAATAATAAATCTTGTATCCACTGAAGGATCATAGTCATCCAATCTGTAGAAATTCTTTAATGGGTTTTGCTACATTATGGTCTGTGTTAAAATTCCACCAATAAATCAACTTTTTTCTTATTATATGGGTCTCAAGACTTTCTCAAATACATTTTGTCATCATTTGTACCATGTGAATTGAAGGGGCATTTTTTTCACTTTTTCTTGATGCTGAATTTATTCATAGTAGCAGTCATCATGGATTTGTTTAGTTCCCTTGTTTTATCATTTTCATTTTGTCCTTGCTATCCTCATGACATATGACATATTTGTTTTTCCTTGCTTTAAATTCTTGGTGTTATATTACCCCATGCAACGAAGTTGTGGAGGGTATAATGTTTTTCACCCGTCTGTCCATCCGTCCGTCCATCAGTCCTGTTCTTGTCATGGCAACTCCTCTGAAACCGCACAACAGAATTTCATGAAACTTTGTAGATAATAAGGACATACTATGTAGATGTGCATATTGAAAGGAAATTACGATTCAATTTTTTTCTAGGAGTTATGACCCTTTAACTTAGAATTTTGGCCTGTCTTGTTCTTGTCATCGCAACTCCTCTGAAACCACACAACAGAATTTCATGAAACTTTGTAGATAATAAGGTCATACTATGTAGATGTGCATATTGACAGGAAATTACGATTCAATTTTTTTTCTAGGAGTTATGCCCTTTAGCTTAGAATTTTGGCCTAAATATACTACTGCAACAGTTTGTCATCGCAACTCCTCTGAAACCACACAACAGAATTTCAGGAAACTTTGTATATAATAAGGACATACTATGAAGTTGTGCATATCAACAGGAAATTACTATTGAATTTTTTTTCTAGGAGTTATTCCCTTTGAACTTTGAATTTCTGCCTAAATATACTACTGCAACAGTTTGTAATCCCAACTCCTCTGAAACCGCACAACAGAATTTCATGAAACTTTGTAGATAATAAGGACATACTATGTAAATGTGCATATCAACAGAAAATTAAGATTCAATTTTTTTCTAGGAGTTATGCCCCTTTAACTTGGAATTTTGACCAAAATATACTACTGCAACAGTTTGTCATCGCAACTGCTCTGAAACAACACATCAGAATTTCATGAAACTTTGTAGATCATAAGGACATACTATGTAGATGTGCCTATCAACAGGAAATACGATGGAATTTGTTTTCTAGGAGTTATGCCCCTTTGAACTTAGAATTTTGGCCTAATTATACTACTGCAACAGTTTGTTATCGCAACTTCTCTGAAACCACACAACAGAATTTCAGGAAACTTTGTATATAATAAGGACAATGTCACATACTATGTAGAGGTGCATATCGACAGGAAATTACTATTCAATTTTTTTTCTAGGACTTATTTCCCTTTGAACTTAGAATTTTGGCCTAAATATACTACTGCAACAGTTTGTAATCGCAACTTCTCTGAAACCACACAACAGAACTTTAGTTAATGAGGACATAGTATATAAATGTGCATATCCACAAGAATATTTTTATCAGTTGACTTTTGTAGAGTTATGACAACATATATGTACGTTTCGGTGATAAAGTGTATCGACAGGTAGTAGGTATTCCTATGGGCACTAACTGCGCCCCTTTAATAGCAGATTTATTCCTGTATTGCTATGAATCTCAGTTTATGACCAAACTCAGTAAAGACACGTCATTGTTACATTTGGTTGATACATTCAACAATACCTTCCGTTATCTAGATGATATTTTTTCGTTAAATAATCCAGAGTTCTCGAAATATACTACCGAAATTTACCCAATAGAACTTACTTTAACTAAATCTAACATAAACAGCAGTAGTTGTCCTTTTCTGGACTTGGACATTTCAATCTCTAAAGGAAAACTCCATACGAAAATTTACGACAAAAGAGACGATTTTTCATTCCCTATTGTTAATTTTCCTTTTTTAGACGGCGATGTTCCTTTGGCTCCATCATACGGTGTGTATATATCCCAACTCGTTCGTTATGCCCGTGTGTGTAGTGATGTCATAGATTTTAACGAACGTAATCAATGCATCACTAGTAAATTATTAAGTCAGGGATTTCGTTACCATAAATTACGTAAAACTTTTACTAAGTTCTTTCATAGATACAAAGATTTGATTAGTAAATTTGGCTGTACCTGTAGAAAACTGATTAAAAACGGTATTTCACATCCTAAATTTTACGGTAATATTGTACTTAAAGCGCGGAAATCACTATATGATCCGTGTAAACTCATCGAACCTTTAAATAAACTTATTAGTTCAGGTTATCTTACCAATGTTGTAATTAGATCTTTGAATATATTTTACATTGGCACTAATATCGATTTTGTCATCAGCAAATTAAAACATAACTAAATTTGTATTCTTTTCAAACGGGATGTCTAAAGACACACCCACGTTCATTCTGATCTATAAAGAGGTTAAACTCCTAACTGTCCTACTGTCTGTCGATACATTTATTTTTGGCATTGCACTAGTCATGTCTTCTTTGACTGTCCATGACGTTAAAATACTAAATCCTGGGATGTGTTTTAGTTGATTTTAGTCTCTGATGCATGATTTTTATTATTAATTGTTTTGGCTTTTAACTAGCTGTCAGTAACTGCAGTACTCTCAAATCGTACTTTCTTGTTTATTTGACCTGTTGATACTAATTGTAATGCTTTTTTGTTATTTAATGTTATTCAGGGTTATATCGGGTCTATATACCAGCTTTGATAAGTGTTTGGTACTAATATAAATTTCCACTTGTACTATGAACATCAAAATTATTTATTTTGTTAAAATATTTCCTTTCTCTATTGTAACTGTATACGTATACCTAACAACAAAATTATTTTATTTACCTGTGTTTAAAGTTATTGCAAATGGCTGATATTTTTGTTCGAGCATATTGTTTTTCTTATATTGTTTAACATTTCATACCGATATAACATGTTACTTTTATTATTCTTCCCTTAGTTTATTTATTTTGAATTTACATTGTATCATAGGTCAAATTTATTTGTTCAGTGTATGTTCAATGGTGTTAATATGTCCTTTGATTGAGTTAAGCTATTTCAGTTGATATTTTATAGTGTGTTTTCTATGTTGTGATGTTACACTATTGTTTCAGAAAAAGGGTGAAGATTTGGTACCATTAAAACGTTTAAACCCGCTGCATTTGTTTGCACCTGTCCTAAGTCAGAAATCTGATGTTCAGTAGTTGTCGTTTGTTGATGTGGTTCATAAGTGTTTCTCGTTTCTTGTTTTATATAGATTAGACCGTTGGTTTTCCGTTTGAATGGTTTTACACTAGTAATTTTGGGGCCCTTTATAGCTTACTGTTCGGTGTGAGCCTAGGCTCCGTGTTGAAGACCATACTTTGACCTATAATGGTTTACATTTATAAATTTTGACTTGGATGGAGAGTTGTCTCATTGGCACTCATACCACATCTTCTTATATCTATTATGAGTCTTTGAACTTAGGAATCTGGTGAGATTTTTTTTGTCTAGTGAGAATGTGGGGGCGTGGAGTATGTGAGCGTGCTCACAAAGGTTCTTTCTTTGTCCTGCTCTTAATTCTTTGCTTTACTTGACATTGATCATAATTGCTTTTGGCTTCACTTAACCTTCATAATAATGTAAATTTGGAAATTATTGCGATGTTTTTATTATTGCGAAAAATCTGACAGTGTTGTAATCGTAATAATATAAACTCGCATTTTGGAATTTTTATATGAATGAAGCCGGATTTTTCTAAATATCGCAAAAATTAAAATCGCATTTTGGTCTAAAATGACAAAATCGCAATAATAAATGCACGCAATAATTTCTGAATTTACAGTAGTTGTTTGGTTTCACAATACATTGATTGTGCTTGTTTGGCTTCACTCTTACTTGAACAAGGGTGTGATGTTTGGCTCTTTTCAATCTTAGTCATGGTTTTTGACTCTACTCAATCATGGTCATGGTTTTTTGCTCTTCTCAGTCTTAGTCATGGTTTTTGGCTATACTTAATCATAGTCATGGTTTTTGGCTCAACTCAATCTTAGTCATGGTTTTTGGTTCTACTCAATCTTAGTCATGGTTTTTGGCTCTACTCAATCTTAGTCATGGTTTTTGGTTCTACTCAATCTTTGTCATGGTTTTTGGCTCTACTCAATCTTAGTCATGGTTTTTGGCTCTACTCAATCTTTGTCATGGTTTTTGGCTCTACTCAATCTTTGTCATGGTTTTACGCTTTATTTGGTCACAGATGTGGCCTTCATCTTTATGTTTTGACTTTATTTGATGTTTTATCATGGCTTTACTAGATTTAGCTAAATCTCACTGTCATTCAGAGAACACACAGATCTATTAACTTCATAGACTAATTAATATTGTTAACATATCAAGTTGATTAATTGCTCCAAACTTTAGATTCTTTGTTGTTGGTATGTTAATATATGTTTCCAGATAATATATCATTGTCATTGTTTCACTGGATGTGAGAACAAACAGTTATCCATCAGTTGTGTAAGTGATTATTTGGAATATATCTACATTGTAGTCCAAGGATATTTTGTTTCATTTTAATTTGACAAAAAAAAGATAATGATATGTGATATAACAATCTCTTGAATACTAATGGAAACCAATATATCACAGGAATAGTGCTTTTTTTGTCCTAGAAGTCATTAGAATGCAAGCCAAAGGGATGTGTAATTGCTAATCAAGCAGTGAGGCCTAAACTATCTGTATAAAACTTTATATTTTAGAAGGAGAAAAATTGGATACTTATATTTATATAGATGCATTATGTTCTAAAGCATCTGTCTGGAATATCTTAGTTGTTCTTGACCTAATTTTCATGGTTCAGCAACTGTTTAAAACAAGTACAGTTTTTTTATTATTTTCACACTTATACATGTATCAGTATGTGAGTGATAGGACAACTGTATATGGTCTAGAATCATTGCTAGGTATACATGTCCGTCAGACAGGGTTCAACTGATCTTGACCTCATTTCATAGATGAGTGATCAATGATCAGTTTCAGTTGTTAGGTCCATTTGTCAGCAACTGTATTTACTGCATGGGATGATTGTAAAGTGTTCATGTCTGTCTGACAGGTTCACCTGACCTTTACCTCATTTTCATGCTACTTTGGTTAACGAGATTTAATGTCTCAGTATTTCTCAAATACTTTTAACATTAGGTCAACAATATTTGGTGTATAGAATGATTGTTAAGTTTAAATGTCCAGCTGACAGGGTTCATTTGACCTTGAACTCCTTTTCATGTTCCATTGGTCAACGTAAAGTTTTGAGTGGTAAGATACTATAATCAGTAGGTCAACTATATGTGGTGTATCAGATTATTATAGAGTGAATATGTTTTTCTGACCTTGACCTCATTTTCAAGATTGATTGGTCTATATTAAGTTTTGATGGTTAGGTCAGTTTCTCAGATACTAAAACCAATAGGTCAACAATTGTTATAAGGTAACTAAATAAAACAAACTTTAAAGTAGAGAAAATGAGGTCAATATCAATCAAACATAACTTAAACCATGATGTCATTAAAATTATTTGAAAAAGTCAGCATTTACAACATGTGTATCATGTGTATCATGTTTATCTTCATAAATGTCAAATCCTGAAATACCCCCCTCCTCCTCTCCATATCATGTTTTAAACTATTTAAAGCAAGTTATTGGGTGTAGTAATAATTACAAGGTCAATACTATGGGAAAAAAAGAAGATTTTGCCAGCTTTGACTAATATTTGCCATATGTTATAGACATGCACTCTGTCAAATGTGTTAACAAATATGCACCTTGACTTATCTAACAGTGCATCACATGTCACTCACTTCATTATGGAATTGATATGGGGGATGTAGATGGGGTGTTCATTGTTGGAATGATTAAAACAATCTCTATCTTTCCAATTGATAGTCTTTGATCAGGTTGTTCCATTGTGTTATTATTGGTTGTTCTAAGAAGATGATGTTTTCATCACCATATCAATCTGCATAATGTGCATTTTCCCATGTTTTTAACCAAAAAAAATATGTATGGATAAGAAATTCACCTCTGAGCTTGACCTCACTTCAGTCAGGTTCTATTCCATTTCAAGTTTAAAATTACTAACTGTATTGAAATGTTTTTAGTAAGTGAAAAATTAAACTGCTCTGTAGGGCCTCTATTTCCATACACCAATTTCTCTCATAGATGTGGCATGAACCTTGTCATATAGTATGTTCAATTAAAGCCATGTCCTTCAACACCATTTAACCATTTACAGGTTGGAACCCCTTATTTCAGACAATCAATGCATTTAAATGGGGACATATAGTTGGAACCCTCCCTTTATCCTGGGTTGGGAACCCCTTTTAAAATGGCTGGATATGCCCTGGAAAGGTCTATAATCCCTTTGATTAGAATTTTTGTATCCAGCTAAAATACTACACATGTATATGGATTTTTCTGTAACACATGTCTGAACAATATGTTTGGGGCTTGTATGAAAATTTTTTACAAATACTATTTTAGAATTCTACACCCCACCCCACCCAAAGAGAGAATGATAACTGTTTAACTGTCAGTAATAAATGGAGAATTTCTTTATTTATGAGTGTATTTGGTATAATATATAATGTTCATATGAATCCAGTTCTCCTAATTGATTGTTCAGCCTCTAATAAATTAATGTCAATTGTTAAATGAATGTGTTTAAATATTCCCTTTAGGGGCAATAAACTTTCATTTTTGAGTTGACTGCTACATCTAAGTATTCAGAGGAAAACTTTGAACATTGCTAATACTGATTTATAAATGTTCAATCATATTTAAGTTTACAGTTTTGTACACATTACATGAATGAAAACAGATGACTTTTATGTGTTACATGTAATTAACATCTGAACACTTTGTAACATAATACATTGAGTATGTATATTTACATCACAAGTGTCAACTTCAAATGATGAAGTGGTATCTTTTGTAAAATAGAAACATAGTAAATGAAAAGACAATTCAGTAAAGGATTTTAACTTTGCTTAATGAAGTGGTTTTATTTCTCAGCAAAATATTTCTTTGGATTTACAGTTATCAGTCTGAAACACAACAATACTCTTAGACCATGTGACAGAAAGCTTGTATACTTGGTAGGATTATTTGTCTTTATTTTCTCTTGACCATACTATACTATCAGGTTGATTTGACAATGTTTATGGGAGATAGGTATGGGCATTAAACAACTTTGGACTGTTGTAATCTCACATCTCCTCTTAGACCATTTTACAGAAAACTCATACTGAGTAGGATTCAGCAGGCATGTGATTCCTCAGGCGGGTGTCAAAATCTCCCGATTTTTAAGCCCTCTTCCGTCCCTCCCATTAATAATTCAAATCTTCCATTTTTTCAAAATTTCAACCCCAAAAAAAAAATATTGTCTGTCTCTATTTTTTTTTTACCATTGATGTCAACATTAATTACGTTTTTGTGTCATTGATGAAGGTAATTTTTACCTGTAAACCAAAGAACTTGTATAATTATATGGCTTCACTTGACAGCTTGGGTGTCAAACATACTATTAATCAGTGATGTTTACCTCAATATTTAAATTCAAATTTTGAACATTTTTTGGTCAACATTGACATCGTTCACCTAAAGAATGTACCCGCAAAATAGTTGCATAGTTTCTATCATTTAACTAATAATGAGCACATGTTTATTATAATAAGTCCTGGTCATCCATTTCCACACTTTACATGTTTGTTTATGATACCTGTATGTAATCTATTTCTGTCTTACTACGGGAGATGGATAAAGGTCATTAATCTATGTATTTGTTTCTAGCAGCTTAAAGTTTACTCAACGATAGTCATCGACTATCGATGACAAAACTTCGGGTTTGAAACAAATGCACTCTTAATGTTAGCTATGTTCCTGTTGTGCAACTCATTTACACAGCAGTGAGGGACATTTTGCTATGGTGTAGCAATCTTGTTGATTTTAGGTTGGATCGTGAGTAATTTAAGCCAAGTAATTTGTTTTTCATTTGATGTTAGTTAGGTTATGCAACAATCCACAAGCTGAATTCTCAGTTGCCAATTCAGAGAATAATATCCCTAATATATAATAACAGATTTTTACAGAATAGCTAATGACACAAGAAGTTATTATGTCTATTTGATAATAACAGTTTAAGAGTTGTTAACTATTCTGTGATTATAACAAATATAAATGAAGGACATGGATGGTAGTTTTCAAGTGATCAAATACTGATTTTTATAGCCTTTACTGTTCAAATGTTGTAGTAAAACTATGAGAAGCAAACTGATAAAATGTTATTCTGATGTAGATTTTATCTTGAACTATCCTTTCCTGAAATTTTCACAATTATTTACCATGATAGAAATCTTAATAATTATAATAACTATCTATAAAACTATGGGAATATCCGGAGAAATTATAAATAATTATAACATATACAATGTGAAACCACCGATAGAGTTGTAGTAGAACAAGATAGTGGATTTTTATTTACTTTTTTTACATCGGTGAAACAGTGGTCAACATATGTCTGTCAGTCTGTTAGATACATTTTGTTCTTAACTTAGTAATGCTTTTACTTACTGTGGAATCATTTAATTTTCATTGATACAAATTTTTGAGGATTGAAGAATTGTATTTAAGTGGATACTTAATTTTATGGTTTTGTCAAAGTTGTATGCAAGCCTATGCAAAATTTATACTTGTACATTTAAACTTGTGGTTCATCTTTACACATAAAATCCATGAAATTGGAACCAAATGAATAATAATGAATCCAAAGTTTCTTTCAAACTTTCAAAGACAATTTGTAATACAGGTGTAAGGACCCCAATATATATCTTAATGACTCAACAGAGTTATACAGTGTCCCAATGTTAGGTCCACAAGTAGACATTAGACCTCAAGTCTTCATGTGACATAAATATGGAACAGGCCAAGATTTTCTCAAACAATTCTACAGGCATACTAATATAAAATAAAATAAAGAGTTATGGGACTTTGTTTGACCTGTAATTAATGTGCTGAAAATGTGTGGCTCTTTATCTTGATATGAATAAATGGAAACAGCAATCTATCAATACAGTAAAGTTAAAATAGATTTCAAGCCCATAAAAGGTTGACATATTGTCTTCAGCAACAGAGAGGTGTCTAAACCATAATTATGCTAAGCCCTAAATGAAAGCAGTAATAAGGATTCTGTTAGACATGTTAGATATCTGATCGGGTTTTTAGCCAGTTATGTATACTTTCAGGGGAAGATTTTAAGACAGGAACCTTATCAGCTTATGATTTTCAGCTAACCCAGACCCTATTTTCTTACATTACCAGACAACAATTTGCTATATGGATCAGTGATAAGAAGTATATGTTAGTTTGACCTATTTCATGTGGCTTTGACCTTATTTTCAGTTACTCCCATATTTTGTGTTGTTTTCTTTGAAAAGGTTTTAAGTTCTCAAGATATGGTCTGTATAACTAAGTAACATAGGCAATACAAGAAACGTCAGAGATATTTTGTATATGTATTAGTTGAGTCTGTTGTACATTGACCTCATTCCAGTGGTCAAAGATTTAAGTGGTTAGGGGTACCTCTGAATCCCTTCAAACATTGGTACATGATAACAGTTTGATATTGTCAGTTTATTTAACTGAATTAAGTTATTTTATGCTTGAAAATCTTGTTCAAAAGTTTTTAGAATTGGTTAAGGTATGTTCAGATATATTTTAAATGAATATCAGTTAATTTTATTTGTAGCCAAAAGGATCTCTGATGATAAAACTATCATTTCTTATTTAACGACTGTGCTATGTAGGTTAGTGGGCTTCTGTCCTAAAATTGAATCAGTTTGCAACAATTTACATCAATAAAGATCTAGCAGCATGTTATATGTGCTCTAATTGTTATGTATCTGACAACTTTGACTGTGTTCATTAATATTATATAACTAACTCATGGGAATTTCATCATTTAATGTCAGGCATGCAGTCATTGATACTGAGTTCAGGCAGTCGTAGGTAGGTCACATTTGAATTTTGATTTGAACTTATTCAAAAATGATTATTTATCATACAAATTTTTTATATTTTATCAGCTTATGACCTTCTAAATTTCTTGCTGCATTTTCTTCGGAAATGCCTGTACCAAGTCAGGAATATGACAGTTGTTTTCCATTTGTTCTGTTGGGTGATAAAGTCTAAAGCTTGATTTTTGTCAGTTTTTATGAACTTCCCCCTTTTTGCATAATGAATGATTGATTGATGATAGGTCTACAAAGCCAATTTTGTTTTTCATTTATTGTTAAAAAAAAATCATGGAAATTGGATAAGTACATAAATCAGGCTGTTATTTTTCTCATTTGAATTGTTTTACATTTGTCATTTTGGAGCCTTTTATAGCTTGCTATGCTGTATTGGTTTTGCTCATTGTTGATGGCCATACAGTGACCTATAGTTGCTATTATATAACTACTACATCATTTTGTAGAGAGTTGTCTCATTGGCAATCATACCACATCTTCTTATTTTTATATTCAGCACACTTTGCTATATCATGGCTGCAAGTTTCTCATTAAAAAGCTAATACTGCACAATATCTTGGGTGTTGCTGAAAAGTTTTGATCACAAAAGATATCACCATGATCTGCAGTCTTATTCATTTTACATCTTAGAACAAGCATAAAATAATACCAGGGGTATATGTGTTGAAAATAATGTTTTGATATTATAATAGAAAATGATGTGTTTTTTTGTTGTTTTTTTTTTCAGATAGTAAATTGATAGAATCATTGTAAGTTAACAACATGGCTGATCAGGAAGGGTCCGAGCCTATGGTGGAACAGGATAATGTAGATAAGAATTCTAAAAAGAAGTCTAGATTTCTTAAACTGAAACCTCGTAAAGTCAGGAAGAGAGTAAAAAAGGTACTATGATGTTCAATGTATTGTGGAATCATTATTATTAGTGGAATACCAATTGTCGTTGATTTCATGGGTATAGTTGAATCACTAATTCAGATGTTCAATGAAGTACAACTTTTCTATAGGCTTCTATGCTGACTTTGGAAAAACCACGAAATAAAATATCAACAAAAATACGATTTTTTTTCAATCCATGAAAATTGGTACCGACGAAAATAAATGAATCCACAGTACGTTAGAATCAATCCACAATTAAGTCAAATAATTAAATCAGTATTATATACTTTCTGTAAGAATGTTCTTTGATAATCAGAATTCTTTATTTTTGCATAGGTAAAATAAATGTTCTGGGAAAAGTGTGCTATTGCTTGATAGTCAGTACAGCTGTTGTTAATAGTTAATAGTATGTGCAGATGAGTAGGCATTTCTGTGTTTAAAAATGAAAAAAATCATGGAAGTTGGATAGGTAATGACCACAATAATCTTTCAAAAATTGTAATTTTACCTGAATAACTGATAGGATAAATCAAATCTGTACTGATAAGGGGAATCAGAAAATGGAAATCCAGAGGATGACCCAACCCAAAAGCTTTATGACAGATGAAAGGGACCTGTTGAACAAAACAGAAGCATTTACACTTAAATCTTTTAGGCAATACAAAATTCTTTAGTGAATAGAAATAGGTTGCTTCTTACATAAAACCGCCCATTGTGGTCTTGTGGTAGTGTGCACATGTTGGAGGTCCCAGGTTTAATACCCAGCCAGGTCTAACCAAAGACTTGTATTTGCTGCTTCCAACCAAGCAAGTGGCATTTTGGAGTAAGATCAAAGACTGGTCAGCTCGAAGTCTGAAATTGTCTCTGGTAGGATGTCCTCCTGTGAACTGTTACTTTGTGAACTAACACTTTAAAAATATTTCAGCTCAGGGAGTCAGTCTTGTACAAAACAGGGTTCATATTCATATCACATTAACATGCACTGGTCCTTAATACATATTTGATATGCCATTAGACTTAAACAACTCATCATCATCATCATCATCATCATCATCTTGCTTTGTGGAGACAATTGGTATAATTTTCTGCAAGTCTGTGACCAAATAATTTTTTTTACACATATCTGTCCTTGGACTTACTTACCCTTATTTCATAGCAATCAATGTAATAAATTCAGTTATCACAAATGAAAATAGGAATATCTTTGTTTTTTCCAGAAACACCACGAAAAAAAATGTTTACCAAAAATGGCAACTTATCTGCCTGAAAAATCTTATGTATTTGTTTTCTTTTAGATCGGCAGGTTTGTTAGCACATTAAACCTAAACATAAATAAATAAACTGCTCTGCAGAGATTTGACACATGTCAAACTCAATGAAGAAAGACAGACTTAATGCATCATGACAGGTTTTAAAGAAATTCACTTTTATTGACAAGTAATTTCATATCAGATCCATTTCTTCATGTTAGCAAGTATATGTCTGATCCTATGGTATTAAAGGGATATAATTCTATATAGAATTGGCAGAAATTAGCTTGTATTGAAGGGTTGAAAACCTTATGTAGTTCTGCCATTACATTATAAAACTGGCATAGAGTTTTATTCAACAAAACACTAAAATTCAATATTTTTAATTACAATATTATGTTTTAGAATTCTACCATTTGATATGCTCTTATGGACAATAAAATTTGAAATAAAAATGATCCTGCTTTCTAATGAAATAATGATTTTTGCACAGAAGCTAATATCAGTTGGTACCTCTATACGAAAACACTATATTACAATGTAGATGTATTCTTTCTGAATGTCAAACTGTTCACAAAAAGATAGACATTGTAGGAAATAGTTGATCGATTGATTGATTGATTGGTGTTTAATGCCACTTTCAACACTATTGTGCTATTTCATGGTGGTCAGTTTTTATTGGTGAAGGAAGCCGGAGAAAACGAACGACCTTAGGTAGGAAAACTGACAATCCTAGTCAGTTAAGATTGGAGTCAAGCACACTTGTCACGTGCAGGATTCAAACTCACAATCTCAGTGTTGACTGGCTAGTGATACAGTAGTTCGACTAATTAGACCACTCGGCCACTGAAGCCAACTAGTAAATAGTTGATATTTAACAAACAGTTCTATTGTTTATATGTTCAGCCATCCCATATAATTTCCAACTTCTACTCTAATTTGCATTATTAAGTGTTCCTGCAATTATTATTAGATTGAGAGAGCTTTATGATTGTCTTTATGTTATTTTCACTGTGGTATAAGACGAATTGTCGATAGTTGTTGAAAACTTCTGCAATGGTTGACCTTCATATTGTCACCTTTTACTATAAACAAGTACTGCCACAGTCAATATAAGGAAAGTCATGGATAAAATTGAAAAATAAGAACATGCTAAGGGGGTTGAAAAAAAATCATAATTTGAGGAGTTCAAACTACACTTTATGCAAAAGAAAAAGGCTAAAAGACAAACCAATATTAAATTCAGACTAATCCTCATTAAAAGCTTGAAGGGTGAGCAGATCCTGCTACACCAGCTGAAATAAATGAATGTTTATGAATTTTGTTAACAATAAGCAAATTTTGTTAATAATCTAGCACTTCATTCAAAGTCAAGTTCTAGCTAGAACTGCAAAAGTATGTGATGTCATATTTAGATTTAAGAAGTGAATAGTGGAGAACAATCAAACCATACACTATCATATCATAGAAATAAACTATAGCCAGGAAAAATTATATTGGAAAAAACAATGAAAGAACTGTATTTTTGTGATATCAAGACACAATCTATAGTCATGGACACCAACAGCCAGTTAGATATACTGTAAATTCTGAAATTATTGCGTGCATTTATTATTGCGATTTTGTCATTTTAGACTTAAATGCGATTTTAATTTTTACGATTTTGAGATAAATCCTGTTTAATTCATATGAAATATTTCAAAATGCGAGTTTAAATTATTGCGTTAACAACTCTGTCACATTTTTCGCAATAATAAAAACCTCGCAATAATTTCTGAATTTACAGTATTACAGCCACAAAGAACATGCATGTATGGGTGACTCATAAGTCAGTTAACACGGATAGTTATATTAGCAAAACAAGAAAAAATGCTAATTATTGGAACATATTGTATGCATTTAAATTATGAAAAATGAAGTAAACATTTGGTTTTTTTTTTCTTTTCAGTTGGGAACCTGGGGTAAAGACAATCTGCTATTAACGTTGACAATAGCCAGTGTGTTTGCAGGACTGATCCTTGGGTTTTCTTTACGGCAAGCAGAACCTTCAGAACAAGCAATCCTACTTATATCATTCCCAGGAGATGTGTTAATGAGGATGTTAAAGTTAATGATTCTTCCTTTGATAACCTCTTGTATGATAACAGGTATAGCAAAAAACATATAATAATTATCTCCCTTTGTGTGATAGCTAGATACACAACAACCTCTCAGAATATCTTAATTCATGTTCCTAAGAGAAGTTTCTGTGTTTGATACCAGATTTAGTAATGACTTTTGGCCAACATGACCTGTAGCACATCAAGTTTGTTGATGTGTAATGCATTTGTAGTTATTTCATTAGAGTTATTTGATATTCTTTAGTTGAAAAAAAATCATATAAATTTTGCAATTTTTCAACATGTCATATTTTAGGGCACCATTTATCACTTCAAGTGAGAACTTCTTTATAATGAAACGAAAACACTTTAAAAACTGAAAAAGATGCTAAATAAATATCTTTCTCTGGTTCCAAACAGTGACAACCACTGGATTACTGCAAAATCTTAGAAGAAAAAATATTTGTAAGTCATGAACATTTCATAACTTACAACCAATTTTAGTCCCCTACCGACGAAGTCGAAGGGGACTTTAGGTTTGCACTCTGTCCGTCTGTCCATCTGTCCAGACTTTTTTTCTTCATGCTTGAAGATATTGATTTGATATTTGGTGTATTGTTTTATCATGACAAGTTACAGGTCAAGTTCGATTTTCACGATTTTAGGTTTTCTCCTTGTTCAGTTAAAGCCCTTTCCCTAGAATTCAGTTTTTGATGAAATACTTATTAATTACTAGATTTCTGTTCAAAGGGAAATAACTCATTTTTAGCTCATCTGGCCCAAAAGGGCCAAGTGAGCTTTTCTCATCACTTGGCGTCCGTCGTCGTCTGTTAACTTTTACAAAAATCTTCTCCTCTGAAACTACTGGGTCAAATGTAACCAAACTTGGCCACAATCATCATTGGGGTATCTAGTTTAAAAAATGTGTCTGGTGACCCGCCAACCAACCAAGATGGCCGCCATGGCTAAAAATAGAACATAGGGGTAAAATGTAGATTTTGGCTTATATCTCTGAAACCAAAGCATTTAGAGCAAATCTGACGGGGTAAAATTGTTTATCAGGTCAAGATCTATCTGCCCTGAAATTTTCAGATGAATCGGACAACCCATTGTTGGGTTGCTGCCCCTGAATTGGTAATTTTAAGAAAATTTTGCCGTTTTTGGTTATTATCTTGAATATTATTATAGATAGAGATAAACTGTAAACAGCAATAATGTTCAGCAAAGTAAGATCTACAAATAAGTCAACTTGACCAAAATGGTCAGTTGACCCCTTAAGGAGTTATTGCCCTTTATAGTCAATTTTTAACAATTTTTCGTAAATTTTGTAATCTTTTACAAAATCTTCTCCTCTGAAACTACTAAGACAAATTTAACCAAACTTGTCCACAATCATCATTAGAGTAACTAGTTTAAAAATGTGTCCGATGACCCGCCCATAAACCAAGATGGCTGACATGGCTAAAAATAGTACATAGGGTAAAATGCAGTTTTTGGCTCATATCTCTGAAACCAAAGCATTTAGAGCAAATCTGACAAGGATAAAATTGTTCATTAGGTCAATATCTATCTGCCCTGAAATTTTCAGACCAATCAGGCAACACGTTGTTGGGTTGCTGCCCCTGAATTGGTAATTTTAAGAAAACTTTGCACCTTTTGGTTATTATCTTGAATTTTATTATAGATAGAAATAAACTGTAAACAGCGATAATGTACAGCAAAGTAAGATCTACAAATAAGTCAAACATGACCAAAATTGTCAATTGACCCCTTAAGGAGTTATTGCCCTTTATAGCCATTTTTTTACAATTTTCATAAATTTTGTAAATTTTTGTAAAATTTTACAAAATATTTTCCACTGTAACTACTGGGCCAAGTTGAGATAATTGTAAGCAGCAAGAATGTTCAGTAAAGTAAGATCTACAAACACATCACTATCACCAAAACACAATTTTGTCATGAATCCATCTGTGTACTTTGTTTAATATGCACATAGACCAAGGAGAGCAACACAGGCTCTTTAGAGCCTCTAGTTTAACTTTCCCTAGAATTCAATTTTTGATGAAATACTTATTAATTACTAGATTTCTGTTCAAATTGAAATAACTCATTTTTTAAAAGACATTGTATTAAGATAAATGACAATTTGGATTTTTTTTCCTTTTCTTTAGTGAATTGTTTGAAGAATTTAGTGGTAGGTTTGTTTGTTATAAGTCCCCTACCGACGAAGTCGAAGGGGACTTTAGGTTTGCACTCTGTCCGTCTGTCCATCTGTCCATCCGTCAGTCCGGCAAATCAGTTTTCCAGCCTTTTTTTCTTCATGTTTGAAGAAATTGATTCGGTTTTTGATGTATTGTTTTATCATGACAAGTTACAGGTCAAGTTTCATTTTCACGATTTTAGCTTTTCTCCTTGTTCAGTTAAAGCCCTTTCCCTAGAATTAAATTTTTAAAGAAATACTTATTAATTACTGGATTTCTGTTTAAAAGGGAAATAACTCATTTTTTTAACTTTCCTTAGAATTAAATTTTTGATGAAATACTTATTAGATTTCTGTTCAAAGGGAAATTACTTATTTTTTAAAGGACATTGTATTAAGATAATTGACAATTTGGATTTTTTCCTTTTTCTTTAGTAAATTGTTTAAAGAATTTAGTGGTAGGTTTGTTTGTTATTTTATGTAGTTTACACCATGACAAATTATTGATCAAGTTAGAATTTCGTTCCATTACAATGAATTTTTAACTGGTAGGGGACTATGTATTGCCATGCAATACTCCCAGAATGCTTGTTATACATGTAGTAAGATTATTTGTTAAAAGAGCCCCAGGCTTCTGACTTGGGGCAAGTAGATAAATAATTTTGTGGGAGTAAATTTAAAACATGTTTGTGAGCGCCCAACCCTCCCTCTAACTCTGTATAGTGTTAATCAGTTTTAGTAATATCTATGAATGAAAGGAACTGTGATAAATATATATTTTAGACAGTAACCCAAAGACAAAAATAACCAAAAGACATCTAGAGGTCAACATACAGTCTTCAACATCAGACTGGTGTCTTTACAATATGTCAAGCTCTAAATTAGAAAATACCAAAGAACTGCCATTAACACTTATTCTTCAGATTACAAAAAAATATGAAGATACGACATAAACAACCACTGAAGAGTTTTCTGGCTTAAGAAAGGCACACCAATATAGGGTGGGGCCAAATTAATTTCAAAAAGAGATGTCAACCCTCCCCCTTTTTAATCTCTATCTGTGAAATATTAAAAGGTACACACAAGAATAAACAGTAAATTTGTCCATTCAATCTAATTTTTTACCATCAGTATAAATTTCTCAATCTTCTGCTCAACAAAATGTACTAAATTATTACAATAACTGTGAAACAAATTAATCTTTGGTTAATTCTTTCATATTATTTATGTATCTTTTTTTATTGATAAAAGAGTCATTTACATGATTAATATTAAATCTAAGGAGAATTCAAAATTTAGAAAAATCATTGATGCAATTTTATTACATTGTGTTTGTATTATTAATTTTAGTAGATGAAACCGCGAGGGAATTGATTTTAGTATTGTTTTTAGTTCACACTACAATTGTCCTTAGTTTTGGTAATACATTATAGTGTATAGTAAAATTGTTTCATCAACATGGCCTATAGTCATTTCATAGATTCAGTGAAAGTTTTTCTGGCTAACTGAGATGAAAACCAACTTCATCAAGAAACATCAGTTTTAATGGACAAAGATGATAAGATAATGACATTTTGCTTTTAATTCATTAAGTTGATGTTATCATGTAATATTTGTTCAAGTTTATTGTTATTTGCTTGTCAGATGAGGTGGTAAATTTCTGGTCTGAATTAATTTCTGTTAATTATTCTTGACTTTGTAAAATGCTTTTGAGATTGAAGATCTATTCTGTCAAGACTACAATTAGTGATAATTTTTGTTGTTAAATGAAGAAATATTTATTTTAGTACAGTCGAACCTGCTGTAAAGTAATCTCCTGTCATGTCAGGTCACCCTGCTTTGGTTATACCTATGAATGCATGCATTTTGAACCTCAATTCAAAATTCACTTCTTTAAGAGGTCAGTTTTTCTGTTCTCAATGATGACCTTTATTTACAGGTTTGACTGTTAACAGTAGGTCGTAATTTAATATGATCTGTGTTTTATATGAGTTAAACGATTTGTGAATTTAAGAGGAGAAAATTGAATGCTGATTTTTGTAGAGCCTGACTTTTGTCGCAGAAAGCTTGACAAAGGGATAGTGATCCGGCGGTGGCAGCTACGGCGGCAGCGGCGTTAGCTGACTTTTTAAAAGCTTTATATTTTAGAAGGTGGAAGACCTGGATGCTTCATAATTTGGATATAGTTGCCTTATATTACGAAGTTTCCATCTGTCACATGTCCATTGTCCTTGACCTCATTTTCATGGTTCAGTGACTACTTGAAAAAAAAAAAGATAAGATTTTTTGTAATGTTACTTTCTCTCTTATTATGAGTAATAGGATAACTATATTTGGTATGTGCGTACCTTGCAAGGTCTTCATGTCCGTCAGACAGTTTTCACTTGACCTCGACCTCGTTTCATGGATCAGTGAACAAGGTTAAGTTTTGGTGGTCATTGCCATATCTCAGATACTAGAAGCAATAGGTCTAGCATATTCGGTGTATGGAAGGACTGTAAGGTGTACATGTCCAACTGGCAGGTGTCATCTGACCTTGACCTCATTTTCATGGTTCAGTAGGTATAGTTAAGTTTTTGTGTTTTGGTCTGTTTTTCTTATGCTGTATACAATAGGTCTACTATATTTGGTGTATGGAATGATTGTAAGGTGTACATGTCTAGCTGGCAGTTGTCTTCTGACCTTGACCTCATTTTCATGGTTCAGTGGTCAAAGTTAAGTTTTTGAGTTTTGGTCTTTTTTTCTAATTCTATATGCAATAGGTCAACTATATTTGGTGTATGGAACTATTTTATGATGTACATGTCAGTCTTGCAGGTTTTATTTGACCTTGACCTCATTTTCACGGTTCATTGCTGTGTTGAGTTTTTGAGTTTTGGTCTGTTTTTCTAATACTATAAGCAATAGGTCAACTATATTTGTTGTATGGAAGGATTGCAAGCTGTACATGTCTGCCTGGCATGGTTCATCTGACCTTGACCTCATTTTCGTGGTTCATTGGTCAATGTTTAGTTTTCTTGGTATCTTAGAAACTATAAGCAATAGGTCAACTATATTTAGTGTATTGAATGATTGTAAGGTGTACATGTATTTCTTGTTTGGTTTATATGACCTTGACCTCATTTTCTTGGATAATGTTAAGTTTATGTGATATTTGTAGTAAAGCTTTATATTTAGGACTATCAACATAATATCAATGATTAGTAAAGAAGGTGAGACATTTCAGCGTGTGCACTCTTGTGTAAGATTAAAGCAGTGCCATTGGGTTGCTGTCTCATTGTTACACCACATTTCCATCAATTTGATTAAGTGATATCTTATAGGAAAATGTTCAAAGTATGTTGGTTCATTTTGCATCAATAGATTTATGGCTAAAATTTACAAAATATCCACTGTTCTTAGTTACATTTCCCTTATCAATGATTCTGGTGCCGTAATTAAAGTTTGATTGATTGATTGATTGGTATTTAATGCCACTTGCAGCACTATTGGCTGTTTCTTGGTGGTAAGTTTTTATTGGAAGAGGAAGCGGGAGTGCCACCAACCTTCGGCAGAAAAACTGAAAATCCTAGTCAATTAAGAGTCGAATGCACAACCTCAGGCTAGTGATACAGTAGTTGAACTATTTAGAATACTCTGCCACCGAGGCCCCTTTGAAGTTTGTATTGGCAATATAATTGGACAGTTTTAAAAAAAAAGACGTCTTTGAATTAATTTGATATACTGTCAGAAATAGTTTACTAAAAATGGAAATTCTTTTCCTGTTTTTACAGTTGCAGTTTGATGTAGTGTTAACATATTTTATTAATTAAATTCAAGTTAAACAATATAAATATTACCTAATATGTAAATAATACAATTAGTTGCAAATATTTATTATTATTGGCTTTGCTGATGAACTCAATTTGCAACGTACCACCATGCCACTAAATATTATACAGTACTCCTATCACATGAATATATTTTCTAATGAAAGCTGGAATAAAACTGAAATCAACATTAATTTCCCATCTGAATTTCAAATGATATAACTGAATTCAGTCAATTATATTTGCAAAAATTTCTCTTTTATATTGATCAGAATCTATTATATATTTTGTTAATATAAAGAAAGAAAAAGTAAAAACATGTGCACATGACATTTCTGTGTATGGACTTACATATTGCCTCATATTGAATTGTTTATATGGTAATTTGTTGACTGGGGTTCCAAGAAGGGTCCACAGGGATGAAGGCAAGTTAAATAGGGGCAGAAATTTGCCTTGCAATGAGCAACTTACAGACCTCCTAAAGAGTTGATAAAAAGACACTTTAAAGTGCAGACAAGTTGGCATTTCAATATGCATGGCATCAGATTTTAAGCCCCCTTTCAAACTGGATGTGTTTGCATCTTTATACGTCCTGCTGACAAGCAGATACCCCTTGTCCAGGAGTCGTACCCCTCAGAGGGAGAAACTGGGACCTATAACTTTTCCTCTGGGTACCTTCAGGGTGAATATTTGAAGTCCACCTACTGCCTCTAAACATCCTCAAAGCAGTTACTGTTTTATTCAACCTTTCAGGCCCTCAGCCCGTCCAAAGAAATTTCTGGATCTGCTCCTTGGTTTTGTGAAGCTTTTATTTAACCTTATGATGAAAGATATTGACATTGTTAAGGAAAAAGTTAGAAAAAACATATAATTTCTGACAAATTTAAAAAAAAGGGGTCATTGAATTATTTAAATTATCTTTTGATATTTTATTGTCAGGTTTGGCTTCCATTGATGCAAACACGAGTGGTAAAATGGGACTCAGAGCCATATGTTATTATTTTGGAACTACATTTTGTGCCATTATATTGGGAATAGTGCTTGTAACAGCTATTCACCCTGGTGATGAAAATTTACGACCAAAAGACTTAGGAGATGGTAAAGGTGATGACAGAGTTAGTTCCATTGATGCATTCCTTGATCTCATAAGGTATGAACAATTATTGGTACTTCAGTGTGTTTCTGTAAATTATGGTTGATTTCTAAATGAAAGATCCTAATTTTGGATTAACAATACTCTTTTCAACTTGTCATCGAAATCCTCTTACAAATTTTATCGTATCTTCAGGAAATTTGGTATATTGTTAGATCCTGATATACAGATGTATATGTGGGCAGAATGCGCCTGGCCATTGAGTCATGTTTAATGTAGAAAAGTTTGTCCAGCTCCTACCATGTCATGGCAATTCCTCAAAGATGGTTTATCATATCTATATAAAATTTAGTATATTGTTAGATCCTGACATGCAAATATATATGTATGTATGTAGGACAAACATGCATCTGAGACAAAATCAAATAAAATACTACAAAAAAGTTCAAATTTACATCATCAACTTTTTTGATTCCCTGTATTTCAGTCACTAGTATACTCAGTCAATCCCGGATGCAGGAAGTATTAGTTTAGCTTAGTAGACAGTTCTAGTTTTCATCGGGCAATTTCTTACATTGACATTAAGTTTTGGTGATTGGATCAAATTCTCAGTTCTACTGTACTGTATAGGTTTTGTTTATTGTTGAAGGCTTTATTGTGACCTGTAATTGTTGACATCATTGTCCTTTGGTATTAAATGGATAGTTATCTCATTGGCAACCACGACACATCTCCTTATAATAAATTACTCTGCTCTGGCTTCATACTACCAAACTTTCACTATCTTTGCATGAGCTTAACTGTTTTGCCAGTTGATCATTTTGTAGAGCTGAATTCAAACTTCAATTTTGGTAAAACATTTCAGCAATTGGAATTGTTAAAGGGCAAAGCCTTTAGGATAAGCACAGTAAATAAAAACAACTATTTTGTCACAGTGTTCTCAGGAACAACAACTTCATGTTAAACCAATTAAAGGCCTGTAGTGGGCATGATTACAAAACATCACTTAGTAAATATAATTGTACATACAGTAGATAACACGAATTGAAGTTATAAACACACAATATGAATAATTGTTTTTACAGGAACGTATTCCCAACTAACATAGTACAAGCTTGCTTTGCTCATGTCAGGACAGAATATAAAGATGTTGTCAGGTTTCAAGAAGTAGACAAGAAGATATTGACCTCAGATTATGATGCTTTGAATTTGTCATCTAATGACGTCAACAAGACGCTTGGTCTGATGCTGAATGCTAAAGTAGTAAACATAAGCCAATACAACATGTCTGATGATTTCAACTACACACTTATAAAAATGAAAGTACCATATAACAAGACCATTCAGCAATATCCTTTTAGTAATGGCATCAATGTATTAGGTAATTTATCATTATATGTAACAGAATTAATTTTGAAGTCTCAAAAAAAAGTTTTTAATAACAGATATAGTGGAATCAGTATTTAATGAAGTTTTTAGAAAGATTTTGATTGGGAAAAGCAAAATAGGAACTTCAGCAATCAGTAAAATGCAAATTTTTGTTTCCAGAGATGCAATTACTGAATCAAAAGTGTTTTTACTGCTTTCAATGCATTTTACTATTATTTACCGTATCAGGAATACTCAATTTGGGAATGGGGCAAATATTCAAATCTTGAGAACATACCGATAAATCCCTGAAATGACATTTCACAATTTTCTCAGTGGGTCCAAAAAGTGAAATAAACGATTGTCCTTTAACTCTTCTCACACCATATGCCATGCTTTCCCCTAGAGCTCTTTGATAAATTTAGAAGTAGTAAAAGAGCTATAACAATAATTTGCATGCAGATAGCTTTTGAATATTCCAGTCTTGATGTAGCCTCATATTTTTGAGAAACTGAAAGGTAAATTGTTTTAAGAGCAGGGATTTCTTTGATTATTGTGCCTTTCTCACATTAACTTGACTTTATATGTTTGAGAAATAATTTGTGGGGGCCAATAAAGGGCCAACCCATGGTGAAATAAATATATCAAATGACATTGTCGAATAAAAGAGGTTGGATGCAAGTATCTGTGTATGCAAACCACAAATAAATATTTTAGACCTATATCACTTTCATTTGTATAATTAATTACTTGATTACTAAATAAATTTAATGAATCTTACTTTTATTTAACTGAAAATGGGTTTCAGCAAATCAAAGCATTGTTGTTTAGATGTTTTTCCATGTTTTGAAGACTTTCACTTTCGTGCATTTTCCCATGCTTATGTTCTTACATCACAGTTTTAGTTGATTGTGCAATGACCTCATATTCTATTGACCTTGCTAATTCATTCATAAAAAGTATACAACATGGGAGTATGATTGGTACAGCCCAAACAAATCATGACGTTGCTGATCAGCTGACATAAAATATATTCGTATTTTACCACGGATGTGTGCTTAAAGCATTTGAAGAACTTCATTTTGAAATTGAAATTGACATATATATCATGTTTTTCTGACTGTTAATGACATCTTTACACTAAATCCATTAGATGTTGGATATGTACTGATTGATATTTTAGTCTTAGATACATGATTTTTTGTTGTTATTGGCTTTGAACTAGCTGTCAGTAACAGCGAGTACTCTCAGATCTTTACTTAGTGTCGTTTTGTTGTTGGATATATAAATACCCTGCCATGTCCCATCTGTGTTTTGGTTAGATGTTTTTCTGCTTTGTATCGATCTGATGAGTCAAGCCTTTTTATTAGTTTTTTTGTGCGCTCTGTGTTGATCTGATGAGTTAAGCCTTTTTCAACGGATTATTATAGTTTGTTCTTATGTTGTACTGTTACACCACTGTCCAAGGTTAGGGGAGGGTTTGGCACCAGCAACCTAGTTTAACCCGGCCACATTCTATATGTGCCGGTCTTAAGTCTGGAGCCCGTAGTTCAGTGGTTGTCGTTCATTCATGTCAGTCATATTTGTTTTTGTAAATTGTTTTGTTATAAACTAGGCTGTCAGTTTTCTCAATTGAATTGTTTCATATTTTTTTATGTCCTCGCCTTTTATAGCTCACTATACCGTATGGGTTTTTCTCATTATTGAAGGCTGCATGGTTGCCTATAATTGCTTACATCCACTTCATTTGAACTTTTGTGAATAGTTGTCTCATTGGCAATCATACCACATCTCCTTATTTTTATATATGGTGCTTTGCAAACTTCTAACTGATTGAATTTCTGCTAGTTTCATTTTGAATGTATCATTTCAGGTATAATTGCTTTTTTCACTGCATTTGGAATGATGTTGAGTCAGATGGGAGAGGAGGCACAATTGATGATCAACTTCTTCACAATACTCAATGAGATTATCATGAGAATGGTTACTATAGTGATGTGGTATGTAGTAGTTGTTACACAGTCACTTGTCCAATAGCAAACATTCCACCATTTAAATAAAAAAAATTATTGAAGTAGGTGATTGGCAAGGACATTTATTCACCACTATCATAGTAATTGCAAAACATAGTGATCATACATTCCATCCTGTATAATAAATAATTTTAATGCAGCAATCAACAATCAGTGTAACAAATATAAATACCATTAGTAATCATAAATGAGGAGTAAATTATCTCTGTTACATATTATGAAAACCCTTAGCTCACTTCATATGTACATAAAGAAAGGGGTAAAAGGAGTAAGTTCAGTAAGGGCCATATTTGGCCCTGATTATAAAGTTCAATGTTACAAGATAAAAACTGTTTTTAGTTGACTTAAAGACATGTGAGAAAGTTAAATAGAACTATTTGTGTCAAAGTTTTCTTCTAAAGCATTGATTTTTACATCCCAAATAGGTCAAGATAAGAGATATGGCGAAATTTGACAAAATCGGCCGGATTTCAACCAAATTTAGGACCAGGAAACATAGAGCGCAGGTGTCGACAAACTAAATATTCAATTTAGACGTGTAAAATGTCTTTACAAACATTATTTTAAAAGATCTTTTTGTCAACATATACGCTTAATATTTCCTGTCCAATAATCAATGGAAATTTACCTATTTTCATTGATTTCTTCGTGGAAAAATCAAAATGAGTACTATTTGTGACATAATGAAAAAAGCGTAGGAACATAAATTTTCAACAAAATGGCTTATTTCCTATCTAGTCACTGTATTAGCTATGATATTGGTCAATTAATCCTCATTTGAAATTTAAGGTAAAAGGGGCCATTTTGGGCCTTATCATACCTACTTTTGATAAAGATGGAAATTTCCATCTAAAACAATTGTTAACCCCTGAAAAATGTTGGGGTACATTTTTGAAAATATTACACAGGAAGATTTCATCTTCTAAAATGGTATATCACATTATAAATACATTCACAGAGGTGAAACATAGTGTATAGATATTTAAGTCAATCTAAAGAAATTTTTCAATGTGCAAATAATGAGAGTGTAATCTTTACATTTTTTTTTATTCCAGGTATTCTCCAGTGGGTATCATGTTCTTAGTTACGGGTAAAATTTTATCACTTGAGGACCCTGGAGCTGTCGGTGAAAGACTGGGAATGTATATGGTGACGGTGTTATCAGGATTATTTATACATGCTCTCGTTACTTTACCACTCATTTATTTCTTCTTTACGAGGAAGAATCCATTTGTATTGTTCAAGGGAATACTGCAAGCCTTTGTTACAGGTTAACTGGTTCCAGATAATATCTCATTTGAATTGTTCAAGGAATACTGCCAGCCTTTGTTACAGCTCTTGGAACTGGTTCCAGGTAATATCTCATTTGTATTGTTCAAGGAATACTGCAAGCCTTTGTTTCAACTCTGGGAACTGGTTCCAGGTAATATCTCATTTGTATTGTTCAAGGGAATACTGCCAGCCTTTGTTACAGCTCTTGGAACTGGTTCCAGGTAATATCTCATTTGTATTGTTCAAGGGAATACTGCAAGCCTTTGTTTCAACTCTGGGAACTGGTTCCAGGTAATATCTCATTTGTATTGTTCAAGGGAATACTGCAAGCCTTTGTTACAGCTCTGGGAACTGGTTCCAGGTAATATCTCATTTGTATTGTTCAAGGGAATACTACAAACCTTTGTTACAGCTCTGTTAACTGGTTCCAGATAATATCTCATTTGAATTGTTCAAGGGAATACTGCCAGCCTTTGTTACAGCTCTTGGAACTGGTTCCAGGTAATATCTCATTTGTATTGTTCAAGGAATACTGCAAGCCTTTGTTTCAACTCTGGGAACTGGTTCCAGGTAATATCTCATTTGTATTGTTCAAGGAATACTGCCAGCCTTTGTTACAGCTCTTGGAACTGGTTCCAGGTAATATCTCATTTGTATTGTTCAAGGAATACTACAAACCTTTGTTACAGCTCTGTTAACTGGTTCCAGATAATATCTCATTTGAATTGTTCAAGGAATACTGCCAGCCTTTGTTACAGCTCTTGGAACTGGTTCCAGGTAATATCTCATTTGTATTGTTCAAGGGAATACTGCAAGCCTTTGTTTCAACTCTGGGAACTGGTTCCAGGTAATATCTCATTTGTATTGTTCAAGGGAATACTGCCAGCCTTTGTTACAGCTCTTGGAACTGATTCCAGGTAATATCTCATTTGTATTGTTCAAGGAATACTGCAAGCCTTTGTTTCAACTCTGGGAACTGGTTCCAGGTAATATCTCATTTGTATTGTTCAAGGAATACTGCAAGCCTTTGTTACAGCTCTTGGAACTGGTTCCAGGTAATATCTAATTTGTATTGTTCAAGGGAATACTGCAAGCCTTTGTTTCAACTCTGGGAACTGGATCCAGGTAATATCTCATTTGTATTGTTCAAGGGAATACTGCAAGCCTTTGTTACAGCTCTTGGAACTGGTTCCAGGTAATATCTCATTTGTATTGTTCAAGGAATACTGCCAGCCTTTGTTACAGCTCTTGGAACTGGTTCCAGGTAATATCTCATTTGTATTGTTCAAGGGAATACTACAAACCTTTGTTACAGCTCTGTTAACTGGTTCCAGATAATATCTCATTTGAATTGTTCAAGGGAATACTGCCAGCCTTTGTTACAGCTCTTGGAACTGGTTCCAGGTAATATCTCATTTGTATTGTTCAAGGGAATACTGCAAGCCTTTGTTTCAACTCTGGGAACTGGTTCCAGGTAATATCTCATTTGTATTGTTCAAGGGAATACTGCCAGCCTTTGTTACAGCTCTTGGAACTGGTTCCAGGTAATATCTCATTTGTATTGTTCAAGGAATACTACAAACCTTTGTTACAGCTCTGTTAACTGGTTCCAGATAATATCTCATTTGAATTGTTCAAGGGAATACTGCAAGCCTTTGTTTCAACTCTGGGAACTGGTTCCAGGTAATATCTCATTTGTATTGTTCAAGGGAATACTGCCAGCCTTTGTTACAGCTCTTGGAACTGGTTCCAGGTAATATCTCATTTGTATTGTTCAAGGGAATACTGCAAGCCTTTGTTTCAACTCTGGGAACTGGTTCCAGGTAATATCTCATTTGTATTGTTCAAGGGAATACTGCAAGCCTTTGTTACAGCTCTTGGAACTGGTTCCAGGTAATATCTCATTTGTATTGTTCAAGGGAATACTGCAAGCCTTTGTTACAGCTCTGGGAACTGGTTCCAGGTAATATCTCATTTCAACTCTAAGGAAGAATCAGTTTCTGTTTTTTCATGAAAGTTAAAACAGTTTCAGTGGATATATTTATTAAGGCAATAATGAATGTTCAATAAAGGTTGGCAAATCTAACAAATAATACAAAAATCATACATTTGACAGAGTTGTCTTGTCACAACTGTAGATTTGAAAAGTTTCAGCTGGAGTTTGGGCCTTACAACTGAGATTTTTTATCAACATTTTTCATTGTTCCTCTTAAGGATTTGTATAGTATACAAATCCTTGTTCAAGTTAATTGTTATGATAGTTAAACTACACATTCCCCAATTTTGTAAGATTACAGCATTACCATTAATGTACTAGTATTTTCTTAACAAGATAAGATTTTAATGCAGGACTTTTACATTTGTCAAATTAAAATTATAATGATTCCATAGCTTTAAACTTGATTTTTTTTAACTAAAATAAAAAATTATTTAATAAAAACAATCTAGTGTCATCATGTTAAAAGTTCAAAACTAAGGAAACAATGTAAAGCTGCTGTACTGTGTAGTTTTCACTGTAATTTGGTCCCCATGTATTAATAGTGAAATTTTATTACCCACTGAACTCCTTGCATTGAATGGAAGGTTTGTTAGATTTAAAAGAAACCATGATTTTCAGAGCTATATGGTATGATGCATGATTTCGGTTAATTCTATCTTTTAAGCATGGTTTTGCATATATAAGGAAGCAGACACAAATAAATTCTAAAGCAGTCTACACATTTATAATCATAATATGTATATATATCCAAATTTGCTAATTTATCACTAAAATACCCGTTTCCAAAAATCTCTAAGGTGAATGAAAATTTCATAAAAATTTCAAAAATTCCCAATATCGAACCTCATTTTTGTCGAGCCTTCGACTTTTGTCGAAAAAGCGAGACATAGCGATCCTACATTCCATCGTCGTCGGCAGCGTCCACAAATATTCACTCTGTGGTTAAAGTTTTTGAAATTTTAATAACTTTCTTAAACTATCCTGAATTTCTACCAAACTTGGAAAGAAGCTTGTTTATGATCATAAGATAGTATCCAGAAGTAAATTTTGTAAAAAAAAAATTCCATTTTTTCCGTATTTTACTTATAAATGGACTTAGTTTTTCTGCCAGTTAACATTACATTCACTCTGTGGTTAAAGTTTTTAAGATTTAAACAACTTTCTTAAACTATCCTGGATTTGTACCAAACTTGGACAGAAGCTTGTTTATGATTAAAAGCTAGTATCTAGAAGGAAATTTTGTTAAAATTTTGTTCCATTTTTTCCGTATTTTACTTATAAATGGACTTAGTTTTTCTTCCAGTTAACATTACATACAGTCTGCAGTTTAAGTTTTTAAAACATTTATTAGATTCATAAACTATCCTGGATTTTTACCAAACTTGGACAGAAGCTACTTACAATAAAAAGATAGTATAGAGAGGAATATTTTTATTAATTTTTTTCCTCATTTTTGTTGAGCCTGCGATTAACAGCAAAAGTAGGCGAGACACTGGGTTCCGCGGAACCCTTACAAATTTTTCATGTTTTTCTTGAAAACAAGCAAGGTAAGCTAAGTTTTATTATGCCCCCGCCGTAGTAGAGGGGGGCATTTAGTTTTACCCTTGTCTGTTTGTCCCAAAATTGGTTTCCATTCTCTAAGTTTAGTTTGCCTCAACCAAATGTCATGAAACTTATACAAAATGCTTTTTACCACAAAACACCGATCGAGTTTGAATTTTGGTGGCGTCACTTTTACCGCTCAAGAGTTATGCCCCTTTACAAATGGAAAAATTGCTGAATTTTTCGTTTCCATTCCCTAACTTTAGCTGGACTCAACCAAATATAATGAAACTTATACACAATGCTTATTACCACAAAACTCAAATCAAATACAAATTTAGATAATGTCGCTTTTACATTCTTGAGTTATGTCCCTTTATAATGTTTTATGCAAGTGGGGGCATCATCTGTGTCCCATTGACACATTCCCCATTTATTTTGTGAATTTTTATAGAGCGTACCTTGATCTTCAACATATCACAAAGAACGACAATACAAAAAAACTATAAAAAAAAAGAAATTAAAAAAAAAAAAAAAAGAACAACAATACAATGTTAGACTGTATAAAATTCCCTTAAACCAGCCTATCTTCGTAATACGATTTCTTGTATTTGCATATCCTGTAGTGTAAAAAAGAAAAAGGGACAAACTAAATTTTTTAAAATTAACACAATTTGTTTACTCGTTCAGATGAGGTGTTGATAGTTTAAACACATATCAAATACACATGTCAAATACACATGTCAAATACACATGTCAAAATATTTTAATAATGAATAACAGTGACAGAGATAGAGAGAGAAATGTAAGATATAACTGTGTGCACAATTGAATAATATTCATCAGGTATGATCAACACCAAGATATAAAACTTTAGATAGCATTAAAACTAATTTGGCATAAACAGAACAGCCCAAACTTCTATGGTTAATTTACAGGAAGGAGTTGCAACATTAGTTTTAGCGCATTAACATAATTTTATGAACTAGAAATATATTGATTTGAAAGTAGTGTTATCTAAATGTTTTTTTCCCTTTTTTCTTGTTCCGTATTTTAAGCATGTGTTAATGATTTTTTGGTTCTGCATATTAAGTATATGTTTATGATTTTTCAGCTCTGCTACACTGCCAGTTACATTCCGTTGTTTAGAGGAAAACTTGAAAGTTGATCGACGTGTGACACGTTTCATCCTGCCAATTGGTGCCACTATCAACATGGATGGCACAGCCTTGTATGAAGCAGTGGCACCTATATTCATTGCCCAAATGAATGGCATTGATCTCTCTTTTGGACAAATCATCATTGTCAGGTAATATTCATTTATGATTGAGTGGCCTTAACTTACTTACTTACTGCCCAGTATGCCATTGGCATGTAGGGCAGCGACAATGAGTGCCCTTAAGTTTACCATTAATTCAAAATTCAAGATAAACAAGAGTGTATCTATGATAATGGGGGGTCAGAGGGGGGTCGTCATGAATTCCTGAAAAAGAAAGCATTCTTTCATGGAGCCCAAAAAACTAATCATTTATTTTGGAGTCCTGATAATTGTAAATCCTGATGTCCAGAAAAATGTTCTGCCCCTTGATAATGCATTCTGGGTATGAAATTTTGTTGACCTTTACCATGAGTTAATTAGCATGGCTATATCAACTAGCTGTACAATGTATCTGTATTATGTGTTTGTAAAAAAGTGAAAACATTTTCAATGTGAAATGTTATCTGCAGTTGAACTCTGGCAGGAAATCTATTATTCATATTATTGGAAAATTACACATTTTCATAGTACTACAGATCCCTGACTTACAAACAGCTCTAAGTCATTGTGATCTACTAAACCTATTACATGCAGAACTTACACACTTCTCCTAGTAATGGACTTCTGGTATTACATTCTAATTTGAAGACGACAAAAGCAAACAAATATGACTAAAACAAATAAAATATAAATTCAACTTTGACTTAATACATCAATTTTCAAGAATCTTATTTTAAAAAACCAACATTATAAATTATTAGCATCTTGAAACTTTTTCAAGATAGATAATTGACCATCCTAGGTCAAAATTTAATAGTTAAGAACAATTTCAAATTAAGGATTGTATTTAGCATTCCTTTGCATGAATGATCATTTGATTACTGTAAATTCAGAAATTATTGCCAGGTTTGTAATAATGTGACTGGTTCAGTATTGCAATAATAAGAACTTGCATTCTAATATCTGATACATATATCTGTATAGGGATTTTCCTTAAATCATAATAATTAAAATCTCGCATTTTGTCCATTCTTCAAAAATCACAATAATAAGTGCACACAATCATTTCTGTAATCATTAACAATACAATTTCTGTGAATGATCAGATTCTAATAAACAAACAAAGATTAGCCCTAAGTTTAGTTTGCCTCAACCAAATGTCATGAAACTTATACAAAATGCTTTTACCACAAAACACCGATCGAGTTTGAATTTTGGTGGTGCCCTTTACAAATGGAAAAATTGCTGAATTTTTATCGTTTCCATTCTCTAACTTTAGCTGGACTCGACCAAATATAATGAAACTTATACACAATGCTTATTACCACAAAACTCAAATTAAATACAAATGTAGATAATAATGCTTTTATATTATGGAGTAGTGTCCCTTTATAATGTTTTATGCAAGTACATCATCTGTGTCCCATTGACACATTCCCCATTTATTTTGTGAATTTTTATAGAGCGTACCTTGATCTTCAACATGTCACAAAGAACGACAATACAAAAAAAATTAAAAAAAAAAGAAAAGAACAACAATACAATGTTAGACTGTATAAAATTCCCTTAAACCAGCCTATCTTCGTAATACGATTTCTTGTATTTGCATATCCTGTAGTGTAAAAAAGAAAAGGACAAACTAAATTTTTAAAATTAACACAACTTGTTTACTCATTCAGATGAGGTGTTGATAGTTTAACACATACCAAATACACATGTCAAATACACATGTCAAATACACATGTCAAAATATTTTAATAATGAATAACATTGAGAGAGATAGAGAGAGAAATAAGATATAACTGTGTGCACAATGGAATAATATTCATCAGGTATGATCAACACCAAGATATAAAACTTTAGATAGCATTAAAACTAATTTGGCATAAACAGAACAGCCCAAACTTCTATGGTTAATTTACAGGAAGGAGTTGCAACATTAGTTTTAGCGCATTAACATAATTTTATGAACTAGAAATATATTGATTTGAAAGTAGTGTTATCTAAATGTTTTTCCCTTTTTCTTGTTCCGTTTAAGCATGTGTTAATGATTTTTGGTTCTGCATATTAAGTATATGTTTATGATTTTTCAGCTCTGCTACACTGCCAGTTACACTGTTTAGAGGAAAACTTGAAAGTTGATCGACGTGTGACACGCTTCATCCTGCCAATGGGTACCTCTAACAACATGGATGGTACAACTTTGTATATAAACAATGGCACCTATATTCATTATATGAAATGATAAGCATTGATCTCTCTTTGGACAAATCATCATTGTCAGGTAATATTCATTTATGATTGAGTGGCCTTAACTTACTTACTTACTGCCCAGTATGCCATTGGCATGTAGGTCAGCGACAATGAAGTGCCCTTAAGTTTACCATTAATTTAAAAATTCAAGATAAACAAGAAATATGTCTATGATAATGAAAGGGGTCAGAGGTGACGTCATGAATTCCCTGAAAAGAGAAGCATTCTTTCATGGAGCCCCAAAAAAAACAATCATTTTATTTTGGAGTCCTGATAATTGTAAATCCTGATGTCCAGAAAAATGTTCTGCCCCTTGATAATGCATTCTGGGTATGAAATTTTGTCGACCTCTACCATGAGTTAATTAGCATGGCTATATCAACTAACTATTTAATGTATCTGTATTATATGTATTTGTAAAAAGTGAAAACATTTTTCAATGTGAAATGTTATCTCCAGTTGAACTCTGGCAGGAAATCTATTATTCATATTATTGGAAAATTACACATTTTCATAGTACTACAGATCCCTGACTTACAAACAGCTCTAAGTCATTGTGATCTACTAAACCTATTACATGCAGAACTTACACACTTCTCCTAGTAATGGACTTCTGGTATTACATTCTAATTTGAAGACGACAACGCAAACAAATATGACTAAAAAATACAATATAAATTCAGCTTTGACTTAATACATCAATTTTCAAGAATCTTATTTTAAAACCAACATTATAAATTATTAGCATCTTGAAACTTTTTCAAGATAGATAATTGACCATCCTGGGTCAAAATTTAATAGTTAAGAACAATTTCAAATTAAGGATTGTATTTAGCATTCCTTTGCATGAATGATCATTTGATTACTGTAAATTCAGAAATTATTGCCAGGTTTGTAATAATGTGACTGGTTCAGTATTGCAATAATAAGAACTTGCATTCTAATATCTGATACATATATCTGTATAGGGATTTTCCTTAAATCATAATAATTAAAATCTCGCATTTTTGTCCATTCTTCAAAAATCACAATAATAAGTGCACACAATCATTTCTGTAATCATTAACAATATAGTTTCTGTGAATGATCAGATTCTAATAAACAAACAAAAGATTAGCCATTAAATATGGATGACGGTAACACAAATCATATATTATTGAGGAAAATAGGCAATGAAATTAAATCTTTGTATGCATGATGAGGATGATGCAAACAAAAAACAGATTTATCCCCAATGAGAGGCTCTTTGTAAACTGGTGAAAGGTTTATGTGCCTTGGAATAGTTAGCAAAATTAACTTGTTTCTTGATATTTGAATCCCATTCATTTGTTAAGTCACTATTCTGGATATCTCATAAGCTTTTTATGCCCCACCTACAAACCGATTCTTTTAAGTGTAAAATGACAAATTTGATGTTTATATTATACAGCTTGACAGCCACTTGTGCAAGTATTGGAGCTGCGAGTATCCCTAGTGCTGGACTGGTTACCATGTTGATGGTTCTGACAGCTGTTAACTTACCTACTGAGGATATCAGCCTCATTCTGGCTGTTGACTGGTTTCTGTAAGTTATACAGAGAAAGATTTAATTGTTTCATATGGAGAAATACTCACATTCCCTAAGTAGTGCTCTTCAAAATTGTTTGTGAATTAAGTATTTTTGTAAGTGTTGACAATAAAGCAATGATTATTATTTCCAGACAAGAATCACATGAATGTCACTAAATCTGATTCAGAATTCAAACAATGTAAATTCAGTTATGAAATAAAAACAGCAACAATTATAAATAACATGATCCATATAAAGATGCAGCTGATGTATTGATATAGATCTTATTAATGTAGTGCATTTCTACAATTCCATTTTAATACGAATATGATTAAAAGGAGGTGCAGGGGTGTGGAAATATTTGTTGTGAGCACTTGTCCCAGGGCAAGTAAAACTGTAAATTCTACTTGTCTGGAAAAAAAGTTACTTGCCCTGAAACATGTGAAAGTCCCAATAAATATTGAAGTATTTTATTGTTTAATTTATATAAGCTTGCATGATTCCTAGCACTGTTTTGCATCAATATATAAATGCTGATTGACTTTGTGATTTTGTTTATGCATATAAATAGCAATAATGGGACAGAAACCCAACAGCAAACTAACCACATAAAATGGCATCTAGAGTACAATTTTGCAGTCTTAATTTAACAATTCTAGTCAGTAAGGTACATATACTAAATTTTGAGGGCAGTGAGTGAAGAAATGAACCTTAGCCAAAGCCTTGTCCATTTCCACAGAAACCTATTTTATTTTATTTGTTTCTCTCAACTGACACGTTTGGTGTTTTGATGAAAGTTGATGGACAGTTAAGGTGTCCCTTCTATCTACCACTTTGCCAAAAAATAAGGTTGACTTTTGATCAGCAAGGGTTGGATGTTTTCTACATATACAAAAATTGAATTTATTTTCCGTATTTTCTTCCGTAAAGAGCTAGGGGAAATCTGATATCCACGATGTCTGAAATTCTCGCTTCTGTTTTTTTTCATACTCCTTGTCGTTCTCGGCCTGCGTTTTAAATTACGTTTTCTACTCGACTAGTCACTCTTTTTGTCTTGATTGCCTGGTGGTTTTATTAAGTATTTATTCATCTTGATACAAAATTTAAATGACACTTCCGTAAAATGATGGATAAAACATTATCGACGGTCCCGGGTCAATGGACAAAGACAACGCAATGTTTATGCGACCCGGGTTCACATACTTATTTTTTTATTTAGGTTATCAATCTATTTCCGGTGTTATTAAATATTTATCGTCATGAACATTGATGTTTTGACTTTAATTTGTGTTTTACTGGTTTATCATTGGTTTCTTTTACATAAAATTAAACATATTTATAAGTTTTGAAAGTAATTTTGTATTTTTGTTTGAATTGAACTTTCTCAAGTATATTTTTTTACTTGTCCACGGGCAACCCAGACAAAAAAAGTTACTTGTCCAGGTGTTCTAATGTACAAGTTGGGCGAGTTGGGCATAGCAATTCCACACCCCTATGGTGTGGAGTTGATATTAATGAGACAGCAAACTAACAACACAATAATAGTAAATAAATATCCATACTATATGTGAAGCTTTAAATTTACCCCAATTCTAGAAAAGTTTTTGAATATAACAATGACTACAAAAGACCTGCAAACAACAACAAATTAACAAAAGGACAAAAGTCATGTAGATCTATCAGCCTTTGATGATGTTACCTTTATATTCAGCCCTTTCTAGCCATTTTCACAATTTCCTATTTTTGTTGGTGTATTCATATAAAAGATTAGTATTCAAGTTTGACATATTTACGACTATTTAAATTTGCGATATTTTAAAGTTGTTAAGTTATTCGCTTGTGAAAAATAAGGTAGTTTACAGTATAGGCACGTTTGATGAGATTCCTGAAGGACAAAGGCATGTATATATATCTATAGACAATCTTTGATGGGGTTTATGACTTCAGATAGGTATATTAACATTTGACAAGCTCCTATGTGTTTCCCCAATTTTAAATATTCTGATGTGTATTGAATTTTAGGATCCAAGAAATAAAAAGTTTTTAATAACAAATATATTATCATATTATTTCAGAGACAGAATTAGAACAGCCATCAATGTTTTAGGAGACAGCTATGGTGCAGGAATTGTAGCTCACTTGTCTCAAGCTGAGCTTGCAGCTGATGTGCATCACGTACCTGATATGAATATGGAACTCAACATAATTGAGGATGGAGAGAAAGAACCCAAAGACAATTCAGACAACGATAATGATGATAATGATCCCAAAGATCCTGATAATGGTGGAGAAACCATTTATCCCAATATAAGTTAATGACTTCTAGTAGTAAATGTGTATATTTTTTGTATATTTTATCAATTGGAGGTGCTCTTCATTTCATGAGTCATGCCACATTTTAAGAAGCTGAAGTTATGTCACTCTTTTGAATGCCACATTTTAAGAAGTCAATATTATGTCACTCTTTTGAATGCCACATTTTAAGAAGTCAATATTATGTCATTCTTTTGAATGCCACATTTTAAGAAGTCAATATTATGTCATTCTTTTGAATGCCACATTTTAGGAAGTCAATATTATATCTCTGTTGAAATTTCAAGAGTTATTTGAAAACATTTTTGTAGCAAAGGAATACAGAGTACAATTTTAAAATCACTAGAAATTTTGCCAGAATCCAATTCAACAGAGGAGGCCACTTTAATTTTTTTTATTAGATACTGTTTGTTGTTTTTAAAAAAAGTATAATATATAAAATTAATTATGAAGTCAACCTTAGATATTTCCCAATGGGCAAATAACAGAACACACAATATGGAGTTTAATCAACTGTTTATTTTATTGTATAGGAGAAAAAACTAAAATACAAATGGCATGATATAAAGTTTTATTTGATATTTTAAATTTTGCTTTTAATAATTTGTTTTATTTTCTGTATCTTAACTGCTATATCAAGTTTTTCATTAAACCATTTAGACTGTATATAAAATATGATTTATTCTGTAAGTTTAATTCTTATAGATAAACAAATGGTCATCTCATTGGTAACTTCTGAAATCACATAATTCTGTCTACTCATTGATTAATATAGATAAGATGCCAAAATGGGTACATTCTCTTTATCTGTAGAATGTGTCTAAAAATTTATCTTAAATATAACCTATGTAAAATGTATCCATGACAACTATTTTATAAAATTTTGTGATATGGAATCTCCTGGTCTTTTGAATGTATTGACGACACTTTTGTAATGGGGTAACGGAAAGAATTTTCTGGATGATTTGGAAATATTAAAATACTTTGTATAGCCTGTGACAAATATATGACCTGAAATGCAAGTCATAGGTATGTTAGTCCTGCAACGGTGTCTGGCAATTTTTTTGTATAAAGCTTTATATTTCAAATGGAAGAAGAGCTTGACAATCCATTTTTGTATACAGATGCCTTATGGTCATAAGTTTACTATTGGCAGATGACCCTTGTCCTTAACCACATTTTCATGGTTCATGACTGCAAGAAGAACCTAGGTTCTGTTCCAAACAATTTTCATTATGAGTAACTGATCAACTGTATTAGGAAATAGAATAATAGCATGATATACATCTCACTTACTATAAGTTAAAGGTCAACTAAATTGTGTGTTAAAAAATCCTTTTAAGGTGTATATGTCTGTCTGACAGAAATCCTCTGACTGTGACCACATTTTCAAAAATCGTTGAACATCTTCCAAAAAATTAGTTTTTTACTGTAAAGATTTTTTTTTAAATGAAGTTTAAAAACAAAATTCAGATTTAATCTGTAAAGCAGGCAAGCCATTTCAGCTTGTCCAATCTCTTTTTAATTATGTAAGCATCTCTAAGATCAAACTGCTTTTAAGTAATTTTTCTTTTTACAAAGACAACATAAATGATCACAAAAAGCTTGATGTATTTTATCATCTTAGCCATTACAATTATCAATTATTCACATTAATTGTAAATTATTTCTGTAAAAAAATCCAAAGTTCATCTTTCACAAGTCAAGTTGCATTTATCAGGTTGCAATGAATAATTTTTTATATACTTTTTTTTATGTGTATTTGTTATTTACAAAGTTTCCATTGGTTGTATATGTATATATATTTAATACATTTTCTTAATATGAAGTTCAATGCTGGTCAAATGTATATAATTTTGTAAATACAATGTAGCTGTTTTACATAAAGATGTTTGAAAACATAACAAATAGAAAATTAATGATCATGGTTGAATTTTCTTCATAAGTGGTGATTATAATTTAAAAATTACAAGATTTAAAAAATTTCTGAAATAGATTTAGTGAAATTCATTTTAATTTTTCATTTTTCAATTTAAGTAATTTTAGTACTAAATATTATAATTCAGAAATTTTGCAATATTTTCATTATTGCAAAAAGCATTGACATTAAGAATTTCACCAGTTATAATTAATTTTAAATTCTGATAGGAGTATTTGTATGCTGTAATTTTTGACATTAAATTAATCTCTTATTTTTGTGAAAAATGCAGCATTGCAAGTATGGTTTTCATTACCCTAATTTTTTAGCATTATTTGCTGTGTTTTCTGAAATACATTAATTAATTTACCATTGTTGTCTGTTGATATATAAAAGTATTAAAAAGTATACACAATGATTTCTGAAGTTACATTATTTGTGTTTGTATGTAAATAGAACTTTTATTCATATATTAAACTGTTGAACCAGTTTTGGAATCTCAGTGTCATTTTGTCATAATATGATATATGGAAAATCATTTTATATTTTTACATTGGAGACTTTATTATACTAAAGAATATTTGTCAGAATAGTTGTGCATTTGTCCTTACATTTTTCTTTTGATAGGTCATTTATTGATTTTATGAAGAAATATATTCACTATACATTTTGTTAGCAACTTTTTTTTTTTTTTTTTATGAAATTTCTTTTAAAATAATTCTTTTAATTTAATCGCAAAGTTTCAGGTCCAAACTGTAAATTTTTATTTGATTTAATTGACTTTATAGTTATTTTAATCAATACTCATTCCCAGAAATTACCGCTTGAACTAACCATCATTGAATAGAACAAAGGTAACTGATGATAAGTAAAACTATATGATTCTTTAGACTACAATCATGACAGACTATAATCATGACAATGTTGTTATTAGACTACAATCATGACAATGTAGTTATTAGATTATAATCATGACAATGTAGTTATTAGACTACAATCATGACAATGTAGTTATTAGACTACTATGTAGTAGCTTCAGAAATAGGACATATATGATCTGGTTATCAGAAACTGATGTTTATTGTTTTAGCTACAGATTGAGTTATAATTAGTTATAATTCAGTTGAAGAGTATCACATGAGGGAGATGTTATTGTCCAAACTATTGTTTTAAGTATTCTTTGTTTGTTTAATCTTTCCTCTATTGTCTGTCCCCTTCTCTATTTCCATTTATTATATATATTTGAAAGTTACAAATTATATCAGTATTTTAATTGTTAACTATTATTTTCAACTAAATTTTGTATTCAAGTGGAAAATAACAGATTATAGTAGTTTTGAAATGACTAATGTCGATCTATTTCCATTGTCCATTAGAACAAGCCAGTGTTTAATTATTCTCTGAGATCCAGATGCTTTATATTTTATCTACAATTTCTGCATTTTAGATGCTGAAGGAACAGAATTGAATATGTGAAACCCAAGTTTTTTTGGTGAAAACATTTATCTGAGCACTAGTTTCACGACCCTTCAAGATATTTTCTGTGTTCATTAGCAAAATAGTTTAATTATACAACTAAAAAAGATGGTATCATTCTAAGAAAACCTAAGAGAAGGAGAAAAAAGACCATGACACAGAATTCTTAGAAACTAATTTGTAAATAAATATTTAGCTATTTAGCCTTTATGTTGTTTAAATGCCCTAAAATGTTGTATCATCCACAATGTCACCTTGTAACTTAAACATGTGACTTTGTAACTTAATCTTCAGTAATGGTATACTTTCCAGTTATGATATGATAGTAAAAATAATCTTCAGTAATGGTATACTTTCCAGTTATGATATGATAGTAAAAAAGAAGAATTTCTTAGGGAAATAATTATGATATGTCTATGATATGCTTGAGAAACCAGCCTATAAAAAACCAACTTTTATTTTTACTATTAAAATTGTTGGCACATTATAAACAACCTCATTGATTGGGCTTTTAAAAGTCATGCTTCAATGTTTACATTATGTACTTCATCACTTTGTATTTCTTATAAAATATTATGACAGGTATATCTTTTCTTTTTTTAGCTTACACAATTTAACATTTGGAAGGCAAGATATTAAAGAGTAATTCAAATCATTGTTTGGTAAAAACAATGATAAAATTTACATGTGACAAAAATATTTAGTCAAAATTTCACAAACCAAGTGCACTACCTGTTGAAATCATATCTTGGTTATATACCTTCATAGAATTTAAGTAATTTTAGTACTAAATATTATAATTCAGAAATTTTTGCAATATTTTCATTATTGCAAAAAGCATTGACATTAAGAATTTCACCAGTTATAATTAATTTTAAATTCTGATAGGAGTATTTGTATGCTGTAATTTTGACATTAAATTAATCTCTTATTTTGTGAAAAATGCAGCATTGCAAGTATGGTTTTCATTACCCTAATTTTTAGCATTATTTGCTGTGTTTTCTGAAATACATTAATTAATTTACCATTGTTGTCTGTTGATATATAAAAGTATTAAAAAGTATACACAATGATTTCTGAAGTTACATTATTTGTGTTTGTATGTAAATAGAACTTTTATTCATATATTAAACTGTTGAACCAGTTTTGGAATCTCAGTGTCATTTTGTCATAATATGATATATGGAAAAATCATTTTATATTTTTACATTGGAGACTTTATTATACTAAAGAATATTTGTCAGAATAGTTGTGCATTTGTCCTTACATTTTTCTTTTGATAGGTCATTTATTGATTTTATGAAGAAATATATTCACTATACATTTTGTTAGCAACTTTTTTTAATTTTTTTATGAAATTTCTTTTAAAATAATTCTTTTAATTTAATCGCCAAAGTTTCAGGTCCAAACTGTAAATTTTATTTGATTTAATTGACTTTATAGTTATTTTAATCAATACTCATTCCCAGAAATTACCGTTTGAACTAACCATCATTGAATAGAACAAAGGTAACTGATGATAAGTAAAACTATATGATTCTTTAGACTACAATCATGACAGACTATAATCATGACAATGTTGTTATTAGACTACAATCATGACAATGTAGTTATTAGATTATAATCATGACAATGTAGTTATTAGACTACAATCATGACAATGTAGTTATTAGACTACTATGTAGTAGCTTCAGAAATAGGACATATATGATCTGGTTATCAGAAACTGATGTTTATTGTTTTATCTACAGATTGAGTTATAATTAGTTATAATTCAGTTGAAGAGTATCACATGAGGGAGATGTTATTGTCCAAACTATTGTTTTAAGTATTCTTTGTTTGTTTAATCTTTCCTCTATTGTCTGTCCCCCTTCTCTATTTCCATTTATTATATATATTTGAAAGTTACAAATTATATCAGTATTTTAATTGTTAACTATTATTTTCAACTAAATTTTGTATTCAAGTGGAAAAATAACAGATTATAGTAGTTTTGAAATGACTAATGTCGATCTATTTCCATTGTCCATTAGAACAAGCCAGTGTTTAATTATTCTCTGAGATCCAGATGCTTTATATTTTATCTACAATTTCTGCATTTTAGATGCTGAAGGAACAGAATTGAATATGTGAAACCCAAGTTTTTGGTGAAAACATTTATCTGAGCACTAGTTTCACGACCCTTCAAGATATTTTCTGTGTTCATTAGCAAAATAGTTTAATTATACAACTAAAAAGATGGTATCATTCTAAGAAAACCTAAGAGAAGGAGAAAAAGACCATGACACAGAATTCTTAGAAACTAATTTGTAAATAAATATTTAGCTATTTAGCCTTTATGTTGTTTAAATGCCCTAAAATGTTGTATCATCCACAATGTCACCTTGTAACTTAAACATGTGACTTTGTAACTTAATCTTCAGTAATGGTATACTTTCCAGTTATGATATGATAGTAAAAAGAAGAATTTCTTAGGGAAATAATTATGATATGTCTATGATATGCTTGAGAAACCAGCCTATAAAAAACCAACTTTTATTTTTACTATTAAAATTGTTGGCACATTATAAACAACCTCATTGATTGGGCTTTTAAAAGTCATGCTTCAATGTTTACATTATGTACTTCATCACTTTGTATTTCTTATAAAATATTATGACAGGTATATCTTTTCTTTTTTTAGCTTACACAATTTAACATTTGGAAGGCAAGATATTAAAGAGTAATTCAAATCATTGTTTGGTAAAAACAATGATAAAATTTACATGTGACAAAAATATTTAGTCAAAATTTCACAAACCAAGTGCACTACCTGTTGAAATCATATCTTGGTTATATACCTTCATAGTTGAATTATAAGTACAGAATAGACCGAGTTGGTCTTAATAGATGACCCCAGATGTTTTCACAAATGGTACAAGTTGTTTTTTTTTAGACAGGCAGAGTTGTATCCAATAATATAAGCTCAAAAATTGTGCATACTTGTATGTTTTGTACAGTATAGTATGGGTTTTGTACAATCTAGAATATTTTTTGTACAATCATTTAAAATACTCGACATTGCTCTGTAAATGGCTGAAAAAAGAAGTATTAGTCAATAAGACTAGATATCGAATTTCCTTTTGTAAAAATTTAACATTATACCAGGGTTCTTTATATTACTGTACCTCCTTTATGTAGTTTTAATATTCAATAAAAAAAATATAAATTATTTGTATTGATTTTTTATGCAGTGAAAGATGAAAGAATGTTAGCCTGAAAAAAAAAATCTGTATTATAGGTTTAAAAAGGCCCAAAAAGACATTTAGCTTTAGCCACAAGTAAAATCAGAATTAAGCTTATTGAAAATAAATCTGTGGAGTGTGCATTTTCAAAATTGAAACTTACGTTTTTGGAGATCAACAACAAGATAAGTTGTTACTAAAACAGAAGGAAGGAAAGGAGGGGACTAATTCAATATTAAATTCAATTTAAAATCCTTTAAAAGATAGGCAAAAGTTACCAAAGGGATATTCAAACTCATCAGTCGAAAACAAACTGACCATGACATGACATAAAAACAATTAGATATTTAGAGGAAATTACAGAAGTGGCCAGTCAGAAATGCAAAATAATCTAAGAAACATATTACCATATCAGAACCAAGGAAATATATCAAATTACCAAGCTCGGTCATAAAGAAATAATAGTTCACATCAAAATAGACTTGTATTTACACACGATGGACATGAAGGTCACAGCGCACATAACTGCTTTGTATGATTATATAACAATTGATAAGGCGGGATTTAACTCCAACAGACCCGCATTGAGGAACAAATAGTCTACCAAAGTCAATGTTGCCCCCAAAGAAACATCAGTAGATTGATTGAAACAACAAATGAGAAAGATATATATTTCATACTCATATTCATACTGAGGGTTTATTGGACACATGATCAACTATTTCTACTATTCCAAGTAGTTTTGCATCGCACATTTTTCTAAGATATACCAGTGCAATCTGTTAAGAAAGAGCTTAGTATATAATTAGTTAATGGTAATCAAATACCCTCTGAAGGATACCAGTGGCGGATCCACGATGTTGCGTTATGGGACATTGAAAATAGGCGTAGGATCACGGGACGGCCTAGGTTCCCAGTGGATACAAGGCAGGCCATTGTAAGGGGTCCAGATGCAAACCCCTCACCGCAAGGTTCTGGCATCTCATGATCTACCTGTTGTGTACTGATCAGTTATTTTCTCATGTATACATTTAAATGGATATTAGCATTATAGTGAGAAAGAAAATAGACCAATGAAGACACCTCCTTACACAGTTGTCATTTGTCAATTGTACCAGATAGTAAGGACAATTGAGTGGAACCAGTCTTATTAGAGAATTCTTGATATCTAATTTACGAAATTTTTATTTTCTATATATAAATGAGAAGTCTAATTTATAGGAACACATACTAGTAATTTGACATCTTACATTAACAAGCTGGACCTATGGTGATAACTATTAACATCAGGCACAGCTTTATACATCAGTATGCATGACGATTTATATGCGGTCTCTTAAATAGATTCAACTTAAGAAACCAAACCATTGGTTGGCCATAATAAAATAAGCCGAAATAAATCTCATTCTAATTACTTGTAAACTAAGTTCTGAGATTTAAATAAGAGAATATTTGGATAAACTGCTACAATGCCACCCAATTTGTTGTCTGATCCAGTAAAAAAAGGTTCAGTAATTCTAAATGACATGTATAGATACAGTCCAATACACATAAGAGCAAACCAAGATAACTAGTGTTTAACCAATGTCTAAAACGAACTGTGACTGTATCACTGAATGTTATTCTTCTTGCACCTAATCGTTAAAGAGAACATGCGTTAATTTTAGGAAGAATAACAGATTAAGACTGAAGCATCTAAACTCACTACAGAAGGTGGTGCAACTATCTACATCGATGACTACGCCTGCAGAGATACAAGGAAATAATCTTATTGGTAAGCATGTTGAAACCATGACCAGTGATCATGTGGACATAGGATTAACAAAAATAGTCAAACAGAATAGAATTAATAGATGCTACAGCGCTAAAACAGATGTACAGGCATACTCCATCTGTCATATGTATGACGACAGAACAGTTGTTAGCCAGTGGTGTAACTAGGCTGTTGTCACATTCCCCATAGGCATCAAATATAAAAGGAAATAGTGTTGTGTCGGAAGAAATAAGGACAATTTAGACTGAACATGTGTGCGTACTATCACCAATTAAACGAAAGAACTATCAAAGATTTTCATCTGTTCAAGGAATTGTGGAAATTCTAGAGGCCTTTGTTTTGCATTAAGGGTATGCTATTCAAAGTGAACAAGGTGCCAACTTCGAAGGTTAATTGATAAGGGAGCATTGTAAAATAACTGGTATGACAAAATCCAGAACAACTCCATATATGTTCTGTAGAAAGATTTAATAGCACATTATAATATATATGGAACATGTTAGGAACACTTAACATACAAGCCAAAAACACGGGAAGTCGGGTGTCTCAACCATTATTTATTTCTATAGTTGTACAGGACATGATACAACAGGAATATCACCATGTTATCTTTTATTTGGCAGCGAACCACGAATACAATGAGGCATTGGCGAAACGATTAGGAGACAATTCCAAACACCAAATACATACAGCTTGAAAGAAAAGAACGAATTCAATATGCATACTTGCAGTTTCATCAACAAAAGTTGAACTATGATCTAAAATCAAAGAATGCTTTTTTGAACATTGGAGACAAAGCATAAATACAAATTACAGCTAAGGATAGGGACATAAATTTTCAGATAAATGGAAAGCCGATGTGTACATAATGCTATGGAATTCCAAATATCAAAGTTAGGAATAAAATGGTACTGGTAGTTAAAGGACATAACACTTGAATTTATTGCTCCCAATCAAACATCTTTCAAGGCAGTCAAATACTGATCAAGAGAACACTGCTCTTGATGATAAAGATGCAGAAAGTGATTTAGAGATATTTTGACCATGTAGAGTCCAATGGTAATTAAACAGCAGATTAGTCTGTAAGTGATCTTTTACCTGAGCAGGATTTTTATTTGTGTAGCGTGAATGACCTGGACAATTTTATGAACACAATTTAATTCATTTTTTTAAGTTGAAGCAAACCTTGTGAGTGTAATAATAATGATCATTTGGTAATGTAACAATGAAGGAAAAGAGATCATTATTGAGTTGTGACAAGTAGAAATAGCAGTGATTTTAACCGCTATTCCGTTATGTTAAGTGCTTTAATTGGAACACGAGGGGGATTATTAATAAAATTACAGTCAGTATACACTTTTTTTTATGCTGCAATGACCATGATGGGTTGCAAAATGATTTCGAATTAATTTTGACGGTGCTTTTTTGTCATTTACATTAGTAAAACCTCAGATAAAAATTTTTAAGCAGGCTTATAATTGATACACCAGAAGCTCGTTTCATGTGGTAATCCTGAAAGTTTTAGAAATGATGAGAAAAATTAGCATTTAGGTTAGGAAATGTATGTAGGGCTGTATCACACAAAAAAGCATTTTATAAACTTCCTTTGCATTTAAAATCACAGTTCACATATATGTATTTATAAAGGTTATTTGGGTACACGTGTAATTGTTTACTTTATTACTTAAAGCTCATGTGCTTAAACCAAAACATGTTTATGTTTAATTTGATTGGATAAACAAATAGTCATTACCTGTTCATGTAATATTAATCATGATAATTTCATCCTAGAATTTAAGCGCTTAATCATAGTAATTGTCATTCGATGTTCGCCTTTCTAACAGTACAGTATCGTTTTCATAAGAAAATGCCTGTACCAAGTCAGGAATATGACAGTTGTTATCCATTCGTTCGATGTGTTTGAGCTTTTTATTTTGCCATTTGATTAGGGACTTTCCTTTTTGAATTTTCCTCGGAGTTCAGTATTTTTGTGATTTTACTTTTTTCTTGAATTAGTCAACTGGTAATATGTCTGAATCGTCTCCGCGTCTAGGTTTGAAAGAAGAAAGTGAATATGAAACCAATGCCGTGGTATCAAATATAATATCCGACGATGAGAAGAAGATACGCCAAGCTGAGACCAGAGCTATTCGTGCCAATAAGGAGAAATAATCGACAGCAGCCTTCGCATAAGAAACCACCTCGAACACAACCAGCAAAATCTTAAAATAGTAACCCTGCTTATGCCCAGCCTTACCAACGTTCTCAGAAGCCGCCTTTTCGTGGGAGTTTTGAAAGGCGTGAGCCTTACTCACTCGAAATGTGCAACTATTACACACAGCATGATCACTGGAAAAAGAACTGTCATCTCCTTGCCAGCTTCAGGTCATCCAACAGCAGCGCCACAACCTACCAGAAGTCATCGTTATGTAGAGCCTTCACTTGACTCTTCAGCCGTTGTCAATGATACGTATTGAAATAATGACCATTTTTCAGTCTGTTTTCGTGATACCGATTATATAAAATCTTTTCTAGGACAGGTTAGATTTTTAGTTTTGTCAATCATAAGAAGCAAAATGTAGATTGGCTACTCATGTAAAGTATAGGGAAAATAAAGGCACTCGTCCTTTTGTGCTTGTTACTATCAATAACGGTTATGTTATCCCCTTTATAGAGACACCTTTTAATATGTATAATAAAATAATAGATCAGCGCAGAATAATAAGTTTGTCACTAAGTCAATTGAAGATTTTGTCATATAGGTTACGTACTAAAAGTGCCTTTTCGACCATATGTGGTAAATGCATTGAGTTTAGTTACTCAAAAGTCAGGCTTATTTTAGATTAAATATACACATAAAACTCGACAAAATAAAATTCGAGGACTGGAAGTTAGCTTACAATATTTTGACAAAAATATGTATCTGTTTAAATTTTATATTATGTCTTGTTATTTTCACATCGAAATCTGTCCACAGCAACAGCCTTTCTTAGGTTTTCAGTGGGAAGGTAAATTCTATCTATATAAATCAGTCTGGGAAACATGTTTTATTTACTAGTTGAATTTTCGTCTTGAACAAACTTTCAGCAACTACTGCGAGTACTCTAAGATCGGTACTTTTCATATTTTATTGTTTTTTGTTGTTTATTAGAACAGATTCGACGAGTCAAGCCTGAACAACTGATTTGTACATTTTTATTGTACGTTGTGTTGTTCCACAAATGTCACCAGTTAAGGGGATTGAGCACTCGTATATATATATAGCCCGACACTTTCTTCATGTGACTATCCTAAACCTGGAGCCTGTTATTAATTGGCGTTTGTTGGTTGCTGTCTGCCATTTTTATTTATCGTTTATTGTTATTGAATAAATCATGCCGTTTGTTTTCTCTTTTGAATTGTTTCATATTTTGTCGACCCGGGGCCTTTTATAGCTTACTATATGGTATGGTGTTTGCTCATTGTTGGTGGTCGTACAGTGATTTGTGATTGTTCACATCTTTGTCCTTTTGTCTTTTATAAAAAGCTGTATCATTGGCAATCATATCACATCGCCTTTTGTATATTGGAAGTATGGAAAATTTGACTATACGTACTTGTCCTTTTGGGGTTATGTAATGAAAACAGTCATTGAAAGACACATCATTATTTGAAGAGATAAAAAGAAGGTCCCGACAATGACAGGATAGGGATAGGAAGGGAGCGTCTTTCTACCACAGAATTCCACAGATCACAACAGAATACCACAGAACGACCAAAATATAAACAGAACTTCGAAATATTAATACCACAGACATTGTAATTGTTGTTATTGTTAATTCTTTCTATAATCAAACATTTATTATTTCAAAAAAACTAAATTTTTCGATTTTGGGGAGACACACTGTGGGTAATTCGAAGCTAAATCTTTAAATTTGAGTTTTGCAGATGCAATTGCAAATTGTAATGTGTCGTCTGCACTTGCTACACCGTCATCTCCAAAGATTGCGTGTATAATGTTTTTTTTCTTCTTCTTTCTGATGTACTGACACCAATACAATCTTGCAAATAATATTGTAAATTGCCTTTCAAATGTTTTGTGCATAAACGACAGTTTGTTGTTGGATATGTCATTTCTAATTTCTATAGTCTTGGTCAGCGCCTTTTCATCGTCACTGTCGAACTCATGATCAATATTCTCATTGAGTCGTAGCTCCACATCATCTATTGCAATTTCCAATTTGGCAGACATGTGTGAAAAGAAAGCTCTATAGATTGTATACGATCCGTCCTTGTGCAGCAGCATTGGCCCTGAAAGAAAAAATGGCTGGTCTTTACTCTCCTTTCTAGGTACCCGCAGGTTCTTGTAAACTATCGACTTTATGTAAAAATTGTCTTAATTAAAGGTTCAGTCGATGGCCAAAGGATGGTCTGACTTTTGAGCCAGGAAATGTATTAAATATGCTATTTGATTCTCTGTGTAACAAATTATGGCAGGTACCTGTTTTCTGTTGTGTACAATTTGTTGATCGAAAGAATGTTGATCAAGCATCTTAATAACGGAAAAAATTTCATTGGCATTATTATTTATATATGCAGCCTGCTTTTTTTTGGTATCTTAATCCAGTACATGTGACATGTTTTTTTTTTTAATTATCTTGTTATCTTTCAATACTGTACTATAGCGATGCATAGTAACAACGGATGTAGGATCAGGTTGAGGTGTTATAATTATTAATGATGTCTTTCCACCTTGCTTAACTTTTGTCAATATTGGTCAGTTTTAAGAAATGTGGAACGGAAATTGTCTGTTAACAAGTAGTCTTGATGGAAGACTTCCCATATGCCACAATAATCCTAGTATTTTGAATTCATTTTATTTGCCTTCCTATCCATGTTGTCAGGATTGTTTCCCAAGAACTATGAGTTTGATTTGTTTCCTTGTGGTGAATCTTAAACAACATGTACTTTTTCTTGAACTGATTTCCAACAATCGAAGCCTGACAGAAATTTACCAAGAATTAATGTGTTTATATTGTCTGGTTTTGGTAACGTTATTGTCGAAAGACGCAGCTTCTAAGTCATTTGTTGAGATCAATAACGTAATGATTAAATCTGAATCTGTTGGAGACGGTGACGGTTTTGCATTCAATGTTTAATAATTGCTTTCATCTTGATGTTAAACTTCGTCATGATGCATCGGCTCTATCTCAGATTCGTCTACAGCAGTTTCTGACATTGTAGTCTCTGAAGCAGTCCCCGTTGACTTAATCGGCGAACTGCGAGTTGCTGGTATGAAGGTTTACTCAAGGTAAATGTTATTTTATGATAAGCTTGTTGTTACTGGGACAAAATTATTCGGTGTCCACATACCATTTACTTTCTAGTTGGTGTGAGTCCAAATATAAAGTCAATAACCCAGAAGGTGGTATGTGTTGAGGCGTGTACGTTGTATTTAATGTCTTGCATGCAAGATGACAATTGCCATACACAGGTGGGTATATCGTTTTAATGTTCTTACTAATAACACCAGTAGCAACCAATATGGACCATGCGGACAGCCATGCCCGCTCCGTGGCATACTGTATGCACGATTCCTGGAAGGTAGGTGACAGCATCAATATTTCGGAGGCGTCAGGATGAGATGTATACTTGTTCATATTTGTACACATGTAAATGCATGTTATTACAAGTAACTGAGTAGCGTATTGGCCATGACCAAACAATAATGTTGAAATGGGGATGTAAAGACAGTTACCATTTCTGTTAGCATTAAGTGGTGTTCCAACGTCATTTATGTCTAAACCTTTAGTGTAAATAATGGCGACTGGTTCAACTTGTGAATGGTCAAGCGACTGGCATATTTGCGCTGGTGGAGACATTGTTTAGACCGTGACCGATTCTCATCGAGCTGCAAAATGTAGAGCGGACTAACCATTTTTAGCAACACATACAAAAAAGGTTAATCAAAAACAATGAAACAAAAATATCTTAATTACATCATCATTTTTTGAATTCCAATGGGATGTGATAAAATTATTTTTCAGAAGTTATTTTAATATTACATGGTGTTATAGGATATTTATACTTCCTTCTGGACAAAAACACCGTAATATCGAAATAACAATCTTACTTCATAATTCTATGAAATTTCGAGGGAACGTAATAAAATGTCTTTTCTTAATCTAATGATTGTCAATAATGTATTTCAGAGTATCTCCTTGGAAAAAGTAATTTCTAAACTTTCACAAAATATTATGTTACATACCACTGATAAACCTACATGTGCAACTTTTAGAGATTTAAGGGGTAAACATTTTAGAAATTTAATTGAAACTTCGGTTTCTTGGACATTTCTGAAAAATCCAGCATTTTTTGCTGTTTATTTATCCAATTAAAAAAAAATCCTCCCCTGTAACTCTATCACATGCCCTTAACAAAAGAATGTGAAGATAGTTAATAAATAATAAGATATTGTTTCCGAATTTTATTTACCTAATGAAAGGGTAATATAACTAAAATTGCTATTTGCAATAGCGGATGTCACCCTCAACTGCCTCTAAGCGGCAGCCATTTTTTAAAAGTTTTTCAAAGTTTTAAAAAGTGAATGCAGAAATATTCATGACAACATACAGTTCTGATTATTTTCAGAAAGTTTGGAGTATTTTGAAATTTGTGACACTTATGGTTCGATTACTACTATATGAGACTCATTATTAGGCGCTTGCAAAGAAATGAAGTTTATAAAAATTGTACTAAATGGTTTAACAAGTAATTTTGCATACGTACGATGAGGAAAACTTGTCGATATACATTTTCTTATAACAGTTTTTTTTATCTCGTAATAGTTACAATTTAATTTTGGTGCAATAACAAGTTTGTTATGATTCCCGTATGCAGTACGAAAGAAACTTGCTTCCATCACAACCGTCACCACAACAGCAGCACCACAAGAAGCTGCCTGATTGTTTGATAGATCTCAAGTATTATCTTCAAAAATGAAGTCTTAGTTGCAATAAGAATCACATGGTTAATAATCCGCAAGATATTTTTAAGAAACAAATTGCTTTTTTTTTTAACACAATGTAGTAAAATGATTCAGAATACCACTAATACGACTCATTCATTAACTGATTCAAATGATCTGACAAATATCTTGAAGACAGTTGTCATTTTAGAGGAAATGATGTATCAATCGAAAAGAAAAATCGAAAACATAGATAATTTATTTTTAAAAAAGCTTGCTAATATAGAAAGGGTCGTAAATGGAATAAACTAACGGATTGTAGATTGTGTCCTAGATCGTTTATGCAGAAAAAAAGACAAAATGTTGAAAATTGAGGTTCATATAAAAAAAACCGAAAATAACAGACAACTTGGAATATATAAAATGCCTGGAAAAGTATATAGTTGATCTACAGCGTAGGTCAATGAAATGTAACCTGATATTTTACAGCTTAGACTATCAAGGAGAACAAGTGGAGGAAAAACTTTGAAGTTATGAACTTAAGATTCATCACAAAATTGATTGTGTCAGATTTGGAAAACCAGGATTAAATGGCTCGATTTATCTATCGGGAAGATCTCGAAACAGTTCTTAATAGTGCATACCAGCTGAAAGGAGACCCTTTCGATATCAAGGAGCAGTTCCCAGGCGAAATCGAGGCGACGAATCCATCGAAGAATGACAAGATGGGAAAGAGTGAATGAGTATCTACAGTGCCGAAACTGTAAGTCTGTAAAGCCCACTATATCACCAAGACCAGGAAAAAGAATCAGACTCATATAACCATACTGTAAAATGGTCAAACTGGGAACACAGAGCGAAGAAAGTTGGACAGGTCACCAAAGGAGTAAACTATCGAGTTCCAAAATATTATGACATAAATTTGAGTTGTCTTAATGTTTGTGGGATCAAGTCAAAATTACTAATTCCAGATTTTGAAGTATTATTAACATCACTTGATATCTCAGTTGTTTTTTGAAAAAAAAAAAAACAAGACATACTAAATATATTGAACTTGCAAAATGGCTATGATTATATTTCAAAATGTAGAAACAAGTTTTATAGGGAAGTCTGGTGTAGTTTTTTAAAAAGAGTTTCTCAATAGGTTCAGTGGGTAAAATTTTCTATAGATCTTTTTGAAGATGAGTTTATGTTAAGATGTATATATATATCCCCCGGAAAATTCAAAGCATTCATCCATAGATGTCTTCTCTGAAGTTGAAAATAAATGGTTTAATTTCATTATTACATCATGAAAACAGATATGTACATGGTTGGAGATTCCAATACCAACACTTCTATTCTACCAGACTTTTGTAGTCCGGATGATAATTGTTTTACAGATTATGAAATTTCCTGATGAAGGTAAATCCAGAAAAGCGCTTCGGACGCATGGAATTATTAAACGTGTTGTTTTCAATTTTTTACATCACTGGGTCGATACCTCTGCTGGTGGACTATCAGTCCCCGAGGGTATCATCAGCTCAGTAGTCAGTACTTCGGTACTGACATGATTTATAACAAACTTTTCTAAAATTGTCCGTTTATAAATTTTGAAATTATAAAGAAACTAAGGTTTCAACTCCCTCAGGCAAAGTTGACCTTAGATGAATTTGGCTATTTGTTTTAGGTATTTTTGTCATATAGCTCTTGAACTGTTTCGGTACTTATACATCCCTCGGATTTCAAATGTTTGGCATTGAGCGTTCCTGATGAAGGTAAATCCAGAAAAGCGCTTCGGACGCATGGAATTATTAAACGTGTTGTTTTCAATTTTTTAATGGTGATAAAGAAATTTAAAAATATTTCCATGACCACAACAATCTTGATTAAATCGAAATATCATTGTACAGATATAAACAGTGTAAATATAGACCAAACTCCTTCAGACATAGACTTTTGGAACTTTGTCAGAAAAATAATGTGTACATTGCAAATTATAGAGAAAATGTTACTTGCCTTCGTTGTTAAAAGTAGACAAAAAATTTCCAATTTGATATATCAAAACCATTGGTTATTTTCCATTCTGTATGTGTGTTGCGTTTGATTGTTGAAACTGTAGCACTGAAAAGTCCCAGGAAAAGTCAGTATGGTACTAAGGACAGACCGTTAGATATTTCAGGTGATCATGTCTTATCAATGTTGAGGGTCACTGATATTTTGTTCAGAAAACTTGATTACTGATTGCAAGAACAGCGTTTATAAAATGTAACAAAAGTTGTTGTAAGCTTGTGCATGCAGACTATTTCTTTTGTACAAAGTTGTTGAGTAATTTTCCTTAAATGGACATCAAATGGCAGTAAGGAATTCGAATTGACCAGTTTGTCTGTTGTCATGAAATAAAATTGTTTAAAATTTTGCGTTAAAAGTAATTATAATCAGATGACTTAAATTGTGATACAAAAGAAAAGTTTGTAAATATATAGAAGGATTTTTTTTGCCATTAACCCACCTGTATATAAGCACAGATTGCAAACATGGTACCGAATAATAAATCAAATTGTTGGGGTTCTTTTATGCATTGAAAGACCGGGTTATTTGAGGTGTTATGTAACACCTTGTATGCATTTTCTGACCTACCATGTACCTTTTGTCATAATTCACAAGAAGGTGTTGGTAAAAACAATGATACAATTAAAACAAGTCACCAGCGTTTATGTTCAAAATAGGATGGCCTTGCCGATGGAAGTAAGAAAGGGGTAAGAATTGTGCTGTGCAGAAATGTTGCTAGGCCTAAAATGTAATATGGGGAGAATTCAGAATGGTGCAAAAATTAATATGAGATTTTAGGAGGAAATATCTTGTGCTATTTAATGGTTAGACTCTGAGAACATAAGTGCTAGTGATATTAATAAAATAAGAAACAAGCTATCAAATAATATTTAAAAACACAAAGAAACCTGTAGTGATTTTGAAGTCTTTTATCTGATCAATCGTAGACATATTTTTTATTTATGTACCTTAATGACTGTGCCAACAGTTATTTAAGCAGGTGTTTTTTGTAACATTATTCATGAAACTCATTTCCAAATGACATGCGTTAGTATTTACAAATCAACTATTTTCTCTTTAAAAAGAGCTAGGTTGTTTGATTGATGTTTCGATAACTATTTATTTCAGAAAATAATTAAGATACGTTTTTCATCATTCAGTCAGAAAATAATTAGAAAAAAAATAGAAGAGCATTTCATGCATTTAAAGAGTAAACTAAACACTGAAGATTTTAACATCAATCTCATTCCTAGGATGAACATTTTGTGTGTCTATCCTATTTAAATTTGGTGGACGGGGGGAATACAGATTTGAAATGTACAATGATGAAGTATTCCATATGAAGCTTAAAAAGCATTTTAGAATAAAATATTGCTGGTATACTAGTATTCGGTGTATCAAAACAAGTGAGAACAAAACTGTTACACAACATCAAAATCTTTCTAGAAAAATTCAAAAAAATTAGATAAAACGTATCATTTTCGTGCATTCGATGCGCATTGATGGACAAATCTTAACCTGGAACTCCCACATACCAAGGTATGGATGTATTTGTAGCTTTTTTTGGGCAGAACCATTTTTTTTTTAATTAATCTATTCAATTAATTCAAATAGTTGTCTCATTGGCAATCATACCACTTCTTCTAGTTTTACACTCGCTTCACTTCTAATGTTTAAAACACCTTCAAGGGTCACAGCGGTGCTAATGTACTAGTTTAACAAAAAATGGTCAATATGACACTTTTTAAGAACAAAGAAGAAAACACCTCATCCTTCAAATGCCGAATTTTTTAGTTCAATCATGAATAAGTGGTATTTGAAACAAAACCACGATTCAGACATAGATACAAAGAAGACAAGTAAATGTGTCCGATAGTGTACATGTTGTACAGAAATTCTGCACTGTCTTCATAGATTGTTAGCATTGAAACACAACAGCTATCAAATGAAGTAAACAAATTCAATGATTTACAACCAAGGCAAAGACATATTGAACTTTAGATTGCCATGCTGCTAGGCGTTTAGCTTTTCTATCAATTATGGTTTTCGCACTACTTGATAAGGCTATATTAGAGGTTAGCAAAACACTGTTTGAAATTGAATAACCTTCCATCGCACGACAGTAATTACTAGATTTCAGATGCAGACGATGAAGTCAAACTCCCACAATTAACATGTTTTGCTAAACAAATTCTGTATTAGTGATCCAGCTTATCTTTAATTGCCAATGTTGTTTGATAACATGCCACCAACGAATATTGTTTTACGGAGTAGAAATGACACGAACAGGTATTTTATTTTGAGGTCACCTGGTAACACACCCGAGACAATGATATAGTCGAAAAGAGACAGAATTTCCAAATTTTTTAAACATCATAAAAGTAGGCTTTATGTTTTCAGTTGAAAATGCTCGAATGAGTAGAGTTGTAAATTTTGTATAATTTTCAGTTCAGATTTTATCCATTTATAGTAGTTTATACACACAATAGCTGTTCTTAAGTTTGGAGAACACCATAGAAACCTTGGGTGTACACGGAGGCATCTTTTAGTGCAGCTTAGTGTTTTGAGAAATTCAAAATAATTTTTTTGTGATCCGAATTTTAATTTTGATGCTTTTTGTGGGGATGATATGAAATTGTTCAATTTTTCTTGGACTAGATGTAATTTTGCCTAAAAGAGATTTATTATTTCGAAACAAAGGGTTTTTTTTTTTAATTCTGCCGATATGCTGGGTTTAGTTTATGAAATTGTAGCATTAAGTTAGAGTAAATGTCAGCACGTTATTAAGAAACAAAAACAGACAGAAGATACCAAAGAGACAATAAAAAATACCATGGCAAAAATCAAAAGCGACAAAAGACACAACAGTCTACAATACACTACACAGATAACTAAATATTGAGCAACGCAAACCCCATTAAAAGACCAGAAGTGAAAGCAGATCCATACCATTACAGATACCTGAGTTTTGTTTTTGTTTTTTTTTGTGTGTGTCCCAGATGAATTGCAGATGATGTTGAGGGTTCCTGAGAAAATGAAATAATATATTTAAAATTTCGCATTAACGTTATTACATTCAGATGTTTTAAAACGTGATACCAAAAATAGGTGTAAAGATATGATGGTTGTTATGCCATCTTTTTTATTAGTATGTGGCAAATATTGTGAAAATGGTATTGACTAGGACATATTTTATAAAGAAAAAAGAGTTGGTTGAAAGTGTTTATATATAAAAAAGAAGATGTGGTATGATTGCCAATGAGACAACTGTCCACAAGAGACCAAAATGACACAGAAATTAACAACTATAGGTCACCGTACGGCCTTCAACAATGAGCAAAGCCCATACCGCATAGTCAGCTATAAAAGGCCCCGAAATGACAATGTAAAACAATTCAAACGAGAAAACTAACGGCCTCATTTATGTACAAAAAATGAACGAAAAACAAATATGTAACACATAAACAAACGACAACCACTGAACTACAGGCTCCTGACTTGGGACAGGCACATACATACATAATGTGGCGGGGTTAAACATGTTAGCGGGATCCCAACCCTCCCCCTAACCTGGGACAGTGATATAACAGTACAACATAAGAACGAACTATAAAAATCAGTTGAAAAAGGCTTAACTCATCAGATGGACAAAAATACAAGTGGACGTGCATTGAAAGACCGTGTTATTTGACGTATTGTGCAACACCTTATACGCATTATGTGACCTACTGTATACCTTATGTCATATCCAGATAAGTTTTTGAAACTTTTCAAACCAAGCTGTTGAAAAAAATAATGATGGTCCAGATGGGGTTATGCCTGTTAAAAAGTTTAAACCCGCTGCATTTTTATGCACCTGTCCTAAGTCAGGAGCCTGTTGTTCAGTGGTTGTCGTTTGTTGGTGTGGTTCATAAGTGTTTCTCGTTTCTCGTTTTTTATATAGATTAGACCGTTGGTTATCCTGTTTGAATTGTTTTACACTAGTCATTTTGGGGCCCTTTATAGCTTGCTGTTCGGTGTGAGCCAAGGCTCCGTGTTGAAGGCCGTACTTTGACCTATAATTGTTTACTTTTTACACATTGTGACTTGGATGGATAGTTGTCTCATTGGCACTCATACCACATCTTCTTATCTATATTATCCCGCTAGATATTTCGAATGCGAAAGAGGTTATTAGAGTTTCTAAATCCAGAACAAGTTGATATGCCTAAAAGGCAATAGGTTACGAAACTAGAAATGTAAAAAAATACTAGTAGGCATAAAAAAAATATGAAAGATCAGCTTGAAGCAGCAGATAAGGATTAAAAAAGTTATTGTTAATGAGTTAGATATTGAGATTCTTGGATAATGAAATACATGTAAAAGCTATGACTTTTAAGAAAGTGTAAAAGCATGTATAAGAAACAACATGATGAGGACCTCGAATGTGCCCGAAGAGCTGGTGGAGGGCAGTCATTATATCATAAGTATTTCTATTAATGTCGGAATACAAGGAATTCGATATCAAAACTGTCACTATATTGAACTGTACTAGCTGTTGTGTCAGATCCCCGGACATGTATAAGACACAACATGATGAGGACCTCGAATGCGAAAAGCTTAAGCACTAAGTTACTAGGATATCGCAACTTGAGGTGAAATTAGAATCAATGGTAACACAAATTGAGAATATTGAACAAAATACAAAATACAAAATAGTGTTTAACCTAAATAAACTTATTGTAGAAAATGTAGAACAAATGGGTACGGTTGTGCATTAAATTATAGATCACTGCAAAGAAAAATATGTCGAAAAATAGCACCGTTAAAGGAAGTAAACAGTGATAAAGAAAACGGCGTCGATGAGAAATACAAAAATCTATAGAGCGAAGCCAACGACTTTCAATGACCGACAGTATCATTGTGTCCGCTATAAATCTCGAGCCAAATGAGGATACAAAAAACATTGTAAAGCATTTTATTAGCAATACACTTGGAATCGATAAATATATAAATTTCATTTCTGTACATCGTTTTGGAAATAAAAGGCGAAATGGTCAAAGACTTATAATGGCTAAATTTGCATCTATGAAAGATAAACAGATAGTCATGAAGAACTGACATAAATTGAGCAGAAAACATTTTTCTGTCATGGAACAATTTCCAGTAAAAATAGAACAGAAAAAGGAAAAAAATATCCAGTGTTAAAGCAAGCAAAGATAGACAGAAAAAAATGCTGTATTGATTAGAGATAAACTGTTTGTAGAAGGAGAATTATACCAACCAAATTGTGTCAGTGAACCAAGGCACACGGAATATAACGAAATACAGAACAAAAACACTCCAAAAACTCACACCGGTCTACTAATATTTCTCAAATGCCCAAGCCCGCGCTGTATGAACACATAAGCAGGAATTCTCCGATACATGTACCACAAAAAATTCTAAAACGGCACAAAAATAATTCTGACGAACCTGATTTGTTTACAATTCATTTCTGATTTTCCAGTTTATTATACTAGTATTCGATACATCAAGTGACAAAGTGATAAATTCTCATTCGTCATAATGGTTATCTTGCGTAAACATTTCAAGCTATCTAGGAAAATTCAATTATACTGCAGTGCTACCCTGAACTTAATTTACAAATGAAAACCCTTGTTTCACCCGTATTGATAGAGGTTACTTTTTCTTTTTCTCATATTGTTTGATCAATTTGTTATTTCATATTGGTTTATGTTGCTCTTGTTGCACACGTTGTGTTCCTGAGTGTAATTGTAATAATAATAAACACAACTTTTAGGGATTTTGAAGTCTTTTATCTGATCAATTGATGATGTACCTTTATAAGTGCCAACAGGTATGGAAGCCGGTGTATATTTTGAAACATTGTCCATATTATTCTTTTCCAAGTTATAAGAATTAGTAAGAATTACAAATAAACAACCATTCTCTCTTGAAATGTGATATTTGTTTCGTTTGATGGATTCAATAAATGGTGTTTTTCCAGATTATTGTTATTGAGAACATTTTGTTAGATAATATTTTGTATGCAGATGGTGAGATAAGTATAGTTCTAGCAATCAGAGACTTAAAAAAAACTTGAGAATTGGAAAATAGTGCTGAAACATTTTAGAACTTGTATTTGATTCTAATGAGTAAGAAGATTTGAAATTCACAGTCTCTCCACTAGAATAAAAATGTTTGGTGTATATCCTACTGAAATGTAGCAGACAATTATTTAAGTATTGCTTGGATATTCTGTAAGTGTATATATACATATGAGAATACAATCGTCGGCTACCATGTACACTGTATGTAGATATTTCCTTACATGTCAAGGCAGTTCAACATAATTGTTATATGCTTCTATATGTTCGATTTATTTAAAAACAAATTATGGCAGATGATATCAGAACCTAAAATTTATACTTTGTTAAACTAACATTTGTTGGGTTTTTATTTAGTAGTTTGATGACCATATTGGCATATTATTAAAATTTTTCTATTTCTTCATACTAGTTTGAAATCATTAATAGAGGGAGGATTTGTGTCCCTTTATTTCAGAAATTATTTTCCCTACATTAAATAGCCAGAACGCAATATTTTAAAATTCGGTGTAAAAATTGAAAAATTAGGAATTTTTTATGGCCTTTCAGTTGAAACAAAGTGTATGATCGGCCTATTGTTTATGCACGAAATCTGGAAGAGTGAATGTCGGATGTCAGAGAGACAACATATGCACTATCCTAATATTACATAAATTAGAAAATAGACTGATTGCTTTTTGCTCAAAGACCAAGGCAAATATTTCACACATGTTCAGGACGAGTAAAAAATAACAATTTTACAAAAGGTATGTTTTACATGTTTTTTTTTTTTTGCTCAATGACCAATGGCAAATATTTCTGGTATGTTCAGGACGAGAACAAATTAACAATTTTGCAAAAGATATGTTTTGCATGGTAAGTCGACCAGTATGAAAGAGATGATCATACATTGTATTTCTATATGCCAGTCTTGGGGTTTGGTAAAATAGACAGATGCTGGAAAAATGTCTAAGAGAATAACGAATTCAGCTACAAAGTAAATAGAGAACGTCTAACGGTATTAAACAGTGAATGAATGTAAACAATGTATATAACATACACAGTTTTGTACTAAATTGTACTACATTTACATAGAAAAGTTATAAGCTTAACAGAGGGTAGCAAACAAAATACTATCAAACAAAAACTTCGAAATAATTGGACAAAAAGGAAAATTTTTGTACATGTGTAGCCTACGACCATTAAAAAATTCTATAAATCTATGGTAAATTTTTAATTAATTTTATCTAAGTAATGAATAACACTGGAGATAATTCAAAAGTGTCGATTTTTATAATTTTAATAAATGTAACTACAAAAACTGTGAATTTAAAAAAATGAAACAAATTATTTTCCACAAATGAAGCTGCCATCTTTCACCAAAATTCATTCTCAACATTGCCTGATAAAATTAGTAGTCAGGTATGGATATTTGCTACTTTAAAGAATCCTTACCATACTAGTAAAAGATTTAACACTTACAAATTAAAGATGAACTTAATTTGAAAATGATGTATCAAAAAGATTCCAAAGGGTTTCATCGCGTGCATTTGTGACGAAACAACTTCACATTCAAGTAAACTTCTATACTCATGAAATGAAAGTCGATAGATGATAACGGGCTTAATCTAAAATGTTTTAAACAGTTTCATACAAAAGAAATGCACAATTTTAGTCATTTTTTGTTGGACCGTTAACAACCTGACTCAAAACTTCCTAATGATATGTACACCATTTTTATCAAGTAAAATAGCATAAGTGTTCCGTGAAATACAATAGAAAACATCTGATGAAGCAAAAACATCAACTGTTACAACAACTAAGGTGAAGGCTAAATCAGTACATAGAAACAAAATTAAAGAAAGAAGACAAAGTTACAGATACGCAAACTAAATAAAATAAAAAGTCGTCAGCAATACAATACAGATAAAACGATTAGAAAGGAGTTATATGTCATATCAGAAAATGATGTGAATCCGAAAAATAAGAAACAGAAAGGAAAGCTGCAAGAAGAAAAACACAAAGGAAAGACGATGATTCAAACATAAATACAAAAGGGCATAATCATGCAAGATCATCAAGGAAATGCAATCAGTTCAAACCAACTAAATGGAATGGTACAACAAAAGGGGCTTCATTGCCAAAATATATCGGTAGAATTTGCCAAAATTCACCAAGAAAGAGAAAATCTATGGAAAGAATTTGCATTAATGGTAAAAGAACTAGATTGTCTCGCATATCTACCGACAAAAAGGCATCAAGAGAAGGCAAACATGCCCATTAAACTATAACAAAGTCGCTTATTGATGAAAGTAAAAGATATCTAAGTAAAAAGTTGAAATTTATTAGAAGAACTATTACTCGAGTTATATCAAAATGAAGAATAAATACCAGTAGGTTAAGAGCGTAAACAGAACTTTTATAAAAGGAAAGATATTTCAAGGTTACTACCCCAGAAAAAGATTTGTTACAAATTATGCCCCCTGTTATGGTATGCCAATTTCCATGAAAGCTGTTCATTCAGAAAACCTGGAAGAAAACCATGCAAAGCTTGTTAGACTTGGAAAATTTGCAGCTCTAAGACCTAAAATGTCAGTAAACTTGCAGCCAGTCACAGGGAGCATTGTGCCTGTGTATACTGTGAATACATCAGATACACACGTTTGGTATTAAGCAGGGCAGTGAAAGATGCCAGCAAAAAAGAAAACGTGTGAAGAAGATAGTTTGGATATACTGTTATCTGCTTCGCAACTATTTAGGAAACTGAACAAAGATTAACTGAGAGAAAAAAAATCCATTTGTTGCCTTTGGGTGTTTGGTTATAATCCTTATCATTATGTTTTGCCGCCTCTCCAGAATTTATATAGTGTTTTTGATAAAATATAAATGTAGTTTTTTTGTTATGCTCACGTAAAGGCCTGCTGGGCGTAACTTAATAAATCTAATGAGATTACAAAGACGTTTGATTGAAAAGCCAAAAGGTAAACTTACGCACTTTTTCAAATGAAATGAACAACCCGTAAAATATTTTTACAATATCTAGAAAATAAACAATTAAAATGAACTTACCGTCATTAGAATAATGCTTAATATGCCTGTCAGTGTGACGGATTTAGGAGGGGACAGGGGTCCAAAGCCCCACTTTATGTAGTTGCATATATGGAAAATGCAAAAGACTTTTTACATGTTTTACTCCTAACGTTGCATAGTTTACACCCCCTCTTTTGATCACCTTTTCAAAATCATGGTCCGCATCTGCTTGTTACAAATCTGCATGTAGCGTTGCGAGAGCTGTCAACTCATTGGATATATCGGTAACGTGATCAGTGTCAAATATCATTTAAAGCTATCAATCATTTTATTTATACGTATCTTACTCATCAACATGTTTAAAAAAAATCATCCTTTGGATTCGTTTGTTTAAATATGATAACTCGTAAGAACCATGGTATATATGGTGGGTTCGTGTTGCTCAGTCTTTGGTTTTCTATGTTGTGTTTGGTGTACTGTTGTTTTTCTTTTTCTTTTTTAGCCATGGCGTTGTCAGTTTATTTTCGACTTATGAGTTTGAATGTCCTTTGGTCTCCATCGCCTCTCTCTTATAGTACTTGTTTAAAAACTACGTAAGGAAAATCCAGTTATTTTACAATGAAATCCCTGATAATAATTTTGAAATAGAGTAGATGGAGAAAGATGAATAGACAGCGTAATTAAAAAAGACAATAGGATTATAGAAACTAAGTCCCGGAAATAAGAGTACATAAGTGAAAGAAATGTTAGAAGATACGAGAAAGCCAGAACAAGGAACAACATTTATCAAACACCTGCATAAAGCACAATTGCAAAATAAACAATTCAACACATTAAAAATACTTTGCCACCGAACTGGACACTGCAAATAATGCACTTTGCGAAAAATAGAAGAGTAATTTATCAGGACGAGATTAAGATCTGCATTTTCTCTACGGAGCAAATAACAATCCATCCCAGAAAATAACTAAATACTAGTATCAAAGTGAAGTTGGGTTGGAGAGAGACTAAGTAATTATAATTTCTGAAGATTGTATACACGATTAACATGCTGTTATGCACTTCACTGTTATTCTAGAAAAAAGTAAAATAACAAAAATACCAAACTCCAAGGAAAATTTAAAACGGAAAGTCCTTTATCAAATAGCATACCAAAAGCTCAAACACATCACACGGATGAAAAACAACTGCCATATCCTGACTTGGTACAGGCATTTTCTCATGTAGAAAATGGTAGATTAAACCTGGTTTTATAGCTAGATAGACACACTGAAGGTAAAACTGGTACCGTCCCATCTCGAAAAGTAATATTCTCTGGTGGCTGCAGTAGCCAATACAAATCTAAAGGCCCATTTGCAGACTTATCTTTGGAAAACTCCCGTTAACTTGACATATATTTTAATAAGCAGTGATTGTGAGGAAGATTAATTTTTGATCAGAACATTTTACGTGCTTTTAGACCAGAAACTTATGTAATACTAGCAAATTAAGTTATTCTATGCTTGATATAAAAACAAAAAAGATACACGGATCTGCCAGCAAAAAATTTTTTTTAAATATTTTAACAACCATATAGGAATATCATAAAAACACAATTTCGCCGAGGTTAATGGTATGGCTGTACGGATGTAATACAGATATCTTGGGAAAATATTTTACTGAATGTTTTAAAACTTGTTACTGAAATATTTAAACGACACAAATAAGCTGTTTTCAATCTCCGTTGAAAACATCCGGACAATATATATCATAAACATTTTCATGAATTAGCTTTAAATGTCTCCAAAATAATTTACAGATATTATCAAAATAATCTAAAATATTTTAGGCATGATCACGTAACATTTCTGAAGAATGTGAACTAAATATATAAGTTATGTTATAGGTATGAAATATATCTTGATAAAATATTTTAACAAAATACTTTTTATTTGTCCAGTGTATCAATTTTGTTCTAATTTAAGCGTCTCTTCTGGTGATGCCATTATTCAACCCGTCCAGTTACTAAGATGTGTTACAATTGATACTTCACGCAACACAAAACTAGTAACAAGAGAGGTTCAGTCTTTGAAATCTTTGCAGGCAAAATGCTGAAATGAAAATAAACAAATGACAAATACATCGACACTGCTATAGGAACACCATAATGTTTTTATGTTTTCTTACCAGTTCTATACACAAACATACACAATTCAATAAACTGCCTTCCTCTTCAAAGCCTATCGGTAGACAAAACATTTAAAATGTTTAAACGAAGGGCGAAATGATGCATCCAGTACAAGTCTGTGCCCTTTGTTGATCAATTTTAGTGTAAAAAAAAAAAAAAAAATACGAACAACATATCTTCTGAATATATTGTCATAACATTTATTTAATATTAGCAGTTTATATCTTTTAACTTGAAGAGAATACCATTTAAAATGTCATATTTGGACACAATGTAATGGAGTTGTATGGTTATACAGGCACAAGAAAGACGATAGAAGCTATAATTTATTCTGTTGTTTCTGTTCCATCATTCCGTCATTTCTTGTGGGAATAAAAATCTATTGAAAGAAGACAGAAGTGTGCGATAAAAAAAAAGTCTGCATTAAAAGTATATACCATTTGGCTAACAGAATAAGCATTTAAAGGCGACCTCACTATTGGGACAATATGGTGAAGTTTTACATCTTTAAAATAGATCATTGAAATGGGGATGAAATGAAGAAAATACAAATTAAGGGAAAAAACCCTGAGGAAATTGCATGAACTCAAACGGAGCGAGACCAGGTCCATCGACTAAATGGAACATCATAAATATCATATCTGTGGCATTGTAAATAGCGTGATCTAATTTTTATTATAAACTTTATAAGAATATATCCATTAAAAGTGCATGTACGTAACAGAAACCATATATCTAGAAACGGTTATGCGAGTTGTTTTCGTAAGGTGGCGGTAGCCATTATCAAACCATTGTCACTTATTGATTTTGTTTTGTCATTTCGCCCGCTTGTAAATATTTCGTACCTATTCCTGACGAGAATAAATGATTATTTTCAATAAGTTATACTGCAAAGTGGATCGACAAGGATGAAGGATAAAAGATGGGAATTTCGATTGTCACTTGAAACTGAGGGTATTTTCGATAGGCCAAACATCTTGCCTTGTAATATGCCACATATATATTATTCCCCAAAGAATTGTTGAAATAATACCTTAACGTGCAGAGAGCGACACTACATCTACATCAAGGATCGGATATAACGTTGCAATTCCGACTTGCAGTCGATACGTATTCATACATCCCATTTTTTCCATAGAATATTTTTGATAGTTACTAAATTTAAATTTCATCGAATTTGAGGGCCAATATTGACACTTCGTGAATCTCCGTAGTTTGAAGCATAAGTCACCTAACCTTAACTGATTTGGGCTTCAACATCTTTTATTCAAATATTTTGTTAATTTTAGGGGCTAGGATAACATAAACGGTATCAATGGAAGGAAAGAATTAACAATAAATCAGATGAGTAAATAAATCGTGTATGAAGACTCCATTGCAATTTAATTAGGACTTAAGGAAGGCTGTGTGGTTATGATACTTAGATTTTGAAACTTGCAAATTCTATATTTAACATTACCAGCAAATGTGAGTCATAAAAAAGGTGAACATATTTAGAAAAATTCTTTCAAAAAACCAACACTGTAACAACGAACCCAAATAGAAGTTAATAAGCGCTCTTGCAAACTCCTCTCGCCTCCCATGTGGTATAGAAACTGATCCCAGTTTCTCCGTATGAGGGGTACGAAATCCGAACAAGGGTCGTCCGTTTGACTCTATGGGATATAAAATTCGTAGCCACGTCAGGTGGAATGGGACCGTTAAATTAATTTTCTCGTGTGAGAACGTTATAGAATGTATTGCAACCAACTCTAATAGGGTATGTAGATTGTTTGTTGTCATGATAAAAGAATCTGCATCGTCCAAAAATAGCAGTCCAGAAATTTCCATCCTCATCCCGGTCGACCCACTTCGCAGAGCCTACTTGTTACACCGGATCTTTAAAAGAACACCATGATCATACTAATATATCTAAAATAGACATTTTGATTTCAACCAATTGATAGCCGAGATGTCTCGTTGGTGTGTTTGATACCAGTATCACAAAAAAAAGACTGCTTTTTGGTAATATAGCTCTTCAACTGTTTAGGTCCTTATACATCAGATGTAAAGAGAGATAACTCAATTTTTTCTAAATTTTTGTTCCCGGATTTGCGTGATTTTTTACCGTTTAATAGGCCACCTCCGATTACGGGCTGATATGAACTTGTTAAGATTCATCCTGCTCAAAATGAATCAGACAATTATTCATTAGAATTTGTATATTAGATAATCTGGACATAAACTTCGAAGTTAAAGTTTTTGCAGGGTTTTGAAAATTACTTTTGTTGTAAACAAATAGAATTCAGTGTTATACAACCAAATCATTATAATTTTTCATTAGCTTTATAGCTTTTTAAAATAAATATATCAACTTCAAAATATTTGAAGACCGTATTTATATAAAAAAACAGCATGCTTTTTTGTCTGAATGTCGCATGTGATCATGTATTCAAGCACAAAATAAACAACATAATCATATACGTACCTCCCCCACCCCATATAAAGCAAACACCACTATGTTTTCTTTTCTTTCTTATTTCTTCATATATTCTTCCCTCCACTATCTGGAATACCACCACAACTATCTTGTCCTTTCATAATTGTGCATGCAACCATTTTTATTTAAAAAAGAGGTTTAGAAGAGGTGATCATAGTGTATATATATTGCAAACACACACCGGATTAAACTACTTATAAACCAGTGATATGAACTGCTAAATAACATACCTTATAAAACTTTATTAAACTATTCAAGTCTTGCATGTAAGAATATCTGGAGTAATAAAAAGCTTTAAAAGGAGCATTCGGCACTAGCATATTGGGTCAACTCTAGGTGATATTTTATATTGTAAACACACACAGGATTAAAATACTTATAAACCAGTGGCATAAGCTGGTAAATAATATACATAATAATACCATAAACTATTCAAGACATACATGTAAAAATATCTGGCATAGTAAAAAGCCTTAGATGGAATGTATTGGCCACTTGCTTATTGGATACAGGTGATATTTTATGTTGTAAATACACACAGAATTAAAATACTTATAAACCAGTGACATAAACTGGTAAATAACATTCCTAATAAAACCCTAAACTATTCAAGATATACATGTAGGAATATCTTGAGTAGAAAAAGTCACAGAGCAAAAGCGTTGACCAAATCCTACTTCGATTATAAAAAATGTCATTGACAGTGTTCTAGCTACGATTTGAAAGTACAGGGGTGCCTATCTTAAAAAGTGCACTGTGGTGTTTTCATACAAAAAAAGGTCGATTAAATATGCACGTACATCTATTAAGCTCATTTATTTTTGAACATGTATATACTCAATTATTATCAAAAAATTAATATGAAAATCTAATAGATACATCTATATCTAACTGTACTGACATCACAATTCTTCTTATCATTTGTCCAACACATTACACCTGAACATGTTTGCTACAATGGCTGTGAGAAATCGGCTTATATTTATTAGAATAATAGAGCAATGTGCTCTAAATAGATTTTCAAAAATCACAATCTTGTAATGAATGATATGAAAATGTATAATGAAGAAATCCAGCAACACACGTTCCCTTAAGTCAATGCAATGAATGCACGTGTATTCTAAACAATGTAGTATTGACAATGAAAAGTCCTATATTATATATAGATATAAGAAGATGTGGTATGAGTGCCAATGAGACAACTCTCCATCCAAGTCAAAATTTATAAATGTAAACCATTATAGGTCAAAGTACGGTCTTCAACACGGAGCCTAGGCTCACACCGAACAGTAAGCTATAAAGGGCCCCAAAAATTACTAGTGTAAAACCATTCAAACGGGAAAACCAACGGTCTAATCTATATAAAAACGAGAAACGAGAAACACTTATGAACCACATCAACAAACGACAACTACTGAACATCAGATTCCTGACTTAGGACAGGTGCAAACAAATGCAGCGGGTTTAAACGTTTTAATGGTACCAAACCTTCACCCTTTTTCTGAAACAATAGTGAATATACATGAATGTAGAGTACAGTTTACCAAATATGTGTATCTTGAAGTCTGGAGTTGGCATGTAAGTAACTGCTAGTACTCCTTTGTTATGTCGATCAATGTATTTTTACTTAGTTTCTTAAGTAGCCTTTTCTAACATTGGACTTGGACTTCTCTTGAACTGGATTTTAATTTTACATATCAATGTGTGTTTATTTATTCTACATTAGCTAGAAGTATAGGGAGAAGGTTGAGCACTCACAAAACATGTTAACCCGGCCACATTTTTGCGCCTGTCCGAAGTCGGGAACCTCTAGACTTTGTTAGTCTTGTATGTTTTTTTAAATTTGGTTCATCTATGTTTCGGAGTGTAAAGCGAATCTATTCTTCCAATCTAGTATACATGAGTGTTTCGGAACCTGATCAAGCCGGCCTCTTGGTGCGGGATTTCTTGCTGTGTGGCCTTGGGTTGTTATGTACATTTCGGTCAGGTTGTTGTCTCTTTGACACATTCCCCTTTCCATTCTTTATTCTATCTGAACAAAATATCAAATTGTGATTTATGTATACATTAACAACACAATCCCTTACAATTATCAGTGAGGTGTAATTCATTGACATGAATTTAAAAAGATGGAAGATATATGAAAGGAAAATAAGCATATTGATTTTGAGGTCAATAGGTTAAAATTAAAGGTCACTCTTACTAAAAATAGAAACATTGTAGAACATTTTTGTTTCTAGATGGTAATTTGTGTTTCCAATGATTGATTGGAATGAAACTAAAAAGAGGGACACATGAAGAAGCCATTTGTTTTGAGGTCAATAGGTCAAATATCAAGGTTCCCCAATGGTGAGTTTCCTAGCCTGATTGGAATAAAACTAATTTACCTAATGAGATGGAAGATATTATACATGTATATGGAAGCCTAATAAGTTTATTGGTTTTGTCATTTGATCAGGAAATGAAAAATGGTTCCTTGATGGTATTTATACTTGATCAAAATTAAACATATCCTTGGTCAGATATAAATACATAATAATGTATTAAAAACTATGTTATGTACGAACGTGTTAGAACTCTCATAAATGTCTCTTTATGATATCCTGTTTGTTAAATATTTGTATTTATCTTGCAAAAATATGGAATTACCGAAAAATATTGATGATGCAAAAATAAGACTGAAAAACTTCAATTTTTTCCAGTTTATAGCATAGAGACAATATGGCATTGTAAGTTATAATAGAAGATATGAACTTAAACTAGCAATGTATAAATGCATTGCAATGCGCCCATGGGATTTTAATGAGGCTTTAGGGCAAAAACTTATGTATCATTTATGCAAAATCATTGATAGTACAAACGACAAAGCACTTTTCATTAAAATTTCATTGAATCGGAAATCCAAGATACACAGTGGCCAGTTCGCCCTGCTGTATGTAGAATAAATACAGTGTATTTGTACTCAACATTGAGGTACTTATTTGAGGACAAAAAAGAACCTTTATGTGGTCGCGCACCAATGGAAGATAGAGCAGAAGATTTAATTGTACACCTTCAGGAATGGTTGAATGGTATATTTTGAAATTTTTTTTATAATATAACATTGTTTCAGTTAATACAAAATAAAAATGTCTCAGATATCAGATTTTGAACAATTACTGCCAATTTTAGACAAACATTGCTTATCAAATTTTGATATAATATTGAACAACCAAATGGCATTGAATATTTTTGAATATGTGAGGTCAAAAAACATTAAGAAGGAGAAAATGCGCGAGTGGTTTAAAGAACTAACCAGAAAAGAGATAGATAATAAATTATTAGTTACACTTTTGCACTAAAGTTAACAGTAGCAAAAAATGAGGGAATACAAAAACAGTTTTGTTGTCTCAGATTTTTAATTTTGAAACAAGGAAACCAAAACCCCGAAAAAAATTTCACAGAATCTGATGCTTTTAAAACCGTAGCGATTGACTTGTCTAATGAATTACATTCAAAGGAAAATATGCAGTTAAAGCGAAAATTGGAAAATGAACGAAAAATGATTAAAAAAGTACGAAAAGAAAGGAAGTCAGAAATTGACAAGCTAACTTATAAAGTACAACAGCAGCAGAGTTTAATCAAAACCTGAAATACAATTGTAAAAAATATAAGAGTTCAAAAAGGGAGGCAATTATGTCATGTTGCAAAATACAAATTGCGTATTAAAAATTTGGAAAAAAATATGGCAGATAAAGAAAGGATTGACACAGATAAATCAGAGCAGATAAAGAATTTAACAATTGAACTGACTACAAATCAAACTTTATATAGTGATATGGTAAGTGAATCACATGAGAGTAAATCACTCATCAATAAAATTCAATTAGAATTAAATAGTTCACTTCAAACTATTGATTATCTACATTTATTACTACAAGATAATAAAGAAATTGATATTTTTGATGAACGGTCACATGCGTATACCCCTGAATTCCGCCAAGTTGTAATGAGGTTGACAAGTAAGAATGTGGCGACAGAAATGTAACCAACGTTATAAATGATAGTCTAAAGTTAGTCGGTAAATGCTTAAAACAGGTGCCAACTAGAAAATCCATTGATAACATTGTGACAGAGAAGGTCGTAGTTAGCAATGTCCAGGTTGGACAACATCTTTCCGAAAAAATACTACCCTGTATTCTGATGAGAAAAGGAAATTTGGTAAAACTTATAATAGTTTTTTCATAAGCGATGGAAAAAAATATATTTATGTTAGGGCTAAGGGAGATGCATAACAAAGCAGCATCAACAACGCTGGATACTTTAAAAGAAATACTGATGGATATATCAGAGGTATGTGACAGAAATTTTGAAAATAATGAAGCATCTCATGGCAACCACATTTTATGTAATATTCGTGACTTTATGTCTGACCGTGCAAAAACAAATTTATCTTTTTCAAAAATCCTAGTTGAGTACCGAATGCAAATCATGCCTGAAGTTATTGATGGCTGGGACAATTTTGATGATGAGCAAAAGAATGCTTGTTTCAAGATTAATAATTTTTTTTGTGGTTTGCACCTTCTCGTTAATTTTGCAGAATGTGCATCTCCTGTTTTAAAGGAATATTTATAAAAGACAAACAAGATGGTGACATTTTAAACAATATCGAAAATGAGTTTACAACTGATGAGCGGGATGAAATATTTTTCTCTAAATTTGATGTCAATGTAATGACATTTTAACTTTACTCTAAAAGTTTTGCCAGATATGTGGATGAGAAATGTGGTTGTGCGCTAAATAGAAGAAAACAACCATGTGCTGGAAATGAATTTTTATTATGAGATGCTTTTAGATTTTTTTAATGAGAATAGCAAGGATGCTACTTCTTTTATTAACTGTGAAACATTTCCGTTTGGTGAACATTTAATTAATAAAGATAAGCACTTTGATTGTCTGAAAGTGTCAAATAATTTAGTAGATACTTTGGCTGTGCAGGTGGCTCAGACCTTGTTTTTATCTTTTATAAATTATTAAAAGTAACAATGCAACAGCAGCTTCCTGGTGGTCTTTTTATGAACCCTCACCAGAGTTAACCTTTATTATCGGTCCTACCACAAAATAAAATCCCAGAACGTGCATTTGTAATGCTGGATTTTATGGTTAGATACAGACCAAATGCATCTATTTTGACAAATGAAGAATTTATTACATTTTCATTTAACCAAACAAATGAATGGCTAGATAGTTTATCAGAAAAAGAGCGAAATGAATTGTTGTAAGATGCAAGAAAGAAAGGTAGAGAGTTAAGGGGAAAATTTAAAGGCAGGTGAAGAAAGAAAGGTAGAGAGTTAAGGGAAAATTTAAAGGCAGGTGTGAGGAAATAGAGAGAAAAAGATTGAATGCATTAAAGGAAAACAAGAAGCTATTAAGAAAGAAGGAAAATACTTTCAAAATAAAGGAAAAACAAACATCTAATATTATTTACTATGGATTATGGCAATGCAAAGAAACACTCGACAATATTCTAATGTCTATACCAAAGAAATGCGAAAAGAGAAAGGCGTTAGTATTACAACTGGGATTTCGACAAAACGTTCTTAAGCAATACGTAAAGGACAAAAAAATATTTAATGCAAGCAATAATGGAAGGCTTTTAACAATCGAAACGCTCACTGAAAATGTAAAACAACTTATTGAAGAGGCTGCCAGCAAAGATGTAGCCAGTAACATTCATCAAAGGTCATCTAAGATGCCAATACTGGTTAATAAAAGGATAAGGCATAGCTTTAATGAGGGGGCATTTGATGGAAAAGTCATTTCAACTGTACCAAGTTTTCCAGACTATTACAACATAATTTATGATTGTGAGTAAAATGATGAATCAAATGTGACTGACTCCACTGCAATCTATACGTATAGACTTTTAGAGGATTATAGAGCGGGAAAGCTTGAAATCATCCCAGAGGTGGTAGGTGTGAAACCATGTTCAGAGTTTTGTTCCAGACTTCTCTACTTGCACTTTCTCATTTTCAGATAAATAATGCGCTTCTATCATTATATTATAAATAATCACATAAATGCTGTTGACGCATTACCATATGTTGTAAAATTAACGCGAGCCTTTTCATTTTTTGGGAATTAACACAATAGTAAAAATTTGAACTAGTTTTATCGGGTTCTCTTTAACTGACATGATAAACGAAATAAATGTGTATTCTTGAAACTTACTTTAAAAGGAATGTGTATAACTAAATTGATAGTTTCATGTTCGTGTTTAAAATTCCGCCAATCTACATCTTGAACTCTTGCGTTTGAGTTATCGTTCTTTGGAAACTTTTTATTATTAAAATGTATGTGTTCATTATAAAGTTGTATATGATTATTTCTGAATTGCATAATAAGGTAACATCTTATGATGAAACGTAAATAGGTTATTATTATTTCACTTTGTCTTCACGGCTATTAATTCCGCGAAATGATTTGCATAGCGGGAAATGGGGCGTGATTACGTTGTCAATCAACGGAAGAAAAACAAAACGGTAAGCAAAGTTCAGATTGCCCAGAGCTCGGACGTAAAACTTTGAGCTCCTCACCTTTTTAGAAAATTGGGTTAAATATTGGTTAAAGAATTAATATAAGGTTAATATTTTTAGTAGATAATTATTGCCTATATTCTTATATATTTTGAAGTCATAAAGCGATGAAGTTCGCGACTTGGAAATAACGGAATCTAGGATTTTACATTGAAAGTTAGTTTAGAGTCCGGGAATTGTCAGTTAGAAATGGAGGAAACTGAGGAATACACAGATCTAGAAGTAAGGAAGGTAAATGGAGGTAGACCAAGGTTTGTTACAGAGGAACGATTAGAAAGCCGATTAGGTGTATTTGCTAAAGAAATTCAACATGAGATTAAAGATGGTCACACACAATTGAGAAATGACTTTAAAGATGAAATTTGTAAGCTTTACACAGCAATAAAGGGAAATTATCCAAATAAAAATGCTGGGTACAGAAAACAAAATGACAGTCCAAAATTCGCTTTGAAAGATACCACATGTTTTACTTGTCAGAGAAAAGGTCACATCAGTAAGTACTGTGATTTTAATAAGGGGAGACAGGAAAGCCAAAACCGTGATAATATACAGTATAAAGGTACAGATAGAATAAAAAGTAACTTGGTTTCTTCTGAACAAGAAGAGTTAAACTAGAACGGGTTAAGCCTAATAGCCAAGACTTAACCCAGACAGTTAAAATTGAAGAGAGAAGCAGTAACACTTCAACTGAAATGTTGAATGTTAAAATTTTGAGTTGTAATAACAAAGGGGGGAATGAAGATTTAAATACAAATCCAGTTATAGATAAATGTATTGATAATAGCTTTGAAATATTTGACACTGATCTTGACACAGCGATGGTGGATGTTGTAATTGATAGGGTCAGGTCGGTAACTTTGAGGGCTCCTCTTAGTATTGAAAGTGAAAAGGTCAAGGCTGTAGTTGATACAGGTGCAGAAGTAACTGTGATGAGTGAATCTTTATTTTTTAAAACACCGGAAGCTAAGCGTCCATCATTACAAGAGGCTAAACGTAATTTGGTGGTTGCTGAAGCGGGTAAAAGGATGAAAACTTTAGGTGTAGCAGAAGTTTCTGTTGAAATAGGACCATTAAATTTTTTGTGGTCAATTTATGTGGCTCCCATAGGTGATGATTTGTGATTAGGCTGTGATGTTATTGATGAAAAAGACATTACTATTAATACAAAAAGGGGATTAGAAATTCAAGGGGTCTGGATTGATTGTGATGTGCAGAGAAGATTAGACAATGTAGCTAGAATTTTATTAAAAGAGACTGTAACTATCCCTCCTAATTCAGAAGTAATTTTAGAAGGTCATGGGGTAAATTGTGAGACTATAGATACTAGGTATGGTAGTATTGAGCCAGTGATAGAGGACGAGACGAAAATTTTAGTAGCCAGATGTCTTGTAGATCCCTTTCAGGATAATATTCCTGATAGATTAGTAAATTTAGACAGTTCTCCTGTGAAGATTCGTAAGAATTATTTGTTAGGGGAAATTCATCCTGTAGTTAAGTATGACAATTTTGTACATGAAGATAGACATAGTAGTAATATTTCCAGTTCAACTGAAGGAATAAGTAATTGGGTTGAAATCGGTAAAGGTATTAGTCAGGGTGATCTGATTGAACCCCCTAATATTCCTGATGATTTAAAATGTTTAAAGGTTTCTAGTGTAGACACTATTAACAGTGGAGTTCAGGCCGACACTCCGAAGTTACCGGATCACTTGAAGGATCTATATGAAAAGAGTTGTGTTAAACTGAGTAATTCTAAAGATAAAATTAAGTTGGCTGAGGTTTTGATTAAAAATCAGAATACTTTTGCTAAGAATAAAACTGATTTAGGTACTTGCTCATTAATTGAACATAAAATTGAAACAGCAGGGGCAGCTCCTATAAGACAACCCTTGAGGCGCACACCACAAAATTTTGAAGGGGAAGAAGAAAAATATTTGAAGGACCAACTTGACCAAGGTGTTATCAGGCCTTCAAAATCAGCTTGGGCATCAGGGGTGGTTCTCGTGAGGAAGAAAGATGGCTTAGTACGCTGGTGTGTGGATTACAGGAAATTAAACCAGTGTAGTGTACGGGATGCATACCCACTTCCTAAAATATCTATGTGCCTTGATTGTTTAGCTAACGCAAGCTTATTTTCAGTCTGCGATCTTCAGTCAGGTTATTGGCAACTTCGTATGGCGGAGGAAGACAGCCATAAAACTGCTTTTATAACAAAGTACGGATTGTACGAGTATATAAAAATGCCCTTTGGTCTTTGCAATGCTCCTAGTACATTTCAAAGGTGTATGGAGTTGATTTTTCGCGGGCTTCAGTGGAAAACATTGCTCATTTATTTAGATGACATTATTATCTATAGTTCAAACGTAGAAGAGCATTTTCAGCGACTTGATGAAGTTTTGTCAAGATTGGAAAACTCAGGGTTAAAATTGAAACCATCTAAATGTGACTTTTGAAAATGAGGTTCTTTACTTAGGACATGTCGTGTCCAAGAACGGTGTTCATCCTAATCCCAAAATTGTAGAATCTGTTAAAATTGGAAGACTCCAAGCAATATGAAGGAGGTTCAGCAGTTTATTGGCCTCTGTAATTACTATAGACAATTTATTTTAAAATTTAGTGAGGTTGCATCTCCATTAAGCAGACTCACTAGAAAAGGTGTATCTTTGAATGGAATCCAGAATGTCAGACTGCTTTTGAAAATCTGAAAATGCTTTGTGTAAAGCTCAATTTTGTCATAACCTTTACCAAATATTCCTTTTATTTTGGATACTGATGCTTCTAATGTTGGAATTGGTGCTGTATTGTCTCAAGTTCAAAATGGAAAAGAAATGGTTATTGCATTTGGTTCCAAGAAACTTAATAAACACCAACAAAGGTATAGCGTTACATGGCGTGAACTTCTAGCTGTAATTACTTTCATACATCAGTATCGACATTATTTGTCTGGGCAGAAATTTCTGTTACGCACTGATCACGGCTCACTTAAATGGTTGTTTGGATTTAAAGATCCACAGGGTCAAGTTGCACGATGGTTGGAGTTTGTTTCTCAGTTTAATTTTGAAATACAGCACAGACCAGGAGTAAAACATCAGAATGCTGATGCCTTATCTCGTAAAGATGGGGAACATCCATTATGTACACATCAGAAAGATGGTCAATATAAAGAAGATTGTAGTACTTGTCAATCTATTGTAAATGACTGGTCTGAATTTAATTGTACGGTGGATAATGTTGGAAATCTTAGTCAAAATACATTTTCTTGTGGAGTAAGAGTAGTGACTCGGAGTCAAAATAAGAAACTGATGCAATCAAATTGGTTAGATGGTTATACAACCAAAGAAATTGAAACATTTCAAAGAGAGGATAATGATTTGAAATTTATACATCAGTGGACTGATAATAATATTTTACCTAAAAGGGATGAAGCAATGGCAAACAGTCCATCTGTTAGGAAGTACTGGTTAAATTTTAATCTTTTACATAAAGAACATGGAGTTTTATATCAAAAAAGGTTATTGCCAAATGATGGGATTTCTTATCAGTTACTAGTACCTAAGATTTTGAGAAAAGAAGTTGTTAGTAGTTGTCATAATACTTTATATGCAGCTCATTTTGGAGTTAATAAAACTCTTGAGAAGGTTAAATCTAATTTTCATTGGTATAAGATGAATGAAGACATCAAAATACATATAAAAGGTTGTTCAGTTTGTAACAGGAACAAAGCTTTAGGCAAAGGCAAAAGCAGCTCTGCATACATACATAGCTGGTTACCCTATGGATCGGGTTGCTTTAGATGTAATGGTCCTTTACCAAAGACAAAACGTGGTAACAGATTTATTTTAGTAATTGGGGATCATTTTACACGTTGGATGGAAGCGTTCCCACTTCCAGATCAACCAGCAGAACAAGTTGCTGAGAAATTGGTCCACGAGTTCATTTCCAGATTTGGTACACCCCTAGAAATACATACAGATCAAGGCAGAAACTTTGAAAGCATAATTTTCAAGGAAATTTGTAAATTATTTTAAATTAAAAAGACAAGGTCAACTTCTTACAGACCCTGTTCTAATGGTGTCATTGAAAAATTCAATGCTACACTTGAGAAAATGATTCAGAATTTTGTTAACAAAAATGTAAATGACTGGGATGTTTACATCGGTATATTGATGTCAGCTTACAGAAGTATGATACACCCCGCTACTGGATTTACTCCAAATATGATGATGTTAGATAGAATAGTAATACTTCCTAATCATATAATTTTCCCATTCCCTGAACAAAGTATGTTTACAAATAATAATTATGTTGAAAAATTGCAATCACACAGCTTGGAGAGATATATCATCTTGCACGTGAGAATCTTAGAGCCAGTGCTCAAAGACAAAAAAAGACTATGATACACGACTTTCCCTGAATCAGTATAACAAAGGGTCCTTAGTTTATAGATTAAACCAATTTTGTAAGAAATTAACAGATAAATGATTAGGTCCATTTGTAATTACAGAAATTGTAAGTTCTGTTTTATATAAAATCAGAGGTCGTGTAAAATCAGAAATTATACACCATGATAAGTTGAAACCTTATTTTTCTGAAGATGTTCCAGCTTGGATTGTAAATATCAAGAAGAACCTGTAGACTTATAATCAATCTTGGGGAAGGTCCAGCGACCTTGTGTTGTCAGTGAAGTGATAACAGAATTAATTTTATAGATATATGTATATATATTTTTACAGTTTATGATGTCTGATTACATCTGCAATTGGGATGATCGCCATTCGTCACATCATTTTAACGCATGCTCCACCAGAAAAAGTACCGTTTTTCTGCAAATTATGCCAATTCAGAGCCACAAATTTAAAAGCCTTTGAAAGACACATTGCCACTTTTCGACCACACCATCTATTAGAAACAGAAAATTCAAAGAACCAGGACCATCTACAAATAGCAGGGGAATGTTACAATGTAACTTGGGGAAATCGTAATTGTGATTTGACTTTAAAGAAGGAAAAATACCTTTATCCTGAACCAACTACTGTGCCAGTTTTGTTAGAGGTAAATGAGGATTATACCGTGTATAACGAAACTGTTATTGGATCCACTGCAACTCAAACAGATGACAACTATGAGGACACTGAGAGATTGAAGATACAACACAAGAAAGAAATGAATAACTTGGCAGATTACATAGTGAGATTGGAGAGGAAGTTGTCAGCAAAAGACCATGAAATTTTGAATTTAAAAAGGAAATTGAAGAGTAATGAACCTTTCATTCAAGGTTTCAACGAAATGTGGGAGGATCAGGTTAGGGAAAAGAAAGAACAGAGGATAGGAAGAGAGAGGATTGGGAGAGGGAAGGGTAGCAAAGGAAAAGTATGGAGCCTTTTTCACCACCATCCAAGAAAATAAAGAGTTTGGTGAAGAAACTATTTTAACATTCTATATTTTATATTGTAATATGATATAACTGATGTTTATTTTTTTGTATTGTAATTACTTTTAGCTGTTTCAGGTGTTTTGACTTGTATGTTAAATTCAGGTAATTTTTCTATAGAGGAATGAGAAACAGTTATTTTGCATTGTTGAATTTTTAATGATAAGTTTTGTGTACACCAATAAGAGGTGAAGTCCTCGGTTGTACATAAAAATAATTTTGCTCTTAAAATTGTTTGGAAACTTTCTAAACAAAGACTCAGAGATATTGGTAATTGAAATTTGTTTCCATGGAATTAAATTGAAAATTTTGGAATAACTAAAATCTCAATTTTGTTCTTAAATTGTAGTACAATTTTACTTATGTTATAGTGGAGTTAAATGGTGAAGTCCATTCCACTGTTTTGAATATTGCAGTTGGGCTACTAAGAGGTGAAGTCCTCAGTCCAATATGTTATATGACAGAAAAGAGTTTATATGTATATGTAGACATATATATATTTGTATGTTTTTTTGTTGTTGTCTTTATTGTAAATGAGCACATATATAGCCAAATAGTTATTTTGGGGACAAAATAGATTCTCAGAGGGACAGTGTTGTAACATTAACGCGAGCCTTTTCATTTTGGGAATTAACACAATAGTAAAAATTGAACTAGTTTTATCGGGTTTTCTTTAACTGACATGATAAACGAAATAAAGTGGAACTTATGTGTATTCTTGAAACTTACTTTAAAAGGGATGTTTATAACTAAATTGATAGTTTCATGTTCGTGTTTAAAATTCCGCCAATCTACATCATAAACTCTTGCGTTTGAGTTATCGTTCTTTGGAAACATTAATCTCTTGACTTTTATTATTAAAATGTATATGTTCATTATAAAGTTGTACATGATTATTTCTGAATTGCATAATAAGGTAACATCTTATGATGAAACGTAAATAGGTTATTATTATTTCACTTTGTCTTCACGGCTATTAATTCCGCGAAATGATTTGCATAGCGGGAAATGGGGCGTGATTACGTTGTCAATCAACGGAAGAAAACAAAACGGTAAGCAAAGTTTAGATTGCCCATAGCTCGGACGTAAATCTTTGAGCTCCTCGCCTTTTAGAAAATTGGGTTAAATATTGGTTAAAGAATTAATATAAGGTTAATATTTTTAGTAGATAATTATTGCCTATATTCTTATATATTTTGAAGTCATAAAGCGATGAAGTTCGCGACTTGGAAATAACGGAATCTAGGATTTTACATTGAAAGTTATTTTAGAGTCCGGGAATTGTCCTTAGCTAAAATTGTTGTTACCGTTATTTATATGTAATTAATATTTAATACCGGGTTGGGCAAAATTCACTGACACACAGGTTAATTGTTTTATTTTAGTATTTCGTCAGCTGTACTGATTTATTTATTCAATATTCGTAAATATCTATGTGAATAAATTATATTGATTTTGTACTTTGATTTCGTGAATTACTTGCCATCATATTCTTTTTTTAAAGTATTAAAACCGCTCGGAGGCAAAATTTCACGACACCATACAACATAAACTGTTGACAATGATCGAACGAATGTTATTGAACTTGTGCTGTTTGAAAATTCATGTCTCTTCCTGAATGGAATTTGACTTTACAACAAGCTCATTTCATATTTTTTTATAATTTTACTGAGATGGTGACACTCTCGGGGGCTTACAGCCCTCCAGCAGAGGTATCAATTCTTTGGTAGTAATCAATATAGATACAGAGGCGGATTTAGAGGGGGCAAGGGTGTCTAGGCCCCCCATATCTGGGAATTTTTTGCAAAATTTGGTACGGGCCCCTTCTTATTAAACTACTTGTAGAACAAAAAAATGTAGACGGGCCCCCTTTTTCAAAAGTTCTGGAACTGCCACTAAGAGACTAAATGTAAGTCTGCTACCAGATACCCCATTGGGGATAAACACCCCTTTACAGAGGTATCAACCACAAATAACACATAGGTGGATCCAGGGGGAGAGGCTCTGGAAAATTTTGTTAATTATAAAGGGAATCACTGAAGCATGACTGGAGCGGGCCCCTCTTATCTCTAACGGCAGTCATTGCCCCCCTCCACCACCACCCCTTAGTTGTTATAGATATGATCTTTTCCTCATGGCCTTAATATAGTGTATAAGCAGAGGTATTGACCCAGTGATAGTAATAATAATATTGATACCAGATGCACATTTTTACAATAAAAACATAAACAGTACCAATACTACTGTCTTGGCGTACCCTTTTTGGGCTAACAGCTAGTCTTCTAGCAGAGGTATCAACAAAATTGATTTTGGTAATTATGTTACCAATCTTAATGCACTAGATGCTCATTTGACCATTTAAGTCTCTTCAGTGATGCTCAAGACAAAAATATTTGAAAATCCAAGAACTATTTCGTATGATCTGATCTAACCGATAGAGGACCATATTTACTGGATGAGGACATCCTTTGAGGCTTCTAGTCCTTCAGCTATTGACACAGTGCTATAAAACATATGTTCATATCAATTTATTACACCTCACAGCGTTTGTCTTGTGATACACTCTGGGGCTTACAGTCTTCCAGCTGAGGTATTAACCAAATTATATAACTAGTTACTATAAATTAAAAACTCAAGATAATTAAAGTTTTCAGTATTTCTCATGACAATAAATCATTCCCTTTCATAGAAGGCAAGAAAACTTTGCCAATATTAACACCTGACGTCTTTCAGACGGATAGACAGACGGATGGCTGGAACGACAAAGGCCAGTAGTTACTAGACCTGATTTCAAAGGCTGGTAATGCCTTTTGGGACTAACAGGAGTATTCAAACAAAGAAATATTTTTTCAATCCATCAGATGCACATTTGACAATTGTTATGTCTTCAGTAATATGAAAAAATGAATTGAAATTTCTAGTGGACATACTCTGTTCAATGACCAAAAAAATATTGTTATCAAAGCACATTTTTGAAAGCCTGCAATTGTTTTATAAGTTGTGTTTGTCTTATTCTCATCTCTATTTATATTGAATTTCACAAGATCTCATCGATACCTGCAGTCATAGGATCTAGGAAATATTTATAGTAGCCTCGATTCTCTAATGCAATTGTAAAAGTATTTATGATTTAATAAATGTGGTGACATCAATATTGATAATAAGTACAACTATGAGTTTCATAGAACATTTGTGTAGTATCACAAGTAAAGGCATCTTGTTTACCATAATGAAAAATGAAGAATAACTTAGTAACAATCATTTGTGAAAATCAAATCTAGGGTTACTTGTATGTTTGCACATTGCGAATATTCATACTTCTATAATTATATTTATGCAATTTTAATTTATGTTTTCAGTGTTCCAATTGCTAGACTGAAGAAATACTGTATTAGTGACTGTAAAACAGGTATATAACATATATTTGTCTTGTAACAAAGTCTATTGCTCATTGTTTTTATGTAAAAAGTAACTGTACTAACCATAAAACTGAAGATGAACATTTACATTTTACTTCTAGGCTTCATTGCAATGAATAGAAGTTATTGATAACCTAGAAAATGTATAATAAAATATTTTATAATTTTTATGTTCGGGAAACAGTTTTGCCTAAAACCCCACTTTTGTCATTTCCAAAATGTTGCACAACTTTCTTGTTAGTTGATGTAGAAAGAAAAACAAAGCTGTTTTGATTATATCTCGACCACACCTTTATATGTATATAAAGATTTTATTTATTTTTGTATTCGGAAAAATCCTTTTCCGTCCCCAATCCTTTGCTTTCAAATCTTCGGCTTTGAGCGTTCCTGATGAAGGTAAATCCAGAAAAACGGATCAGACGCATGAAATTTATAACGTGTTGTTTTCATTTTTTTTTTTTCAAAGCGGCAGTTCGATTAATTCACAATGATGGCAGAGACCGAATTAAGAGGCTTGATTCTAGAAAAAGAAACCATTGTTAATGAATGACGTCAACACAATGGTGTAACTTGAATTATGACTAAGGCATTGTTTTACAATGGAATTGCAGACAGTCAATACTAGAGAGAATCTCAAATTGTGGAAATATAAAAGGAAGTGTTACAAGAGGTAATTCAATACACACTAAACGCATGATATTACCCATAAAGGCTATTAAAAAAAAAACATACAAAACGAAGAATAAGTCAAAGGATAGTGTCGAGGACAAAGATGAATTAAAAATCGGAATCTATAGTATTTATAGGAAGATTTTCAGAAATATCGCCGGTCATTGTCCAAGCACCTTGTCTTACACCAGTGTCAATAAGTACGGAGAGGCAGAAAAAGTGTTGAGGACAATGAAGTGAGGATTTATGAAACTGCATCTCAATCAGAGTTTATTCGCATGCATGATCACGAATCATCTCTTGATCACGACTTTCACTGGAAGAAGGATGTTGCATTCAATATAAACACAACTCAATAGCACCTCATAACATTTATTTTACCTCTAATTTCAAATTACAAAATGATGACTATAATTTATACAAAAATACATCTCCGTTTCTCCGTTGCATGAATATCATTTAAATCAAATACGTGTATTTGATCATTAAATTACAGAAAAAAGAACGGAGACAGTTTCGGAATATTTTGTGAATGGAACTCAAATGTTTGAATAGATATTCTTTACGTATAAATCAAGCATTACATCCATCCTCTGTAAGGGGTCCAGGTCTACTTACAAGAACTCGTTACCATCTACAAATGTGCGAACTAAAACGTATTCTAACATATTGCTGTTAAGCAGTAAATTTATGATTAGATTTTAAAATATGCAAGATACTTATAATAAGGTTTTTATAAATTTCAACATTTCTTTGTCATCTTTTTAAATCTTATTAGTGATCACTTCTCAAATGTTAAATTTTTATCCTGATATATATGTTTTATTGTATATACTTGTATAGATCTGTACAATACTTTTATATTGTAAAGCGCTTAGGGTAATATTAATATTATATAATGCGCTGTTAGAAATAATGTATACAGTTTTTATAAATAGTTTGTATCACATGGACATCTCTCATCTGGCAGTAAAAGCCGTGATAGGAAAGGAGTCGTGATCCTGCCTGCGAATTAACTCTGACCTAGATGCATGGAGTTACATAAACCCTCACTTCATATCCTCAACACTTTTTCTACCTCTCCGTAGTTATTGACAGTGGTGTAAGACAAGGTGCTTGACTAGGACCAGCGATATTTCTGAAAATTTCAGATTCCTATGAATACATAAATTCCGATTTTTTAATTCATCTTTCTCCTCGACAGTATCCTTTGATTTATTCTGCTCTGCTCTGCGTTTTGTATATTTTTTACTTTATGGGTAAAATCATACGATTAGTGTGTAATGAATTTCTCTGATAACCCTGATTTGATTTTCCACAATTTTGAGATCCTCTCCACTATTAACTGTCCACTATTCCACTGTAAAAACAATGCCTTAGTCAGAATTCAAGTTACACCATTGTGTTGACGTCATTCATTAACAGTGGTTTCTTTTTCTAGAATCAAGCCTCTTAAATTGGTCGCTGAAATTATGTTAAAAAATGCCGTTATTGTGAATCGAACTTCCGCATTAAAGTATTTAGTGGTACTCGTATCAAACACATCAGCGAAACATCTCGCCTATAAATTGGTTGAAATCAAAATGTCTATTTTATATAGATTAATATGATCATGGTGTTCCTTGTAAAGATCCGATGCAACAAGTATACTCTGCGAAGTTGTTCGACCGGGATGAAGATGGAAAATTTCTCGACTGCTAACGTGCCCACACGAGAAAATGGATTAACGATTCCATTCCACTTGACGTGGCTGCGTATTTATATATTCCGTAAAGTCAAACGGACGACCCTTGTTCGGATTTCGTATCCCTCATACGGAGAAACTGGGATCAGCGCTTATTAACTTCTATTGGGTTTAGTTGTTATAGCATTGATATTTTGAGGAATCTCTCTTAATATGTTCACCTTTTTAAAGACTCACATTTGCTGGTTATGTTAAATATAGAATTTGCAAGCTTCAAAATCTAAGTATCATAACCAAACAGCCTTTCTTAATTCCTAATTAAATTGCAATGGATTCTTCATGTGTAAGATTTATTTTACTCATCTGATTTATTGTCAATTCTTTCCTCTCTGCCGTTTATGTTATCCCATCCACTGAAATTAACAAGACATTTTACTTAAAGATATTGAAGCAAAATTAGTTCAGGTAATGTACTCCATGCTTCAAACTGAGTATGTAAACAAAGGGTCAATATTGGCCCTCAAATTCAATGAAATTTATATTTAGTAGTTATAAATATTCTAAGGAAAAAATGGGATGTATAAATACACAGCCACTTCCAGTCAGAATAGGGAAAATAAAACCCACCCCTAGGTATAGTGTAGCTCTGCAAGTTAAGGAATCACTTCAACAATTACTTTGGGAATCCATAGGTAGCCTGTTGCAAGGCAAAATGTTTGTCCTATCCAACAAACCCTCAGTTTCAAGTGACAGTCGAGATTCCGACCTTTCATTAAGGTCGTCCCTTTTTACAGTCTACCTATTGAAAATAAGCATTTATTATCGTCATGAATAGGCACAAAATATTTGAAAGCAGAGGAAATGACGAATAAAAATCAATAAATGACATTGTTTTGGTAAAGGTTACCTCAACCGAACGAAAACAACGAGCATACCCTTTTTTAGGATATATGGTTTTCGTTAACTTTGCTCTTTTAAAGGATATTTTCTTATGAAAGAATACATTAAATGATTAGATCACTTTATTTACAATGCCACAGAGATATTTTTATGTTTCATTTAGTCGACGCACCTGAACTCGCTCCTTTTGAATTCATGCAACTTCCCATTTTTCCCTTGATTTATATCTAAATGGATTTTATTTCAAAATGAATGAGCTCTTTAAAAGAGGTAGAACTCTCCACATTGTGTCCAAATAGTGAGTGCCGCCTTTTAATGCTTTTTCTGTTGGCCAAATGTTAAAGACTTTTAATGCAGAATTGGTTTTTTTTAATTCACACTGTTGTTGTTTTCTTTCAGGTAATTAACGAGCAATTGATGTTCATAACAAAAAATAGAAGGAATGATGGAAGAAAAACCACAGAATAATAATAACCTTTATCGGTCTTCCTTGTGCCTGTTTAACCATACGAATCCATCACACCGTCCAAATATGATGGCCCCCTATTTTGCTTATTCTTCTTGGAACTACTGTTAAATTTCAAGATGGACGTATTTGAAAAGGAATTATTCTAGATACACAGTTTTTGTAACGCAAATACACAGTGTATATTTAGAACGCTTCCTTTCCGATTAAATCAACGGTAACATTTCCTTTCCAATTAAATTAACGATAACGCTATTTTCCGATATTTGTGTAAACAATGATACGTCTGTACCGGTACATTAGTCAATCGTTGTACCGATGCTGTCGGATGGCTCACTGGTTTGAGTTGAGCGTGTGCTTCTAATTTGCCATGATTCCAAAGAGAGCATTTTGGGTAAGGCTGGGAGTTGGTCCTCCGATCGCTTTACTAAATATGTACCGGCTACTACACTTGTAACGCTGGCTTTCAATTTTTGTTGATGAAGAAGCAGGAGTTAAGGATGGTTGATGCTTCGATCGGGTATTTTGTGGTGTTGTCATTTATATACAATTAAACGCAACATTCTAAACGATTGATCAAAAAAGTCCTTACCTTTTGTATAAAAAAAGTAAAATAACAAAAATACCGAACTCCAAGGAAAATTCAAAACGGAAAGTCAAATGGCAAAAATCAAAAGCTCAAACACATCAAACGAATGGAAAACAACTGTCATATTCCTGACTTGGTACAGGCATTTCCTTATGTAGAAAATGGTTGATTAAACATGGTTTTATAGCTATCAAAACCTCTCACTTGTATGACAATTCCATTATATTGACAACAATGTGTGAACAAAACAAACAGACATACTAGTAATGGGTAAAAATGTCAAAAATAGGGGTACAGCAGTCAACATTGTGTTATAATCTTAATTACTATAAAACAAAGAAAAACAAAATGGCATAAGACAAAGCACATAAACAAAAATAAAAGACAAGAATACAAAAAATGAACATAGCACAATAACACAATGGCGGGATGTATAAGTACCGAACCACGCCAAAAGGATATTACCAAAAATTGACTAAACAGTAAAGGTTAATAATTTACAAAGCCAAATTAAAGAACACTATAACACGTAATTAAGATGATAAACAACGTCAGTACCTAGAATCTATACTTCAAGACCAGCATGTATTATTTGTGAAGTTAATACGGAATATTTATCAACAAAGGTCTTGGTATCTTCCGATGAACTTTTTTTTAGAAACAGGACGAGACGTTCTTTGACATAAACCTCTTTCATCAACTTTCTGCTCAGACACTGGTGACGTTTTATAAAGTCTGAGTAGCAGCTGCAAGCTTTTGAATACCGAATGAGTTGGGAAATGTATATTCCATATGCAGGTGAAGTTGGTATATTGCTACTAAGGTGGGGGAAATTGATAATTTCAAAATTAAAATCGTCTCGTTTGTCATAGATTCTGGTACTGAGATGACCGCTTATGTCAAATTCGAGGTATAAGTCTACAAATGAGGCGGAGGAAGCCGTGTCTGTTGTTTCGTTAATTTCTAGTTCTGGAGGATATATTAATGGAACCCAATCAGACAAGTTTGGATTGTTAATGGAAAGAACATCATCAATATATCTGAATGTGAAATTAAATGATCTGGCTTCTTTGATATTCTTGTTTTTGACAAGTGTCTGAAAGAACTCCGACTCATATGAAAATAAAAAGAGGTCAGCAAGGAGAGGCGCACAAGTCGTTCCCATAGGAATGCCGACAATTTGTTGAAAAATCTACCTCCAAATTCAACAAACATGTTGTCAATAAGAAACTCCAGCATACTGATCACTTGTTTCTCTGTGTTTTACCTTTTTGTTCACTATTAACAAAATATGCCGTGTGGTATTTAAAAGTAATAAATTTATAGCGTATGCTACCATTTCTATATTGAAAAGCATTGTGGATTATTTCTTTTAGACGATTTTTCAATTTCACATGGGGAATGGTGGTATTCAGGGTTGAAAGTTTTGATAGAATTAATTTCAGAGAAAGATCGAGATTTAAAATTATCCAGAAGTTCTTTAGAGTTTTTTAGAAACTGTTTAAAACAAAATGAATTAAATCAGTTATCAAATCATATATCGACTTTCCTTTCATTATACTGTTCCTTATCTCCAAATGCCCGTTAACAAAATCATTAGATAGTTAAGTTTTAGTGTTGTTTGAGGAAAGATCACTTTCCGAATTCAGAAAACATTTTTGTTCAGCTGGAACGATTTGCTTATCATCGGATCACAAGCAGACTATAAATTATATTTTTTTATGATTAGTATTTAAAACCCTATGACACAGCGGACGTGACAAGTCGAGTTTTAGAATAAACTGCAGCGTTCCATATTTCTAACATAAAATAATTAATACTTGTACTATATATTTTTCGAATTTCGGAATGGTCGTAGGCTACACATGTATACAAAATGTTTCCTTTTCGTCCAGTTATTTTTGATGTTTTTGTTTGATAGTATTTGTTATACCCTCTGTTGAGTTTCCATTTTTCTATGTACATGTAGTATAATTTAGTACAAATTATGATTATGTATGTCATACAAATTGTTTACTACCAATCGTTAGACGATCTCTATTTACCTTGTGGATGAATTCGTTATTTTCATAGACTTGTCCAGTATCTTTCTATTTTGTCAAACCCCAAGAGTTGACTGGGATGTAGAAAAACAATGTATTGTTATCTCTGGAAAAAAAAAATCTCTCATCCGGTATAACGTTTCGTCTACAAAAGACTCATCATTGCCACTCGAAGCAAAAAGTTAAAAGGGCCAAATCAAGTACGAAGTTGAAGAGCATTGAGGACCCAAAATTCCTAAACGTTTTGCTTATTTTAACTAAATAAAATGCTTATTCAAAAACTGAAAAAAAAAAAAAACAAATTGGACGTCCGTTTAGCTTTGTGGGATATACAAATACGCAGCCACATCCGTGTAGGGCGAATGCAACGCTCTAATCACACTACAGAACCATGAGGACTCCGTATTTCTATGCCTATTCAATATACCCTCATTTTCCAAACAATCCGCCTTTCATCCTGGTCGACCGACCTTTTTTATTTATTGTTAATTTGTTCTCCTCCTAAACATGCTTGAAATATTTGCCAATGAGCAAACAAAAATCAGTCAATCAATCTATTTTATAATTTATGCAAGTGAAAGGATAGAGCATAATGTGGTCTCTCTGACATTCAAACAATCATTCTTCCAAGATTCATGCATAAACAATAGGACGATCATACCTTTCGTTTCAACTGAAAGGCCAACAGAAATTCCTATTTGTCCGATTTTTACCATGAATTTTAAGTACTGTGTTCAGGCTATTTAATGTACGGAAAATAATTTCTGAAAAATAGGGACTCAAATCCTCCTCCTCTTTTGCTGTAAATTAAGTACTGTTCAGACCATTCGCTTGCAGAAATTTCGGACATGTTTAGACTGTATATTAGTTGTTATATACCTGCAAAGATCAACAACATACTGAATTGTCTGAAAATCTAATGAACAGTACTGAATTGACTGCTAGCGAATTGTCTGAAAATCTAATGAACAGTACTGAATTGACTGCTAGCGAATTGTCTGAAAATCTAATGAACAGTACTGAATTGACTGCTAGCGAATTGTCTGAAAATCTAATGAACAGTACTGAATTGACTGCTAGCGAATTGTCTGAAAATCTAATGAACAGTACTGAATTGACTGCTAGCGAATTGTCTGAACAGTACTGAATTTACCGCAGTCAATTTATCTGAAAATTAACTGAAAGATTGAACATGACTTAATCATTTTTGTTCAGTCTTTTCGGACCGTTTAAGACTGAAATTAGTTTACTAGGGGATTCCAGCCGCAAGGACGTCTGTTTGCATTTGCAGATATATATACCCACACATGACCAGTCGGAATATTGACGTTAAATCAGATGTCTCATGTCGGAAAAGTGCTACTCTCTTTGTTCGTAAAGGAACTCTGTCAACAACAGTTTAAGGGTATGTAAGGCAAAATATGTGTCCCTATCCAACATGCCCTCATTTTAAAATGAGAGTCTTGATTCATCCTGGTCGGCTCGCTTTGCAGAGCCAGTGTATTAGATTTATTGTAGATATGTTCTCGTGGCGAGTATTCGTGAAATAACTGCCACTGGACTCAAGGCAAAAATGATTCAATCAAACAATTTTGAAGTTCTTAAAAGAAAAATACTCAGCAAGCCATGCTGGATAAAGACATTAATCAACGGAAAATTGTGATACAAATATAGATAATAAGCATCGAGTGTGCTATGACATTTCACCGATCTAGACGGTTCAATTATATGAAGCATTCAGAACAAGAGTAATAAATATCTCTTGACAATCGTGAAAATGTTTTAAGGTCACGCGTTAAATATTTTTCGATACTTATATTTTGGATTACTAGTAATTATTCTATAATTATAAAGTTGCTTGCAATGAAATACCATGATTATCCAATCAAATGAAAACAGATAGTTTCCCATCTTAAAACTATCTAGTAATTTCACTCCTCTGACGTCTTTGCTATCAAAACGTTGCATCCAAACAAGGTAAAAGGCGTAGAAAAGATATAGTTCCGAACATTTCTATATGTTTCGATTTATGTAATAAGGAGAATGGCTATACAAAGGATTCAAATATCGAAAAAATATTGAACACATGACCGAACAACAATACGCGAATTCTATGATTAAGTGTTGTTTGGTCACTTGTATATTTTTTCGATATTTGAATTCTTCTATAAGTTATTCTTAATGCAGGCATCACACTGTCCCGAAATTGACACCAGATGGCCATACGAATATGGAATTTTGAATTTCGAGCGAAGATTGCCCCGAACTTGTTCAACAGCCAATCATCACCCGAAGCAAGTACGATGCCTACAGAAGGTCACACGATGGCAACCGAAACACACAAACGAAGGCAAGACAAAGACGTGAATTTTTAATAAGATATTTAACCGCAGGACACTTGAAGGCCACACAATGGCTACACAACGTGGTATTGAGAATAATAGGTCACGAAGGCGCGAAGGCGTCACGAGACCTCCCGATGGCATAAAATCTTCGGTCAACCGTTGGAAATTTAGTTTAATTATTTTTTGGTCTTTTATCCTTACTTTACAAGTAATTTTCATTTTGATTTTAAAGTAATTTTCAATCAAAATTTCAAGACAAAATTTATTACTCCATACACATTTTGCTTTAAGTTACAATGCAGTATTTGAAAATAATTTGTTCATGATCACAATATTAGTGTCATTACTGTCACTGCTTTGTGGGAATAGTTATAGGATCATCCTGCCCTGCCATGGCACCGAACCAGCCTTTGTGCTTAAGTATTGACCCAGGTATTTTCTAATTTCCATCCCCTCCTGGGATCCAGTGCTCTGCTGTGCCTTTCATAGTAAACAAAAAGAATTACTTTGTCCTTTCTCCACCCCCTGGGATGACATTCTGGTTCTGGTCCTCTTAGTCCATCAGATTGTTGTGGTTTGGCGCGATATCTCTGTCTGATGAGATTGTGAAGGATCACATTTGATGATTTCTCTGCATGTATCTTGCCTCTGGTTCATGGTCCTCAGCAAAACTCGGAACTTGTGTGCCAGAATACCAAAGGCATTCTCCACTACACACCTGGCTCAGGATAGTTTGTAGTTAAATATTCTCTCAAAGTGTTCCATTTTTCTAATGGAAAACGGGTTCATGAGGGGCTTGTTGATCCCAAAAGTATTGGCCCCTACAATGTAGTATGGGGCAGGAACGTCATTACCAGGTAGAGACTTTTCTTCAAGGAAATTAAATATGTTGTTCGGACTTTCCAGGCTTTCCTTAGTTCTAACTCATTGTATATACTGGCATCGTTGCTGGAACCATCGAGGCCGACATCAATTCCGAGAAACTTCTTCGACCAGGGCAATGAGAACAATGGAGAAGAAGTCCGTGTAGTTTCGGTACACAGAGCCAGTATTCAAAGGACAGGTGACTGTCACTTGCTTGCCATCCAGATCACAAAAGCAGTGTGTAAGTTGTCATCTCTTCATGTCTGCTCCGTAATGGCGGTCCACACCTCAGTTATAGTAGGACACTGAATCACCTTAGCAGCAAACTGGGCTTTGATGGCATTGGAGAATCCATTGATGATATGTTATTCGTGTTTGGAACAACTCTGAAGTTGTAGGACAGGCCATGTTAATTGTTGCCGCAGGCCAGGTGTCGTAGAGGGGTGGACAGCTTGAGACCAGGAGGGAGAGACGTTCTATACCATGTATCCTTCTCTATTTTGTCTTTTACCTTTCGCAGTACCTCATCGTAGAGGCCTCTGGGAAGTCTTGTGTAGTTGTAAAGGGCCTTCTCATCTTCTGTCTTCAGCTCCTTTAGTAGAGTAGAGTGCTATAGTGGCTATAGCGATCTCTTAATTTGTTAGACAGTCATTTCCTTACCCACATAGACCAGGGTTTCCTTCTTTGCCTCGGTTTCCCCCTGCCTTGGTAAATAAAAAGCAAAACAAGGTAAGTACATTGTCGAATGTTGGAAAGGCAAATAGCAAGAAATGGCAAAGTTAAACAAGACAATTTTTACCTGTAAGAGGAGGTGCTGGGCCTGTAAGAGATGCGCATCATGTTCTCTGAGATGCATCAAAAGAAGCAATGCTGCTGCTTTCACATTCCTGGTTGTTTCATCATTAATGTATGCCATTCTGCATGAAATAAATTGCGATTGAAGCTTTAGGAGTTACACACTTCTCTGTTCTGTAGAGTTTCTCAGGACTGTTTGAGGAAGATGCTCTGAGGCTGACCTTTTATATGTCCACGTTACCATGACACATGTGAAAACATTGAACTACCCAAATTTGACTGTCTTCGCCGACACCGTGGTCCCATCTTGATGTCATTGTATCATAATACGATTGCTACATGACGGCATTGCGAGGGCTTAACGTAGTCGTGTTGCCTTCCTAAGACAACCGGAAAGCTTCTTGTTTCCTTCGCATTGTCTTCGTGAGGCGAAAAATGCCCGGTCACACGAAGTAAAGACGAAGATGTCAAGATTTGACAAGATGCCCTCACGATGGCCTTACGAAGGACAAAAGGGACATACGATTTCAACACGAAAATGAACCTTCGCAAGGTCTTTTGGAAAAACTCAACTGGTGATCAGAATTACTTAGAAACACATGTCTATGAAAAATATGCTGGAGACATATTGCCTAATCCATCTACATTAACATTGTTATCCTTTTCAAGTTCAACAATCTGTTTGCTACATACATCGCTAAATCATTATAACGGATGGATTGCATATTTGCAATAGGAGTTTCGGTATTTTTTTTTCTTTCGGTATATCATCAGATATTAATGTTTTCGCTTTGTGCTCTTTGGCACTACAGTCTGTCGTGAAGGATTTAAACTTAAACAATATAACTGTTAGTTTGTGTCGTTTCCTGTATGTCATTTGAAAATTTTATTAGTACATGATACCTATGTAGCAGATTTTTTCACCAGTCGAAAACTCTAAACCCACAAAATGTCTACCCTTTTTTGTTGTAGCGTCTCTTTGCATCGTTATGTTGTCTAACGGAGCAAGCTCTTCCTTCACCTGATTTCTTGCCACCCACTATTCATAATTCTGAAGTTGGCTTTGCTGCAGTAGATATGCTTGGTAGAGTCATCTGTTGATATGCTAATGTCAGCAAGAGACAGAAATGATTTTATGAGTGGTGCGATATGTTCTAAACCGATCTTTCGGCTAGAAAGTAGTAATACACCTGCCTTAATTTATCAGTAACGGTTTTACCTTATTTATTCTCTCTTAAATTTAGTTCCCTTTTTTCTTGGTTCACTTTTTCTGTCTTTTCATGTGCCATGTCTATTTGACAGTCTAGTCTATATTTGACTTCAATTGCGATATAATTAGTTTTATAGCGTTGCACTGAGTGCTTTTATCGACAAGTACTGGTTTTCAAGATATGTTATTCTTGATATATATTTTGATTAATGTAGTTTCAAATCATTTATATATTTCCGCTGACGTTTTACTAGCAGGCTACATTTTGAAACATTTATATGTCTTACTTTATTCTGTAATTGCTTAACCTTTATTGATATATGCTGAATAGTTGCAGTACATGAATCACAGCACATACATTTCTTTTTTTTTTTCGATGGATTTTTGTTGGAGATCACCACATCCCGGAATTCTCTTTTCTGCTCATACTGTGTATAAAGCACTACGTCAATACAAAGCTTATCACGTACCGACTTTCTTTCTTTTTTTGCCTGCTTGAGTACGGTATATAACTTATTAAATCTATCCTCAATTTCGTTGGGAAAATTTTTCTCGAATTCCAATTTAGTTCATTTTAAGACGGTAGGAGAATTTTATCACAAGCTCTAAGTCTCGCCTTAAAATAAATCTTGCAATGGTTGGGCTATGTCCAGTTCTATCTTTCTTGGCAAATCTGTGGACATTCCCAAATCGAATCGGAGTTTGAGTCACGGCACTTGAGCTTAGAATCGCCATCTCATTGATACCCAAGACACGTGAAGATAAAATTATTTTCTTTGATCGCCACTTTATTTCGGTCATATCCTCTTCCAAAGCGCACAACTTTTTGTCAAAATTTTGGGTGTTCAACTATCGATTTGATAGTGTTTTCTAGCGCATCTTTATGAGATTTGTGTCCGAATATTTATTGATAACGGTGTCAACGATCTGATCGATATCTTCTGCGTTTTAGGATGTTGTTCTTCTCTATAAATCCTTTTAGTGTGTATAAGATAATTCGTTCGAAAAGTTTTGCTACTACAATTGTTAAACTTATTGATCTAAAGGCAGATGGTAAATTGTTGTTAGATTTATTTAATTTCTTTGTATATTTTACGTTTGCTTGTCTTCAAATTAGCGGTATGATTCCCTCGTCTTTCCAAATTTTGTTGATTATTTTTAACAGCTTTGATTTTAATTTTTCTCCGCCATTTATAAAAGGTTCTGTGTAGAAAATCTGGACCTTGAGCTGAATCTTTTCATAATTTGATTGATTGTTGGTTGCTTAACGTTCAGTGCCAACATTTCGTGCATGTTCAGGACGATTTTGTAATTTGAAGATGGATTCTTATAACTTTTCTTCTTGATTTGAAGTGCAGATATCTTCTGTGATGTTGTCATGCAACTTGCAAATGAGTGTATGTATTTTTCATTTCTTTTTGGTTGGTTTTTCTTTAAGTTTTGCCATGTATTTCTAACACACTATGCATCTCCAATTTGTTCGCATAATTTGTCTGGTCATTTAATTGGGCTTCTATTTTTATATTTTCGAAATCATTCTTTGCTTCCATAACTTTTTCAAAGTTTTCTGGTGTACTTTCGATTTTGAGTTTTCTTTGAGACTGATAGAGTTTAATTTTCATTTCTCTGACCTGATGATTCCGTCTTGGCGGATGTTGTATAATTGATGACTTTCTTTGATTTTACTGCTAGAATATGTTTTTTTTCTCTTGCAGCATCTCAATGTATATTCAGACTTGCTGTAGTTATCAATACTTGCGTTTCCGGAAATGAAAGCTCTGCAAGTCTCTTTTGTTTATCCTTCATGTGCAATACAGTTGCATTTTGAGATATCCCAATATTCTTTTTCAAATATGTTGTTTTCTCCCTGTGTAATTCCAGCAGTAATGTCTAGAAAGACTTCAATTTAACCTCCTTATACTCTTATGTATAAGTGTTATACATGTACGAAATGTATAATAACGTCATAAAACAATCAATAAATTTATCATGTTATTTCTTTGTCTGGTAGCCTGACCATCATTTACGATGAAACCCACCTCTGGCGTACAAAATATGAAGTCTGGTATTTATGATGATTTTATTTACACAAATGAATTTACATGATGACCCTGTTCTTGTAACTCTTCGTGCTTCTTTTCTGTGATATTGTTTTGGCATTACAGTTTAAGATTGTTAAATTTCTTTTGTTCAACATTGGGGCCATTTTTTTCATAAGTTCTTGTTCATCTAGTAGGGGAGGTGTATAGTACCTAAAGATATAGGGAAAATATGGCAATAGGAAGACGGAACCTAAATAAAGTGGAAGCTATGAAAAGGCATACCAAAATTACTGCAAAATGTCAAACTAAAAGTGTTCTTTTGTTTTGAGACAGCCTTTATATTTTACCGTAAGAAGAGGTAAATGTTTTCTTAAACTTTATAAGTTCTAACGCTCTTGAAAATAAAACTTACCTTACTTTAAGTTGAAGAGCATATTAGATGATTACAATCGAATCGATATGCAAATGGCCGATTTTTTCCTTCGATGCATGACAACATTACTAGAGCTTGCATTGTACATGCGCATCGATTGTTATTAAAACCTCAACTTTCGGGTACACTGGTCATACAGCAATCATCGTGGTTAATTTTAATTTCGATGGACCGATATACTTAAAACTACACAGACAACTCAACTATTACGATTTTATTTTCGTTGCTTGTCAAGTAAAATCCTGCAAATAGCTTTAATACCTTTCCAACCCGTTCGTGTTGTTCAGTCTAGTTTGTTATACTGTTGTTTGTCTTTTGGTCTTTTTTTATTAGCCATTGCGTTGTCAGCTTATATTTTTGACTTATTAGTTTGAACGTCCCTTTGGTATCTTTCGCCTCTCTTTTACACGAATGTGACTTACCGAATTAGACTATTTACCGGATTTGTAATAACATAAGCAACACGACGGGTGCCACATGTGGAGCAGGATCTGCTTACCCTTCCGGAGCACCTGAGATCACCCCCAGTTTTTGGTGGGGTTCGTGTTGCTTAGTCTTTAGTTTTCTATGTTGTGTCATCTGTACTATTATTTGTCTGTTTGTCTTTTTATTTTTGGCCATGGCGTTGTCAGTCTGTTTTCGATCTATGAGTTTGACTGTCCCTCTGGTATCTTTCGTCCCTCTTTTACACAAACTACTTTACTACAATCTTCTCACAGTTCTCACATAAAAATATTCATTCAATCTCACTTCTTTTTCAAATTCTTTGCGCAATATTTGCTCACTGCGTTTCGTGACGTATGTGATTTAAAACAAAAAGAAGTCAGGTTGAATGAATATTTTGTTTAGCAAGCTGTCATCAGTAGATATATCAATATCAATATCCAAATTCCAGAAACAGACTTACTGTCAACGTACTTTATATTTACGGTATAACCCAATATAACTGAAATCAACAACCACGGTGCTCGTGAATGGAAACAAAACCTCGATTTTAAAGAAAATAATGTTGTATTTCAAGAATTCAAACAAATAAGTCTGTCAAATAGAGGCCTTGTGGCATGTATAGATACGCAGTCACATCCGCTTTGATTGTGGACGTTTATCAAATACATGGTCCGGGAACACAGTTATCGTCCTTTGATTTTCGTTGTCCACAAATATAGTCCCTAGTGTAGACAGTGTGTTACTTACAGATTTTTTTATACCCTTTCCAAATTTATTTCTTCATGTTTTATGCCTCAAATAGCAAGTAGGGGCGAAATTACACTGTAAAAAATTTGGGTCATGAATTTTCCGTTAGTTTTATCGTTATAGTTGTTTTACATTTGTCATTTGTGGCCTCTTATAGATGACTATTCGGTATGGGCTTTACTTATTGTTGAAGGTTGTACGGTGGCCTATAGTTGTTAATTGCTGTGTCATTTGGTTTTTGTGAAGAGTTGTCTCAGTGGCAATCATACAAATTAAGTTAAAAATACATAAACACTCTAGAAAAGTAAGACCTTGTGTCATGTCAAAAGCACAGAGTGTCGGTAGGACCATTAGTGTTCATAACTGTATAGTAGAGTATATGTAGTTTCTATAAAATGTAATGATAATTCATCAGTAAAAGATACATGATTATTTGTTAGTGGAATTATATATAACTTAATACATGAATATTAATATTAAAAGAAACATCAGAAACAAGAATATGTATCCATTAGATTACACGCCAGTAATCAAACGACCGAAAGGGGAGTACGCCTCTCCCTCTGTATCTGCGAATGCACGTTTAGGTATACATGGACAAAAATTAGCGGTATGATTCCCTCGTCTTTCCAAATTTTGTTGATTATTTTAACAGCTTTGATTTTAATTTTTCTCCGCCATTTATAAAAGGTTCTGTGTAGAAAATCTGGACCTTGAGCTGAATCTTTTCATAATTTGATTGATTGTTGGTTGCTTAACGTTCAGTGCCAACATTTCGTGCATGTTCAGGACGATTTTGTAATTTGAAGATGGATTCTTATAACTTTTCTTCTTGATTTGAAGTGCAGATATCTTCTGTGATGTTGTCATGCAACTTGCAAATGAGTGTATGTATTTTTTTCATTTCTTTTTTGGTTGGTTTTTTCTTTAAGTTTTGCCATGTATTTCTAACACACTATGCATCTCCAATTTGTTCGCATAATTTGTCTGGTCATTTAATTGAGCTTCTATTTTTATATTTTCGAAATCATTCTTTGCTTCCATAACTTTTTCAAAGTTTTCTGGTGTACTTTCGATTTTGAGTTTTCTTTGAGACTGATAGAGTTTAATTTTCATTTCTCTGACCTGATGATTCCGTCTTGGCGGATGTTGTATAATTGATGACTTTCTTTGATTTTACTGCTAGAATATGTTTTTTTTCTCTTGCAGCATCTCAATGTATATTCAGACTTGCTGTAGTTATCAATACTTGCGTTTCCGGAAATGAAAGCTCTGCAAGTCTCTTTTGTTTCTCCTTCATGTGCAATACAATTGCATTTTGAGATATCCCAATATTCTTTTTCAAATATGTTGTTTTCTCCCTGTGTAATTCCAGCAGTAATGTCTAGAAAGACTTCAATTTAACCTCCTTATACTCTTATGTATAAGTGTTATACATGTACGAAATGTATAATAACGTCATAAAACAATCAATAAATTTATCATGTTATTTCTTTGTCTGGTAGCCTGACCATCATTTACGATGAAACCCACCTCTGGCGTACAAAATATGAAGTCTGGTATCTATGATGATTTTATTTACACAAATGAATTTACATGATGACCCTGTTCTTGTAACTCTTCGTGCTTCTTTTCTGTGATATTGTTTTGGCATTACAGTTATCAACGCAAACAAGATTGTTAAATTTCTTTTGTTCAACATTGGGGCCATTTTTTTCATAAGTTCTTGTTTATCTAGTAGGGGAGGTGTATAGTACCTAAAGATATAGGGAAAATATGGCAATAGGAAGACGGAACCTAAATAAAGTGGAAGCTATGAAAAAGGCATACCAAAATTACTGCAAAAATGTCAAACTAAAAGTGTTTTTTTGTTTTGAGACAGCCTCTTATATTTTACCGTAAGAAGAGGTAAATGTTTTTCTTAAACTTTATAAGTTCTAACGCTCTTGAAAATAAAAACTTACCTTACTTTAAGTTGAAGAGCATATTAGATGATTACAATCGAATCGATATGCAAAATGGCCGATTTTTTCCTTCGATGCATGACAACATTACTAGAGCTTGCATTGTACATGCGCATCGATTGTTATTAAAACCTCAACTTTCGGGTACACTGGTCATACAGCAATCATCGTGGTTAATTTTAATTTCGATGGACCGATATACTTAAAACTACACAGACAACTCAACTATTACGATTTTATTTTCGTTGCTTGTCAAGTAAAATCCTGCAAATAGCTTTAATACCTTTCCAACCCGTTCGTGTTGTTCAGTCTAGTTTGTTATACTGTTGTTTGTCTTTTGGTCTTTTTTATTAGCCATTGCGTTGTCAGCTTATATTTTGACTTATTAGTTTGAACGTCCCTTTGGTATCTTTCGCCTCTCTTTTACACGAATGTGACTTACCGAATTAGACTATTTACCGGATTTGTAATAACATAAGCAACACGACGGGTGCCACATGTGGAGCAGGATCTGCTTACCCTTCCGAGCACCTGAGATCACCCCAGTTTTGGTGGGGTTCGTGTTTAGTCTTTAGTTTTCTATGTTGTGTCATCTGTACTATTATTTGTCTGTTTGTCTTTTATTTTGGCCATGGCGTTGTCAGTCTGTTTTCGATCTATGAGTTTGACTGTCCCTCTGGTATCTTTCGTCCCTCTTTTACACAAACTACTTTACTACAATCTTCTCACAGTTCTCACATAAAAATATTCATTCAATCTCACTTCTTTTTCAAATTCTTTGCGCAATATTTGCTCACTGCGTTTCGTGACGTATGTGATTTAAAACAAAAAGAAGTCAGGTTGAATGAATATTTTGTTTAGCAAGCTGTCATCAGTAGATATATCAATATCAATATCCAAATTCCAGAAACAGACTTACTGTCAACGTACTTTATATTTACGGTATAACCCAATATAACTGAAATCAACAACCACGGTGCTCGTGAATGGAAACAAAACCTCGATTTTAAAGAAAATAATGTTGTATTTCAAGAATTCAAACAAATAAGTCTGTCAAATAGAGGCCTTGTGGCATGTATAGATACGCAGTCACATCCGCTTTGATTGTGGACGTTTATCAAATACATGGTCCGGGAACACAGTTATCGTCCTTTGATTTTCGTTGTCCACAAATATAGTCCCTAGTGTAGACAGTGTGTTACTTACAGATTTTTTTATACCCTTTCCAAATTTATTTCTTCATGTTTTATGCCTCAAATAGCAAGTAGGGGGGCGAAATTACACTGTAAAAAAATTTGGGTCATGAATTTTAAAGTAAAGTAGTGATTTGGTCCAGCTGAAAAAGGTCAAAAATTAGCATTTCGGAAGCTGTCAAAAGATTTCCTGACCCCCTTAACATAAAAATGTCAATATTTTGAAAATGAGCTGATGAAGTTTTCTATAATTTTGATATAATTTGTCCCAAAAGTGGTAGAACACACTGTAAAAATAATATTGAGAGAGGGCAGGTGGGATTTTTTAATTTTCATTTATTGTCTAAAAGAAATGCACTACGAAATAACTGTTCTCGGACCACATGTCTAGGAGTATGCAGTTATCAACGGTACCAGTTTTACTGCACCACATGTGAATTTTGACAGTTAATATCTCTTCAGTGGTGATAAATGCTAAAATATTTGAAAATCCAAAGCCTAACACAAACTTTGAAAGAACTGATCAAGCCAAAAGGAAATAAAGTATAGCAAGGCTCCTGGACCTAAACCCTGCGGCTACTTGTATGTGTATGTGCGAGATGAATAATTCACCGCCACGATCTTTTGGATGAAAGAATATATACACAGCCATGCCCCATAAAGAACTATGACAGTCAATCGTCAATGTTCCAATGAAACAGTTTGAAGAAATTTCAACAAAATAAGCAGTTTAAAGTTTTTTTTTAATATGCCGTGAAGGCTTTATATTTTAATTCCCGTGTCTGTCGAATTAGTGCAATATTATGTTTCCTAAAACGACAAGTTCACCGTTTTTACAAAATGATAAATGCACATGTTTGTACATTACATAATTAAATAATTGATTAATGGCTGTTATACGCCTCATCAGCTCAAAGTGTTATATCGCAGAGAGACATCATATAAATAATAATAATGATGATAAAAAATGTTATTTACCAAGACAAAGAAAATCCAAGCTTTGATGGACGTACTTACGTAAGAAAATTCTGCAACAGTCTTGGTGAAAAGTATTGACGAAATAAATGACCTCAAGGTTTACCATTGAACAATGCTTACATCCTTATTGTATATGGATTACCACTTAACATTATGCGTGTATACATAATGTCTGATTGTGCGTGTCTTTTTCTACTTAAAAATATCTTTAATTCTCTTACACAATACCATACAAATTTAGCTTAAAAGTTTATGACAAAGATCCCCTATTTTCTTCAAATGAAGGTATGAAGCAAAACTTACACGAGGATCTGCAGATATGACTCTTTCCTTTACAATCACCCTCATTGATGAAAATTTTGAAGAGGTCTATATTATTTGCCATTTTCCGGACCTAGAGACCACTGTCTTAACTGATAAAATAATCTTTTTTTGTTCTGTATTTAGGGTTGTAATTATTGAATGTTTTGTCTGTTTAATTCTACAATCGTCTTTACTTTTTGTGACTCCTTTAAAACATTTTAAACTACTGCTCCAGTCAAATTCATTTCTTTAAGGTTTTAAATTTGAGTGGTTTTAACTGGGTGTCTATTCTATGAGGTTTGATTTTGATTTTGCCATGTTATAAAGGACTTTCCGTTTTGAATTTCCCTCGGGAGTTCGGTACTTTTGTTATTTTACTCTCTTTTTTTTAATTTATCCAAGATCATTTTGCATTTGTATACAAAATGTGATGGGTGTTCTTTTGTGAAGAAGTTGTTCGTGTTTCTCAGTCTTTGGTTTTTCTATGTTGTGTTGTGTGTACTGTTGTTTGTCTTTTTCGTTTTTAGCCATGGCGTTGTCCGTTTATTTTCGACTTATGAGTTTGAATGTCCCTTTGGTATCACTCGCCTCTCTTGTCAAGGCAACAGAATACAGAACTCAGATGAAAACGATGCATAACAGAGAATATCAAACTGTAAACTGACTGGACTAAGCCTTGTATCTTTCATAAAACGAATTCCTCAATATACTGCCATCTTACTGATTGGCCTTCATTTTTTTATATTAAAGTGGTCAGCTCATTTTGACTTGATTATCACCTACAGGGAGGAACCGAACCTTTCTTGGTGACTCTTTCAGATGAAGACCACATGCCCTATGTGTAGCCTCTTGTGTGCTTACTTCCCGCTGGCGGAAATATGTCCCTCCTATTTTCTTCATGGCATCATCAGCATCACAGTTACCTTCTGCTGCTTCTTTTCTGACATTTCCTAAGACTACTCCCGTTTCTCTTTCTGCTTTAGAAATATAGGAGACAGTGTGCATAACACATGCATAAGCATCAGTTATGTACTGGAGATCCATGATTGCATTTCAACAACGCAGTAGACTGTTGTACTGATTAATCCACAAGTCCAGTGGTTTACGTCTTAAAATTATGTTTGTTCGTTTTGTTAAAATTTTTGATGCTTTTTTAAATTTGTCCAAAGTTTTTCCAGCTGCAGAAAACAGGTTATGGGTTATTAATTTTGTTGATAGTATCCCATAGCTGTAGTAGTATATCTTTTGCAAAAGAACGTGTTTGTTTTGATAATCTTGGTACTGATGATCCTGTTTGACTTGAAGGGTGAGAAATAAACGTGTTTTCTGAAGGTGATTTGGAAATCAAACCTGCATTTAGTCCCTATTTTTGCAAATGATTTGGAGTTATTCTTTCTGTGCTGCAGTGCACTGCTAACTATTTCATGTAATTCGGGATAAACAGTATTATCAGGTAGATCGTAAGTTCAGTATCTGTCCACAAAATCTTACACTGTTTTGCCGTCATGTGTGTCAAGTAATGGTGCATCTTTAATCCAAAAAGACAATGGGCATGTGAAGAGCCGCGTTGTTGAAACTCAATGCGAGGAAAATGGTCCTTAACATAACCAATAATATTTCTTTGGATTATAATTTATTTAAGGAATGTGTTAAATCTGTGATCAGTTATAACAGCACTCATTACTGGATTGTTCTGCAATACTTTTAATTTGCCAGTCCAGTCAAGATCTTCCAAAGACTACGTAATTTTTCAATGAGTACTTGAAGTGTTTCTGTCCATTTTAAGTCAGCAACAGAGAAAGTTGCAATCCAAGTAGGATTCCTTAGTTGGCGTATACTATGCATTAAATTACGTAGTGTTGCCTTCCAATATAGAGGTGTACCTCTGATGGGTGTCATAAATAAACTCATCAGAGATACCAGGCTCAACATTTTGTACGCCAGACGCGCGTTTCGTTTATAAAAGAACCATCAGTGACTCCCGAATCAAAATAGAAAAAAAAATAAATAAAGTACGAAGTTTTTAATAGAATTGAGGACCAAAAGTTCCAAAAGGTTTTGCCAAATATCCCTGGTCAGCTGGTTTTAACCGTTATCATACTTGCTGATATGAAGTTTCCTGTCGTATCTTTTGAGCAATGCTATTGACATTGTTTAAATCACCTGCTCAAGTTCAGACAGAAACTATGCATAGAAAATGTACGATGTGTCACTTGGAAATCGATTGTCAGCACTGAAAAATCTTGCATTAAAAAACATTTTGATCGTGTAAGAGGAATCAGTCGCTTAGAATCATATGATCCAAATGATCCTTCATGAAATTGCTTGTTGCCTTTTTTCTTGCAACATACTCAAGGTGATCTTACTGATTGGCCTTCATTTTTTTATAATAAAGTGGTCAGCTCATTTTGACTTGATTATCATCTACAGGAGGAACCGAACCTTTCTCGGTGACTCTTTCAGATGAAGACCACATGCCCTATGTGTAGCCTCTTGTGCACTTACTTCCCGCTGGCGGAAGTATGTCCCTCCTATTTTCCTCATGGCATCATCAGCATCACAGCTACCTTCTGCTGCTTCTTTTCTGACATTTCCTAAGACTACTCCCGTTTCTCTTTCTGCTTTAGAAATATAGGAGATAGTGTGCATAACACATGCATAAGCATCAGTTATGTACTGGAGATCCATGATTGCATTTTAAAACGCAGTAGACTGTTGTTGTATTGATTAATCCATATGTCAAGTGGTTTACGTCTCAAAATTATGTTCGTTCGTTTTGTTAAAATTTTGATGCTTTTTCAAATTCGTTTTTCCAGCTGCAGTAAACAGGTTAAGAGTTGTTAATTTTGTCCCATAGCTTTAGTAATATGTCTTTTGCAAAAGAACGTGTTTGTTTTGATAATCTTGGTACTGATGATCCTGTTTGACTTGGAGGGTGAGAAATAAACGTGTTTTCTGAAGGTGATCGTTAGAAATCAAACCTGCATTTAGTCCCTATTTTGCAAATGATTTGAGTTATTTCTGCTGTGCTGCAGTACACTACTAACTATTTCATGTAATTCGGGATAAACAGTATTATCAGGTAGATCGCAAGTTCAGTATCTGTCCACAAAATCTTACACTGTTTTGTCGTCATGTGTGTCAAGTAATGGTGCATCTTTAATCCAAAAAGACAATGGGCATGTGGAGAGCCGCGTTGTTGAAACTCAATGCGAGGAAAATGGTCCTTAACATAACCAATAAAATTTCTTTTATTATGATTTATTTAAGGAATGTGTTAAATCTGTGATCAGTTATAACAGCACTCATTACTGGATTGTTCTGCAATACTTTTGATTTGCCAGTCCAGTCAATATCTTCCAGACTACGTAATTTTTCGTTGTTCCATGAGTACTTGAAGTGTTTCTGTCCATTTTAAGTCAGCAACAAAGTTGTAATCCAACTTGGAATCCCTAGTTTGCGTATACTATGCATTAAATTACGTAGTGTTGCCTTCAATATAGAGGTGTACCTCTGATGAGTGTCATAAATAAACTCATCAGAGATACCAGGCTCAACATTTTGTACGCCAGACGACTCCCGAATCAAAATAGAAAAAATAATAAAGTACGAAGTTTTAATAGCATTGAGCACCAAAATTCCAAAAGGTTTTGCCAAATATCCCTGGTCAGCTGGTTTTAACAGTTATCATACTTGCTGATATGAAGTTTCCTGCCGTATCTTTTGAGCAATGCTATTGACATTTTGAAATAACCTGCTAAAGTTCAGACAGAAACTATGCATATAAAATGTACGATGTGTCACTTGAAATCGATAGTCAGCACTGAAAATCTTGCATTAAGAACATCTTGATCGTGTAAGAGGAATCAGTCGCTTAGCATCATATGATCCAAATGACCCTTCATGAAATTGAACAGGGAATGACATTGCTTCGTTGCCTTTTTCTTGCAACATACTCTAAGGTGTATTTCCTTCTCCTGGAGCAACATAAAAATGATATCAAAATGCTGGTCTAGAATTTCCGTCCTAAATCCACAGGTTGAAGGTATGTGTCTGAAAGTAAGCGTAAGCCTTTTAATGACTGCTCTTCTTCCTTGTGAGAAGCATCTTTATCTTGTTCCTGTGCTAAAATTTCAGTAACTTGTGTCTCTTTGACAACGATATCTTGAAAATCTGAAGGAATATGATCTATCCATTTTCTATTGAATAATTTATCATAGTTGTATGAATTTTTCCTGTAAATATTTCAAACCTTTGCATATTTTTCTACTAACAAATTCATACTGACTATATCCTTTGTATTCCATTTTCCTCTTTAGTTAACATCTGATAAGTTCAGCTTCATTATCACACCTATGAAGAACATTGGGGTCTTCTCAATGGAATAGAAACACATGGTCCAATAAATCCTCGCTGATTTACTTTTGGTAGCTGTATAATTTTCAAAATGGTATTCTAACAGCGATGAGTTGTTTTTTTCAATTTATTCAAGGAGTTAAGGTGATCTGGTATAGGTTTCAATTAAAGACCATTAACATAAGCATTTTCGTGGACCATGGCTGTTTTCTGCTCTTTGGTCGAGTTGTTGTCTCTTTGACACATTTCCGTTTCCATTCTCTATTTCATATCATCTACTGATTTAGTCATCAGAATAAGATTTCATCGGAATATAATTCCATTACATGTATGTTTCATAAGAATCCGTACTTTTGATCTGCTGACAAAAATCGCGAGGCATTCCAAAATTATAAATTATTTATCAATAAAATGCAACATTCATGACTGCACGTGCTTCCCATGACAACGCCACAACAATGCACTAGTTGTATTGCAATCAAAATAACTCCGTACAAACTAATTTGTATTCAGTTAATACATAGAGATAAAGTATGGACTAAGCCATATAAAATTTTCTGCAGAAGACAAACTAGTTGATCATTTTCTAGTAAATCTATTTTTCGGACTATTTGTACTTTCACGTCAAACCGACATTGGCATCATATTGGTGTTCTAAAGAAAATCGCTTACTACACAACTCAACATCAGAGAAGATTGCTACATCATGAAATATAGTAGAAAATGTAAAATCACAAAAATACTGAACTCCGAGGAAAACTCAAAAAGGAAAGTCCCTAATCAAATGGCAAAATCAAAAGTTCAAACACATCAAACGAATGGATAACAACATCTTGCTACATCAAGAAATATAGTAGGAATATACCTTTTTAATGTTCAATTTTTGAATACTAGTAAAACAAATAGACAATGCAACAGAACACAACACCATCAGACTTGTTTGGCAACCCAGACAGACATAATTTGTCTCAGATGGGTTTATTTGTGCTAACATTTTTTTCTATTGGAAATTTTGTTCCAATTTATATATATTAGATCTTCTATACTTTTTATTCCGATCTTCTAATTATTTTTCCCTACCGGCACAAATAAAATATAAACATTTGTCTGCCTGACTGAAATATAAATTTAAAAACAAAAGTAAAAGTAGTACTTTTCTAAAACATACAGATTTGTTACTTGGAAATGCAACTGGATGAGATGTAACGCAAACGAAAGTGTTCTTTTGTTATGTATACACAAGTAATGATTCATTTGGTCTTTAGTTACACAAGGTATTGTTCTGTAATGACACTATGTATGATTGTCTTTAATTACACTCGGTACGGTCCATGTGGTAATATGTATTATGATATGGTGCCCTAGACAGACAATGAGCTAGGTTGATTTCACATTCACATACTGTACGTTCACAGGTATTCACTGCATCTGAAATAAATATACACAATGATTTCAACGAACGTAATCTATTACTGGTAAATTATTAACTCAAGGATTTCGTTATCACAAATTACTTAAAATCTTTACTAAATTCTTTCATAGATACAGAGATCTAGTTTGGAAGTTTGGCTGTACCTGTAGAAAACTTATTACAAACGGGATAGCACATCCTAATTTTTACGGCGATGTTGTTTACCGAGCCCGTGAATTTAGATAAGATCCAGGTACACTTGTCGATCTTTTAAATAAAATTTTTCTAAAAGGAAACCAATTCCACACTGTTGTTAGATCTTTCAAAATTGTTTTATCGGTATAAATATTGATTTTGTTATCAATAAATTAAAACCCAACTAAATATTTTACGCTCACTTGGCGTCCGTCGTCCGTCATCGTCCGTTTACTTTTACAAAAATCTTCTCCTCTGAAACTACTGGACCAAATTTAACCAAACTTGGCCACAATCACTATTAGGGTATCTAGTTTCAAAATTGTGTCCGATGACCCCGCTTGCCAACCAAGATGGCCGACATGGCTTAAAATAGGACATACGGATAAAATGCAAGTTATGTCTATTATTTTGAAAACCGTTATTAATAAAGAAAATCTGGCTTCAGCAAAATGTTCACAATGTTGAGCTCTACCAATTGTTCATTGACGTCGAAACTGTCAGGCGACTTCTTATAGGAGTTACTGCCCTTAAATGACAAATTTTACAGGATTTTTCTTTTCATTTTTTCCCTTTATCTTGAAAACTATAACAGATAGAGAGAAACTTTAAGGTGCATAAATGATCAGCAAGACAAGATCTACAAAATAAGCATGCATGGTCGAAATCGTCTGTCGACTCCTAATTAGAGTTATTGCCCTTTGATGACGATTTTTACCAATTTTTTGCGTTTTGCCTTATATCTTAAAAATATTAATAGACAGATAGAAACTTAAATAAGCAAAAGTGATCAGCAAGACAAGATCTACATTTTAGACAATATGGAGGAAATTTTCCGACGACTCCTTATTGGAGTTATTGCCCTTTAATGACGATTTTTACCATTTTTTTTGCGTTTTGCCTTATATGATAAAAATTATAATATATAAATAGAAACTTTAAATAACAAAAATGATCAGCAAGGCAATTTCCACAAACAAGTCAAATTTTGTCGATATTGTTAGTAGACTGTTACTCTTCATAGGAGTGTTTGCCTTTAAATGAGGATATTTTTTTACCCTCTTTTGTGTTTTGAGCAAAACTTAAAGAAGATAGAGAGAAACTAAACAGACAAATGATCAGCAATACAAGATCAACAAAAAAGAAATTTTTGTCATTAATTCTATTCTTGTCTACAATGTCGGAGAGAGTCCATTGTTGATTATGCACATAGACCTAGGTGAGCGACCCAGGGTCTTTAGAGCCTCTAGTTGTTATACACTTATATACATTCACGGTCTTACAATCTGTCGATACCTATATTTTGGCCTTGCACAAGGTCATGTTTATTTTACTGACTGTTAATGACGTCTTTAAACTAAATCCATTGGAAGTTGGATGTGTACTGATTTATATTTAAGTCTTAGATACATGATTTTTAATTAGTTGTTATTAGCTTTGAACTAGCTTTCAGTAACTTCGAGTACTTTCAGATCTGTACTTTGTGTCTTTTATGTTTTTGATAGCTGTTTTTATTTTTATTTTCTTTGTATCGATTTGATAAGTTAAGCCCTTTTCAATTGATGTTTATAGTTTGTTCTTGTGTTGTGCTATTACACCAGGTATGGGATGGGTTGACGCGCCCACAAACAATTTTTACCCCGCCACATTCTGTATGTGCCTATCCCATTCAAGTCATGAACCTGTAATTCAGTGGTTTGTGTTTGTTTATATATATCATTTATCCGGCTGTTAGTTTTCTAGTTGTCGTTGTTTTACATTTGTCGTTTCGGGGCCTTGTATAGCTTGTTATGCGTTTTGCATGGGTTTTGCTTATTGTTGAAGACCGTACGGTGACCTAGTTCAAGAAAATAGACAATTATGTTTTTCACATTTATCAAGTACATTAAGTGAAAGGTTCAAAACATTTTATGTTTTCTATCTTCATGAGTGACTTTTAGAGAGTTCTGTAATACATTGAGGCTAAAGGTTTATGTTGATAAGACCAACATGATGGTATGTTCAATAGGAACCATTGAGCCGATTTAAAGCTTTAAACAGGAGATAGTTCATGAATTTATTTATGATTTTGGTATACAGTTAAACAGTACCAGAAATGTTGGTTACGCAATCGGAAGGCATTAAAAGCAATGTATGAGGTTAAAAGAGGTTTCATGCATAATATATTTATTGAATAATTAGTAGAATTGGTCAGTAAGATTTTTATATCATTTTTTAATACACAGAAGTATGGGAATTCAGCAAAAATAGATAATATATCGAAATGTTCAGTTTCGATTTTGTAAATTGTTCGTCAAACTGTCATTTTTGGTGAACTTCATGAAATTACTATAACTTGTTAACTCATATTTTTTGGTTATGAAGTATGAAAATTAAATGAGCCTGAACAGTCTGCGATAGTATATGGTGTTGCAACCTTAGTTGACGCCTTCCTGAGGAGTTTTTGTAAATGAGTTGATGCCTCCCTGGAAAGTCTTGTGAAAATCACTGAGGAGTCTTGTGTAAATGAAACACATTGTGCACATACCCCATTTCTGTTTATTTTAAAATAAAATTTGAGTAATTAAAAAAGGATAATAATGAAATGAGGAACTATTACATGAACCACGCATATTAATCAACCATTAAAACGAAATGAAAGATACGCATGTCTAATTCTTTACTTGTAAAATATGAAAACGAAGGAAATAGTGGTAGTTGTGGTTGACTTTAAGTAATAAGATGTATCCAAAGAGCATCTTTCTCCCAATTCTGTCCCGAATTGTAGATCGCTGCTTTCATCTTTGATATGTCCGGAGTTGTGTATAAAACTTGAAAGATCACCGTTTTCATATTACATTACAAATATGTCTAAGACAATAGTGCGAAAAGGAGAATACATGCTATTATTAAGATCTCTGTTTGGCAACTAAAATTTGATAACATGAATGATGTTCACAAGATATTAACCTGTCCGATATTAATAATTATATATTTGGAATTCGTCGTAATATTTGCTTTAGGCCTTAAAACTTCTTGCATTAAGGGATAAACGGCTTTTGCGTATTTGTGATATATTCTCATGAATGTGTAAATATAGGGAACAGCATTGTCCGGCCAAAAGATATTTTGTCATAACATGTATTATGCAAAGATGTTGTTGTGAGAAAAAACAAACACTACAACCCCCCTTAAACAATACAAAACAACATGAGTGAGCGTTGAATCTAAAACTAGTAAAATGTATATACCTGTACAGCGACACTGCCTCGTGTTATCATCACATGTATATCCAATCGAAACTATCTGTGGAAACAGATAACAACTGTTCACGGCCCTTCCGTAGCAATTATCATGTTTTCGGCAACATCTACAAAAATTTAATTTTCTTTATATTCGTATAATTTTATATGAACATTAAAACTTAAACAAAACCATGAGAAAAATGTTACATGTATGGACATTTTTACTTGATACGTTTGTTTTACTGACTTTGTTGTTGCTGCGTGGTGAAAATTTCCATAAAATACAAACGTCTGTACAGTTCTATTGGGGTGGGTGGGGGTAAATGAAGTGTGTGGTCCACACAATGGCATGGAAGGCAACTTTTATTAAATATTGTAGACATTTTGTAAAAGTTTGCACTAAGAGGCAATCAAAAATTGTATCTGAAATCACAAAACTTTACTTTTGTTAGAATTCTGTTTTACTTTGGAATGTCATTCGCGTGATTTTTTTTATGTTTTGTGTTTCTTTATGTTTTGTGTCTCCTTGGCGTATACCAACATATCAGTTTTTCCATGTTCAGTTTTTAATCAATTACGTCACTGATATCAAAATTGCGTTCCTAATTTTATCAAATATTCATAATACTATTTTCAAAACATTGAGGTACATACACGAGAATTTGAAACTGTGAATTTTAGTAATATTTAAGGCCTATTTGAAAATGAACTAGCTGATGAAATAAACACAAGGCAAATAGTCCCGACCTCTTTGAATCTTGTGGGTGCCACTGCTGGTGGATAGTCCAGTCACCATCCTAGTAGTCAGCACTTTTGTGTTGACATCAAATTTTTTTGATGAGATCATTTTCTGTGAATTTACTAAGGTTTGTCTACCGCCCCCTCTTTCCCCACCCCTAATATGCATTTATTGCCTTGACCGTATTTGGATTCGGCACAATTTATCGGAAGTTTTGGTTTTCAGTACACTTCAACTTCGTATTTGCTTGGCCTTCCAACTATTTTGATTCGAGCGCCAACGATGAGTCTTCTTGACGAAACGCGCTTCTAGAACACCAAATTTTAAGCCCTGTATCTTTAATGGATATTATTTGCTCTAAATTATACTATTATACTTAAAGCAACCAACAATCAATCAACCAACCTATGCATTACATTGAAAATTCAATAGAACTTTATGGCGTCAGTAACTTCAACATGAAGATTTTAAACACAATCACCATCGTGCAGATTATTAGCAAAACTTATTCAGTAAATACAGAAATCTTGCTGTGTAAAGAATGCATATTGATAACCCCTTAAGCAATTTGATATACAATTAAATTTTTGGTGGTTATCACTGGTTCATCGATATTTATGCAAGTTTTGCTGTAAATATCGCATGAAGTATTTCTAGCGTTCGCGAGGTCTCGGTGGCCGAGTGGTCTAAGTAGTCGAACTATTTTATCACTAGCCTGTCAACACTGAGGTTATCATGTCGTAATTCGAATCCGGCACGTGGCAGGTGCGTTCGACTCCAATCTTTATTGACTTGGATTGTCAGTTTTTTTTACCGAAGGTCCATGGTTCGCACCGGGCACTCCTGCTTCCTCCACCAATAAAAATTGACCAACAAGGAATAGCACAATAGGGCTGAAAATGGCGTTATACATCAATCAATCAACTAATTAACAAATCAATCTAGCGTTCGCATTCATTTCGGTCAGATATAATTATGCTTGTTAATATCCGACCCATTCTTTGTTATGATCAATTATTCATTGTAAACACTTAACTTTTTCAAATGTAAATGTACAGTACTTACGCATCAGCATAATCCCTTGGTTTGCCAACAGCTTGTCCATAACCACAATAGCAACCATAGTCGTTATAATCAGTACATGTCCTGTTTGTATAATAGTTGATCAGAGTACATAGCTGGAAGATGGTTCTCTTCTGGCGAACAGACCGTGTTTCAACATTTGTGACTACAATTGACAATTTCAATATTATTATATCTATGTTAAGGGGTATAACTCTCATTGATGGGTGCCACATGAAGAGCAGGATCTCTTCTCTTACCCTTCCGGAACACCTTGAGGAGATCATCCCCGCGGTTTTTGGTGGGGTCCGTTTTGCTCAGTCTTAAATTTTCTATGTTTTGTTTTGTAGATATTGTTTGTCTTTTGGTCGTTTTTCGTTTTTTGCCATGGCATAGCCAGGTCGTTTTTCGTTTTTGCTATGGCATAGCCAGGTCGTTTTTCGTTTTTTGCCATGGCATAGCCAGGTCGTTTTCCGTTTTTGCCATCGCATAACCAGGTCGTTTTTCGTTTTTGCCATGGCATAGCCAGGTCGTTTTCGACTTATAAGTTCGACTATCCCTTTGGTATCTTCCACCTCTCTAAGAGATCTCTTGTACGTTCCATGCAAAATAATTTACACTTAAAAGTTAATTTAATCCTGTACCACAAAAATGTTTAAAATGCAGACCATTAGAGGTCGACCATTTGATATTCTGGGGTGGGGGGAGGGGTATTGTTTTCTGATTGACTTTTCATTTTCATCTGTTGCTATGCATGCTTTTTTGTTTGCCGTGCGATAATTTATTTGCACTTGTACACCATTGATTCCTGCATTTCATGTTGCAGTATATGTCAAGTTAAGTTAATATGAAGTTTGAGGGACATTGGGCATCTGTCAAATTAAGTTAATATGAAGTTTGAGGGTCATTGGACATCTATCAGGTTAAGTAAATATGAAGTTTGAGGGACATTGGACATCTGTCAAGTTAGTCTGGTGTGATCTCTTCTACCCGAAAAAAAATTATATAGTTCATTTTATAAAGTGAAAAATATATAGTCAGGGACATGGGACAGTGGTGTAACAGTACAACATAAGAATAAATTATAAAAATCAGTTGAAAAGGGCTTAACTAATCAGAACGATACAAAGCAGAACAACTTCTAACAATAACACAGACCGGACGTGGCAGGGTATTTATACATCCCCACAATAAAAAAAAAAGACACAAAGTACAGATCTGAGAGTACTCGCAGTTACTGTCAGCCAGTTCAAAGCCAATAACAACTAATAAAAAATAATCATGTATCTAATATAACAATAAAGAAATGTGGTATGATTGCCAATGAGACAACTATCCACCCAAGTTCAAAGCAATTGTAGGCAACCGTATAGAATGATAAGCATTGAAGGTTGCCTTCTGTAAAATATATCTCGACGATAAATCTAAGTTTAAAATAAGCCGGATTTATCCGTCTATCTGAATCAGAGTTCAATTTGATAACAGTGATTAATATAATTATCAGTAAATTCAAAACGAAAACCTTTCTAAACTTGGAATAAAGATAAAGATGAAAGAAATGATGCATTAATTAGGAACATTGAATCCAATATAAAATTTTATTTTAGGTAATTGTAGAACTCGGATAGACGGCTACCTATATCAACATTTACATAGAAGTGTTATCATTTATCAGCTAAAAAAAGGAGGTTTTGCAATTAAACCAGAAAAAAAAAAACAAGATAGTACAGCGATTCATATTGCCATACAAAAAATAAAAAGTAAAATAACAAAAATATCGAACTCCAAGGGAAATTCAAAGCAGAAATAAAAAGCTCAAACACATCAAACGAACGGAAAACAATTGCCATATTCCTGACTTGGTACAGGCAGTGATAAGGTATCAATTTGATGACAGAAAAATAGAAACAATTAATATTTCATTCCAAATTCATAACTATGAAACATCTTCTGAAAGTTTTACTGCATCTGGCAAATTTGAGATAATGACACTTTCCTGTGTTATCAAAACCAATTGCTCTTTTAAGAACAAGGGCAAAGATACAATAACTATTTATTACTTCTATGTAAATAAGATGTAGTCGTCTCATATCTTCGAAGCTGACGCCACTCAGATATGAGAATACTGCATCTAATACTTACGCCAAAATGTCATTAAATGTACTAACTATACTATCATGGTGTAAATAAGTTACACGCAATCAGACTAACACCCTCATATTATACATACAATATGATCATGCATGCAAGATATGAACATTATTTATCAGTAAAATTCAGGGTTCATATGAAATACTGACACAGATATTACGAAGAAAGGTCAATAAACTTTGTTTCTTTTAATTTAATGTATTAGTGATTACCGTCCAAAAACTGTTACAATTATGTAACTGCACCCATTAACTATTTCTGTCTTTTCATTTGTAAAACAGCTGCTTCCATCCTTTTCCCTATTGTGGTTTTATCTTGAAAAAGGATTAAAGGTTAGCCTTTACCGTTAAACTTCTTATGTATAGAATTTCTTTCACTATTACTTAGTACCATAAGAAATATCACAGATGTTGCAAAATTTCTTCAAGCCTTATATGAGTCACCTGTGAGGACTAGACTACAGCTACACAATGATGACTGCGTATTATTTATTGTTAACCTTCCGTACATTTGGGCAATCCTTTCAACAGTCTAGGCATCAATAATACACATCAAACATAAAGACAAAACGCTAAAGAACCGATCGAAGAGTACTCACAGTTGCTGAAGCCAATAACAATTAACAATGAATCACGTTTTCCATGTCTAAAGTATCAATCAGTGCACACATCCAACGGATTTAGTGTGAAGACGTTATAAACAGTCCAAAAAAAGGCATGACCTTGTGCAATGCCAAAATATAGGTACATAATAACTGTACAGCAATACATTTATTTTTAGCTATGTTTAGTTATTATATCAAAATAAAAACATCAATGTAAGTACCGAAAAAAACAATAGTCAAAGATTATTTTTTTTTACTAAGGTATTAAATCAATATCCTTTTAAAAAAAGTTTTTCAAGTCACGGTTTAAGGATAGTAATTGGCAGATCGGGTATGTGTTCGAGGTTATGAAACTTACCAAGGTTGCTACATACAATTATTACAAATAAAAGAGACACTGATGATACAGTTATCATATTTCCACTAATCCTCATCTTTTCTGTCTGAAAAAAAAAATTTAATATAATGTGATATTTGCGAAAATGATAGATTAAAAAAGTATGCAATAAGAAAATGTTCAATAAGCTGTTATCTGTCTTCTTTGATTTATTTTCCTTTCACATAATAATAAATCGAGATGAGACATTGCTTTTTCTTCTATAAGACTTTTCATTGATAAATAACTACCAACGAACAACGACGACTTGACTCCCTCCTCAATTATAATCAAATCAAATAATATTCATAAATATTTAATATTTAAAAAAAAAAAAAAAGAAATTGACAACAAAATGAACAAATGCTTACCACATTTAATCGCCTCACACGTTTGTGAATGAAAATGAGAAATTAAAGAAGACCGCTATCTCGCTGGACTTTGCTCAATCCTGCAGACGTCTGAGTGTTTGATAGTCAATAACCCAAATCTAACACAATTGATCAATACACAAACAAACAAACAAACAAACAAACAAACAAATAGATAAATATAAATAAATAAACAAACAATATTTGTGAAAATGTCATACTCAGTAGGAAGATCGGCAAACATGTTGAATAATAGAAGTGAATATATTCTGGAGACAGATAACAATAACACAAAGAAATAGGTGGAGTTTTTAAAATATTTTCAGTAATTTGTTGGATGCACATTTTATTTTTTGCATATAAAGTACATTTTGACATTTTGTATAAGAACACGCACACGCGTTAAGTTTTGATTTTTTGTTTTGCTTCTGTTAAGTTCAAAATTAAGGATTAAAATTTAAATTACTTTTAACTCATTAAAAGGGGAATACACAAGGGTTTCGGGATGTATTATTTCACTTTGAATCACTTTGAAAAGATCGACACTGACGAAGACCATCTACTTCAACTTCTTATTTATCTTTTATCGGAATCGTTGCACAATTTTTTTGACTTTTGTAATTTTTTGCTGATTGTAGTATCGTCGGTCCCAGGCGATCTGATACATGTAAAGTTTTCAGTCTTGTTGGTTAAAATTCTTATTTGAAGACTCTTTTATTAAAAAAAAATCACATTGTTACAAGATGCTTAATCTTTTTATCAAAATATTTGAAACGTTTGGAGGACGTGTTTTTCAACAGAGATGTGTCTTTTAGTCTTGGTATTGTCTGTTTTTCTTCCGACCTACGGTTTCAAGTTGATTGTCACACCTGGTATTTTCTGCTCTTTTGACTAAAATTTCATCTCTACAATAGTTACACGTGTATATAGATAGTAGAACGTACAAAGACCTTACATACAAACTAATGAATCCTAATAAACCTAACGTCACTGAAGGAAAGGATATCGGGGTAGTACATAATACAACTGTCATTCTAAAACCACAAATTTAAAGACAGAAAGGTGAATACGACATTTCATACTTCTCTGAGAAAGCCAACTCGCACTTTGCATTGCTGAGAAAGACTTTAAAGATAAGTAAACTCAGAAACGTTCTCCTTTTTAACCGTTTGATTCGAACGTCACTGACGAGTCTTTTGTACACGAATATGGGGTACAAAATTTTAATCCTGGTATCTATGATTTTATTTGCCTTATTTTTGTACCAAACGTCAGTGAGAACCACAACTTGACAATTTTTGTATGGGAAACATACAAAAAAAAACGTTCATAGACATGGCTTTACTATAGAAACAACATCTGCACCATTTTGTAGAAAAAGTTTATGATGGCTCAGAGGGAATCATCTGCATTAAACTAAATGTAAAGACATTACGATTCTGTAAATCTTTGTTTGTATGCCATGCAGAGGGTTTAAACAGGCAAATGAACACTTCAAAGGATGTCTAGACCAGCTTCACCAAATAATAGTCAAATACTCTGATATATGTACACCCGTCCTGTGTGGAGACTGATGAAAACCACAAATAAATCAGCATGATTAGATGGGAAGAAGTTAACGTTTAAAGCAACACTATAAACGTTCATTCAACCGAATAGAAATGAAACATTATACACCTATTGACTGGTTATGAGGGTAATAGCAAGTTTGTTGTCCCTGAGATACCAAGTATTGCTATAGGCGAAGCCGAGGGCAATAGTTAGTATCAAAGGGACAACAAACTTGCTATTACACTCGTAACCAGTCATTAAGTGTTTTATTATACCGAACAAAATTACTTTCTAAAAAGTCGATCTGCATACACCATTAGGAAAAAAATAGTCACATAAACATGCACAAGATGAACTATCAGGGTTGTATATGTAGTGTGGTATTTGTCAATATTTTGTAATCAAGACCAGGAACCCTTGTGTAAAAATTCCCGTGCATATAATAAACGCTAGCTACCGTACACCAAAGCACTCCCAGATTATGAAGACGCCGTGACGACAGACCCATATATGGTGGCCGGTTAAGGCCAGGCGTTTTCGCGTTTTCGCCTTTCGTATTCTATAGGGCGAAAACGCGAAAGTCGCGAAAACGCGAAGTCGAAAACGCGAAAACGCGAAGTCGAAAACGCTAAACCGATTTCGCGTTTTCGACTTCGCGTTTTCGACGATTTCGCGTTTTCGACGTTTTCGCGTTTTCGCGTTTTCACGATTTCGCCTTTTCCCTTTTCGCGTTTTTACGATATACATGTTATTATAACATAACATTTTAAATATAATTGGACAAGACTTCAAAGTATGTCATTCAAATAATTGTCATATAAATTTCATATCTGTGGTTTACTTTAAATATTTTCATAAATTAGACAATTCCTTTACATTCTTTGTTTCAAATACTCTAACAAGTCATTATCTTTTTAAAAGTGTAAAATTTATAAGTTAAGCCACAATGTAAATTATAGGCGGTTTTGTTGTTGTAATTATATTTTGTTTATATACATCTATTGTTTACATGTGTATATTAGTAGATTAATTATGTTTTAGTCATGTAGTTGATATTGTATTTAGAGAGCCTTATTTAAAATTGGTTTAATCCAAATGAGTTACTCTCTTTAAACAAAGATATTATCATTATTATTATTTTTTATTATTATTATTATTATTATTATTACTGAAGAAATTTAAAACAGATGCATTTGTATAAAATGCCTTTGAGTATACAATTTGCTTGAAATCATATTTTGACATTTTAAAATATATTTGTTAATTGACCAGATTCAGTTTCTCTATTTGTTTTGTTAATCTGGTTCTGACACGGGAGGATTGTTGTTATTGTCTACCGCATTCAACAGTATATCCCTTGTCCCTTGGTGTCTCCTGTAGATGAACAAATTTCCATCTTTGAAAATTTGAAATATTAATCAATGCGTTTAGTAATATATGGGAAACACATTCTACATTTACATGAATTTTCATAAATCCAGGTTACTTTTGTTTAAATTAAAAGAACATGCGACAGGTTTAGGATATCTTTGCTAAGATCAACCTACGACAGTTTTGAGGCGAGGTCTTGGATAGTCCTAAGAGGATCATAAGACATGTCATAAGATATTCTAGTATCTTATAACAGGTCTTAGGATAGCTTCGCGAAACCGTCCCAAGTTTTATTTGACAAAGTCTTATCTCCACAATGTATTAAATTTTAAACTTTTTTCACACAAGCTAATTTAAATATTAAAATTTTAGATTCACAACAAGAGCATTAAATGTAAGATTATATATTTTAAGTAACCATGGCGATAATAATGATTAATTTCATTTATCTTAAAATGTCCAAACTATAACTTCCAGCAAATTGTATGTTCAAAGGCATTTTATACAAATGCATCTGTTTTAAATTTGTTCAGTAATTGTCAACAAAGAATGTAAAGAAATTGTCTAATTTATGAAAATATTTAAAATACGTCACAGATATGAAATTTGTATGACAATCATTTGAATGACTTATACTTTGTAGTCTTGTCTCCAATTATATTTAAAATGTTATGTTATAATAACATGTATATCGTAAAAACGCGAAAAGGCGAAATCGCGAAAACGCGAAAACGCGAAAAAACGCGAAAACGCGAAATCGCGAAAAGGCGAAAACGCGAAATTGCGAAAACGCGAAAACGCGAAGTCGAAAACGCGAAAACGCGAAAACGCGAAGTCGAAAACGCGAAAGGCGAAGTCGTTTTCGCGATTTCGCGTTTTCGCCCTATAGAATATGAAAGGCGAAAACGCGAAATGGCCTTAACCGGCCACCATACCCATACCATACATTTGTTTTAGTTCTTAAAATATGTCGCATATATTTTCTTTTTCTGTTTTTATTGCTTCTGTAAGTAATATATGAATTTGAAATTACGACAACAGATATGAATTTGAAATTACGACAACAGACACGTACAGATTATACCGTTTACGATATTTCAGAGTTTAACCCTTTAGACGCCAAAACGACATTTTTGTCGTTTACCGCTAGCATGCCAAAACGGCATTTTTGTCGCTTTTTAGCAGAACCTACAAACCATTAAAAAACGTATACAAAAAACATCATTTAACTGCCGAAACCATAATAGGTTTGAAGAAAAATAACTGATTTTGTTCTGTTATACAAGAATAACCGTAAAAGTCCCAAATATATATTGAATTTTCATGGTGGAAAACAATTTTTTTAGAGGTAACTGGCAAATTTTTACACAAGCTATTCTCCAATTATAAACTTTGTATGCCTTTATTTATTAAATTAACTTAGTGAATTTAGTTCACATGGTTGACTGTAAAAACAAACCAATTGTTATTTTATTTTCAAATTGTAACGTTAATCCGCATGACATCATCAAAACTGGTGCTGTATGTGACGTTTAGGCGTTTAACAGTGGCAGGTACTTGAAATTACCGGTAACTTTTTGCAGTAGAACCATTGAGTTTTTACCGATTTTCACAATGTGAAGTGTTACAGATTGCAAATCGTTCGATAATTGGTATGATAGTTTGATTTCTGTAAATATATTCAATAAAAACTGTTTGTTCAAATTTAGAAAGACAGCTCAGTAGATAAAGTCGGTCGAATTCGGGAATATCAGTTTTTGAATGCTCTGTTTTACCCAACATATTTCTTGACAAACTTACCCATTTGCTGTTGGTGTAAGCATATATTGACTTCATTAGTATAAAAGATACCAAAATATTAAAGTTATTAATAATTTCGACAATGTCTTTTAAAATAATTTCTGCGAAAATTCAAATCATACCCTTTATTTTTTTATTTACTTTTTGACTTTTGTCATTGTGATAGGTTTGTTTTGTTGTGCTTGGTCCAATTCTGACAAGTCAAACTTTTTTCAAATATTTTTTGCTATTTGTTCAAATGTTATATTGGTACACGACAACGACAGTTCAAGGCTAGAAGAGGGGATCAGCGCCTTCAAAAATATACTTCCAAAGCCAAAAAGAGGTCTTTGGTCAAGTGGTTGTCGTTGTCCCTCTTTGTTTGTCATGTCTGTTATTCGATCCTTCTATGCTAAAAGCTTAACATGTCGTGAACTTTCTCATTTTAATTGTTTCACATTGAATTACACGAAGGACAGTCTTGCATACATAAAAGAAAGGCGAAAGATACCAAAGGGATAGTCAAACTCACAAGTCAAAAACACACTGACAATGCCATGGCAAAACACGAAAACTGACCAAAAGACAATTAACAGTACACACACAACATAGAACACTAAAGACTGAGCAACATCAACCCAACCAAAAACTGGGGAAGATCGTATATATACAAAACTATTGTTGAAGGCAGTACGATGACCAGTAGTTTATAGCCTTGTCCCGATGTCTTTGGTGGCTATAGGTGTTTCATTTTTAACCATGCCAAATATCACGACTTTAATATCTTTCAAAATAATTCTGGTGCCAAAAGAAAATTATGAATTGTTTTATATTCACAACCAAAATTGTTTAACATTAGCTAAAGAAAAACAATATATAAACATGGACGGCAGTGCATGATTCTATGCAAAGTTAAGCAAATACTATAGTATTAAAAATTCAAATCCAACACACAAAATTGATTAACGAACTTAACTTGTTTTTACACAGAAGCTATTAACAGCATGTAGATTATTTCAGTCCATCTGATCCATTAAAACTATTAAAGATTAGACAAGACTCTAATCTAACTACTTCGTATGACTATATATGAAAAAGGTCAAGATATAATCAATAGAGCTAAAGAAAAAAGATACAAGTATACAAAATACCCCGGTATAATGGGGCCTTTCTTGTTATTCCGAGACCAAAGTGTTGTAAGAAATGTTAATTTCCGTTTGGCTTTATAAAAATCAAATCTCGGGGGAGCGAACATTTGCTGCGCCATGTCCTCATCGTGATCATCTAGTCCAAAAGTTCATTTCTCAACTTTATGTGAAAAGTGTTCCTTATGGTAGAACTTGAGTATTGCATATAACTAAGCATTTTTTTCAGTTTTACGAACATACAACAAAGAGTTGATTAATTAATGTAATTTGAAAATGTCCATTCTTGAAAAAAAGATTTATTACAATTTTTTCGATTGGAAAATAAAGGGTCGTCTAAAATCGTCTTTTATTCACACATGTACTTTCTTCTTCCTAACTTTATCGTTATACAATGGAAGGGATATGAGGACTATTTCAACCCGGCACCATGTAACTTTATCGTTATACAATGGAAGGGATATGAAGACTATTTCAACCCGGCACCATGTAACTTTATCGTTATACAATGGAAGGGAAATGAGGACTATTTCAACCCGGCACCATGTAACTTTATCGTTATACAATGGAAGGAAATGAGGACTATTTCAAACCGGCACCATGTAACTTTATCGTTATACAATGGAAGGGATATGAGGACTATTTCAACCCGGCACCATGTAACTTTATCGTTATACAATGGAAGGGAAATGAGGACTATTTCAACCCGGCACCATGTAACTTTATCGTTATACAATGGAAGGGATATGAGGACTATTTCAACCCGGCACCATGTATCTTTATCGTTATACAATGGAAGGGATATGAGGACTATTTCAACCCGGCACCATGTAACTTTATCGTTATACAATGGAAGGGATATGAGGACTATTTCAACTCGGCACCATGTATCTTTATCGTTATACAATGGAAGGGATATGAGGACTATTTCAACCCGGCACCATGTATCTTTATCGTTATACAATGGAAGGGATATGAGGACTATTTCAACCCGGCACCATGTAACTTTATCGTTATACAATGGAATGGATATGAGGACTATTTCAACTCGGCACCATGTATCTTTATCGTTATACAATGGAATGGATATGAGGACTATTTCAACCCGGCACCATGTATCTTTATCGTTATACAATGGAAGGGATATGAGGACTATTTCAACCCGGCACCATGTATCTTTATCGTTATACAATGGAAGGGATATGAGGACTATTTCAACCCGGCACCATGTAACTTTATGTTATACAATGGAAGGGATATGAGGACTATATCAACCCGGCACCATGTAACTTTATCGTTATACAATGGAAGGGATATGAGGACTATTTCAACCCGGCACCATGTAACTTTATCGTTATACAATGGAAGGGATATGAGGACTATTTCAACCCGGCACCATGTATCTTTATCGTTATACAATGGAAGGGAAATGAGGACTATTTCAACCCGGCACCATGTAACTTTATCGTTATACAATGGAAGGGATATGAAGACTATTTCAACCCGGCACCATGTAACTTTATCGTTATACAATGGAAGGGATATGAGGACTATTTCAACCCGGCACCATGTAACTTTATCGTTATACAATGGAAGGATATGAGGACTATTTCAACCCGGCACCATGTAACTTTATCGTTATACAATGGAAGGGATATGAGGACTATTTCAACCCGGCACCATGTAACTTTATCGTTATACAATGGAAGGGATATGAGGACTATTTCAACCCGGCACCATGTATCTTTATCGTTATACAATGGAAGGGATATGAGGACTATTTCAACCCGGCACCATGTAACTTTATCGTTATTCAATGGAAGGGATATGAGGACTATTTCAACCCGGCACCATGTAACTTTATCGTTATACAATGGAAGGGATATGAGGACTATTTCAACCCGGCACCATGTATCTGTGGCGGTTGTTTTCACTCATGTGAGAGTTGATTTATTGTCCCAGGCGATGTTTTCGTTAATATTTGAGTGTTTTTTTAATGTCCGAGCGGTTGTGTTCGTTTGTATCCTACTGCTATATTTTTATTTTAGGAAATAAATGCTTATAGCAAGTTTTAGTAGTCTCTGATAATTTATTCACAGACTATGTATACCTAATCCTTTTAGTGTTTAAATATTGTATATTGTCCGACTATTTTTTAACACTGTAATATATATTATTACTATTATAATGTATCTTTGTTAATTTTTTGTGTCCTGGAGTTAAAGTCTCATCTACATCGAGTCCGTATCTCTGTTTAAAATTGGAGAAGGGTTTTTGAAGTAACAAGTACGTGATTATGTTTGTGCATATATCAAATCAAATTTAAAAACTTAAAGAATCAACCACAGTCAAAGGAGAGTCCGTAATTATGATTGGGGTAAACTATTGGTACCAAAATTTACCACTTTTATTTCGTATCTTCAAACTAACCATGTACTAGTTTTGAAAAATAGATACTACATCATAAAGTAGGAACAAGCAATCGGAAAGAAAAAAGTTACAGCATTTGGGGCCATATCGATTTTACCGAAATTCCTAAATGAACTCTTACCAAAAGAGTGTCTCTACGATTAGATAATTTCTTCACATCATCTGCCTAAATCACACCAATGAAAAAGGATTTATATAAGATTTTCGATGTCAATGATCGCAACAAGAAATAAAAAATAATTTTATCGACAGACTTCATTTAAAGACAAAATTGATTTAAGTCGGACATGTATTTAACAAAGCAAAGGATTTTAAAATCTGTACCTGTAATTGTGTTCATAACACCTCAATATTATCTGTAAAAATCAGCTTATTCCATAAGGGTCAAGACAGGTTGAACTACATACAAACATCAAATTAAGACATTAAATGTTGCCTAAAAAATACAGATTTAGCGAAATTAATGGAACTTCGCTTGCCTTTGACATGTAAGATATTGACTTGAATACCCCCCCCCCCACCCCAAAAAAATTAAGGTTAGGCTATATAAAAAGAAGAAGCAAAATTGATGCTAAAAGTTTACTACCTGGTTGTCAAACAAGTGACATTCCTCAAAACCAAATCGGCAAATCAAATGGAGGATAAGTCACACTAAAAGTATACTTATTTCAGATTATACATCATCAGTTGAATATTCATGAAATAATTCAGTTGTCATTTTTTTAATCAATCAGTTTAGACTTTAATGGTTAAATTATAAATCATTACAATGCTATATACTAGTATCCCAATTTTGTGGTGATGTATAGTACAAAGTGTTAAGTCGGACTCGCCATTGACGGTGCTTTTAATTAGAAAAAACCAGACCCACGTCAACTAAGAAGAGAACACTGATCGTCTTTTGAATCCCTCGATGATATCAAATCTTGCATGATCCTTTATATGAAAAAACAGTAATTGAGCTATATTTTCTTCAATATATCTTTATTGTTTGTAATATTTATCATATTATAAAAACCTTCATTCAATTCCATATTGTCGTGGTTTTTTATAGTTTAGAAAAAGAAATAGAAATGAAATTTAATTTAATTTCCTTCTATATCTGAGTAAACTTTGGTTATTTATTACTTTTACAGGTCATTTTGGAATTTACTATCCCAAGCACCGACGGTAAAGTTATTTACTTGTGCATGACTTCTCGTCCAATGAAGTCCTATTTGCTCATACTTGTCCTTGATTGGACAATTTTTGGGGATCCATTCAATAATAACTTTACATGTGAATTGTTAACAAAGTTGTAGTATTGATCTTTTCCTTACTATACTAACATCGCCAAGTGCTACTGAATTCTCTTGCTGATTTTCCGCAGCGTATTGATGTAAATATTTTGCTTTTTGGGTCAGATTGTTTAACTGATGAAGAAAATTGTACTCTTTTTGTATTGGTACAGAAATATATATTGAAAAGTAAAAGATTCACACCATAATATGAAAGCTTCATTTATATGTTTTCCTTGCATTTCATTTAGCTCATTTCATTCACTTGTTTTTTGGTTTGTTTTTTGTTTTTTGTTTTTTTTTTCTCCCTTTTTTCTCAAACTATATAATCAATGTTATTTTGTATTTACTATTCTAACTATATTCCAATTGACAGAGCATGCTCCACGTATTCATCATATTGTATGTCAATATTCTTTTGGAGACAGATTAAAATAAGCAATGTTGCTTGTTTCTGGATCCCATTGTTTATACTGTATTATATTATATAGCATGATTTGACTTATCGAATAAAATATTGTTTAAACCAAATGAAATAAAATAACTTCGATTTCTAACCCAACATTAAAAATAAATCACTGAATATACGCAAGGTCCACCACGTGTTCGCAAGTTTAAAGATAAGTCCCGAGGATGTTGGAAATTTCCCCGAATGTATGAGATTTCCAATTATTCGATTAACGAGATAACGTGCATGTGCTTGTAGGTAATGTGTTGCTTGACGTTACGTTACGTATCGTTTATAGTAACATCATTCAAATATGTATGGCAACGTAACCATGAGAAAAAACAACGTCTCGGCGCTGAAAGGCACTGTTGACAAGCGGATGATGGTAACTGAAGTTACCACGATCCCAATATGGCGGAGGGGAATCCCCGTAAAATCTTTCCCTCATAATTTCTTTGTTTTTACATAAATGTGGCTAACATTACTCAGCCGTCGTTTGGTTATTAACATTTGCAACGAGTCTGTAAAATATTAACCATAAACAGCTGTCCGTTACTGAGAAAATTGAACACAATAAAAATGCGATGATGATGGTAACTCGAAGATGGGATGTTGGTAACTGTCGATCAAAATAGTTAGGAGATGATAGTAACTTTTATATAACATGAGGTTTCTTTTCAATCATACAGTGTTTAACATCACTATACATGAAATGAAACACAATAACACATCTTAACTGAAACCACTATATTGGAGTATAGACCAATACTAGCGCAAGAGACAAAAATGTGTCGGGGAAACAAATTAAAATGTTTTGTAAAATGAAACTTTCTTTAATGCAACAATTTCACAAATAGTGTTGTAATACCAACTAAAAAACTTTATATGTTTCAATAAAGAATCAAATAATTAAACAAATGAAAATTCAAAAGACTAAGCCTTAAAAAAATGCAATTTATATGCAATTCCTGTTTCTGAAGGAAAAATCAAAAGTTAAACATATTTCAAGAAATGCTAGGCAGGCATAAGAGTATGCCTTCTTAGGGCATCACAATATGGGGGGGGGGGGGGACTTTTTCGGGACTCCGAGATTAGGCGGTTTTAAGCTCGGAATTTCGGGATTAATCCTTTTGGGATACGGAAATTCCTATTTCAAATTTCAGGATGTCGGGATTAAAATTTCTTTAAATTCGAGGCCTCTGGATTTCAAGCTTTTAAGCTTGGGATTTCGGGATCAGACCACCTCCTCCCCTCCTCAATATAGTAGGTTTGGGAAACAGAAACAGGAAATAAACATAATTGTGTTCGGCTTTAAAGTGAAACCAGAGAGAAATCTCTGGAAAACATTTCATACCATTCAAACTTGTCAGACACACATCCTTTAAATCGACATCATATTAATTACAATTATTAGGTATATTTGTCAGTTAAATTCGCAAATTCCTGAAACAAAATGTTAGCTCCAATCATTCCATATTTTTCATTTTCTAAGTTCATTGCCGGAAAGGTGTTTTTTTTTCCCCTATTGATATCTCAAAATCATATCCCCACACATCCTCATTTATCAAAGCATATAGTGAATAGAAGGAATCGTTTACACATTTTATGTTTTACATGAGTAAAACAGAAATTCTAGATGTTCTGTAATGAATTTATTAAAAGCAATTATCAATTTTAAGGACTTTAATGGTGCAAATAAATAATTTTAAAATGAGTGTAGACCAGTGTACAATAAAAAAAAAAACTTACCACAATCAAGCTTCTTTCACTTTCGTTGGTGACTTCCATAGTATTGTCTTTTCGATAGAATACAAAAATATCAATGGTGAATATATATTATGAAATTGGTTAAATATAAAGATCCAGAGCGATACTCAGTGGCGGATCCAAAAAAAGGGGAGTGCCGAGGATTGACACCCCCTTTTTTATTGGAAAATTTGTCTTTTTCATGTGACAAATTGATAAAAAATGTTAAATAAAATACTAGCACCCCCCTATTTTCTGAGAAACCCTGGCTAGCACACCCCTCCCTTTTTCAGTGTCTGGATTCGCCCCTGATACCGATACAAGTTTTCAAGTTTCAAGTTTTTATTTCTCAAGACTCCAACTGGGGTATGTGAATAAATACAATCAACAATTGAACAGATAACACGTAGTACTCAACTATGGGTCATAATATAGGACGAAATACGTAACGTAAATTAATTTAAGGGTGAGGGGGCCCATATATCATAATGATATCAAGAGGAGATAACCACTTGCACAAATCGGCAAAAAAAAAAAAACCAGCGCTTTGTGTTAAAAATAACTTGACGTTTGCGTATCCAAAATTATTGCCTAGATATTCATATCGAGTGTTTGTCTTAATGAGATGCTTTATCAAATTTAAATTCAGCCCATCATTTTTAGTTTCCTCAAAAATATTTAGATTTTTCGATCAGGAGACTTGACAATTTTCACACAAACTTCAAGTTTGAAGATAAAATGAAGAATGAAGGACTTTGTGTTGATGTGCAAGTTTTGACGCGTTAAAACTATGTATATTCAAGATTATTTTGATCAATAAGTTTTTATCGTGAAAGTGGTATTTTAGTGAGTAAAAATGAGGTTTGTCTCATCCATAGTTTTACTGAATTTTCACGGTCACGTGACTCTATTGTTGCTGATAAACTTGGGTCAAACCGTGACCTGCTTTCCAACTGTTGTGAAGACAAGATAGCGCTTCCTTTTGGAATGAGCCATTTAAGTGATTCTTATTGATAAGATAACACAGAATCATACAGAAAAAGTTCAACACCAACAAGTAATCATTGAGCTGTACAAACAAATATATTTGCTAATTGGTTTTAATTTTGTATCCAACTATGTATTTTAAACAAATGTCCTAAACTCTCTTAGATTGGTAGGGACATATACTAAGTGTTGAACTTGGTGCTTGTAGTGTTTTTCTTACTACTTTTGCAAACAAATGAATTACACAACGAAAAAGTCTGCGTTGGTATATAAATGAATAAATAAGTCTACAATTACTGATGTGTAGTATTTAATTGGCATAAAAAACATTCTGTAATCTGAATATTTTTTATGTTTTGTTTCAGCTATTGTTAGCTTTAGTTTATGTGCAAAAATGGATATATACTATGCGGTTATTCAAAAACCGTTAGTCACAGAAAAACAGACAAAACAATGAGAAAAGCCCATACCGTATAGTCAGCTAAAGAATGCCCCGACATGAAAAATGTGAAACAATTCTAACATGAAAACTAACGGCATAATTTATAACAATACAACTAATGAGAAAACAAATATGACAGACATGTACCAACGAAAACCACTGAATTACAGGCTCCTGACTTGGGACAGGCACAACAGTGTGTGCTTTCTTTATTTTTCCGGTCTATTTTGTTGGCCAGTGTTCCCCAATGTATCTCACATTTCTGATAAGTTTAATACAATTTTGAAGATGTTAGCTTTGAAATATTTGCCGCTGAAAACTAATTTAATCTATTTGGTGTTATAGTTTATTTTATCCTGACAATATTCAACCTTTTTAGAACATTTCATTCTTATAATCTCTATAATTTTATAACGTGTGGCTTGTCATGACTCGATGATACACCACAATGGAACTATAACTAAATGTGTATCACATTTTTTACACTGCAAATCTTCCTTCACATTTATCCAATGAAACTTTGAATTTGAGACTAGTATAATCTTTATTCCTCATATCATGCTGCTAATAATGACTTTGCTTCGAACTTAACGTGTTATATATATTTAGTTTAAAACGCAAAGTTGGGAAAAAACTAACAAAATCGGGAGATGTAAAGACATTTTCTAAAGATATGTCAATATAACATTGATGTACAAATATAAATGAACACATATGGTGTTATTTTGGAATTAGTTTGCGTGCGTTATAAACTTTTTATAACTGAGTTTATTGCCTACTGTTACCGGATATTTTTCCCATATAGCTATATAAATTTGCAAGAGCCCTCTAATATTTATTCTGTAAAAATATTTACAATGATAGTTACAAATAGTATAAATATACTATTAAACAAGTTGGGAACAACCCCTCAAATGAGGGATAACCCCTAAATGTAATGACTATCCCTTTTATGAGGGGTAAAATTCAAGTGATAAAAATATATTTTTACAAAAACCACTTCTAATTACAAAAGGGCACATGTTTATATTATTTGCAGAAACTTAACCAAGAGAACAATATGTCTATCTGGTATTATCCTGACAAAACATGTCCATGAATTTTGTAATATTCATGGACTTCAATCTTCTTTATTTTTGAAAATAAGAAGACCCCACTTTTAGAAAAGTTGTTCCAAATATAATAAATTTTCCCCCTTTTCAGTTAAAAAAGCTGAGTTATTATTTTTTTTTCCTTTCTACAACAGCAAAATAACCCCTTGTCCGAGGAACAGTCCATCATTTAAGGGATATCCCTCGTTTGGGGGGTTGTTCCCAACCAGTTAAACAAAAGTATTCAAAGAATATTATTATCGAAACTATTAGAACCGAACCTTAAAACTAAGAAATAGAAAAGACAAACCTATAAATATATAGCTAATGGCGCAACCCATCCACACGTTCCAACACCTGAATACAGGAATACAGGTATATATACAATATTAGGTCAATGTCAGAAAAATATAAACTTTTTTGTATGAGGCTGAGAAACTGAGGAAGGGCGAGGTTTAACCGAGCCCTTCTCCAGTTTTGTGCCGAATACAAAAAAGTTTATATTTTTCTGACTTTGACCTAATATTGTTTTTATACTGCAACTTAAATTCATACATTGATAGCTTTTTAAGTTGTAATACAAATTTCAAACTTATTTTCATCCCTAAATGAACCCCTGATTGTGGAAAAAATGATCCATGATGAAATTGACATTGCACAAAATATAGCTGTGTTATTATATTTAGGAAATTAACACAACTAGTTGCAGTATAAAAAAAGATATTACAGGTAACAGTGTAAGTAATGTGCGAATCCTAAAATGTCAATTTTACTGTATCCGTGATGAATTTCTGATGTAGAATGATAAATTAACAGACGACAAATTACAGATTTTTGAATAAAATAAGAAATAATATATAATGTGTACTGTTTTTATAAATTCATGATATAGGTATGAGATGCGGACGGGTTTTCATCGCGCCTACAGCCATCAAGGTGCAAAATTGATACACAAATAGATAAATATTAAGAATAGTTCACGAACAGAGCGTGCAAGAGATTTAAAAGTAGCAGTTAAGTTTCATTTGCAAAAAAATGTACCTTTCAACATAATTATTAATGTTGTTTAACTTAAAACAGGTTTTGTTATTCAGCTTGTTGATATTGAATCAAATTCCACTATGCTGTTTTCGTTATGCGATTCATGTTTACTGTCGAATAATGATACTAGACTTTCATTTTCACTGTAGGGCGATTCATTTCTATTGTATATGCGATGCATTTTCACAGAAGGAAATTAATTAATTTTCATTATATAATGTCTTAATTAATCCGACTCTCTAACAAAATTTATGAAGTCAGAAGGATTGATTATATATGCATACTTAGTGAGTGAAAGTCTGAGGTAATATATCAATACATTCCTTAAACATGGTATTTATTGCTTATATAGAGCATAGTTGGTTGGCTCTTTCACTAAATGCGACCGTGTATTTTGTGCTTTTTTGTTGTTAAAATACATAATACGAATGAGAAACCCGTTGTTTTAATTTTATTTGAAGACATTTACTTGAAAAACTGACCTTAGAATTTTGACACTGTACGATTCATTCTCTTTGTAGTATGTTTTCTTTCTTTAGTACCGTTCGTTGTACATTCTTGTACTGTTCGTTGTGCAAAAGCCTATCACTACGGTAGAAATATGTATGACACGGCGTGACAAATGTTCAAAGTTTTTTTAAGCGAGTTATTAAACTTTTCAAAGAAAATTCGTCGTAGAAAAACGTTATATTCATGGATGTTCTGCTCCAGTAAATTTTCGGATCCATGACAAGCTAATAGCAAACTCACCAACAATATTTGAATATTCATGATATGAACGTGGTTATACCCGTGTATATTCAAGTAAGCATCCACGACTAGCTTGCATTTCAAATTGTAAATATCATCAATATTAAAGTCATTTAAAAACTATTTTCAGTTGTTGTATGTCAAATAATCATATAAAACGACAATGAAAATTCATCGCACTTCCAAAAATTCCACATCAGAAATAATTGTACTTACAGTGATAATTCATCGCATCTATAGTTAAAATGAATCGCATTTAGTAATCAATATATTATGGATTCTGCTGCTTAAATAACACTTTTTTGGATTTTAATCCTGTTATGATACATTAAAAAGTTATATTCTAATGAAATTCTGTTAAAACATACATTCAAATCTATTATTTTGTATTTTCAAAAAGTAAACAAACGCATTTTTTCCCATCATCCTTTATTCTACAATAGACATACTCGCGTACAACAGTGAACATGAACTAACTGGATTCGCACTTTATATACACTGGGTAAGAAGGGATTTTATTGCGGTAACTAGAAAGCATGCTGGTAAAAAGGTGTGCTTGATTTGAATTCGTCAAGCGTTTGTGTGATATGATAATGAAGATAACATACGAAATATGATATGAATTCATGTATAACATAGAAAAACATGAATAAAAATAATAAACACAAGAAATATTTCATGCGGTGACACTACCGTCGGTACAACCATGTCTACAAAGATAAGGGAAAAAGACGACTACAGTGTTTCACTCCGGGGGAAAAGGGGAGGGGATATTTCAGAGGACATTTTTTTTCATATGAATTTTCACTCATCAGTATTATTTATTAACGATTTGATTTTCTTAACATATTTAAAGTTATTATTTGGAAGAAGATCACTTAAGCTTGTATATATGTATCTATCATTTTTTTCAGACGAACGTATCAAGTATTGACCTCTCGAGATAATGCTGACATAAAAATGCTAAAAGTTGCCTTGAAAAGCTATAGAATTGTACAACTGACCTTTTAAAGTCATTTTACAGTTTATATACAGTTTTATATACATGGTTTCACTCCTGACTATACATGCTGTTTAAATTTTCTTAAAAAGCACACACAAAAAGGTTTTCATTATTGCAACCAATAAACCAACATCACTATTACAATGCCGCAAACAAATTTGGTATTAGACGATAGGCAATAAACACATTATAGTGCATGCTTTAGAAAGAAAGTTTACATATATACATTCTTTTAAATCCTGACAATTTTTTTTCAGTTCAGATTTTAAAATCGATAGTGATTCTTTTTTTCGTATGGATAAATCTATTGTTTTTGCTTTGTATATGAGTGATACCTAACATCCACGCATTCCAACATCTATCTAAATCCCGAATGCAAACAAATCTTATTCGGAAGATTCCATATACATAGTGTTTTATTGTTATTTTATTACAATATAATGATAAAAAAGATACTAGTATTACTAGACTTGTAATAGTTTACACCAATCCTACATAATTTAGTGTTTCGGCGGTTTTTGTATCATGTACTCAAGATAAATGTATTACATTTATGAATGGGTTTAAGCATTGTAAGCCCGCCATCATCAAGGATTCACCTATAATATCATTTCAATTTTGTCGACGTTAATAAATCGGCTATATTTTTATGCTTTTTATAAGCTATTATTGGTTTGACCGAAAATATTTCTTTGCAAACCTGATCATGTTTGAGTAGATCCCAATGTTTAGTGATGCATAGTTTTAATTTGTGAATGCACGGATTGAATTGCATTGCCAATACTAAAGGTATTACCTTTGTGTGTGTTTTTACCCATTTTCTGATTAAATCAGATCTATCACTTGGTAATGCCTCATAAATGTACCAAAGATCGGAAAACAGCCCAAGGCCACCAATGGGTCTTCAACGCAGCGAGAAAATCCCGCACCGGAGGCGTGATTCAGCTGGTCCGTAAACAATAATGATATTATTTTTTAAGTTCAGATTTTAATATAAGAGTGCTATGAAAATACAGGTGCTTGTACATGCATGGAAAACGCAATTCAAACAATAAAAACAAAAGAAATATTTATTGTATAGGTTATAATCCGGATTCATTAAAAAGTTCATAACAATGTTTAGTGTCGTTTGGTCTACCATATGTTATGGAAGTATACTTTACAAAAATAGACTTGTATAATATATATACAGCATATTATTAATTTTCTCTTGTTATGCATTATGTTTAATTTACATTATTTGTCATGTTGTATGTGTCATGTATGTTGTACAGTTGGATTACGCAATATCATATTTATGATATGTGCTTTATCCAATAAAATATTTGATTTGATTTGAAATAACCCACTGAACATATGTAAAACTGACTTGAAATTTCGTAAAATATAGTGCTGTGTTGCAAAAACTGAACGTTTTCTTCCAAACACAGCAAAGTGTTTGGCGTTAGCTCGAAACTTCCTTATGACGTGACGTGAACACCATTATGACGTGATGTGATGTCATATAAATAACGTTATTTTTTGAAAAAATAAACATCTAGGCTTTATACATGTATACCTTAGTAAATCTTCAATTAAGCAAGGTAACATGCTGCTATACAAGATTGAATAACAATATACTGTTTATGTTATTTTGTACTGAAATTGACCCGTTTCTGGACAGTGTTTGGAAATTTCGCTCCGCACTAAGAGGGTTAACATCAAATAGAATAAAATGGAAAAAAGTTTTTTACAACAATATCAGGAATGTTTAACCCTCTTGCTGCCAAAGGACATTTATGGCTTCTACACACAAAACTTGTTTATTGTGTAGAACGTCAATGGTCCATGGTAACGTCACAATACAGAGGGCACTGACAACGTCAAAGACGGCGCCAAAAGGACGATTTTGGCGGGAATGAAGCAAACTCAATTAATGCATTATTTTTATACTTAAAACGGATGTAACTTTTTGTCAACAAATAATACAGGATCATAAGCTTGTTTATACTTAATAACAACTTATTTAACGTGTTTACTACTTATGTAGTTCACGATTTTCATGCAAAATGTCGCATACTTTGAGAAATTTGTTAAATGTTTTTCATATATCATTTAAATCAGAATATCTTAATTAATAATCGCATTCCTAATAAATAATCACAAAAAGGTAACTGTTATACTTGCTTACGCGAAAAATTCACAATACACGCTTTATTTAAGAGAATTGGAAAATATTTGTTGGGCTCAAAATGAGTGATTGACTTCTTAAGTATTTTTGTAAAGGTACACACAAAAAAGTTAATGTAACACAATAATAATAATAATATTCTTTATTTAAAGATGGTAACCCAATTAATTTTCCTTAATTTTCACTAATCTTACTTGGGGCCCTAATAAAGTAAGTACAAACATGATAAAGTACATACAAATAAACAATAAAAGCAATCAAGCAGTATATATACATAAGATTAATATCATTCATAGTGCTGTGTGGCTTGATGGAGATATTTGAAGCATTTAGATTTAAATAAACATAAGGAAGTTGATGTTTTTATGTACGTTGGTATGTTATTCCATAGAATTGCAGAACTGTATGCAAAAGACTTTTCATTATATTTGTGTTTGGCCGATTACTACCACATTGTTTTTGAGACGGATCTTAGATTTCTTTCATAAATATACGATATGGTTGTATTGCGATATGATATTTCAATATATTTTATAACTGTTTCATCATGGAAGCAATAATCTAAAAATATTTATTTTTGTTCGAAATGGGGATATTAAATTAGTAGGTGACCCGATGATTTATCTTCCTATCTAACATATCATCCTTTCCCGGTGGAAATCTAAATTTTCAGCCATTCATCTCAGATTTTTTACTTTGTAGGACCTACTGAGCAACAGATTTATTGTTCATTAGATCTCAGTCGTCCTTAATATTGCATGAAATACCTGCCACTGAACGTTGAGCAAACAACAATTTATCAATCAACGAATTTTAAAAGATATTTCATATATGCCAATTACAATTTGTATTTCATCATAGAAAATGAAAATAATAATATAATATTTTCAAGTCATGAATAATGATTGATTCAGGTTCACATGTAGACAATAGAAATTAATTTTAGAATTTCTTCCTCGTTTTTCTGTTTTCAAACTCATATATCAAATATTTCTCTAAAATTTTGTGTAATAAGTGGTCAACAAAAAATAACAAACATGATTAACAAATAAACAAAATGAATATGGATAATAACGTTTAAAATTCTTTCCTCGCCTACCGAAACAAGGCTAGGAATGAAAAATTAATCTGACACATATAATACTTTACAACACGAAGTAGTTCATAGAGAGTTTTACTTATTTTTATTTGTACGTGCATATATTGTTTTTATTTTTATTTTCATTGGGTGCCGTTGTTTTGTTTATATAATTATTTGAGAGATTCTTTTCGGTATTTATCAATTATAACAAGGTTTACTAAGCTAATAAGATAACAAGGATAAATATATTCTAGTATTTTAGAGGTGGTTAATAAAACAAAAGCGCTTGTAAAATTATTAGCAATGAGTATATTATCTTCATGTTTTTAAAGATAAGAAATATGAAAAAAAAACTATATTTCAAGGTTAAAAGTTGTATTTTGAATAATGTTGTATTAAAACATTGATTATAACAATCTTAGAGCAATATTTTTATAAAATTACTTTTACATCGCTTTTCCTAATTACGGCTAAATTGTCGCGGGAAAAATTGTGGACGGCGGAAAGCGCTGTTCTACAAAGAGACACAAGTTTTGCAACGTCACAAATATGAAACGTGAAGATGCTTTTGGCGCGACAAAGCAAGAAATAAACTCGGCAGCAAGAGGGTTAAGAATCAAAAGCCTCGAGAAAAAGTCTACTTGAATACATAAACGATTCCACTGCTATAACCAAACTAATGGGTGCCATATTACAGCTCAAAATAGCATAGTACCATCAACCAAAATATCAACACAACGATCCAAAACAAACATATTGTGAATGATGACACAGAACTTTCATTGAAAATTAACAAATCATCACTTGATAAAAACCAAGTTTGTGAAACAATGCAAGAACGAAGACGAACTAAAAAGTATTTTCGCAAAGCCAGAAGACAAGAAATTGCACGGCAACGAGATGGGTCGCTACAGAGAATGAACGCTAAACAAGGTGACAACAAAATATTTCCTAAGCTTGTATATGCACAAAGGGAAACTAAAAGCAACTGTTATATCAGATCTTAAGATGGAAGAGGCAAAACATATTCTACAAAGGAAGAAATAATCAAAGGTTGAAACAAACATTTCAGCAAGCTCGCAACACCGCAACACCTGAGTCTAATAACCGAAAATCTGACTATAACAACAAAGAATTCGATATAGACACTATTGAAGAAAGCTGTAATCAAAATGTTGTACCCCGAGTTTTTACATGAGAAGAGATTGACAAAGCCATCAATCAGTTGGAACCAATTGTGCCCCTCTTCTTGCCGACTTGTTTCTTTATTATTATGAGGCTGACTTTATACAGGAACTTCTTAGGTAGAAAGATAAGAAGTTAGCAATATCCTTTAACTTTACGTTCCGCTATATAGATGATGTTCTCTCACTAAATAATACAAAATTTGGTGACTATGTTGAACGAATCTATCCCATCGAACTAGAGATAAAGGATACTACAGATACAGATAAGTCTGCCTCATATCTTGACTTACATCTAGAAATTGATAATAAGGGTCGGTTGAAAACAAAACTTTACGACAAAAGAGATGATTTCAGCTTCCCAATTGTGAACTTTCCATTTCTATGTAGGAAGATTCCAGCAGCGCCTGCATACGGAGTATATATCTCCCAATTGATACGATATTTCCGGGCTTGTATTTCCTAACATGATTTCCTTGATAGAGGATTGCTGCTCACAAGGAAGCTATCAAACCAAGAGTTCCAAATGGTGAAGTTGAAATCATCCCTTCGTAAATTTTACGGACGCCATCACGAGTTGGTTGACCTCTATTAATTGGAATGGTCTAATATCCTAATATCAAAACAAAAAGTAGTGATATAATGAGGAATACTTAGCACAGAACTTTATAAAGTATACTTAAATGACATTCTGGACCAACTTCAAAAACAGCGATCTCGGTACCTAGATCGTAAATGTATATTGTGGATCTCCAACTTGTGCAGGCGATGTCGCCACTAGAGGTATTCTATCGAAGATCAATGAAGTAAATTATGTTGCTACCCGATAACACCACATATACAGCTATTTATACTAATACAGGAGTAATTCCAGTCCAAGGCACTATACAAAAAGCAGCTATTATTATATACAAAAAGTTTTGTAATGGATTCCTCAGTAGAAAAGGATCTTGCTGAAAGGCAACTCTCAATGTCTGGATTTATTTTATTTTTTTATTTATTATTTTTTTGGCGGTATTTTGTCCAAGGTTATGGTTGTCTTTCTGATATTGTTTTACATCTAATCCCCTTGTTTTATTAATTTTGTATTTACATTGTGTCATAGATCAAATTTATTCGTTCAGTGTATGTTCACTTTTTTTTTTAATATATCTTTTGATTGAGTTAAGCCATTTCAATTGATATTTCATAGTGTGTCTTTCTATGTTGTGATGTTACACTATTGTTTCAGGTAGGGTGAAGGTTAGCGCCTATTAAAACGTTTAAACCCGCTGCATTTGTTTGCACATGTCCTAAGTCAGGAACCTGATGTTCAGTGGTTGTCGTTTGTTGATGTGGTTCATAAGTGTTTCTCGTTTCTCGTTTTTTTATATAGATTAGACCGTTTGTTTTCCTGTTTGAATGGTTTTACAGAAGTCATTTTTGGGGCCTTTATAGCTTGCTGTTCGGTGTGAGTCAAGGCTCCGTGTTGAAGGCCGTACTTTGACCTATAATGGTTAACTTTTACAAATTGTGACTTGGATGGAGTGTTGTCTCATTGGCACTCATACCACATCTTCTTATATCTATTAATTCTCAAACCTGGCTTTCTAAAACACGATGCTTACTAGCACATTGCAATATGTTTTATCTTCCGCTAATGAACTTATACAGAATACAGTAAGTAGATACCAATGGAAAGCAACAGTAAGGAAAGCAGTCGCAATGCTTGGCATAAAGAACTGACGACAGAAGTATCATTATACAGCTCCTTCCGCTACTTATCTACAAATAATACATTCTTGTCATCAAAACACTCAGCCCTGTGTTAAAAGTGTTGGTACCTTCAATCAAGGTATAAGCCGTCTTCAGCCAAAATTGAAGCTCTTAACATGAATATTTATTTGCAAGGCAACAAGGCTGCATTTAACAAAAATGCAATAAATACAACTAGTCTTCTCTGCAATAAAAACTCAGAAACTGCATGTTGAACATTTTCTTCTAGATTGTAAAACTGCGCATGATACTCGTAAACTATACCTGCATGAATAAAACAGCTTTCTACGTAACTTTAAATACTTTGGTAAGTACTTTAACCTAACCAGTGTTGTAATAGATAAACAACTTATTTTAGATCCAAGTAGATTATCATGTGCTTGTGACTGTAGATGCAAATGTACCGATAATTGCTTTAAAGTAGAGTATATAACCAGGAAACTCTACTACGCCTTACATGTCAAAAGAAATGAACTATTGAAGGCAAACGAAAAGGTCAACTAATGTAGCCGACATGCATCTTACGTAGCGTATTCGTTATATTTGTATATGTTATTGTGAAACTGCCTATTCTAGAGGTGGCGTGAATCAGATGTGGATACTAAAAAATTCCAAAGATCTTTTAGAGTACATACAATCTAAGACTCTCTCATCTTGCAATATCATTAAAACATTTGATTTTTCTACACTTTACACAAGTATTCCCCATTCCAAACTAAAAGACAAATTGAAAGAGTTGGTATTACTTTGTTTCATTAAAAAGAATGGTGAACGTAGATACAAGGATCTTGTCTTGGGGAGGGATAAATCCTACTTTGTAAAGAATCACTCTGATTCAAACAAAAATTTTTCTGAAACTGACATTATCAAGATGCTTGATTTCTTGATTGACAACATATTTGTTACGTTTGGAGGACGTGTTATTCAACAGACTGTCGGAATTCTAATGGGAACCAATTGTGCTCCTCTTCTTGCCGACTTGTTTCTTTATTATTATGAGGCTGACTTCATACAGGAACTTCTTAGGAAGAAAGATAAGAAGTTAGCAATATCCTTTAACTTTACGTTCCGCTATATAGATGATGTTCTCTCACTAAATAATACAAAATTTGTTGAACGAATCTATCCCATCGAACTAGAGATAAAGGATACTACAGATACAGATAAGTCTGCCTCATATCTTGACTTACATCTAGAAATTGACAATGAGGGTCGGTTGAAAACAAACCTTTACGACAAAAGAGATGATTTCAGCTTCCCAATTGTGAACTTTCCATTTCTATGTAACAACATTCCAGCAGCGCCTGCATACGGAGTATATGTCTCCCAATTGATACGATATTCCCGGGCTTGTTTTTCCTAACATGATTTCCTTGATAGAGGATTGCTGCTCACAAGGAAGCTATCAAACCAAGAGTTCCAAATGGTGAAGTTGAAATCATCCCTTCGTAAATTTTACGGACGCCATTACGAGTTGGTTGACCGTTATGGAATAACCGTTTCACAGATGATATCGGATATATTCCTTATGTTGTAACTACAATACCCTTCCCTTTTCACGAATGTGACCTACCGAACTAGACTATTTACCGGATTTGTAATAACATAAGCAACACGACAGGTGCCAGATGTGGAGCAGGATCTGCTTACCTTCAGGAGCACCTGAGATCACCCCCAGTTTTTGGTGGGGTTCGTGTTATTGGTCTTTAGTTTTCTATGTTGTGTCTTGTGTACTATTATTTGTCTGTTTGTCTTTTTTTTTTAGCCATGGCGTTGTCAGTTTATTTTCAATCTATGAGTTTGACTGTCCCTCTGGTATCTTTCGTCCCTCTTTTACAGTGAATTTGTAGAATTAGCGAATATGTATAATCCCTGTATAATCACTGGTAACTATAGTGATTATATATAATTACTAAAATTTTATGAAACATAAATATCAAAATCTTAGGCACAATATTCTAATACAAATCATAAATTTTTAAAAACTACATTGTAAATTTGGTTGACAACTACTATGAGGGTCTGGATGGGGGGTCCGGTCCCCCATTTCTTTATTCTTGAATGTTTTACATCATTTTTCTCTGTACTGTATATTTTAGCACACTATTATTCTCCATTCTTATTTTTTTTTTACTTTACTTTATTTTTAGCCCTTAATTCTGCACTGTTTGCCCATTATTCTATTTTCTGTAAATCCCATCCAGAAACTCTACTATTGAACATTAGCTCTGCTTATCCTTCTTTTTTTTTAAATTTAAAAAAAAACCTAAGCCTTCACATATCTGATGCATCAGCATGCGGAATCATTATCACAGCCTCCTCCAACATTGTGTTCAATCTGTCAAGCATGTGTTCTGTTTGTGTTTGTGGACGTTTAGTTGCATTGTTTGCTTAGTTCGAATTCCTTGTTCGTAAACATTCATGATCTATGTTTTAGAGCAAAAAACATGTGATCTGTGCATTCATGTTGGTATTATCAATTTCAATTTAAAAATACTCATTATGATTTTTAATGTTAAAAAGAATATCCACAGATAAAAAACTGTTCACTTTAATAAGATTTGATAAAAAGTAAAATCACAAAAATACTGAACTCCGAGGAAAATTCAAAAAGGAAAGTCCCCAATAATTAGACAGGGAATGAAAACAGTCCCCTGAAACCAAAAAGAGGTTATACATACGATGTATTTGTCTGTATTTGATTTATTTTTACCAGACAGAGAATCTTCCTATTATTGATTATCCATGAAAACATTCCAGGGAATTAGTAAAATAATTCTTAAAATTTTCAGTAATTATATAAAATCACTGGTCATTTTCAGGGATAATATATAATCACTAACGATTTTAGTGATTATACAGAATCCCTGAAAAATCAGGGTTTCTACATGATCCCTGATTATACAAATTCACTGTAACATATGTACTAGTTCAGTGTAAATTTAGACCTGTAAACTTGATTTTTTAAACAATTTTGAAAAGAAAAGCTCCTTTGAAGGAGGGAATTCCTTATACAGATACAGAATCAAAACTGTATAGAAGGAAGCAATTAAAACAGCCATCAAGTCTCTTACAAATGTCCGAGTATATCAGCGAGATTAAAGAAACTAGGCTTGCCTAACTTGGCAAGTACATGTAGATGAATAAGATCATGATTCAAAATTTTAAAAGTCAAACGATAATAATAATAAACGGCCAAGTCATTCATAAATTTAGCTGTGAAAGGTCCCAGCAAATGGTAAGTATGAGAAATGAAGAATAATCCATGTAGTTATCTCTAAGTTATTCCAAATAGTAATATAATTGTTTAAGGTTTACTTCGACAGGAATTCAACTAGACAAATATTTAGCGTTAATTTTGTTAAGGAAAAAAGAAGAGATAATATCATGGTTTATTCATAATAAAATATTCCTACACACACTTGAAATAACCAAACGAATATAGCAGCGGGGTATAATCAACAAACCACTGACTAGAATTGTCAAAGAAATCTAACAATAATGTAATAATCTGTGAATATTTTACAGCAAAATAAAAAATCAATACAAACAAAAACATGTAAGACAACTATAAGGTACATCAAGTTATAAGTTATTTCCTGAATATGGTAAAGATGGACTGCAGAACAATTTATATAAACAAAGAAAAAGACTGAAAGAGGAAAAAGCGAAATTAAAGTAGCACTCAAGAGAAGTGTTCTCAAGAATAAATAAGCCTTAACTGTAATATAAGTGCTAATCTGTAGACACAGTTGAGTATGCACGACTGCCTTTCGCTGTCTCGAAATCAGATCCTTCATCAAAGAAAGGAGAGTGGGCATTGATAGGACTTTTCAGGTTATTGGTTACTTAACTTTCAGTGGCAAATATTCCATGCATATTAGATACACATATTTAAGTTCCCTACCCGGTAAGATACTAGTTTTCTAAATTGTTAATACGATTCATGATATTGTTCACACTTTTCAATGCATCCTATGTACGCTTGATCTTTATGGGAATTTAATATACCAAAGGTTTACTTCAAACTGAACCTCACATGCATTCTCTTATTATCTTGCAAGAGTCAGTTCTATTTGAGTTTTATCACGAATATCATTGGCTGAGACTTAACAAGTGAAGAATCAAAGTTTTTGTGAGGACTGAAGGGTAAAGATTGCTTTAATTTTGTAATATGAAGTAAAAATTAAACATTATACATGTAATGAATTTAGCCAAATCTTATATTTTGAAGTAGAGTTATCTTCCTTTGTTCATACTTGTACTATGTTAAACCTAATTTTAGAGCAGATTCATACACCATGCACAACTAATACTTAATAAACCATTTTCTTGACAAGTATGGTTATTCAAATAGACATCATTTTGTAAACTTTGATATTCGAGTATAACATATCATCAATAAATTGTATGTAATTGCCTGGATTGACTCTAAAGAACGTTCACGTCTACTGCATGTTGTTTTTACTACCAGTGATAAATATCAATAAGAAGATGTGGTATGAGTGCCAATGAGACAACTATCCATCCAAGTCACAATGTGTAAAAAGTAAACAATTATAGGTCAAAGTACGGCCTTCAACACGGAGCCTTGGCTCGCACCGAACAGCAAGCTGTAAAGAGCCCCAAAAGACTAGTGTTAAACAATTCAAACAGGAAAACCAACGGTCTAGTCTATATAAAAAACGAGAAACGAGACACACTAATGAACCACACCAACAAACAACAACCACTGAACAACAGGCTCCTGACTTAGGACAAGTGCATAAAAATGCAGCGGGTTTAAACGTTTTAACAAGCGCCAACCTTCATCCTAACCTGAAACAGTGGTATAACATTACAACATAAAAAGACACACAATAAAATATCAATTGAAATGGCTTAACTCGATAAAAAAAAAAACATTACACAAAAACAAGTAAATATACACTGAACGAATAAGTTTGATCTATGACGCAATATAAATAAAAAAAGATGTTTCAATGTCAAAACGACAACCAACTTTAACTTAGGACAAAATGGCGTTAAATAAAAAAACGTACACAGGTAGATTTAAATATAATAATTTTTGTTGTTAGGAGTACAGAAACATTTTTTACAAAATAAATTTGTTAATCATAGTACGAGTACAGAATTGAAATTTTTTTCGTTATACTAAATACTTATCATAGGTGGTACATATTAAAAATAGAAGGACGAGATATAACACAAAATAAGTATACATTGAATAGCACAAATGCATTACAAATTGTGTCAACAGGTAAAATTAACACGAAAGTACAACTTGAGAGTGCTGGCAGTTACTGAAAGCTAGTTAAAAGCCAAAAACAATTAATAATAAAAAAATCATGCATCAGAGACTAAAAATAATTTAAACACATCCCAGGCAGCGATTTAGTGTTTTAATGCCATGGACAGTCAAAAAGACATCACTTGTGCAATGCCAAAATAAGAGTAACGACAGGCAGTAGGATAGTTAGGATTTAACCTTACAATAAATATGTATGATGTTATGTATAGATAAAAACAATTTCTAAATAGAAAACAAACGTGGATGTGTATATATAAATCCCAAAAAACCATTCGAAAAGAAAACAAATTTAGTTATGTTTTAATTTGTTCATGACAAAATCGATGTTAGTGCCAATGAAAACAATATTCAAAGATCTTATTACAACATTAATAAGATAACCTGTACTAATAAGTTTGTTTAAAGGTTCGATAAGTGTACACGGATCACATAGTGATTTCCGCGCTTTTAGTACAATATTACCGTAAAATTAGGATGTGAAATACCATTTTTAATAAGTTTTCTACATGTACAGCCAAATTTACTAATCAAATCTTTGTATCTTTGAAAGAATTTAGTAAAAGTTTTAAGTAATTTATGGTTACGAAATCCCTGACTTAATAATTTACCAGTGATACATTGATAAACCCTGGAAGAAGGGTTTTGATTGCATAATTGCAATCTTTACCCCAAAAACCCAACTGAATAAAGCTGTATAACCTTAACAATATTGACTTTAATATCTAACAATTGCATAAATACCTGGTAGCTCTGGATAAAATTGAATTTGTTAGTTGCAAGAAAACTTTGTTAAGAGAGATAACTTAAGAAACCAATGATTTATAGTGTACTGTATGAATAAAGTGTATTTATAGTGTAATGTATGATTTATAGTGTATTTATGGTGTAATGTATGATTTATAACAACATCATCAACAACAACATTACTTTATTTTAAGAGAGTTACACAGTTACCTATATAACTAATCTTCCTTGATAAAAATCAAACAAAATGCAAACATATACATTGCATACATTAGTATAAAAAGACAAGTATGATAATAATGTTCAATACAACTTGATAAAATGTTATGAAAAAATAAACGTGATGACATAATCAGTTTTCAATATTTTTTATACAGCTAGGTTGATTTTAATAAATGATCTGTTATTTTGTATTTGAAAGAATTATCATTTGTAATATTTCTTAACGGTATTGGCAGATTATTCCACAAGAATGGTCCAGAATACATAAAAGATTTTTTGAACAATTCTGTTTTTGGTTTAGGGAGTATGAGGTTTCCTTGAATAGCATTTCTCAAGGGGTATGGATTTCTGTCTGAAACATAATGAAACTTGTTAGTAAGATATGATGGTGCACAAACTTGTGATATTTTATTCTCCAGTCTGTTCAACTGTCATCCAGTTTAAGTGTTTGAATAAGGGCTCGGAAGGAGCGAAAGGGTCTGTTTCTAGTATTATTTCTAGCAGCTCTCTTTTGTAATTTTAATATCCTTTTTAAACCCTCACTGCTACAAATACTCCACACTATACAACAATAATCAATTAGTGGCAAGATATAACCATTGTAGAATAATTTTCTACAGTCTAGATTTAGAAATTTCTTAATCTTTAATAGTAGATATAGCCTAGATGAAATTTTGAGCAGATCACATCAATTTGGTTTGTCCATGTGAGGGAAGGGTCAATTTTAATGCCTAAGAGACTTTCTCATGTGGAAGATTGTATCACTTGATTGTTAATAGTTAAACAACTCTCATTGTAATGTGGCATTGCTTTTTGCTTTGTTTCAATAATCATATATTTTGTTTTATTTTTATTGATGAACATATTGTTATCATTACACCATTCCTCAACACCATGTAAATCTTCTTGTATCTTTGACTGCAGAGTTTGATTACAATTACCAGAAAGATGTAAAGTTGAATCATCAGCATATAAATCAGTGCAACAATTTTTCATATAGATAGGAAGGTCGTTTATGTATAATATAAACAAAAGGGCCCTAATATGGAGCCTTGGAGGACACCATACTTGATATAAAGTTTTTCTGAATGAGCATTACCAATTTGTACTTGTTGAATTCAAATACGATTTAAAAAAAGAAACAGCAGCATTATCAAATCCATAAATTTCAAGTTTTTACAAAGAATATCATGATCTACTACATCAAAAGCTTTCTTAAAATCCAACAGGACTGCTAAGTTGATGTTACCTTCATTCATATCCTGTACCCATTTATTTATGATATTGATAAGGGCAGTTTGGCAAGAGTGTTCTTGTCGAAACCCGGACTGTGCTGGGTGTAAAAGATCTAATCTTTTTAGATAGTCATACAAATGTTTTGAAACATGATTTTCTAAAAGTTTTGATAAAACAGAAAGTACAGAAATTGGTCTATAATTTGTTGCCATGAATTTTTCCCCAGCTTTAAAAACAGGGGTTACTCTTGCCTTCTTTAGAACACTGGGTAATGTACTTGTATCTATTATTCTGTTAAAAATGTAAGTTAAAGATGAAGTTATGAAGGAAACACTTTTTGGTCCTATGTTATCAGATCCGGTGGATTTATTAATGTCAAGTTTGATCAATATAGTGTATTTATAGTGTAATGTATGATTTATAGTGTATTTATGGTGTAATGTATGCTTTATAGTGTATTTATGATGTAATATATGATTTATAGTGTAATGTAAATGTTGGCATCATTCATTGTAATTGCTGAGTTCACTTCATTTTGTATCTTCATGTAGTTAAATGTTGTTTTTTTTTATGATTATTTTTCATTAATGTTCTATTGTATATATTTGCATGAAGGATTTCAACAAATATTTCATGCACATTAAGAATCTTTATTATTATATCAGCTTATTTTCCTTAATTTAATGTGTGTTTGTTTATACCAACAAAATCTTCTCTCTTATAATAGATGTGGCACATATAAACTAGAGTAGAGGTGTGGCATTGTCGTACTTTACCAGTAATAATCATCTGGTTTGATTTTGAACACAACATGAACACAACTATGATAAATATAAGCAAAACCATCCTTCTCACCTATGATAAATATCAACAAAACATATCCAGAAATGTTTTGGCCTTGTTTACATTGTGTTGGCAAAAACAAAAGCAATATATACAATGAACTTGTATCACTTTTATTGACTGACTCAATAATTATCTTCTCTCTAGATTAAAATCAAACTTTTAATTGAACATTTGAATTCTAATATTTCAACAAAGATTTTGGATATCATAAATATTTGGATAGAAGACTATATACAAATATCACAATAGGTCTTGATATAGCTATACAAATAGGTGTTTCTCTTTTTATGCCTTTTTTGTGCTTCTTTGTTACATTTGTTTGTTTTTATAGTGATTAAGATGATAACACAATGTTGACTGCTGTACCCCTATTTTTGACATTTTTACCTATTGTGTCTGTTGTTTTGTTCACGCATCGTTGTCAATAAAATGGAATTTGATGCGACTGCCATACAAGTGAGAGGTTTAGCTAGCTATAAAACCAGGTTCAATTCACCATTTTCTACATAAGAAAATGCCTGTACCAAGTCAGGAATATGACAGTTCTTTCCATTCGTTTGATGTGTTTGAGCTTTTGATTTTGCCATTTGATTAGGGACTTTCCTTTTTGAATTTTCCTTGGAGTTCAATATTTTTGTGATTTTACTTTTCTCTATGATCCTAGCATTGATAGAGCTATACAAATAGGGTCTCTCTATGATGTTAGCATTGATAGAGATTTACAAACAGGTGTCTCTTTATGATGCTAGCATTGATAGAACTTTACAAATAGGTGTCTCTCTACGATGCTAGCATTGATAAAGCTATACAAATATATGTCTCTCTACGATGCTAACACTGATAGAGCTTTACAAATAGGTGTCTCTCTATGATACTAACATTGATAGAGCTTTACAAATAGGTGTCTCTCTATGATGCTAACATTGACAGAGCTATACAAATAGGTGTCTCTCTATGATGCTAGCATTGGTTATGTGTTGAAATTTAGTTCTGAGATGTGAATATACAATGCTGTTATCACGAGCATTAATGAAAATGCTCAAAAAATTGTAACTGTAAGTTTTTGAACTGATTTCGGAAAGCATTCAGATACATTACTATACATTCATTTATATTCGCGAGTGCCAATTTTTGTGGATTAAGGAAAAATTATATTTTCATGGGTACTTGATTTTAATGGTTTTGAACAATTCTGCAAACAAGTCTATTGTAAATGCATACTCGATCGACACTGACGAAGGCCATCTATTTCAACTTATTCTTATTTATCTTTTATCGGAATCGTTGCACAATTTTTTGACTTTTATAATTTTTTGCTGATTGAAGTATTGTCGGTCCCGGGCAATCTGATACATGTCAAGTTTTCAGGTTGGTTATTTTTTCTTATTTAAAGACTCTTTTATAAAAAAAAATCCAACACATTGTTACAAGATGTTGAATCTTTTTATCAAACTATTTGAAACGTTTGGAGGACGTGTTTTTCAACAGAGATTTGTCTTTTAGTCTTGGTATTGTCTGTTTTTCTTCCGACCTATGGTTTTAAGTTGATTGTTCCTTCTGGTATTTTCTGCTCTTTTTATTAAAACTTCATCTCTACCATAGTTAACACGTGCGTATCGACAGTAGAACGAACAACGACCTTTCATACAAACTAATGAATTCTAATATACCTAACGTAACTGAAGGAAAGGATATCGGGGTAGTCAATAAGATTCACAGCTGTCATTCTAAAACCACAAAGGCGGAAAGGTGAATAAGACCAGAGATATTGCATGATTCTCTGATAAAGCCAACTCGCTTTTTGCATTGCTTTGAAAGACTTTAAAGATTAATAAATTCAGAAACGTTAACTTTTTTTAGCCGTTTGATTCGAACGTCACTGATGATCTTTTGTACACGAATCTGGCGTACAAAATTTTATCCTGTTATCTATGATTTTATTTGCCTTATTTCTGAACCAAACGTCAGTGAGAACCACAACTTGACAAGTTTTGTATGGGAACCATACAAAAATAACGTTTATAGACAAAACATGGGTATGGTGGAGTGGCTATACTACGGAAACAACATCTGCCCCATCTTGTAGAAAAAGTTGATGATGGCTCAGAGAAAATCATATGTATTAAACTAAATGAAAAAGACATTCAGATTCTGTAAATCTGTGTTTGCCATTCAAAGAGTTAAAACAGACAATTGAACATTTCAAAGAATGTCTAGCTTCACAAAATAATAGTCAAATACTCTGATACATGTACACACGTCCCGTGTGGAGACTGGAATTGTGATCTGATGAAAACCACAAATAAATCAGCACGACTAAATGGGAAGAAGTTAACGTTTAAAGCAACTCCATTAACGTTCATTCATCCGAATGGCAATGACATAACAACTGATTATACCTTTGTACATGACAGTCTGGCTGACAAAGTCTACAACACTATAAGACTGGATATGTTATCAAACAACAATTCTGATCACTATCAATCTGTAAACGGAAATCGAACCAAAAGCCTCGAGGAGAATTCACTTGAATACATTAATAATTCAACTGCTATAAACAAACTAATGGATGCAATATTAGAGCTCAAAACAGCATAACTATCAACACAATGATTCGAAACATACATATTTGGAATGATGAAATAGAAATGTCATTGAAAAAGAACAAATCATCACTTGATAAATGGAAACAGGAGGGAAAACCAACAGCTTGTGAAACAATGTAAGAACGAAAACGAAATAAACTGGGCAGAGCCTGAGGACAAGAAATTGAACGGCAACGAATGAGTCGCTACAGAGAATGAACGTTAATTAACAAGGAGACAAGAAAATGTTTCATAAGCTTGTAATAATACTCCAAGGTTAGAACGAAAGATCGCAACACCTGAGTCTAATAACCTAAATTATAACTATACCAACAAAGAAATCGATTTAGAAATTATTGAAGAAATCTGTAAACAAAACCCCTGAATTTTTACATTCAAAGACATTGACAAAGCCATTAATCAGTTGAATACCTGCAAGGCACCTGATATTTACGGCATTACCGCTGAACACATAAAACATGGTGGAGATACATTACTACAGGCAATTACCTCTATAATAAATATCAACTGTTCTTCTGCAACCGTAATATATTGCTTAACACGTGGAATTCTAACTCCAATATTCAGAGGAATCTGTACTTTCAATTATTGGAAAATACTGAAAATATTACTCAGAACATTGTTAAGCAACATCATTGATACTCTTCAAAACCGGTACCAAAGAGGATTCACTCCAAGATTATCTCCACTATACAGTGCCCTCATACTGCCAGAATCCATTGCAGAATCTATGGACCAAGAAATACCGGTTTTTGATTCACTATTGTATGCCAAGTCTGCATTTGATTTCGCCACGTAAAAAATACAGAAATGAACAAACCAGATTCAGCTGTACATATAGACATAAAACACAGCCCAGACTTAAAAAGGTCATTATCCATGTTGATGAAAACATCTGAAGGGAAGGCGAACAGCCTTTTGGGTGCTGGTCTTCATAAAAAGAACGGGCTTAACCGAATAAGATACATATTTTCCAAATTTATGCACTTCCTATACTCACCTATGGAGTTGACATTTTACTACCGGACAAAAACACATAGAGCCACTAGAAGTATTCTAACGAAGATCAGTTAAGCAATTTTTGTCGCTACCCAATAACACCGCAGATACAGCTATTTATACTACAGCAGGAGTAATTCCAGTCCAAGGTACTATACAAAAGGCAATTATAATTATATATATATACTCATGTTTGGCATGAAGAACTAACGACAGAAGTATCCTTATACAACTCCTTCCGCTACTCATCTACAAATTATATATTCTTGTGATCAATACACTCATCCCTGTGTTGAAAGTGTTGGTACCTTCAATCAAGGTATTAGTCGTCTTCAGCCAAAATTAAAGCTCTTAACATGAATATTTATTTACAAAGCAACAAGGCTGCATTTAACTAAAATGCAATAGATCCAACTTGTCTTCTCTGCAATAAAAACTCAGAGACTCCATGTTGAACATTTTCTTCTAGTTTGTAAAACTGGGCATGATACTCGTATACCGTACCTGCACGAATAAGACAGCTTTCTACGTAGCTTTAAAAAACTATGGTAAGTGCTTTAACCTAACCAGTGTTGTAATAGATAAACAGCTTATTTTAGATCCAAGTAGATTATTATTTGCTTGTGACTGTAGATGAAAATGTACCGACAATTGTTTTAAAGTAGAGTATACAACCAGGAAACTGTGGTACGCCTTACATGTCCAAAGAAATGAACTATTGAAGGCCTTACTGTCTGGCAAACGAAAAGGTCAACGAATGTAGCCGACATGCATCGTACGTAGCGTATTCGTTTTATTTGTATATGATCCAGTGAATTTGTAGAATTAGTGATTATGTATAATCCCTGAAATTTTCAGGGATTATGTATAATCACTGGTAACTTTAGTGATTATATATTTTACTAAAATTTTCAGGAATTATACATAATCGCTAGAAAATAATGTCAGGGATTATACATAATAACTGGACTGAAGAGACAATGAATAAAAGTAAAATAATTGATCCTATAAAATCATATTTAAACATCTTTAGAAACATAAATATTAAAATCTTAGGCACAATATTCTATACAAATCATTATTTTTTACAAACCGTACGTCGAAATATGGTTGACAACTACTATGAGGGTCTAGGTGGGGGGGAGGGTGTGTGACCGGTCCACATTTCTTTATTCTTTGATTTTTTACATCATTTTTCTCTGTATTGTATATTTTAGCACACTATTATTCTCTATTCTTATTTTTTTGGGTCTATACTTTATTTTTAGCCCTTAATTTTGCACCGTTTGCCCATTATTCCCTATTCTGTAAATCCTATTCAGACCCTTAACTATTGAACATTTGCTCTGCTTATCCTTTTTTTTTTAAATCTAAAAAAAACAACCTTAGCCTTCACATATTGAATCTGATTTTACTGCTCTTTGAAGAGAAATAAAATGTTCGTAGAAACATCTGAAGGTCCTAAAAAGGTCAAACAGACACTTCAAATTGATTCCTTCTGTATTATCTAAGTATAATTTCATGTTTCGTAGTCAGGCATTATCCTTTCCGGCCCTTTTATGAACAACGGCCATTATGGTTTTGGAGTCTCTCTTTCCCTTTGTTTTACAGCAAATTACATGATCTGTGCATTCATGTTGGTATTATTAATTTCAATTTAAAAATATTCATTATGAGTTAATGTGATTTAACACAGTTAAATAGAATATCCCCAGAAAAAAAACTGTTCACTTTAATAAGATTTGATAAATGGACAGGGAATGTAAACAGTCCACTTAAACCATGAAGAGGTTATACATATGATGTATTTGTCTGTATTTGAATAATTTTTACCAAACAGAGAATCTTTGTATTATTGATCACCCATGAAAACATTCCAGGGAATTTGTAAAATAAATTTTAAAATTTTCAGTGATTATATAAAATCACTGGTCATTTTCAGGGATTATATGTAATCATTAATGATTTTAGTGATTATACAGAATCCCTGAAAAATCATGGATTCTACATAATCCCCGATTATACAAATTCACTGTAACATATATACTAGTCCAGTGTTAATTTAGACCTGTAAATATTGTCTTGAACTTGAACTTTTAAACAATTTTGAAAAGAAATGCTCCTTTGAAGGAGGGAATTCCTTATACAGATACAGCCTTGAAACTGTATAGAAGGAAGCAACCAAGACAGCCACCAGGTCTCTTACAAATGTCCGAGTAAATCAGCGAGATTAAAGAAACTGGACTTGCCTAATTTAGCAAATACATGTAGATGAATAAGATCAAAATTTTTAAAGTCAAACGATAATTATAATAAACGGCCAACTTATTCATAAATTAAGCTGAGAAAAGTCCCAGCAAATGGTAATTATGAGAAATGAAGAAGAACCCATGTAATTATCTCGAAGTCATTCCAAATAGTAATAAAATCGTTTAAGGTTTACTGCATAATGTTGTTTTTACTACCAGTGATCAACCCTGGAAGAAGGGTTTTGATTGCATAATTGCAATCTTTACCCCAAAAAAAAAAAACAAAACAAAACCAACTGAATAAAGCTGTATAACCTTAACAATATTGACTTTAATATCTAACAATTGCGTAAATACCTGGTAGCTCTGAATTTGTTAGTTGCAAGAAAACTTTAAGAGAGATAACTTAAGAAATCAATGATTTATAGTGTACTGTATGATTTATAGTGTATTTATAGTGTAATGTATGATTTATAGCGTATTTATTGTGTAATGTATGATTTATAGTGTACTTTATAGTATAATGTATGCTTTATGTGTATTTATGGTGTAATGTATGATTTATAGTGTACTCTATGATTTAGTGTATTTTATAGTGTAATGTATGATTTAGAGTGTATTTTATAGTGTAATGTATGATTTATAGTGTATTTATGGTGTAATGTATGATTTATAGTGTAATGTGAATGTTGACATCATTCATTGTAATTGCTGAATTCTCTTCATTTTTATAATTTCATGTAGTTAAATGTTTTTTTCTATTTTTATGATTGTTTTTCAGTAATGTTCTATTTTAAATATTTGCATGAAGGATTTCAACAAATATTTCATGCACATTAAGAATCTTTATTATGATATCAGCTTGTTTTCCTAAATTCAATGTGTTCTTGTTCATACCAACAAAATCTTTTTCTCTTATAATACAGGTGGCACATATACACTAGAGTAGTGGTGTGGCATTGTCATGCTTTACCAGTAATAATCATCTGGTTTGTTTTCCTTCATGAACACAACTATGATAAATATAAGGAAAACCATCCTTCTCACCTATGATAAATATAAGGAAAACCATCCTTCTCATCTATGATAAATATAAGGAAAACCATCCTTCTCATCTATGATAAATATAAGGAAAACCATCCTTCTCATCTATGATAAATATAAGGAAAACCATCCTTCTCATCTATGATAAATATAAGGAAAACCATCCTTCTCACCTATGATAAATATAAGGAAAACCATCCTTCTCACCTATGATAAATATAAGGAAAACCATCCTTCTCACCTATGATAAATATAAGCAAAATCATCCTTCTCACCTATGATAAATATAAGGAAAACCATCCTTCTCATCTATGATAAATATAAGGAAAACCATCCTTCTCATCTATGATAAATATCAACAAAACAACCATGGAGAACTTTCCAACATATCCAGAAATGTTTTGGCCTTGTTTACATTGCGTTGGCAAAAACAAAAGCAATATATACAATGAACTTGTATCACTTTTATTGACTGACTCAATAATTATCTTCTCTCTAGATTAAAATCAAACTTTTAATTGAACATTTAAATTCTAATATTTCAACAAAGATTTTGGATATCATAAATATTTGGATAGAAGACTATATACAAATATCACAATAGGTCTTGATATAGCTATACAAATAGGTGTCTCTCTATGATGCTAGCATTGATAGAGCTTTACAAATAGGTGTCTCTCTATGATGCTAGAATTGATAGAGCTATACAAATAGGTGTCTCTCTATGATGCTAGCATTGATAGAGCTATACAAATAGGTGTCTCTCTATGATGCTAGCATTGGTTACGTGTTGAAATTTAGTTCTGAGATGTGAATATACAATGCTGTTATCACGGAAACAAGTACATTAGCATGAATCAAATTTCATATATTTGTAACTAAGTTTTCAACTGATTTGGAAAGCATTCAGATACAGAACTATACATTCATTTATATTCACGGGTGCCATTTTTGTTGATTAAGGATTATATTTTCATGGGTACTTGATTTCATGGTTTTGAACAATTCTGCATACAAGTCTACTGGAAATGCATACTTCTTTGAACACTTAAATTCATAGTTCATCTTTACCCAAAAAATCATTCATAACTAGTACCCCAGGGATAATAATTAGTACCCCAGGGATAATACTTAGTACCCCAGGCCAGGGATAATACTTAGTACCCCAGGGATAATAATTAGTACCCCAGGGATAATAATGAATCCCCAGTATAATATTGCCAATTCTAACACTAAATTGATTTTTTTTTTTTCATTTATGAAACCATAGCAAAACAGGATGGTTCCTAAGGCAAACATGATCTGACCTCAACAAGGTTTTAATTAATAACTTCAAATAATGAGTGGTATTAACAAAATAATTTGAAAATAAAAATAGGTTGATCTTGTATTACTTGTACTTATTATAGCACATCATTAATAAGTAACTGGTTATTTTTCATATAAAGTTGGATAATGTATAACATGTTATTTTTTCCCTATTTAACTGTAGCCTGATTCCATTCTTGCCAGAGATGATGTTTAGAGATTGTAGTCTACTATCTTACTAGACAACTCACTCACCAATTAAAATCTATGAATGGATGCTAATGTACATTGTAATTCTATGTGTTATGGAGGTAAAATTAGTATCAGATAACTAACACCTTCAAGACACCTGTCTGACGGCCATGATCAAGTTACAGGAAAGGTCACTATGCAAGCCTATCTATATATACAAAGATGTTGCTTGGGAGATCATGACAACTTAGCAACAAATACGAAAATAACTATACACAACAAGTACATGATAATAAGTTGTCATGGAGACATGATAAATCCTGACCAATCAAATTTCACATATTAGGAATTCAAATTACACTTCATTCTGGGACACAATATAGTAATACATATTGTATAAGCCCCTGATTACTTTTATAAATAGAATTTTTTAAACAAGATTTTACAAAAATAAAAACATACTGATATCATAAAAATACAGTAGAATAATATATCAAGTCTGTGCTTAATCTGTTCTCATGATAGTAACTTCATAGTGTGATAGAAGTCTGATAATGCAACAAAAAAGGGAGAAAGAAGCAAACATCTCTTATATTGCTTATTAAACCATCTCTGAGTATTCACCACAGACAATACCCCATCATAACGTTGAATTCTTTTTAAAACAGCAATCTCAGAAAACCTTTATTTAAAGTATCCTAGTTTACCTGTTAATACATGGATATTTTTTTTAAATCTTTTTTGGTGTTCGATGGATATCTGTCTTCTAGGCATACCACATCTCCTTATCTTTATACTGCTTTAATGTTGTATAATGTTTCACCTTGTACTAGGCATAGACAGAATCTTTTAAATGAATCACTTTTAATAGGCCTATTAGAAATCTTGGAAGTAAATTACCAAGTAATAGGCCTAGCAAAAATCTTTTAAATACCTTCACTTACCAATAGGTGCAGATCGAGCATATCATAAAATAAAATATAAGTATTACAATAACTTACATATATTATACACCTTGTTGACTTGTAGTTTGTTACTTTTAGACATAAGCACTTAAATTTCTTGCCTTTACTTTAGAGACGAAGGAGTATATATATACATATGTATATATCTGTGTTCTTATTTGTCACAGAAGAGGTAGAAATCTGCAAAGGAAATGGGTTTCTGCTCTATTTTACGAGTATATAAAAGTCAAAATAAGCATGATGTTTAGCCTGGTACTCACTGCTTTATACAGAGTATACTGGATAAAAAAAATGAGAAGTTAATCAGTCAGTATGATTTGCTTTTGTTTACATGTAACCCTTAGTAAGCATTTATCTGTATTCATTCTTTCTAATTTTTCTGTTATAGTTTTAAAAAAAACCAAAAACTGAAGAATCAGAATCAGAATCAGAACAAACAATTATAAATAAAAGATCTTCAATTACATACCCTGCATCAAAATAAAATCAGATCTGGCTATGATATACAAAAACAAAAACAAGCAAGCTGATGCATTACCTGAGAAAAAATAAATTTTTGATTAAAATGAGGTATTAACGGGCTAATTAAAACTATTACATACAAGATTTTTTAGATACTTTCTTAGAATCAATGGAAAAACATGAAAATGTAGTGAATTTATTGAGATAACAACAGTTCTGATGGAGAACATACTATACAGTACTTCAATAAATAATCAGCTAAACTGTGAGCAAATGATACTTGTTCCCCAACTGATTGTAAAATAAGGGAAATAGCTCGTATATCAGTAAATATTTCAAATGTAAATGGAAACATGGTACATGTATTGTATGAAATCTCAAAACTGTCAATTTTTTTTATGTTTTATAAGTCTGAAAAGACAAAGGTGAAATAATCTAAAAACAAAAACTAAGTTGTATCAACCCTAAAACTGTGTAAACATTTCAACAGATTCAGTGAAAGTTAACAAGGTCATCAAATAATAAGTGGAGAAAAACACATTTTTCATTAACACCATTAATCAAATCTGGAACTGTAAAAAATGTATGGTGCTGACCGGTACTGTTATTTCAATACTTGATGATTTGAAAATGTTTGGATATTCAATTAAAGCAAAACCAAGTTGTCTTAAGAAGTGGTTATGTGAATATGGGTGAATCTTAAGATAAGAATGGGTGGACAAAGGATTACCATTATACAAGCATATAAAAGATACAATCTTTTAAATTTGTTTTGATATGAAAATAAAGTTTAATTTTAAAATCCAAGCCTGACACTGCTTAAAAACCTGTATATTTCCTGTTGTTTGTGGTTAACTGTGTTATTTCTAGCATTGATAGAGCTTTACAAATAGGTGTCTCTCTATGATGCTAGAATTGATAGAGCTATACAAATAGGTGTCTCTCTATGATGCTAGCATTGATAGAGCTATACAAATAGGTGTCTCTCTATGATGCTAGCATTGGTTACGTGTTGAAATTTAGTTCTGAGATGTGAATATACAATGCTGTTATCACGGAAACAAGTACATTAGCATGAATCAAATTTCATATATTTGTAACTAAGTTTTTCAACTGATTTCGGAAAGCATTCAGATACAGAACTATACATTCATTTATATTCACGGGTGCCATTTTTTGTTGATTAAGGATTATATTTTCATGGGTACTTGATTTCATGGTTTTGAACAATTCTGCATACAAGTCTACTGGAAATGCATACTTCTTTGAACACTTAAATTCATAGTTCATCTTTACCCAAAAAATCATTCATAACTAGTACCCCAGGGATAATAATTAGTACCCCAGGGATAATACTTAGTACCCCAGGCCAGGGATAATACTTAGTACCCCAGGGATAATAATTAGTACCCCAGGGATAATAATGAATCCCCAGTATAATATTGCCAATTCTAACACTAAATTGATTTTTTTTTTTTCATTTATGAAACCATAGCAAAACAGGATGGTTCTTAAGGCAAACATGATCTGACCTCAACAAGGTTTTAATTAATAACTTCAAATAATGAGTGGTATTAACAAAATAATTTGAAAATAAAAATAGGTTGATCTTGTATTACTTGTACTTATTATAGCACATCATTAATAAGTAACTGGTTATTTTTCATATAAAGTTGGATAATGTATAACATGTTATTTTTTCCCTATTTAACTGTAGCCTGATTCCATTCTTGCCAGAGATGATGTTTAGAGATTGTAGTCTACTATCTTACTAGACAACTCACTCACCAATTAAAATCTATGAATGGATGCTAATGTACATTGTAATTCTATGTGTTATGGAGGTAAAATTAGTATCAGATAACTAACACCTTCAAGACACCTGTCTGACGGCCATGATCAAGTTACAGGAAAGGTCACTATGCAAGCCTATCTATATATACAAAGATGTTGCTTGGGAGATCATGACAACTTAGCAACAAATACGAAAATAACTATACACAACAAGTACATGATAATAAGTTGTCATGGAGACATGATAAATCCTGACCAATCAAATTTCACATATTAGAATTCAAATTACACTTCATTCTGGGACACAATATAGTAATACATATTGTATAAGCCCCTGATTACTTTTATAAATAGAATTTTTAAACAAGATTTTACAAAATAAAACATACTGATATCATAAAAATACAGTAGAATAATATATCAAGTCTGTGCTTAATCTGTTCTCATGATAGTAACTTCATAGTGTGATAGAAGTCTGATAATGCAACAAAAAGGGAGAAAGAAGCAAACATCTCTTATATTGCTTATTAAACCATCTCTGAGTATTCACCACAGACAATACCCCATCATAACGTTGAATTCTTTTAAAACAGCAATCTCAGAAAACCTTTATTTAAAGTATCCTAGTTTACCTGTTAATACATGGATATTTTTTTAAATCTTTTTTGGTGTTCGATGGATATCTGTCTTCTAGGCATACCACATCTCCTTATCTTTATACTGCTTTAATGTTGTATAATGTTTCACCTTGTACTAGGCATAGACAGAATCTTTTAAATGAATCACTTTTAATAGGCCTATTAGAAATCTTGGAAGTAAATTACCAAGTAATAGGCCTAGCAAAAATCTTTTAAATACCTTCACTTACCAATAGGTGCAGATCGAGCATATCATAAAATAAAATATAAGTATTACAATAACTTACATATATTATACACCTTGTTGACTTGTAGTTTGTTACTTTTTAGACATAAGCACTTAAATTTCTTGCCTTTACTTTAGAGACGAAGGAGTATATATATACATATGTATATATCTGTGTTCTTATTTGTCACAGAAGAGGTAGAAATCTGCAAAGGAAATGGGTTTCTGCTCTATTTTACGAGTATATAAAAGTCAAAATAAGCATGATGTTTAGCCTGGTACTCACTGCTTTATACAGAGTATACTGGATAAAAAAAAATGAGAAGTTAATCAGTCAGTATGATTTGCTTTTGTTTACATGTAACCCTTAGTAAGCATTTATCTGTATTCATTCTTTCTAATTTTTCTGTTATAGTTTTAAAAAAAAAACCAAAAACTGAAGAATCAGAATCAGAATCAGAACAAACAATTATAAATAAAAGATCTTCAATTACATACCCTGCATCAAAATAAAATCAGATCTGGCTATGATATACAAAACAAAAACAAGCAAGCTGATGCATTACCTGAGAAAAAATAAATTTTTGATTAAAATGAGGTATTAACGGGCTAATTAAAACTATTACATACAAGATTTTTTAGATACTTTCTTAGAATCAATGGAAAAACATGAAAATGTAGTGAATTTATTGAGATAACAACAGTTCTGATGGAGAACATACTATACAGTACTTCAATAAATAATCAGCTAAACTGTGAGCAAATGATACTTGTTCCCCAACTGATTGTAAAATAAGGAAATAGCTTGTATATCAGTAAATATTTCAAATGTAAATGGAAACATGGTACATGTATTGTATGAAATCTCAAAACTGTCAATTTTTTTTATGTTTTATAAGTCTGAAAAGACAAAGGTGAAATAATCTAAAAACAAAAACTAAGTTGTATCAACCCTAAAACTGTGTAAACATTTCAACAGATTCAGTGAAAGTTAACAAGGTCATCAAATAATAAGTGGAGAAAAACACATTTTTCATTAACACCATTAATCAAATCTGGAACTGTAAAAAATGTATGGTGCTGACCGGTACTGTTATTTCAATACTTCGATGATTTGAAAATGTTTGGATATTCAATTAAAGCAAAACCAAGTTGTCTTAAGAAGTGGTTATGTGAATATGGGTGAATCTTAAGATAAGAATGGGTGGACAAAGGATTACCATTATACAAGCATATAAAAGATACAATCTTTTAAATTTGTTTTTGATATGAAAATAAAGTTTAATTTTAAAATCCAAGCCTGACACTGCTTAAAAACCTGTATATTTCCTGTTGTTTGTGGTTAACTGTGTTATTTCGATTTGTTTGAACTACAAAATAAGCATGGCAATAATCAAGCTAAAGCAATGATACTAAAGATTGAATTTGAGTGTAAATGCAGTGTTTCAGAAACATATAGACATGCTTATAACAAGGAGTGAAACATAAACTGTCCCCCTCCTGACAAAATAATTATCGAATATTCATAAAAACATATACATAATATAGGACTATATATCTCTTGAACTGTTAAAAATTTTAAACAATTCTCTTTTACAATTTACAATAATCAGGGTCACAGTGACCTTAAAACTAACATCAATATGTACAAATATATACAATATAAATAAATTATACATCTTCTGTCATAATGTTTACATATAAAATGGATTTTGAGGTTATTATTAAACGAGTATTGTCAGCAGTTGTATAATGGCAGAAATAATATGTGCATTTTTATTATTAATTCAAAGTGCTTTTACTAACCAGAATTATCGCTATTTTGTGTATTTTTCCTTTGGTGTTTTTTTTGGTGATAATTTTTAATATCATGTTACTTGCTTGAGATAGAACTTATTGCTACAAACTAAGGACGCACTATGCCATTGTCAATGTAAACATTAACGACGTCATAGGCAAAATAGTGATAAACAGATTATCAATGGTCTTACAAACTCTAAGATGTTTCTCAGCAACATCTCATCTCAGGGCTTTCACCCTTCGATGAGATCGTAGCTGAGAAACACCCTCTCATTTGAATAAACAATCAATAAACTATAAGAATATGACTAAACAAGATGAGATAATAAAAGACTTCCCATTAGGTTAGTCTTAAGGTTAAAAGTGAGGTCATCTTAGATAACTTAGTTTTGGAAAATATTGCCTTATGTTAGAAGTTCTGAAAAGGGAAATGTTTCTTATATTTCTAAATTTTAATAGCATGGGCATCAGTCTTAACATCATAGATATAAAAAATTGAAATTTAAAGTTTCCATTGAATAAAAGGACACTGGAAAAATGAGGCAATCTAAAGAATGATATGTGGTGACTCTAACATTACTGTCCATCCCTATATTTTAAAGAAATGGAACTTGTCTTTTTCAAAATTTCATAACAATTTTTATTTATGAAAAGATCCATTACAAAATTATAAATCTAAAAATCTCAATCCTATAACACAATATTTTCTATATAAGTCAACTAAAAATTGAATTAAGGATGGGCTTTATTATGATTAAGTTTGTAAAAATTAGTCGATCAGTACAGTCATGTCAAATATTTTCACTTGTAACTACTGTCAGCTATCTTCTCAATCACTGTGTTAACTACGCATACATTTAAAAAAAAGAAACACCAACTTCTTTGCTAAATATTAATAAAAGAAGAATTGAGTTTTATTACTCAATTAGTGGGCAACCAAAAAATACCATCTAGAACAATTTCCATATTCTTTGACATTTAAGATTTTGAAAAGTGTCCATTAAAAAGAAAAATATTTCAACATAGTATACAAAAGTATACATAACAAAACAACAAACTATTCAATACTTTCTTCACGAGATGAAGTTGGTTTAGAACAATTTAATGCACAAATTATAAAACACTTTAATGGACTTTGCATTGGGTGCTCTGACTAAAAGTGGGTTAAAACAAAGAGTATACTAGCACCAAATTTCAGCATTTAGATTTATATGATTTAAACTTTCTACCCAGAACAGCTTCATGTTATAAAATAAGTTATGATTTATTATCCATCATTGATATAAAAAATGCCACTCAAATATTCCTGATTTTGTTTATTGTTCACTAACAGCAGCATGATAGTCAAACAAGTGATCCGAGCTTCTTAAATAAGATATTGTATCTTAGACAATTCACATGCCAGTAATGTTATGTAGTGAATTTTCAATTATAACTTATATAAGGGGGAGGAGGGATAAAATATTTTATTTTTCAAACTAGGAAAATTTCCTGTTTCCTCCTAGTTAACTTATTTCAATATATATCCCTGGACACCGAGTCAGGAGTGTCTCTTAACTATGAGTGATTGAAGATCTGAATGGAAATTTATAGTAAACTAAATGTTCCCAAGAAACTGCTCCAGGCAGAAAAAACACAAATTTGGAATTAATTGTATATATAATATGAGCAAGATTTGTCTCCCATTTAACAGTTATAAACAGAACATTAGTCAATTAAATGCAAAATATGGCAAAAATATGAAAAATGAACAACTGAGACTAGCTCTTTGTTTTTTGTCCATCTAGAAACCTTTCTCCTTTTTCAATAAATCATAACAAACATAAGAAACTTCTCTTCTAATAAAACAACAGATTTATAGTTCCCATAAAAGATGTGCAGCCAATCACAACAGACAACATCTATTGACCATCTTAACAGATTTTACATCTTTAACACGTATCTGTACTGGAATCTCATAAAAATATATACATTACTGCAACCAACATACATACAATAATTTTATGTAATGATTGTTTCTGCACATAACTAGTTTCTTGAAATGGATATGTCGTCCTTTACACCACAACTCATGGTGGTTCTCCTAAGTAAAGAGGCTTATACAGAGAATACATACATATATGCTTATGACCCGTGAAAATATTGTTTCCTACATATTATAAAATTTCCTTTTGTCTGGAAATTCTTCCTTAATGTTTCATCTTATGCTCTATTCTATGTGTCGTCTGCTTGCGTAATTGACAGACATGGCAGAAATAATGATACAAATTCAGATTCAGCAGAGATCAAGCTAGGTCAACACTTCTATTAAATATGTGTATACATCTAATTGGTAAAGTTTTTATCTCAAATTAGTCCTAATTTCCTTTGGTATATTTTTGAGTATTTTGTCATTTCTCCTCCTTTTTTTGTCGTGTTGGAGTACTTGGAGCACTGGGAGAACTGTTGGCAGAATGGGGAGATTCTGTCTCTTCTTTTATTGGTTCCATTTCACTCTCCTGGAGAAAAAAATCAAAAATATTAAAAATGTGTGTGATTCATTTCATAAATTTAGATGAAATGTGGGTGATTTTAAAATGCAATAATCAATGGAATAAAATTAGAAAGCACTTTAAGGAATAACAGAATGATGCAAAAGTTTTCCTATCCTAAGTTCAATTTTGAAGGGGAAATTATATTTTACAGCATTTTGACATCAGATTCCATACAAAATATCCAACAGCTAAACCAAAAGTTGTATTTTAGATTGTTCAGGGCTCTTTTTTTTTCAATGTGTTTTCCTCAACTTTTAAATGTCCAACAGTGTGTATTTTTATTATTCATATTTCGTTCTCATGAACATGTTGCTCTATGAAAAGCACAAGATTTATTTTATTCATCCAAAATTCACTTGGCACATAACCTTCATCAGGATTTACAGAAATGTTCAAAGAAAATATTTTAAATTTTCTAATTCAATAAAATATCAAAAATATCAATTATATCTAAAGGTATGAACATTAGCAGGTAAAGAGCATCTGAGTAATATTCAAAGACATTTTCTACTGCCCTTTTTACAATAAAATTTAAATCTAAATTTATTAATTTTTTCTTATTGTTGTTGTTGGATTGCTTCCTCTATTAGTTTGTATTTCATAAAACTAAAAATACATATTAAAAATTTTTCACATACCTGTTTTTCTGACTTTATTTCAGATGCAGACTTTTGTAGTTCTTCTTCTTTTATCCTAGCTACCCAGAATTCATGATTTTCTTTCATATTCTTTGTTAATAAGCAATTAACTTTTCTTGGTTTTCTTTTAATTTTTGGGTGGTTTATAGCTTCTGAAAAATGACAAACAATTATTATTTGCCAATGTAAAGTTGATAGCAAATATTACTTTAAATAGCTAGTACTATGTTTTCAACTCATTCCTTGATGCTGCCTATTCACATGTCTTGTCAACATCAAAATATTTAGTAAAATTTAGTAGAGATGTCTACTACTGCTAGGGGAAATTAAGGGGAGATAATAAACCTACTGACATAAATCTGATAGGCATCAGGTCAGGTAATAGGTAATTGACAAGCTTTGCCAAGGAAGGCAATTTGTGGAAGTAGAACGCATAATGATTAAAAAAATTACATATAAGGATATTTTTGGTGCAAAATGTTGAAGAAAATCATTTAGGTAATATTGAAAAAAACAATCATAGTGCATCATTAGTCTACATAGGTACCTACAAAAATGGTAGTTAACAAATACTGCATAACAACCTTTATGAACAATTAGACTGAATATCAAAATTTAAAAACAAATAATGTAAGTTTTTGTGGCAATATTTACCTTAACTTGTGTGAGTATTTACCTGTTTTGTGGGAATTATTTGTGGGAATACTTACCTGTTTTTGTGAAAATATTTGCCTTTACTTGTGTGAGTATTTACCTGTTTCTGTGGGAATATTAACCTGTTTTTGTGGGAATATTTGACTTTAATTATGTGAATATTTACCTGTTTTTGTGAGAATACTTGCCTTTACATGTGTGAATATTTTCCTGTGTTTTTGTGAGAATACTTGCCTTTACATGTGTGAATATTTTCCTGTGTTTTTGTGAGAATACTTGCCTTTACATGTGTGAATATTTTCCTGTGTTTTTGTGAGAATACTTGCCTCTACATGTGTGAATATTTTCCTGTGTTTTTGTGGGAAATATTTGTGGGAATATTTACTATTTTTTTGTGGGAATATTTACCTGTTTCTGTGGGAATATTTACGTGTTTCTGTGGGAATATTTACCTGTTTTTGGGGGAATATTTACCTGTTTTGGGGGGAATATTTACATGTTTTTGGGGGAATACTTACCTGTTTCTGTGGGAATATTAACCTGTTTCTGTGGGAATGTTTACCTATTTCTGTGGAAATGTTTACCTCTTTCTGTGGGAATATTTACCTGTTTCTGTGGGAATGTTTACCTATTTCTGTGGGAATGTTTACCTTTTTCTGTGGGAATGTATACCTGTTTTTGGGGGAATGTTTACCTGTTTTGGGGGAATATTTACCTGTTTCTGTGGGAATGTTTACCTATTTCTGTGGGAATGTTTACCTCTTTTTGGGGGAATATTTACCTGTTTCTGTGGGAATATTTACCTATTTCTGTGGGAATATTTACCTGTTTTTGGGGGAATATTTACCTGTTTCTGTAGGAATATTTACCTGTTTCTGTGGGAATATTAACCTGTTTCTGTGGGAATGTTTACCTATTTCTGTGGGAATGTTTACCTATTTATGTGGGAATATTTACCTGTTTTGGGGGGAATATTTACCTGTTTCTGTGGGAATATTTACCTGTTTCTGTGGGAATATTAACCTGTTTCTGTGGGAATGTTTACCTATTATTGTGGGAATATTTACCTGTTTCTGTGGGAATATTTACCTGTGTCTGTGGGAATGTTTACCTATTTCTGTGGGAATGTTTACCTGTTTTTGGGGGAATATATACCTGTTTCATGATCTGTCTCATTCTCATCTTCTGTATCTTTACATGTAATATCACATATCTCTGTATCTGAGTGTCCCGAAACTAAAATAAACCAAGAGATGTTTCTTCTACTTAACATATAAATAACAATTAATAATTATAATAATCAAAGTGTTTGAGAGCACTAAAGGGTAAAGATTGCATTCATTTTCCATCGGGAATTTAAAATTAAACATTGTATTGTATTAAGCCTAAGAATTGGTTCAACTAAAATTGTGAACAAAGGAAGATTACTCCAATTTTAAATATTACACAATTTATGTAATTTTCTTAACAAGTATAGTTAAACATATACCCATTATTTTGTAACTTGAATATATGAGCATATTATTCATTGATAAATTTCTTGAAATGTTCATTAATATGATGTATAGAATCTTATACTCAATGCACTATGTTTTGTTCCTCTCAAAAGTAGTAATATAAGTTGGGAGATACCTACCAAGCAAACCTCATAAGGGTTTCATGCAATCTTTATCCCAAAAACTAGCAATTTAATTAGCTACTAAATTATTGCATGTATCAAGTTGTTCTTACACTCATCAATCTGATCTGAATATTTCAAATTCAGTAGACCACAATATAAGTATTACGCCTCACTATCTGATATAAATACAATAGCATTACAAGTAGGATAGTGATTACCCTAGTATATGATTCTTCAATAAAATACCTATTCAGAAAAAAATTGAAGCGTGTAAACTAAATGTGTCTGGATGAGGAGAATGTCTACACCTGCAGAAGGACAGATATGAAAAGTATGGAACAAATGGGACACTCAATCAGTAAATCTTCACCATATATTATTTACAGAAGTCTGCCTTTTATATTATGTTTTTCTATTGCCTGCAACATATAACCAAGTTTCCTATAATTGCTTACATAAACTTCATTTGAACTTAGGTGGACAGTTGGCAATCATACCACATCTCCTTTTTTTTATATCAAGTGTATTTACCGGATTGTGGGATTCGAATGAAGATTTTGTCAGTTTTTAGCAAAAAGAAAGTGATTTAGCACACTCTTAATCAAAAGCACTTCTGATTTATGCAAACTGTCACATGTTTTCTAGCATATAGTTACCAAACTGTCACATGTCTCTAACATATAGTTACCAAACTGTCACATGTCTCTAACATATAGTTACCAAACTGTCACGTCTCTATCATATAGTTACCAAACTGTCACATGTCTCTATCATATAGTTACCAAACTGTCACATGTCTCTATCATATAGTTACCAAACTGTCACATGTCTCTAGCATATAGTTTCCAAACTTACCATCCCCATCACTGTCTGGTTCATCCACCCATGTCCCTGGCAACAGACCAGCTGTTACTAAGGCATTACACAATGGCGCCACCAAATGATTTATGAAAGTTTCCTGTAACTTAGCTAGCTGAGGAATCTTTCTATCCATATATGGAGAAATTGGCATCCCCAACCTGGCTTCTTCATCTCCCTGTAATATAAAAACAGTTTTGTATACAGTTTACAAATGAATAAACCTCCTTATTCAGTCATGTTTGTAACCACTATTTTGATTGGACAAAGCCCAAATTATGAAATATTGAAAACTAGGGGTAGATAACATTTTTGTTATTTTATTAATTTATTGAATAGAACAAAGCTTTTGCATTTAATTTGGATAATTATACTGTATTTTAAATATTTGTCAGTCTTTACTGACCGTGTGAGACCCTCGTGGGTAGTCAAGGTCGTTAAACACCCCTCTAGTAGTAGTCTGTCTTTCTAAACAATCCTTACATGTTCATGAAAACTAAATCTGCTACATTGAAATACAATATAGTTACTCTTGTATTGTAATACACCAAAAGACATTACATGAGGTTTACAACCCACTAATGACAATATAATGAGAACAAATGAATTCTAAAGCTAGTTATTGATATCTACAGCTTTCCCCTAAGTATTATACATAGGAAAGACAATTTTCCCCCACAAAATGTCAAAGTCATATCATGGAAACCAGATATATAGTTCTTTTTTATACGTTGCAATGAAGCTATCTAAAAGGGGACAATATAGTTTTTTTTTTTTCTGATGAGTTGTGTAATTAATGGTTACTATTCCTTGCCATTAAAACACTTCCTTAAAGGTCTGAAGAACTAATTTCAGCCTGTCAGTGAAATGAATCAACAGACTTCTCAGCATAGTGGTTTGGTTTTAATTTATTATGTTATTTACGACTTGATTTATTTTCCACAGTTATTATGTTGTTACTCAGGAAGTAATTATACTATTTCATATTCAATCAAGATTATAGGTTTTCATTTTGTGTCTATTTATTTTCTCAAACTGTAAAGCACTTTGTATGACACATTTTAAACATTAACACTATACTCTTATTTCATTACTACCGTTACAGGCAAAGCAAAATATTTGCTATATAGATTATCAAACAAATAAAAACTAAATTATTCCATTTTTCCTCTCTCTCAAAAAGTAAACATTAAATCTGAGTTAACAAGAGAAGGACTGTCACTAAAGAAATGTCATGTAAAGGAGGTCATGGTTCACTGTATTACAATTAAAAAATCGAAAAACAAGAAAATTTGTCCAGTCCATAGGACACCATGCCCTGCTTGCTCTATCAAATTTAATTTTCAGTAAACTGTGAAAACAAAAATAAATAATGATGTGCATAATGATGTGTACCTAGTTTCAAGCAAACACTTTAATTACATGATGGGTGTCACAAGTGGAGCAGGATCTGCTTACCCTTCCAGAGCACCTGAGATCACTCCAGTTTTTGGTGGGGTTCATGTTGCTCAGTCTTATGTTTTCTATGTTGTGTTTTACACTTGTTTGTCTATTCATTGTCTTTGGTTTTACGTCATGGTATTTTAAGCCATGGTATTTTAAGTCATGGTATTTAAGTCATGGTATTTTAAGTCATGGTATTTTAAGTCATGGTATTTAAGTCATGGTATTTTAAGTCATGGTATTTTAAGTCATGGTATTTTAAAGTATTTTAAGTCATGGTATTTTAAGCCATGGTATTTTAAGTCATGGTATTTTAAGCCATGGTATTTTAAGCCATGGTATTTTAAGTCATGGTATTTTCAGTTTTGAGTTTTGAATGTCCTCTTGGTATCTTTCCTTTCTTTAATCTAAGTGAACTGATTTCACACTAACACAGTTCCATGTTCAGTGAACCATGAAATACATGGTCAAAACCATAATTTGGCATATAATTTTAAATCTTCACATCAGAATGAATTTGTGTACTAAGTTTCAAGTTAATGTGTCCAAAACTTTAAACTTCCTTAACCAAAAACTTTAACATAAGAATGTACTGATTTCACACTACCATATTTCCATGATCAGTCAACCATGAAATTAAAACAGTAATTTGGCAAATAATTTTAAAAGTTCACATCATAATGAACATGTTTACTAAATTTCAAGTTGATGTGACCACAACTTCATGGTAAACTACCGTAACCAAAATCTGAAACCTGATATAGGACAGACTAACAGACAAAATTATGAAAGGGCACACAAACCTGAAAAACATAATCCCCTCCACTATTGTAGGTGGGACATAAAAAGATTATTCAAATAAAGGTTTATACTGATTACAGACCTGTTCATAGAATTCCTCTGATATTCTGGTTGTCCAATCATGGTGAAGTTTCCAAGTTTTAGCAGGACCATTTATATCTGCTATTTTAATCACCATTTGCATTGCCAGCAGACGATCGGTTTCCACTGTCCAATTAATGCCTGGTGCCTCATCATCATTGGCCTGTAAGATATGTTAGAAATTCTTACCATGGACACATATTAGTTCAAATTTTTAAAACAGCAAAATTACCACTGCTGGTGGATGTTTTGTTCCAAAGGTTTCACAAGCCCAGTAGTCAATACTCGGATGTTGATATAAAGTAACATTGATATCCTCATTTTTAGCAAAGTTACTGTTCATAAATTGTCAAAAATTGTTAAAAACATTTAGGCTTTTCAATCCAGGCAGATGGCCATAGCCAAATTTTGCAAAACTTTTGGAATTTTTGTTTAAATGGTTTTGTTTTGGCCTTCCAATTGTTTTGATTTGTGTGCCATTGATGAGTCTTATAGACTAAACATGCCTCTGGAGTACTGAGTCTTATAGACTTAACATGCCTCTGGATTACTGAGTCTTATAGACTAAACATGCCTCTGGATTACTGAGTCTTATAGACTAAACATGCCTCTGGATTACTGAATCTTATAGACTAAACATGCCTCTGGAGTACTGAGTCTTATAGACTAAACATGCCTCTGGAGTACTGAGTCTTATAGACTAAACATGCCTCTAGAGTACTGAATCTTAAAGACTAAACATGCCTCTGGATTACTGAGTCTTATAGACTAAACATGCCTCTAGAGTACTGAATCTTATAGACTAAACATGCCTCTGGATTACTGAGTCTTATAGACTAAACATGCCTCTGGATTACTGAATCTTATAGACTAAACATGCCTCTGGAGTTCTGAATCATATGACTGGTATATTTGATGACTTTTTGTCCAAGCAATTGAACAAAAATACATTTAACTAAAAAATTAAGATATTTATCATAGCAGAAGAAGATTCTACATTTTTACTTTGACCAGTTTGGCGTGAATCTAGGTCACAAATATGACCTACATACAACTTTTGGACTAACCTGGATCTTAATTTCATTTTTAGTTTTGAATGAAATGCATACATTAGTTTTTACTTTCTAACATTGGTTGTTTAAAAAACTCAAGATCAAACACAATAAGATGTCTTCCAGTATTATATAATGAAGGAGTTTGAGTGAAATATGTTCTTGTTTCTTTTGAAACAGAAATCTGAATTTTCTTTCATCCAGATATCACGAAATAGATGAAAAAGGCTGTTTTATATGTATGACAGCTTCCTCCTGCTCTTTGAAATTGACAGTTACTTTATGTCAATAATCATTTCAGTATACAATACTATATAAACCAAGATTATAAAATCTTTCCTCTGTCATCATCCTAATGGTTTTCAATAGATAGGTAACAGAAATAGTTTTCCACGTAGCTAGTTAGTTAAAGGTGAAACAAAACTTATAATTTGGACCATTCAAGTCATTTTTGACTCACAGGGGCTGATCCAGTATTTTTTGGAAGAGGGGGGCAGAAATGCAGATATGTGGATATATATTCTGCAGAGTGAAATTTTTTTTGGGCGATACTATGCTAAAATAAATATATATTTTCTTATCAAAGGGGGAGGGGGGGTAGCTCTCCCCTGAATCCACCACTGACTCATCAATATATCAAATTCAACAATTTATTCAAAGGAAAGAGTGATATATAAATCTATTCTCAACATGTACTTACACACTACCACATACACATTTCTTAAACTTTATATAATTACCTTTGCATTAAATTCTGCTAAAATCTCAAAATGTCGTTTTAAATCCGTGGCCAAGATAAGTTCTATTACAAGGAATCGGAATCTTTTAAATTCTGCAGGTTCTAATGCCGACAGGAAGAGATATTTAGGATCACTTAATAGAAGCCTCCATGCCGCAGCAGCATGATGATTTTCTAATACTGACCGATCGTTGTACATGACAGCCTAAAAGATAGAAAATATTATAAAAGTAAAAAAAATATATCTTGATATTTCAAACTTGTATTATTTTATTGAATATGCCTCATGATAAAACAAACCCCTGAATCTGTTTCTAAATCATGGAGGGATACAAGTAGAACTTTTTGATAAAATAATTCCCTCATATTTCTATGCAGAATGTGCAGAGTAAAAAAAAATACAAATATAATTGAGATAGTGATTTGTCTTTAATGAATAAAGGCACAACAATTCTTTTTTACTATTTAAAAAATCACTTCTTTTAAATTCTAAGTTCTAAATATCTAGAAGCTCTAAAGAGCATGTGTTGCTAACAAGGATTTATGTGCATCTTCAACAATGGCCATTCTCTAACATTGAAGACAGAAAAATATTTTTTGTTGTTCTTTTTTGTTTTTTTCTTTATTTCCTACAGTTTTTGCCCAAAACACAAAAATGGGTTAGAATCATCTTTCAAGGACAGTTATGCTTATTAGAAGATGATTTTTTAATTTTGGCTTTGTTGATGTACTTGTTGATCATGTCTTGCTGGTCATTTTTACTGTTTACAGTTTCTCTCGATCTTCTATAGTAATTGCCCAAAACACAATAAAACGTTAAAAACAGAATTCGTCATTTAAGGGCAATTACCCCTATAAACCCAAAGGTGAACTTATTTGTGCTGGAAGAGTCAGTAGCTGCTGCTACACTAGTGACACCCACTGCAAAACAATGATAAACAATGCTAGCTAGAACACCATTGATACCAACCACAGAAAACAGAAACTTGTACAAAACATTGATACACACTGCTAGTTAAAACATCATTGATACCAACCACAGAAAACAGAAACTTGTACAAAACAATGATACACACTGCTAGCTAGAACACCATTGATACACACTGCTAGCTAGAACATCATTGATACCAACCACAGAAAACAGAAACTTGTACAAAACAATGATACACACTACTAGCTAGAACACCATTGATACCAACTACAGATAACACAAACTTGTACAAAACAATGATACACACTGCTAGCTAGAACACCATTGATACACACTGCTAGCTAGAACATCATTGATACCAACCACAGAAAACAGAAACTTGTACAAAACAATGATACACACTACTAGCTAGAACACCATTGATACCAACTACAGATAACACAAACTTGTACAAAACAATGATACACACTGCTAGCTAGAACATCATTGATACCAACCACAGAAAACAGAAACTTGTACAAAACAATGATACACACTGCTAGCTAATACATCATTAATACCAACCACAGAAAACAGAAACTTGTACAAAACAATGATACACACTGCTAGCTAGAACATCATTGATACCAACCATAGAAAACAGAAACTTGTACAAAACAATGATACACACTACTAGCTAGAACACCACTGATACCAACCACAGACAACACAAACTTGTACAAAACAATGATACACACTGCTAGCTAGAACATCATTGATACCAACCACAGAAAACAGAAACTTGTACAAAACAATGATACACACTGCTAGCTAATACATCATTATACCAACCACAGAAAACAGAAACTTGTACAAAACAATGATACACACTGCTAGCTAGAACATCATTGATACCAACCACAGAAAACAGAAACTTGTACAAAACAATGATACACACTGCTAGCTAGAACATCATTGATACACACTGCTAACTAGAACACCATTGATACCAACCACAGACAACACAAACTTGTACAAAACAATGATACACACTGCTAGCTAGAACACCATTGATACCAACCACAGACAACACAAACTTGTACAAAACAATGATACACACTGCTAGCTAGAACATCATTGATACACACTGCTAGCTAGAACACCATTGATACCAACCACAGACAACACAAAATTGTACAAAATAATGATACATACTGCTAGCTAGAACATCATTGATACCAACCACAGAAAACAGAAACTTGTACAAAACAATGATACACACTGCTAGCTAGATGGCCATTGATACACACTGCTAGCTAGAACATCATTGATACCAACCACAGAAAACAGAAACTTGTAAAAAACAATGATACACACTGCTAGCTAGAACATCATTGATACCAACCACAGAAAACAGAAACTTGTACATTGTATTTACACAAAAGGTGAATTTCCAACAATTGACTGATTGTTGGTTGCCTAACATCAAGTGGCAAATATTTCATGCATGGTGAGGATGAAACTTCAAATGATATAGCTATGCTGCTTTAAAGTGTAATGTCAAAAATGTGGTAAGCAGTTGGAAAAATACATACATTTTTCTGCAGAAAATATTAGCAGTTTTTATTTACACCAGTTAAATAGACAAAAACTAGAACCACTATAGGGTATCATATCTGGAAAGTTTAACAAGTTCTTTTTTGCCATAAAATATAATGCTGTTAATTAACGATAAACAGCTTAATATCATGCCATATTCTTTACTTAAGGCATCTGGTATATGACAGACATTTCTATTTTTAGTCAAATCGGCATCAGTTTAGTTCATTAAGGTAGTTCAGACCCGTTATGCCTGTAAATATTTCCTGTTTTTTTGCTTTTCTTTTCCTACATATCAGTTCCTAATTATTAGAAATCAATGTTTTTCTACTAAAATTGGTCAAGGCATCTATCCAAATCTTTCTGACATCAGATCACCTGCAGTGAATTTGATTACAATATGGAAGTTCTTAATAAGTTTATCAATAACTGCTGAAAAAGGACTTTGTTGTTTACAAATCATATAAATTTCTAAAAATAAGCAGAATTTAAATACTTTTGTACAGTACAAAGTGGGAGAGTATCATTTCAGCATCAAAAAGAAAAGCTAAAATATCAAAAAGACTAAGACAATACCAAATAAATTGCTTCACCGAGCGCAGCTGGATACGACTGCAGAGGTCCAACCCTAAACAGTTTGGGCAAAAATGGACACAATATTCGCGCTTGATACAGGTCTGAATTTGGATTGTAATTAAAGATTAGACACATAATACATTTCTGACACAGAATGACTGTAGTCGAACTTACAATTGGTTATATGATTTGAATTTATATTCAATTTTTTGCTTTTGTGCAATACACTATGATGTTGCTTTTTACCCCAATTTTTTTTCACCTCCCCTTTTCCTAAAAACAAAATCTTTCCCTCATGATATGGTCATAATCATACTCATGGCTAAAATTAATATTACCCCTTAATCAGCATTTTTAAATAGTAACTTCTAAAAAAAAATTAACAGCTAATCACATCAAGACAATACAACATTTCTTTATACATAATTTAAAAGCAGTGTAAGGGAGGTAATCCAAACATAACATTGTACTTTTTTTTAATTGTCCATTAACCAGGAAACCCTTGTTTTCCCCCCTTTTTTGCTCCTAATTCCTAAACGGTTTGAGCCATAACCCCCCAAATCCAATCCTAACCATCCCTTTGTGGTATGGAAACATGTGGTATAATTTCAGAGAGATCCATACACCGTTTCACAAGTTATTGTCTGGAAACTAGAAAATTGCTATTTGGGCCCCTTTTTGGCCCCTAATTCCTAAACTGTTAGGACTACAACCCCCTAAATCAATCCAAACCTTCCTTTTGTTGTTATAAACCTTGTCTAAATTTTATAGATTTCTATTTACATTTACTAAAGTTATTGTCTGGAAACCAAATGTTTTCGGACAACGCTGACGATGAAGTGATACCAATATACACCAGCACACAATTAATCTGGCATGTAATCTGAAGACAACGATGTCAAGAGATGTAAACCTAGGTATATATAAAATATAAAATGTAGAGAGTAAACAGGTGCTATGAAAGGACATTCATACTCAACTCTACACTTGTCCTAATGGTGGTAACAAGAACTAAAGGTAACAATACACTATATAGATATAAGAAGATGTGGTATGAGTGCCAATGAGACAACTCTCCATCCAAGTCAAAATTTATAAATGTAAACCATTATAGGTCAAAGTACGGTCTTCAACACGGAGCCTAGGCTCACACCGAACAGTAAGCTATAAAGGGCCCCAAAAATTACTAGTGTAAAACCATTCAAACGGGAAAACCAACGGTCTAATATGTATTAATAAAAGACTGATTCATAGATTAATTGGTGTTTAACAGCACTTTCAGCACTATGGCGATGTCAATAAAGAACCACTGACCTTCAGCAGGAAAACTGACAATCCTAGTCAATAAAGAACCACTGACCTTCAGCAGGAAAACTGACAATCCTAGTCAATAAAGAACCACTGACCTTCAACAGGAAAACTGACAATCCTAGTCAATAAAGAACCACTGACCTTCAGCAGGAAAACTGACAATCCTAGTCAATTAAGAACCACTGACCTTCAGCAGGAAAACTGACAATCCTAGTCAATAAAGAACCACTGACCTTCAGCAGGAAAACTGACAATCCTAGTCAATAAAGAACCACTGACCTTCAACAGGAAAACTGACAATCCTGGTCAATAAAGAACCACTGACCTTCAGCAGGAAAACTGACAATCCTGGTCAATAAAGAACCACTGACCTTCAACAGGAAAACTGACAATCCTAGTCAATAAAGAACCACTGACCTTCAGCAGGAAAATTGACAATCCTAGTCAATAAAGAACCACTGACTTTCAACAGGAAAACTGACAATCCTAGTCAATAAAGAACCACTGACCTTCCGTAGGAAAACTGACAATCCTAGCCATAAAGAACCACTGACCTTCAGCAGGAAAACTGACAATCCTAGTCAATAAAGATTGGAATCTAAAGCACCTGACATGTGCAAGGTTTGAACTCACAACCTCAGAGTTGACAGGCTAGTAAAACAGTAGTTGAACTACTTCGACCACTTGGCCACCAAGGCCCAGTATAAATAAAAGGAGGTGTGGTAAACATCAATGAGACATCAACCTAACAACAAACATAAATATGTGTTTACAAGTGGGATGTGAGCATGGAATATATTCTGGACTTACATTTCAAGATATCTTTCAGATACTTTACTCTATAATGGTCAACAGAACCATTCATAGAACTATTGCTTTAGAGTTTAAAAAAATACTTGAAATTTCAATGCATAACCTTGTGTATCCACAAACTAAGTGATTTGAATACCTAATGTTACTTTTTTAACAATTCAATTCAATATTTGTTTGCCATTAAATGCTAGATTTGAGGTTTGGGACAAGGTTTGAGATTTTAAGCCACACATGTGAAGGAGTACTTGAGATTGTTTAATTATTAACATCAGCTAACATACCTTATTTATTAAACTTACCAAAATAAAAATCTACTTGATAGATAAAATACAAGATAAAAAAAATAAAGCAAATATGACTTGGTTAAGAATATATTATTTTCTATATTCATTCTTCCCATAAAATAAAGACTTATTCAATATTTCTTTTCTCTGCAAAGACCTTTCTATGCATTATATCTAATAACTAGCTTCCCTGTGTGGCACAATTCATATTATAGTTGACAATCAGCTGGGTCCACGATAATATATCTTCACATAATTATATAATTATCAATAAACCAACAATTTCAAAATTGACATCAATATCTGATTACATTATTTAAGGGAGTTTGCCTTTACAGTATATTTCCGATTAATTGGCAAAAAGTTGGAATCCACAAACCTTATACCATTAACAACTTACAAAAGAAATAATATACAAAGACATTATAGGACTTATTATTTGGGTAAATTGAAATGTTATCTACCTAGTTTCTTAAACACCCAATTATCAAAGTATAAGTGAGGGCACATTTAATGTTCATATTAAACTATCATCTATAATTATCCCTGGCTCTAGTTTAAGTTTGGCAGCAATGAATAGTGTAGAGTACTCTAATTGTTGAATTTTATATAAATCCTGACAGGGTCATGTAAACTTCAATTTATTTCTTCAGAGTCTTGAGTATAATAAATAAAATTAAGAACTTTTAAATTTGACACATAATAGATTGAATATAACTGACTGCTATACTTTATTTGTGAAATATTCATTTGTTTACATTAACTGAGTTATAAGTTCTATGGTACCTATTACAAATGAGCTGATTTTCTAGAGCAGTTCTAGCTCTGTCATAGATTTCACATGTTTAGTATTGTCCATCTGACATTATCAGGCCAATAAAAATGCTATGTGTATAGGGTTTCCAGACTGACCAAAACCTTTTGTACACATTAGAGCGCTCATAAGGCAATTTTCCTTATAATTTATATTTCCAAGGGGCATAACTCTTTTAAAAATTATTGATCAGCACTGATTTTCTAACTCGTCAAAGACATTGTTGATATAAACCTATGATTTAAGTTTCATAAAATTCTGGCAAGAATTGTACACATGAGAGCGCTAACTATGCAATTTTCCACATAATTAATGTTTCCAAGGGACATAACTCTTAAAAATAATTGATCGGCACTGATTTTCGACATTGCTGATATAAACCTATGATATAAGTTTCATAAAAATCTGGCAAGAATTGTAAATGTGAGAGCGCTAACAAGACCGGACTGACGCCCTGTATTTCTATGTCCCCCCAACGCGTTGCACGGGGACAAAAATATCATCTACAACTGCTACCTTATTTTATCAAAATATTCAACAGAATTAATCAAAGACATGGTAAACATCAAATAATTTGTTCACCCATACAATGTATCTATGTCTAAACTCACAAGAAGCATGTCTTCGGGTCACTTGGGTCTTAGTTCTTAGTAATTTTAGTCGCATATTTATCTTTTTGTTCATGGACATGCTTCATCTGACTTTGCTATACCACATTATTTATAAGCACTGCTTTGCTTTGGACAAAATTCTCCTATTTTCTTGCACTGTGATTGGCTGATTTACTGGAAATTTTTAAGAAACAACAAAACTGTTAATAAACATCTGTGAAGGGAAAATATATCCAAAGTTTTCAGGAATCAGGAAACACTCTTTTTTTTAAGAATCATATTACAGCTATTTACCTGTGGTGCACTTGTTGCCACCAGGAAGGCATTCGTACGGCCAGGATGATCATAATCATGCATGGCAGCGGCAGTATATAAAGCCATTAACTCCAAAGCGGGAAAATTTCCACCCATAATTCCATAGCTGTCATCTCCAGCAAAACTGTTCGCTCGATGTGTTAGGTTCGATCTGTATAAAAGTTCTGATTCTGAAATGAAAATTATCAAAATATTACATTATGACATTTTCATATTAAACGAGAAATTGATATTAACATGTTTGTACAGCTGTACTCTCCAATTTACCTTCTTATGGATTAATTAGTTGATTGTTAGTTGCTTGAATACCATTGATAAATATTTTGTGTATTCACCATGAGAACAATCTAAAAATACATCACTTTGTTGAAGCTTAGAGGTACGGGAAAACAAAGAAAAAGATACTGTGGTATGCAATGTCAGTGCAACTGAAAACAAGGGAATAAACGAAAACAACACTTTATAAATTTTATGGGTATAGCATGCTTTTCTGGATTAGCCTTCATCAGGAACGCTCAAATCCATATATTTGAAAGTCTAGGATGTATAAGAACCGAAACAGTTGAAGTGCTATAAACAAATCAAATCAAATCATTTTATTGGTGTAAAATCCAAATATTGGATTGTTACCAAGACAAACATGACAATCATTACAAACATACAATATTTAAATTTAAACAACATTCATATTCTAAAAGACTATATTTAAATGTTTAGGAGGAGGTGATACTTTTGCAAATATGGAAGTGCAAGTACAAAAAAAAAAAAAAAAAATAATGCAATTGTTATAAAATATATCATAACAAATACTATAAGAAAAATATAGAATAGTCACAACTTTGTTACATTGACTAGCTATATGACTAAAAAGGACCAAAAAAAAAAAAAAAAAAAGCCAAATCCATCTAAGGTCAACATTGCCAAATGGAGTTTGAACCTTAGTTTCTTCATAATTTATAAATTTATAAACGGACAATTTTAGTCAGGTTAGTTATATAATTTTTCGTAAATCATCTCAGTACTGTAGTACTGACTACTAAGACTATGATATAATATGATAAACGATTGTGGTTTGTAAATTCTTAATTGATTCCTCTTGAACTTTAAATAGTGCCATCATTTCATTTTTTGTCAATTGACGTCAGTCTTTGGTTTCTTCATGCATGAACAGCATTCAAACACGAAATATTATATAATACTACAATATAACATTCACAATGTGAGAACAAGAAACATCTGTTGCTAATTGGGAAATAATAAGTTTTAAAAAAAGAGGAAGTTTGTCTATTGGTCTTTTGTGTTAAGGTGCAATAAAAGTGCAGTAAAGTCAAAATTTCTGTAAATTACACAACATATTGTTTGGCTAAAATACCTTAGAAAATGCATTGCAAACTCTGACAACATCAACTTATATAAGTGAAATTGTAATCAATAATGTGTGGTATTTAATTCATCAATTTTTTAATAACAAGCCCAATTACATACTGAATGAATGAAACCTGAATCTTTACACTTTCAATATTACAATATTCAAGTAATCAATATCATATAGTACAAATAAGCCAATGATCAGTATGACTCATATCTAAATGAGTTTCTAAATCATTCCAAACGTGAGAACCAATACATGTACCCATATAAGACTGTTCTGCTTTGGTCTAGTGTTAAGATTACAATGCAGTCTGTTGTATAAATGTTGCTGTCAGTAACTAAGGTCAAAATTTCTGGAGGTTTTTTTGGCTGACTTTTTCAAAAACATTTTGATTGCTACAATTGCTACTATTTTCAACTGTAATAAGTATGTGGATGAAATGAAATGTGGATGCAATTGCCTACCAGACAGCAATTTACAAATACAACTTCATCAACAATAGACATAAAGAGAACACAAAGTCTTTTTAATAACCAACACCACTAATTCTATACATGATACAAATTGCAAAATAATATGAATCACAGAATAAATTTAACCTTGTTAAACCTTTTTTTTTTTATTATATTTGTACTTTTATTTACTGACAACTAGGAAAATTTCTGCAGACGACAACAACAGACGTTCATTTTCTAAGAACAAATTTAACTCAATATAACGACTTTCTATCCTCTATAGCAAGACATCAGTACAAAACAGGTTCCTTAACTGACACAATGTATCGTCACTGTCAACGTAATCAGTGTTCTCGACAAACTTCAGCCTATCTATCTGATTTGTATTGAATAGGAAGCCATTTCTTCTTCCCTTAGACAGTACAAAATAATTTGGTGAGGTTGACAAAGATTGCTTGGTTAAACATTGTTGATTAATTCAGACACTTGGGGTTTCATCCAGGGATTCCAATTTCTCACTTCAAAACGTTTAAGAACATTACCAATTTCCTGAAAATCCAATTTCTTCTTGATAAAAAATGTTCATTATTAGCAAGCTTTACACAAGATATGTGCATTTCTTTACCAAAAGATGCAAAAAGAAAATCATTTTCCAAAATATTTTTTTACTTAAATTGTCAGCTGTTGTTAAGATAATTTTATGAGATTTTTGGTAGAACGATATTTAATGTGGACTGACAAGTATGAGAAGAATGAGTTAAGGAGTACACAAGATCTCCTCCTGAGAATTAAAGAAAAAAATGCTTAGTGTCAAACGATGAATATCAAAAACTGACATTATTCAAGCTTTGAAAGTAGACAAACTGCAAAACCCGAAGTATTAGACAAACAGCAAAACCCGAAGGATAGAGTTCTGAGCAATTTATTAATAAAATAGTTAATTTTTCAAAATGTCCTCCACAATAATGACACCTAACATCATTTATTTCTATTTTTACTTTAGTATGTTAATAGGAGTTTGTCCCAGAGTCACATCGTCTGAGCCTTTGACATATATTAAAATAATCAAGAAGATTGACAATATAAGCCCTAAGAATTTCTAATCAACCAGAAAAAGATTTTTCTTTCTTGGAAAATATTTGTCATAGTAATCAAATGATCACACAGCATTAACAAACCAATATTCTGAGTGAATGGAAAAGTTTTATGGACGTAATATGATATCTTGTTGATTTGCTTTTTAATTTAACACAATATCTCATATCTTAATTTTGGGTTTACCACTGAAACTTATTACTATCTATAAATAATATGTGTTAAGTCTCCCAATAGGCTGAATGTGATTTAGAAATATGGTTATATGGGCTTTACCTGTCTAGAGGTAGCATATATGCTGAGAGTTCAACTGTTTGGCTGCCCTCTATGAATAAATAAACAGCCACCTCCATTGAATATAGACATGAAATCTGATGCTAAGGTTGGAAGACTGCCACATTCTCAGCATGTAAAAGAATCTTTAACTGACTATCTTAGGGGTCCACTGTTGACCTATATCTGGGTTAAATATTTGCCTCTACCCAATACCCTGGTCTTTTTCATGTGAGAAAGTGTAAGTATTGGTGAAGGTAAAGGTGTACTACCAAAAGTTATGGTAAGTCTTGGAGATTATCTGTGTAAAAAGGTAAAGGTG